>CM045736.1:52793895-52971395 GCA_024760905.1 Plotosus lineatus
ATACAAAGTGATGTAAACTCCAATGTTCATTTTGACGTATATTAAATTCTCTTTGAAAATCTAAAGTATAAATATCTCAGTAAGCCAAATTTCCTATTTAATCCATATTATGCTGGAGTGTGTCACATCTTTTATCTAATGACATACATTATTGTAGTTTATAGAGAGCAAGGACATGATTATATGTCTCTCGGTGTTCCAATACATTTTATTTGTATGCGTCTGTAAATTATCTGAGTGCACTGGGTTTATAAAGAACAATGAAACCCTGAACACAGAATGTAAATGCTAGCTTCACAAATAAAATATCAAAATTACGGAGAGATACACGCACTTCCTGTATGAATAACCTTTGTCTTAATTACAGTTCCTTTGGTTACTCAATGTGTGGCGTCATGCAAGGTGCAATCTTCAGTAGTTTATTTACCCAATTAAAGAACTTAGATAAGTATGAACCTCAGTAGACAGACGTCTGGCTCTCTGGCAGGCCTGAGCTTTAAATTGTTTACAGACGCTCCCCGACTTACGTTTTTAATTGGTTCCGGACGGCCGAACATAAGTTGAAAGTGAACGTAAGTTGTTACAGTGATGTATGACGCTCATACTGTACTATACATCCATAAGTACAATTACCGTATCTCATAAAACACCCCTAAATCAATTATTATAAACATAACATTGTAAAATAATATCAAATATATCAAATAATATCAACATTCATTTCAAATAAGTCACTTATTTATACCGAGTTACTTTACATGAAGCTTTAAACAGCCAATCAAGGCTTAACAATATGTGAGGCGCTCAACACCGAAAGTAGTGTACTTGCTGTGGGTTATACGGACTTCCAGTCTTTCAAGGGCACAAGGGTGCTGTTGAACTCGTTTAGAACACAGCCTGCACTGATGTGACTCACCAGCAGAGCAGAGAGTTCTTTCTTTTCTGGATTCGGGTTTTCATTAATTTTACAACTCTCTTTGCTTAACTGAGTATGCATGGTAGATTGCGCCAATCCGAGCAGATAGTTAATTCATCTCTGTGTATGAGACTTGCACACATGCTAGTAGGCTTACACTTCTGACCAACCATATTTAGTTAGGGTTACAAAAGATCGCAAAACAGTGTAAACACAAAGATCACAGAGACGACGTCTTAACACAAGGGTAACACGCTATATAACTGATATATATATATATATATAAAACAACTGATATATATATATATATATATACACACACACACACACACACAGACAGTCGTCGACTTCCAACCACTTTTGGTTCCGGCAGACCGGTCGTAAAATCGATCTGGTCGTATGTCGACTTTCCATCCAAATACACTCACGCAAAACAAAAACAGATGAATAAATCCCACGCATTTACATCTATTTTCAATTCCACGTCACTGTGACACGCAGCGGAGAGCCAATCCTTTCTGTACTCCACTGTGTGGGTGGGTCCGATAGCTTCAAACACCAATTTTATTGGATTATAACAACAGCCACAGACTGCACGTGTTGTTTGAGTAAAGAGATAAATTTCCCTCGTTTTGATCGGCTCATTTCCACAAAGCCAAGCACAGCTGGCAAGCAAACACAAATGGACAGACATAGAAAAACTTCAACCCACAGAGCAACTGATTGCCAATGTTTGGGATGTGCTTCCTGTCACAAACACTGCAGCATGTGAATCCAACAATATTAGAGTTTTAAGGTATCGGACCCGCCCACACAGAAAGGATTGGCTCTCCGCTTCGTGCCACAGTGACGTGGCATTGAAAGTAGATGAATAGATTTGCTCTGAGCAGTTAGAAAGTGAAGCTGCCTCATCTCCTGCTTGGCCTTTTAAGATGCTGGCACTGCCGGTAGAGCAAACAACTGTCGTACGCAACACTCGCACTGCACTGCCATGAATCATGCTTCACCACTTTTGCGGTGGTAAAGTCGATCAGATGTAACTCGGATAGGTCATAAGTCGACAACTCACTGTGTGTGTGTATATATATATATATATATATTAAAAATGATATCGTAATATAAATAATGAAGTTTGTAAACAATGGACGCAGCGTCATTACGTCAGCGTACTACGTAGGTACATCTAAACTCAAAATTTGACTTTTTTTTTGGAAAAAACCCCGTAAAATCGAAAAAAAACGTAAAACCGATGAACAGAAGTCGGGGAGCGTCTGTATTATTGCAGAGTAACCGCTGATCCACCATATTATCTTTAGATTCCTTCAGCATATATAATTAAATGATCTAATTATAGAGCACTGAAACAACTCCTGATGTCATATGTGTAGCAGAAAACATTGTTATATGACAATTAATATGAAAATAAATTCAGTTTTGTCTTTACCTTAATGTTGACTGGATCATAAAAGCAGTAAATCATCTGTTCTGAGTTCACCATATTTTTATACACAATATGCCACTATGCAGAAATCCATCCATAAAACTACAATTACAATTACCAGCATTTCATTTCCACTTACTGCCATCTTGTGCTTAATTCTTAAAGAAAATCAAATTACATAAAATTCCAGTCTTTTATTCTGTTTTAATGCTTCCTGGCAAGTTTATTCTTAAGCTATTTGACAATCCCTTGGAAACGCTTCAAAGAATCGAGTCTCTTGTGTTTCTGGCAGTAAATCTGGGGGTTGTCCTTCATAACTGCTTTGTGTGCAGCCAGCTGTCGCATAGCTGTATCACTCAGATTTCTGCAGCAAAAGCTCATGCCTTCACTGATCAATGCCAGCATGGAGACTTGCTTCACAAGGGTGCATACATTCAGCAATCTTGTAATGGTACGATTGGCAATACCATTTTTGTCTCAACCCACAGAGGGTTCACCCTGGGTAAGAAAGTGTTCTGAAAGGCGCACAAAACCGGCAACCTCAAAACTGTAATTTATTTCCTTTCAGTTTAGTACTTGTTGCATTTCACAGAGCTTTCCTGTAACATCTTAAAAGCAGCAGGCACTATATTTTGTGTGTGTGTGTGTGTGTGTGTGTGTGTGCGTGTGTGAGAGAGAGAGAGAGAGAGAGAGAGAGAGAGGGAGAGAGAGAGAGAGAGAGAGAGGAGGCAGAGAGGATGAGAGAACAGTTAAAGAGGTAAATCTAAATTGAATCTATGCTTCAGGGCAATCCCACCACCCTGGGAGAAACTTTAAATTAAACAAAATTACAAAAAAAAAAAAAAAAAAAAAAAACGTTGCTGGAATGAACATCGAAGTTTAATTTTCTCTGCTTATGTTTTAACACATTAAATGTACTCAACCGTCTTTCATTTTTATTATCACAAACACAGAACATAGTTATCTCCAGCACCCCAGAATTCTGAGTATTTTCAGTGTTATGGATGTGACAGTTGAAAAAAATATTGATAAATAAAATGACTCCGAGCATAAATAAGTTAGCATCAATTAATTAATTTGCTTCACTTGTAATGTAACCTCTACAGCTGTTAAAGAGTTAAATCTTCAAAAAAATTCATATAATTACATTAATATTAAAAATACAGAGCATTTTGCCACCATTAAGGATGGGACATCAAATGGGCACAATTATAGGAGATTACAGTTTTTCTACAAACTCCGTAACACAGTATTTGAACAAATGTGAGGTGCTCCACCGAAAGTAAGCACTTGTCGCACAGACCTCTTTTGAGATAAAGGCCAGAAAAGTAAAAATGGTCCATTTTTATCGAAATTTGGATTTTTGCATAAACTATTAAAACAAGTATTCAACTGTCACTTGCTCATGTGAAATCGACTGAAACTCACAAAAAATTTCTTTTTTCTCTCTCCAATTTTCTGGTGCGTACACTCATAAAACTAGATAAAAACAGTAGCAAACTTACTGGTTTCCGTTGCAATTATTCACCGAGTTTGGTACAAGACACACTATAATCCATACACCAGAAGAGCGGCCGTGAAGTAGTCTCTCCATTTTGGATACTGTTTTGATATTAAAATGCCGTTTCACCAAATAAAATAAAGGTTATGAAGACGATATGCTCGTAAACAATGCAGGCTAGTTGCTAAGGAAGATCTGAAACGAGCACACTGATTGGTCAGCTCGGGCTTGCCCATGCTCAGTGCCCGTCACAAGTTAACTTCTGGTTTATTTCCTGCTTCTGGTTTAACTGCATGCTGAATTTATCTCAGTCTTTCTCTTCAATAACAGTCAGTAAGTTTATTTATAAGACTGTGAATGCACATAGTTTCTGGAAAAGGAGAGTGAAATGTCATCTGTGATGTCTAGCAGCATTAGTATAGATGTTAAATTCGACGTGAGAATTGGGCTTTGAAGATTCCGGAATGCTCTGCTGTTCTTGATTATTTCGCCGGTGAGTATTTTCTCTGCATGCAAAATTCAATTATAGAATTTTTTTTTTTGTGTAATTTGTGTAGATTTGTGTGTAATCTTGTCTGGACTGGACATGCTGGATCGTGGGTTGTTTAGTTTTGTACAAAAATTGGTCAAGACCTGAAAATACTTAAATGTTTTATTCCTTTTACATATAAACAAACTGATGATGATGATGCCAGCTGGGTTGATGAAAATTTTCTGATTTTGATGTTGATGAAGAAGAGGCATCTGTTAATAAAAGTGTGCATGTGTGATGTTTGTGAAGATGTGAGCTGAGCAGGATATAGATTAAGATGATAATGCTGAGGGCAGAGTTGATGAAGCTTACTTGTATAAAGAGATCAGAGAGTTTTGTTATATTTTCTTACATATAGTTTTCTTGATTTCAATGTGATTGTTTGAACCTGACAGTTTTTTTTTCTTCCAATCAGTATCATTTGAAGGAATTTGAACCTTTATATAATGGTCGAAAATATACACACTGATCCTATTGGAATAAACGGAAATGAAAAAAAGTCTTTTTTTTTTTTGTTCTTTTAGGGGGTTACCACGGTGACTGATGGGTTTAAAAAGGGCCTGTCAGATTAAAACGAGGATGATTTCGATTATCATCTCTTCTTAAAACTTTTCCTATACATGTTTTCTAAAAGTTATATGGCTGAGGTGCATAAAATGTTTGGTTGTTAAGGATGAATGATCTTGAAAGAAGGGAAATCATGGTGCTCATTTTTCTCTAAACAATCTTTTTAAATTTTTAGTTGAATGTTGACACAAGAAATGGCATAGCTTGGTCAGTTTTCAAGGTATTGACAAACTTTTTGCTGCATTTTTCAGCTTTGGGCCGCCTCTATCTGACTGGGTGAAAGCTCATTTTTGGACACAAGAGACTACTGAAGAGCTGATGAATGATGAAAATGAGAGGAAAAAAAAGAGTAGAGGGGGTGACTGTTGAGGACCAGAAAGTAGCAAAGATTAGTAAGGGAGAAGTGAGGAGGGCATTGAAGAGGATGAAGAGTGGAAAGGCAGTTGGTCCTGATGACATACCGGTGGAGGTATGGAAGTGTCTAGGCGAGGTAGCAGTAAATTTTCTCATCTCATCTTCTTCCGCTTAGTCCGGGGTCGGGTCGCGGGGGCAGCAACCTTAGCAAAGAGGTCCAGACATCCCTCTCCCGAGCCACTTCCTCCAACTCTCCCGGGGGGACACCGAGGCGGTCCCAGACAAGCCGAGAGACATAGTCCCTCCAGCGTGTTCTAGGTCGACCCCGGGGTCTCTTCCCGGTTGGACATGCCCGAAACACCACACCAGGGAGGCGTCCGGGGGGCATTCTAACCAGATGCCCGAGGCACCTCAACTGGCCCCTCTCAATGCGGAGGAGCAGCGGATCTACTCCGAGCTCTCCCCGGATGGCGGATCTTCTCACCCTATCTCTAAGGGAGAACCCCGCCACCCGGCGAAGAAAGCTCATTTCAGCCGCTTGTATCCGTGATCTTGTTCTTTCGTCATTACCCAAAGCTCGTGACCATAGGTGAGGGTTGGAACGTAGATCGACTGGTAAATTGAGAGCTTCGCCTTGCGGCTCAGCTCCTTTTTCACCACGACGGACCGGTACAGGCACCGCTTAACAGCAGAGGCTGCAGCGATCCGTCTGTCGATCTCTCGCTCCATCCTTCCCTCACTCGTAAACAAGACCCCAAGATACTTAAACTCCTCCACTTGGGGCAGGACCTCATCCCCGACCCAGAGGGTGCATTCCACCATTGTCCGACTGAGAACCATGGCCTCGGACTTGGAGGTACTGATCTTCATCCCGGCTGCTTCGCACTCAGCTGCGAATCGCTCCAATGAGAGCCGGAGGGCCCGACTTGATGAAGCCAAAAGGACAACATCATCCGCAAAAAGCAGAGATGATATCCGATGGCCACCGAACCAGAACCCCTCATCGCCTCGACTGCGCCTAGAAATTCTGTCCATAAAAATTATGAACAGAATCGGTGACAAAGGACAGCCTTGGCGGACTCCAACTCCCACCGGAAACGAATCCGAGCTGCTGTTACCAATACGGACCACTCTGGCTCCGGTGATACAGCGACCGAATAGCTCGTAGCAACGGATCCGGAACGCCGTACTCTCGGAGCACGCCCCACAAGATCTTTCGAGGGACACGGTCGAAAGCCTTCTCCAAATCCACAAAGCACATGTGGACAGATTGGGCAAACTCCCATGCCCTCCAGAATCCTGTGGAGCGTATAGAGTTGGTCAAGAGTGCTGCGGCCAGGACGAAAACCACATTGTTCCTCCTGAATCCGAGGTTCGACTATCGGTCGGATCCTCCTCTCTAGTACCCCTGCATAGACTTTACCAGGTAGGCTGAGGAGTGTAATTCCCGATAATTGGAACACACCCTCCGGTCCCCTTCTTAAAAATTGGGACCACCACCCCAGTTTGCCAATCCAGAGGTACAGCCCCGATGACCACGCGATGTTGCAGAGACGTGTCAACCAAGAAAGTCCTACAACATCCAGAGTCCTGAGGTATTCCGGGCAGATCTCGTCCAACCCGGAGCTCGACCACCGAGGAGCTTATTGACAACCTCAGTGACCTCCACTCCAGTGATGGGCGGACCCTCACCCGAACCCCCAGGGTCTTCCTCTTCCACGGAGGGCGTGTTGGTGGGATTGAGAAGGTCCTCAAAGTATTCCCTCCACCTCTCAACAACATCCCCAGTCAAGGTAAGCAGCTCCCCACCTCCACCGTAAACAGTGTTTGTGAAGAACTGCTTCCCCCTCCCGAGGCGTCGGATGGTGGCCCAGAACCTTTTTGAGGCCAACCGATAATCACTCTCCAGGCCCTCACCGAACTCCTCCCATGCCCGAGATTTTGCATCTGCGACAGCCTCGGCTGCAGCACGTTTGGCCTGCCGGTACCCGTTTGCTGCCTCAGGAGTCCCACAGGCTAATAAAACCCGATAGGCCTCCTTCTTCAGCTGGACGGCCCCTTCACCGCAGGTGTCCACCACCGGTTCGGGATTACCGCCACGACAAGCACCGGCGACCTTACGGCCACAGCTATGGGCTGCCGCCTCAGCAATGGAGGCACGAAACATGGCCCATTCAGATTCCATGTCCCCGCCTCCTCCGAACGTGGTTGTAGCTCTGCCGGAGGTGGGAGTTAAAGGCCTCTCGGACAGGGGGCTCCGCCAAACGTTCCCAGCAGACCCTGATTACACGCTTGGGCCTGCCAGGTCTGGAAGGCAACCTCCCACACCACGAAGCCAACTCACCACCAGGTAGTGATCGGTAGACAGCTCAGCTCCTCTCTTCACCCGAAAGTGTCCAGAACATATGGTCGCAAGTCCGATGACACGACTACAAAGTCAATCATCGAACTGCGACCTAGGGTGTCCTGGTGCCAAGTGCACTTATGGACACCCTTATGTTCGAACATGGTGTTCGTGGATAGACAAACTATGACGAGCACAGAAGTCCAACAACGACACACCATTCGGATTCAGACTGGAGAGGCCGTACCTACCGATCACACCCTTCCAGGTCACACTATCATTGCCCACATGGGCGTTGAAGTCTCCCAAGACAACGAGCGAGTCTCCCGAGGGACCGTTCTCCAACACCCCCCCAAAGACTCCAAAAAGGGTGGGTACTCTGAACTGTCATTTGGTGCATAAGCACAAATAACAGTCAGGACCCGTCCCCCCACCCGAAGACGGAGGGAAGCTACCCTTTCGTCAACCGGGAGAACCCCAACATTTGGGCCCCGAGACGGGGGCAACAAGAATACCCACACCGGCTCGCCGCCTCTCCCCATGAGCAACTCCAGAATAGAAGAAGGTCCAGCCTCTTTCGAGATGGATGGTTCCAGAGCCCAAGCTATGCGTTGAGGTGAGCCCGACTATATCTAGTCGGTATCTCTCTACCTCACGCACCAAATCAGGCTCCTTTCCCGCCAGAGAGGTGACATTCCATGTCCCGAAGGTCAGAGTAAGCAGCCAAGGATCAGTCCGACAGAACCCATGCCTTCGGCTGCCACCCAACTCACACTGCACCCGACCCCTAAAAAAGCAGTAAATTTTCTGACAAGAATATTCAACAAGGTCTTAGATAGTGAGCAGATGCCGAGGAATGAAGGAGAAGTGTGCTTGTGCCCATTTTTTAAGAACAAGGGAGACGTACAGAGTTGTCGCAACTACAGAGGGATAAAGTTGATGAGCCATACAATGAAGTTATGGGAAAGAATAGTGTAAGCTGGACTAAGGGCAGAGGTCAGCATTTGTGAACAACAGTTTGGTTTCATGCCAAGAAAGAGCACCACAGATGCAATGTTTTCTTTGAGGATGTTAATAGAGAAGTACAGAGAAGGTCAGAAGGACCTGCATTGTGCCTTTGTGGATCTGGAGAAAGCATATGACAGGGTGCCGAGAGAAGAACTGTGGTATTGTATGAGGAAGTCTGGAGTGGAAGAGAAGTATGTTAGAGTGGTGCAGGACATGTATGAGAGATGTAAGACAGTGGTGAGGTGTGCTGTCGGTGTGACAGAAGAGTTCAAGGTTGCGGTGGGACTACATCAAGGGTCAGCTCTCAGCCCCTTCTTGTTTGCTATGGTGATGGACAGGCTGACACACGAGGTTAGACAAGAATCTCCATGGACTATGATGTTTGCAGATGACATTGTGATCTGTAGTGAGAGCAGAGAACAAGTGGAGGTGGAGGTATGCCCTGGAAAGGAGGGGAATGAAGGTTAGCCTCAGTAAGACAGAATACATGTGTGTGAACGACAAGGACCCAACAGGAACGGTAAGGTTACAGGGGGCAGAGATAAAGAAGGTGGAGGATTTTAAGTACTTCGGCTCAACAATCCAGAGCAATGGAGAGTGTGGAAAAGAGGTAAAGAAGCGTGTGCAGGCTGGTTGGAATGGTTGGAGAAAAGTGTCCGGTGTGATAGGAGAGTATCGGCAAGAATGAAGGGAAAAGTGTACAAGACGGTGATGAGGCCAGCGATATTGTATGGTTTAGAAACAGTGGCCCTGGGGAAAAGACAGGAGGCTGAGCTGGAGGTAGCAGAGATGAAAATGTTGAGCTTCTCTCTGGGAGTAACGAGTATGGATAGGATCAGGAATGAGTACATCAGAGGGACAGCACATGTTCGATGTTTTGGAGACAAAGTCAGAGATGCTAGATTGAGATGGTTTGGACATGTACAGAGGAGGGATAGTGAGTATATTGGTAGTAGGATGCTGAGGTTGGAACTACCAGACAGAAGGCCTAGAGGAAGACCCAAGAGAAGATTTATGGATGTGGTGAAGGCGGACATGAAGGTTGTTGGAGTAAGAGTAGAAGATGCAGAGGATAGGGTGAGATGGAGGCAGATCATTTTCTGTGGCGACCCCTGAAGGAAACAGCCGAAAGGAGAAGAAGAAAAAGAATAAGACTACTTTCGGTGGAGTGGCTCACAAATTTGCCAATTTCGGAATAAATTATTTCCGGAGAATCAGCATTAAGGATTTGAAGTTTTCAAGTGATTGAAGTAATGTGTCTCAGCTCGTCTTCTACAAACAACACATTCCCGAATAATGATTTTGACAAAAACTGAAATGGTAATTTCGAGAAAAAAACAAGAATTAATATTTTAGTCTTCCGGTTTAGTACTTTATCCAATCTGGTGTGGACTGCATTATGAATTAAAAACACTTTTATTACTAATCGTTATTTGGGTTGTAATTAGGGTCGGGTGACATCATTGAAAAATGCTATGAGGATAAACTTTTATTTCAGTCAACATCAATTTTTTTTAATGTCTGGATTTTATGAATCATCAGGGAAAAGATTTAATTAACTGCTTAATTTTGAATTCAATCAACGATTTCCTAATTGTCCCAGTGTTTCCCCAGATGTCCACTGTATTCATTGGTTGCAACCCACAACTAATTTGGAGAGCCATTTTAACAAGTATGAAGAAGGCATGTTTTGTGACTGATAGAGATATAATAACACACTGTAATGTATTGCTTAAAAATATTGTTGAAATCATTAACATTAATGCATTCACTATGTATGGTATTTTCAACAATAATGGCTTGTGTATCTTTGGTTGTTTGTTCTATTTAATGCTTCTTTTCCTTAATGTTTCTTTTTAAGTCATAAGCAGTGATGAATGGGAAAAAACAAATAATTAATAAAACGTGTCATTGACTGAGGCACTGTTCTAGTTATAATGGAATATAATGCATTTAAAGGGAAGTAAAATATTTTATATATAATCATTTATTTATTCAGGATAATGATCCAATATTACACACATGTGAGTGGAAAAAGAACGTGAAACTTTGATTTCAGTATCTGGTGTGACCCTCTTATGCAGCAGTAGCTGCCACTGAGCATTTCCAGTAACTGTTAATCAGTCCTGCACATCGGGTTCGAGGAATTTTAACCTATTACTCCATAAAGAACAGCTTCAGGTATGGGATGTTCACCAGCCTTCTCACAAACTTCTTACTCCAGGTCCTTCCACAACACTTTAATGGGATTAAGGTCATGACTGTGACCATGCCATTCCAAAACATTAACTTGACTCCTCATGAACCATTCTTTCATAGAACCACATTTGTGCTGATGATCGGTGTCTTGGTGTCAGAATTTGCTGTTCCATCAATGATAGCAAGCTATCCTGGTCCATGCAGCAAAACAGGCCCAAACCATAATAGTACTACCACCATCAGGTTTCACAGATGGGGTGAGGTTTTAATGCTGGTATTCAGCGTTTTCTTTCTTTCTTTTTTTTAAAACAATACTTCTCATTCAAACCAAAAAGTTAAATCACCTTATAAATAATTGGTATAGATCTCCTGATTCCACTAAACTGAAGTGGATAATGACAGCTTTCTGTATTAGTCCAAGTGGGTGATGTTATGTGATACCCAGACACCTAGTGCCTATTCCTACAAAGAAAATAGCCTGCGTTTGGGTTGGACCAGTTCATCACCTTTCTGTTTGGGCTTTGTGAAGCACAAGAGATATTTAAAGACTCACGGACAGAATCCTTTGCCGACATAGTGCTGTCTACTTAGATGATATAATAATACCGTAATGATTGACAACACAATTTACAACATCCGAGAGCCGTCTCAAGATCATTCAGACAAGCAGAACTCACAGTAAAGAAAAAGACATATACAACACTGAGGTAGATGGAAGTACACTTTGGGTTGGGTCATCAGCAGGTGCACCCCCAAAGTAACAAGATTACAGCAATTATAGTCTGCCTATGCACTAAGACCTAAAAGGAGATGAGGCAGTTCCTGGGGCTGTCTGGCTATAATAAATTCATATCAATTTTTGCTGATATTTCCAGTCTGTTGATCCAGTCAAATGGATGGAGCAGTATGAACAAGCTGTTGGTTTGTGTTGTGGTCTATTATTTGATTGACCTGACTTTTCTCTCCATTTCATTCAGCAGAATATAGTTTCAACAGAAGCTTGGGGCTTTTCTGCCTCTTGGATGAACCTCCCATGATGTACATCAGTTGCAAGCTCTTGGTGTGGGAAAGCAGATACAGTGGTACCTTGACTTAGGAGTGTCTTTTATAATGAATTTTCCATGATATGAGCTTCGATCCCACCATAAATCTGCCCCATCCAACCAGCAAAATTTTGATTTATAAGCTCTGCTGGGAAAATGGCTTTTCCGGGCCGATTAGCCTTGCATTCCTTCGTGTGTATTTCCTGCACTCAGAGAACACCTTGTGCAGTGCTTCTCAATTATTTTCTGTGATGCCCCCTATAAGAAGGGGGGGGGGGGGAGCATTCCACGTTCCCCACCCCAGAGTGACTCTAAATAGTGTTTCCTGCACTTCATATCATTTGCTTAGTGCTTTTTCCTTACACCATAAGAACAACAGCGAGAGTGTCACTGCCAACTGCTGTAGAGGATATGCAATTACACTTAATTCTAGTACAGTATGGCAAAAAAAGCATGTTCCCTAGGGTCACCCCCCCTCCCCCGGCATCACACCACGCCCCCAAGGGGGGCGTGCCCCACTATTTGAGAAGCACTGGCCTTGTGGGAGTTCATCACAAGCCTTTCCTCATTGGCATTGGCATGCACGTGCACAAAATTCTCCTCCTCCTTCTCTGTTACGCAACATCTCATGCCTGCCAACGTCATATCTTCATGCCCAGTCTCTTTGCCTCAGTCCATAATCAGAAGGGTTAGTTGACTTGTTTATTCTTGTTTTATTATTCTTAATTTCCTTTCGGCTTTTCCCTTCAGGGGTCGCCGCA
Organism: Plotosus lineatus; assembly: GCA_024760905.1. NCBI lineage: Eukaryota > Metazoa > Chordata > Actinopteri > Siluriformes > Plotosidae > Plotosus > Plotosus lineatus. Next base: position 52,806,562 of record CM045736.1, read on the forward strand.
GCGAATTATCTGCCTCCATCTCACCCTATTCTCTGCACCTTCTTCTCTTACTCCAACTCCTTCATGTCCTCCTTCACCACATCCATAAATCTTCTCTTTGGACTTCCTCTAGGCCTTCTGTGTGGTAGTTCCAACCTCAGCATCCTACTACCAATATACTCACTATCCCTCCTCTGTACATGTCCAAGCCATCTCAATCAAGCCTCTCTGGCTTTGTCTCCAAAACCTCTTGCAAGTGCTGTCCTTCTGATGTACTCATTCATGATCCTATCCATCCTGCTTACTCCCAAAGAGAACCTCAACATTTTCATCTCTGCCTCCCGTCTTTTCATCAGTGTCACTGTTTCTAAACCATACAACATTGCTGGCCTCAATACCGTCTTGTACACTTTTCCTTTCGTTCTTGCCATACCTTCCTATCACACCAGACACTTTTCTCCAACCATTCCAACCAGCCTGCACACGCTTCTTCGCCTCTCTTCCACACTCTCCATTGCTCTGGATTGTTGAGCCGAAGTACTGTACTGTACTATAAATCCTCCACCTTCTTTATCTCTGCCTCCTGGAACCTCACCGTTCCTCTCGGGTCCTTGTCGTTCACACACATGTATTCTGTTTTACTGAGCCTAACCGTCACTCCTCTCCTTTCCAGGGCATACCTCCACCTCTCTAGATTTTCCTGCACTTGTTCTCTGCTCTCACTCCAGATCACAATGTCATTTGCAAACATCATAGTCCATGGAGATTCTTGTCTAACTCGTCTGTCAGCCTGTCCATCACCATAGCAAACAAGAAGGGGCTTTGATGATTTCTTGTCTTGAAACCAAACTGTAGTTCACAAATCCTGACCTCTGCCCTTAGTCTAGCTTACACTATTCTTTCCCATAACTTCATCGTATGGCTCATCAACTTTATCCCTCTGTAGTTGCCACAACTCTGCACATCTCCCTTATTCTTAAAACTGGGCACTAGCACACTTCTCCTCCATTCCTCCGGCTTCTGCTCACTCTCTAAGACCTTGTTGAATATTCTGGTCAGAAAATCTACTGCTACCTCGCCTAGACACTTCCATACCTCCACCGGTATGTCATCAGGACCAACTGCCTTTTCCACTCTTCATCCTCTTCAATGCCCTCTCACTCTTTGCTACTTCCTGGTCCTCAAGAGTCACCTCTTGAACTCTTTTCCCTTTCTCATTTTCCTCATTCATCAGCTCTTCAAATTACTTCTTGTTTTATTATTATTTATTATTATTAATGTTAATGTACAGGTATTATTATTATGAATTATTTATTGTTTTTACATGTTTACCTTATATATTAGATAAAATATACATGTTTGTGTGAGGTTATATGAGTTTGGAATGGGGTTGGAACGGATTAATTGGTTTTCCGTTATTTGCTATGGAAATTTTTGTTTTATCTAACGAACATTTTGACTTACGAGCTTGCCCTCGGAACAGATTAATTTCGTAAGTCAAGGTACCACTGTATAGCATTAAGGAGAAGGAGAGCAGGATCTCAGTCTGTTATTATCTGCAAGGATGCACTTACACTGTTACAACCATGTGCCACTTCAAAAGTTCCACCACAGAAAGGATAACAACATGGGAGTCAGGCACTACAGCCAATTCAGTCTGAGGTGGTCTACAGGTTGGGATCACAGATGGTCAAGGCTTATTACCGAATTACTGATTGACTCCCCAGTCAGGTGGTGGGAGTATGTGGAAGTGAGGGTGTGATGAAGCGTTAATTGTGGATGAAGAGGTGTTGGGTAGCAAAAAATATGCAATGAGTGTCACCTATGAGTAATTAAAACTAGCCCATATATTTATTTTTTATTTATTTATTTATTTATTTTTTGGGGGGGTCCCCGATTTTCTCTCTAATTTAATTGTACCCAATTCCCACCCATAGTGTATTGCCTTCCCTATCACACAACCTCCACCGACCAAGGAAGAGGCAAACGCATGCACACACCCCCTCCATGACACGCAATAGTAGACATTATCCACCCCTCGTCTGAATGAGCTCACAGATGCCCATGATTGTCTGGCTATTGCTGTAAGTGACATGGAAGTGAACGTATGCCGTCCACCCTTCCTCGGCCAATTAGCTCCCATGGACTCCCAGCCACGGACGGCTGTGGCATTAAACTGGAACCACCAGGTTATTTTAATGTCTTCAGAAATGTCGGTAACCAGAGGTGGTGTGCGAAAGAGATGACCGAAGTCTCACTATTTGTGTGCCTGAGTGAGACTGAAGAGCAATAAAATCAGGAAAAAAAAGTTAAAAGCAAAGGAATGAAAGCCAGTTCAGTCATTCTGCATATCTATGCCTCTGTTTTCTCGAACCCCAGAAATATGACAGTTTAACAATTAAAACGTACTACAAACAAGCGTCTAATTTCAAACATGTGACTTTGTTGTACCCTTGAATCTGTTCTGAGACAACTCAAAAACACACAGAAGTTAAACTGCCGCATCTATGATACAAAACACACAATCATTCATTCATGAGACATCTGATTGGCAGTAATCTTAGATATACAAAAATATGGACAATCCAAAAACATGAACCTCACCACTTGTTAAAGAAGACATAAGAGATAATGAGAGCATTGAAACTCACATCACCATTTTTAACACTTAGTGTGTGATTATACACACAGACATGCACAGAACGTATTGCAACCAATCCTGGCATACTATACAATTTCAGTCTTTATAGAACAAAATATTATTAAATGCATTATAGACAATCAGAAATTTTTATTCAATTTGCCCCAATCACTACTTTATTCCAATTAAGATGTTATGTCCAATATGAAGAGTGATTTAACTAAGCTATTAATTATTAGACTGCAGGCAAACAAAGCAGGTGAAGCCTGCGGGAAACAAATGACAAGCATTGATGGAGTACAAATGGTCATAGCAGCTGCCTGACTCAGCTGGTTAATAAAGATGTGTGATGACGTCTAGCCTTATGAAAAATGTAATTATTAACATGCAATCGAGCTGCGTCATGCTTACCTTCACGTTTCCACCAATCAGGTCAGGTGGCTCCTCATCGGTCTCCAAGGCAACATTGATGGTGGCGAATGGCCGACTGGCCATCTGCTGCATCTCTCTGAGGAGTTGCTGAAAATGTAGAGAAATGGCAAGATGATGCAGCAGACATACAAATACACACAAACCGTCCAGAGACACTCAAATTTGTATTCAGAAAAAGATAAAGAATCGCAAATGATGCACCAACAATGAAACAACCAGCTTGTGATATGTCAGTACACACAGAAATGGACCTTTTGAGACTCAGATAGAAGAGGAAAAAAAAAAAAAGTTTCAATGATAACTAATGACCCGGGAAAAAAAAACAAAGAAAAAAAGAAAAAAAAAGATGAAAGACAGAGGAGGAGAACTGAATCTCATTCCAGTTCAGCATTCAGTGTTCAGAGCTCTTTACTTTTTTCACTGCCTGTTCATGCTCAAAAACCCACAGTAGGACTCTAAAGCACACAATAATGCATGCTTTGATGTATTATTGAGCAGTAAATGTGGGGAAACTGATGTACTGCTCCAGTATGTCAACATTATGAAGCACATTTCTGTATGTGCAAACTTGGAATAGTAGCAGGGGGATTGTACCTTTCCTTACATATCAAAGTCCTTATTTAGAATTTACAGGAAAATATAAAATATAACTGAGGTCAACAATGTTACATTTTGAGAGAAATGTAGGGCTTCCACAGGCAATGAATTGAAACTGTTTGGTTTGGGGTCATGGATTATAACCTATGTACTTACTTAGACCTGTACTTTCTGTTTCCATATGCTATACACTTTCATGAAAACATGACTTCATTGCAAGTTTACGTCCAAGATATTTAACTATTTAGTAAATATTACATCATCTTCTTGACTGAAGTGAGTTAAAGAGGCAGTTGCATATCTCTGAGCCAAAGAAACATCCCAGAATAAACATTAAAGCAATGAAGTCAATTAAGTAAAAGTGAAAAAAGTACAAACCACCTGTGACCAGCACCATTGGTTGAGTTGGAACAACCGATGACATCCAATAATTTTTTTTTTTTTAAATGAGAAAAGGTAAAAAAAAAAAAGGGCAGACAGTCATTCTTAAAGCACTTGCAACCAGGGACCCCTTAACTGTACAACACATTTCACAGGCCATGCAGATTTATTTTATGAGTAGCACTGTACTCTGTGCAGTACTCACATGTGTATAATAATGTTCTGGGTGTTTATTGCTGTCTACTCTTTTAAATCTTCTAAACTGTGTAGCCAAATGATTTTAATTTAAGCATGGAAAGATATATGAGAGCTTATGTTCTTATAGTCGCATTCCATTATTCTGTATTCCCGTGTAGTAAATACTATTATTATAGGACAACCACACTATGTGCAATGTGACTGGCTGTTGAGTGGGCCGTAATCCCCAAGCACGGACTGGTCAATACACTTAGACCCTTAGACCTCGGGCACTCGACCAAAAGACAAACTTGAAAGAACTCTTTTCTTGGTTTTCTCTTCACACAGGAAGAATGAAAAACATCACAGTAGAAAAGCCTTCAGAGTAAATTCGAATATCCTGCAGAGTTTGAAGGAGAAACTGACTGGGTGTTAGGGTTGAAAATGTTGAAAAGGGCATCCATCCAGAAAGGGTTACAAAAGTTTATTTTAGACCAAAAACATTATATCTATAAAAAAAAGACCTCCAGTAACACAAATATTTCTGCCAAAATACCGAGGTAGAAACAACAAAGCGACTGTTGATATCCTATGTTTATCAGCTCAAGAACTCGGACATCTTTAATGAGTGCATCAGAGGGACAGCACATGTAAGAGGTTTTGGAGACAAAGTCAGAGAGGCTAGATTGAGATGGTTTGGACATGTACAAAGGAGGGATAGCGAATATTGGTAGTAGGATGCTGAGGTTGGAACTGCCAGGCAGAAGGCCTAGAGGGAGACCAAAGAAAAGATTTATGGATGTGGTGAAGGAGGACATGAAGGTAGTTGGTGTAAGAGAAGATGCAGCAGAGGATAGGGTGAGATGGAGGCAGATGATTCACTGTGGCGGCCCCTGAAGGGAACAGCCGAAAGGAAAAGAAGAAGAACTCTGACATCTTTCTGTGTAGTGTACAGTTTTTTGGGGGGTGGAAGGTGTCCAATGAGAGCTTATGCTTTCAACTACCCGGTGTGAAGAGCTGCAACCCCCCGTCTTTCATCTATCAGACACAAGTTTCAAATTCTGGTCCACCTCCCCCCCCATCCCAGGGTGCCACACAATAAATAATTATTAAACTTGTTAGCTTGTTATGTAAAGTAAATTCTTGACCATGGTCCGATACACTGATCCTTGTTTCAAGGAGTAAAATACAACATGAAATACTGTTTCTGGGATTCAAAGAGTGAAATATATTCATTTTAATATATGCAAATTAATATATGTAACAATACAAATATTCTTAAAATGTCATTTACTACATTTTAATGTAATAACTAAATAAAAGTAATTTGGCAGTGGTGGCCTGGTGGTAAAGTGAGGCAGTGGTGGCTGGTGGTAAAAAACACTGGATCGCTGATCCTAAGGTTGGGGATTAGAGTTCCACTCTCCACAGGGTTGTCCCTGTCCTCCCATTGCAGCTAACTGGGTTATCAAAGTCTGGCCATGTCTCTGACTGTCTATGGTGAGAGGTTCATGTAAAAGAACCATTGCTGACTTTCTACAAGAGCAGCAGCATAGCGGTCAGTGTGTTTCTGCCCTGGGATTCTGCCCTCACTAAGAGAGAGCGGATACATGTGATGCCAGAAGCATGCCAGCACACCAATAACAAAGTATTTTAAATAAATTTTCCTGGAAAATATGCAATAATTTTAATAAACTTCAACAAGAAGACCACAGATCTTAAATGTATATGTAAATATAAATTAATATGTAAGCACTTTCTTCACCTTTGGCTTCGAGTCAACACCTGTACTGGTTGCGGATCCACTAGGCGTAGTCATGGTAACGCTAACGTTAGTGCTTGGGGCAGTTGTTCTGACTGCTTTTCCTTTGAAATAGTCCGTTATCAGGCAACCCTCATGCTTCTTGGTTCTTAAAAGTCTGCAATGTTTTTTTTGGATGCCTTGCAAAACGCTTGATGCCGAAGTCTATCTAATCACTGTAGTCTTTGTTCTCCCACCATTCTGCTTTGAATATACACTGATTTCCTCGCATTGTGGCTGTTGGTACAGTACAGTACTCATGAGCTTTTCTATAAATATTTATTCACTTGTGACGAGCACAAATGTCACTGCGACGCCTAAAACGCACACCGCCGAAAACGGGATCTGTATGTCATAAAACTGATCTAGAAGCTTCTATAATTTTGTGTCATAAATTAAATAATTTACTATGGACTAAATTTTAATATACAGTGATCTCTCACTACTTCATGCTTCAGTTTCTGCAGCTTCAATGCACCGTGGGTTTTCCAAAAATATTCATAGAAAAATTAAAAAAATAAGGAAATTAAGGAAAAATATTGAAAAAGTTAAGAAAAATGTCACAAAACAAGGCCAATTACGCAAAAAAAAAAGAAAAAAAAAAAGAAAAAACTACTTTTATTGATATTGTATACACATATACATGTACGTATACATCAGTCGGGGGTGGGGGTCGATGCTACTTCGCGGAAATCTGTGGTTGTGGGGTTGGTCTCGGTCCCCATTAACCATGGAAAGTGAGGGATCCCTGTATTGTAGTATTAATGTTTGACCCTCTGTGTGAGTTTTATATAATAAAAATACTTATACAGTCGGCCCCCAACTTACGAAGACCCCTGTGTGTGAAATCCCAGGGTTATGAAAAACATTTTCTTGAGTTTCCATCCCCGAGATAGGAAACAACCCCCTCTTACGAAAAGAACTTCAAAATTGAAACGCGCCAATCAACATACGAGTTGCTCTCTCATTGGCTGTCTCTCAACATCCCGCACCACTGACCTCCCAGATAGAGACAGAAAGAAGCTTCACTCTTTAGTTTAGTTTTTAAGTTGTTTTAATTCAGTAAATGTTTAATAAATGTGGGTGCATTTGAGCTCATCTGGAATTCCGAACCCTCAAGGAATCAAATTAAAGTTGAGTTTGTCAAGCAGGGAATGCGCTTTGAATTCACGTCTTGTGGGCGTGGCCGGCAGCACACGCACGCGCGCGAGAGAGAGAGAGAGAGAGAGAGAGAGAGGGGGGGGGGGGGATAATGCTTTAGTTTTTTAAGTTGTTTAATTCAGTAAATGTTTAATAAATGTGGGCGCATTTGAGCTTATCTGGAATTACGATCCCTCAAGGAATCAAATTAAAGTTGAGTTTGTCAAGCAGGGAATGTGCTTTGAATTCCACGTCTTGTGGGCGTGGCCCGCAGCGCGTGCAAGAGAGAGAGAGAGAGAGAGAGAGAGAGAGAGAGAGAGAGAGAGAGAGAGAGGTGTGTGTGTGTGTGTGTGTGTGTGTGTGTGTGTGTGTGTGTGTGTTAATAAAAAAATGTTTAATGGTTTAATTAATATATGTTAATAAAATGGTTTAATATGTTAATAAAATGTTTAAATGGTTTAATAAATAATTTTCTTTTACTTTTAACACATACAAAATTGGTGTACTTTTATCATTTTTAAAGGGTTTATGGGGTTTATCCAGTCCAAAGACTGGAGCCTTGGAACGAATTAGGCGTTTAACATGTAAGATGCGACCCCTACTTACCCCTACGAGATCCCCGCGTTCCCAAAAGGGCTCTGGAACAGATTAATTTCATAAGTTGGGGGCTGACTGTATTTGCAAAAGCGGAGCCAATGTCGTAAAATTAACTACTCTATACTCGTACACGGTGTTCGTTAACAGAGAAGTGATAACAGCAACAGCGGAACTTCCAGGAAGATGTGTTTGCAGACGACGCTTGATAAACATCGATTTTCTGTGATTTTAATTGTAGAAAAGATGCAAAAATCTGAGGTTTCTAATAAAATGTTATACATTTATTGTGCAGATAGACTCAAAGCTAAAAATCAAGTACTACCCAAGGACGGAGTAAGAAAACCATTGATTTTCAAGGGGTGGCCTGGCAATTCCAGGGCCCTTGAAAATAATTTATTTTTTCAAGTACTTTTCGAGGGATTCACGCTCCCATACGAATCATGTGTAATATTCCGGAATTTTGCCCCTATTGTTACAGTTTACATTGAGCTACTCTGAATATACTTAAGAGCTCTTCTTCTTCAAAGTATCCAAGAGCTCTTAAGTATGATGTAGATATAAATGCCTTTACATACCAAACAACACAAAAGTGTGAAGAAAAGTGTGTGCATTATTTTCCTTGCTCAGTACATAGATGAGATGAAAGTGATTTTTTTTTTTATGTCAAGTTTGTTTCACACCATAACTGTCTGATGAAGTTCTTAAGTAGTGACAAAGACACTAATTATAAAATCATAAATTGAAAGTTTTGAAACATGGTGAAGAAACAAATAGTGTATGCAAATATGTTGCATAAAAAAGTATACTCTCAGCTTGAATAAATCACTTAGGCATGCTGTATTACCTTCTAGACATTATAAACAGATATCTATATTTTGTGCAAACTATTCATATCTTACCCATTTCTGATTCTACTACACTTTCTTCACTTTTGGACATTTACTATATATATAATCCCTGAACACAGCTATGTGACAAACACTAAAATAGATATTCAGACACTCGTATGGCCTACAACAGTGTAAATGAAACACTCCTCTAATGAGGTTTAATTTAGAGCTCTAATTAATCCTCCTCTGCACCAAAGACCACAGATGAAAGAATTTGATATTGTTGCCTTATGGCAGACAGTGAGCAAGTGAGAGACAGACTTACATTTGTTTAACAGAACAATTGTAAGAGTATTGCCAGGGGGATGCCAACAGTGAAAATAGAGTGATACTTTTTGGAGTGCTGGTCAGGAAAGTTGAAACAAAGAGTGATTTTGCAGTTGTAGTTATAGCATTCTAACTCCATACTGGTCATTTATATTCCTAGTAACGTTAGGGACAAGTTTTTTAAAAAAAACTTCTTTCAAGTGTAATCTGCTCTTAGCAGTTGTTGTCTATCTAAAGAATGACATCAACTGACAACTTTAGGGTTACTCCTCAAACCATAAAGTGAAGCATCAAACCCTGTGGATAGAAGCAGAATTGTCCTGAAAGTGACCACTTCTTTGAGGAAATGTTTTGTCACACCATCATACCACAGCACTGTTTATTATTTTCACACAAAAATACCCACATCCAACAGCAAACACCAGAAAAAAAAAAGAATATGTCTCAAATATAGTCGTAACTTGACTTACAAAATTAAGCCGTTCCAACCCCCTCCCAAACTCGCATATCTGACCTGATATATTAAAAATAAACACGTAAAAACAATAAATATTTAATAATAATAATAATAATAATAATACAGGTACATTAACATTAATAATAAAACAAAAATATACAATAAGTCAAATAACCTTCTGATCATCAACTGCTGCAAAAATGTCATATGGGCAAGCATGAGGTGGTGCGTACCAGAGAAGGAGGAGGTCAATTTTGTGCATGTGCACACTACGAATGCCAGTGAGGAAAGGCTCGTGGTGAGTTCCTAGAAGATCAGTGCTTCTCAAATAGTGGGGCAATGTGATGTGATGCTGGGGGGGTTTATGACCCTGGGAAAACATGCTTTTTTTTGCTATACTGTACTAGAATTAAGTGTAATTATACATCCTCGACAGTAGTTGGCAATAGAGCTGTCACTGTGTTCCCTATTGTGTAGGGAAAAACCACCGAGCAAACGATATGAAGTGCAGTAAACACTATTTATAGTTATGCACGAGGCGCTGGGGGGGGGTTCCCTACCTATACGGGGCATCACAGAAAATAATTGAGAAGCACTGTACATGATGTTCTTGGAGCACAGACGAATACACGCAAAAAAATACAAGGCTAATCAGCCTGGAAAAGCCATTTCCCCAGAAGAGCTCATAAATCAAAATTTTGCTCGTTGGATGGGGCAGAATTTTGGTGGGATCGAAGATCATATAATAGAAAATTCATTATAAAAGACACTCGTAAGTCAAGGTACCACTGCAATAGTATCAAATGCATGACTGCCAACCCAGAAAAGTACCATTTTGCAGTAAATAAATCCAAAATTGGCATTTTGAGCTGAAAATTAGTATTTGTAATCGACAAACCGCACTCAAATTCGGATTACACAAAATTATTTACAGGGATCACGCGCTACTTTGCGCTTCAATTCATGCAGCTTCAGTGCATCGCGGTTTAAAAACAAAAAAACAACAACTAAATAAATACTCACTGAATTAAAAAAAAGGAAATTAGGACAAATAGGGGGAAAAGTTAAGGAAAATGCCACAAAAACAAGACTAATTATGCAAAAAAAAAAAAAAAAAATCAACACACATACAAAAAACAAAACAACCAAAGTCTTCCATCAAAACTAGTTACATTGTTGCATCTGTGTGTGCACGCACATCTGTGCACGTATGCATGTGTGTGTCATAGTCTTCTCATGCAATACCATCTGTATGCGTGTGTATTTATATTTTATTTACATCTTGTTATTTTTTAAATGTTTACTTGCTATTATAAGCAACTATAGGATTGAATATGTATTTATTGATGATATATACACATACATGTATGTATACGTCAGTCGGGGTTGGCACGGGGGGGTGATCCTACTTCGCGACTTTCGATGGTCCCGTGGGGATCTCGGTCCCAATTAACCGTGGAAAGTGAGGGAGCCTTGTATATGGACATACGGGTTATCTTTGTCAAATTTCACTGTAATTTGGATTAATAATGAAATAGCATATTTAATAAAGCCAGATTTATTTGACATAATTCTACTGGTGTTATAATATAGAATACAATATGTCATTATCGTTGTTATTATTATTATTATAATATATTGCATATTTATTCTTATATTATGCATGACCCTGAATGATATTTGATATCAGCATTTACAAATAAGAGAGTTCAAGAAAAGAAAAAAGTTATAAAGTAAGCAAACCAGTCGCTAGCTGGCTGTGTCTGTCTCCTTTTATACGCGTTTTAATATCAAAAAGACCCGAATGAACAATGCTAAATTTCACATTGCACATTGTACAAAAGCCCATGTATCCGTCATGCTTCTTAATAAATAGATAACGTAAGGAAAGTCGATACAATCCAATTTTTACACCCGGGCCATAGTTGCTCATCAGACCGGAGCTTATTCCCGGTTTCCATCACGTAAAATGACTAGGAGTTGAACTCCTCCTGGATAGGACGCTAGTCCATCGCAGGTTACCTTCCCAGTATATTTTTACTGGTACCCATTTATACTGCTGGGTGAACAGAGGCACACTTGTGGTTTAGACTAAATTCTTCTTTTTGCCAAAATCCCAAAATCATCAGAATTAAAACAACAAAAGACCTGAAATATTTCAGTTGGTGTGCAATGAATCTAAAATATATGAAAGTTTAATTTTTATCAGTACATTACAGAAAACAATGAACTTTATCACAATATGCTAATTTTTTTTAGAAGGACTAGTATATATGTCTGTCTGTCTTCCTTTCGGCTTTTTCCCTTTTTTTACTCGGGAGTCGCCACAGCGATTCATCTGATTTGCACGTTTGATTTGGCAGAGGTTTTTACGTCGGATGCCCTTCCTGTCACAACCCTTTTAGCAAGGGACAGAAACACGCTGACGGCGATCCAGCGCCCTATACCACTAGACCACCACTGCCCCCAAGGACTAGTGTGTATATATGTGTGTATATATATATATATATATATATATATATATATATATATCTCAAGCTGTCCAGGGAGTACCCTGCCCTCATTCAGAGTCTGCCGAGATGGGCGCCAGCCGCCCCAGCAACCATAATTGGATTAAATGGTTTAGAAAATGAATGGATGAATGACGGTGCTGAAATGTTACACAGAAGGGTTATTAATTAATGCATCAGGTGGGTGTGTCTACCTTGACCCACACCTACTGCTAGGCATGAAATGGAGGTGAACAAGGATAGCATGGTGAAGACTGGCGAGGCACCAGGGAGAAGACCAGCGTCATCAAAAACCTCACAATCTATAAATGTGCTTTTCATTATTCTGATGTTGCATTATGTGAGGACAACAATTTCAATGAATATTCATTTAAGCCTATACAGTTGTGTTCAAAATAATAACAGTCAGACATCGCTAACCTGATTACTCAGTGTTTTTGATAGAAATTATATTTCTACAGGGAAAATAATTTATCATCAGGTGTAATAGAATCCAACAGAACCAATAGTCCTGACCTGTAGGCTGCTGATTCTGTGTAAATGAATCACTAATTGAAAGTTTCGTGTTCAAAATAATATCAGTGTGGAGTTCAATTCGTGACATTATACATTCTTTGAAAAACAGAAGCTAATTAGTGTCCTTACTAAAGGAAGAAAGGCTGCAAATGATGTACATACTGGTCATAGAACATGTCTCTCTGAAATTCTGAGGAAAATGGGTCATTCCAGGCATTGTTCAGAAGAACAGCATACCTTGATTAAAAAAGTTGATTTGAGAAGGGAAAGCATAAAGAGTAGATGATGAGAGGTTGCTCAGCTATAATGATCCCAAGTGCTTTAAAATGGCAACTAAACCTGAAAGATGTGGAAGAAAGTGAAAAACTACCATTCAAATGGATTGAAGAGCCAAAATAGCAAGTACTCAACCACCAATCAACTCCAGGAAAATCAAGGAAGGTCTAAAGACTGTTCTTTTTAGGTCCACTGGCCCCGCTAGAAGACCCCTAAACTGAATTCAATCCACAGTATATTGTGAAGACAATGAAGCCTGGTGGTGCAACTATTATGATATGGGGATGGTTCTCATACTACGGTGTCGAGCCTATTGATCACACCCCAGGGATCATGGATCAGTTTGAATGCATCAGAACACTTGAAGACATCATGCTGCCTTATGATCAAGAGGAAATGTCCTTGAAATGGGTTCCAACAAGACAACAACCCCAAACACACCAGGAAACTGGTAAGAACTTAGTTCCAGACCAACAAGATTGACGATCTGGTGCAACCGGTCCAAATCCCAGTCCTCAATAAAAATAGAAATCGTGTGGGGTGAAATCAAAAATGTAGTTTCTGAGGCAAAACCAGGAAATCCAGAAGAACTGTGGAATGTAGTCCACTCATCTTGGGCTTGAAACCCTGTTCACAGGAGCCAGAAGTTGGTCGACTCCATGTAACACAGTTGTGCAGCAGTTTATAAAAGCAGTGTTTATACAAATAAATATTAGTTCAGTGATTCAAAGAAAAGCAAATGTTAAACCCTTTTTTCAGTTTATACACTGAATGAGTTTGTAGAGAATAATACAGACACTGTTTTTTTTAACAGTCTAATATTCACTTTTCATTTCTTTCAAAGATTAACACAAATCTGTTCTTTTTTTCTTCATGTTTTGTTTTGAAGTAGAATGTGTAGCGCTCCCAATGCATTTGTGTGTATGGAAAGAAAAGCTATTTCTCTAAGGATTTTGAGCTTTTATACTTTTTAAACACACTGCTATTACATTGAACACACATGTCCAAAATAAAGGTGGGATGCAAAACAGTTGGAGCCAGACTGCTGCAGAAATATGATGGCAAACTTTTTTCATGATCACCATGTCAGCTGGAATTTATTACTGAGTTAGGTTATGCCAGTAGATCAACATCATATTACATATCAGTGCTCACTATGGTACTGAGATCAAGTCTCACTTGACGCTGTAGGTGAAACAAAGCAAAGGATTTCTGGGAAATGCGTTACCTTTGGTGGACGGAGACAAACCTGTAGTGTGAACACAAACCTAAAGCAAGCCTAACTCACTTGCACTCATTCTAACATAAGGCAATAATATCATCAAATGAGCTTAGATCCAGTGCAGCTATAATGTACTGACCTCTCGTCGCCGCGATGCCCAGCAACTCTGCTTGATCTTCCAGACAACTGCTGCCACCAGCAGAAGAGACAAGAAACAGCTATAACAAAGCAGGAAATGAAGGCAGCTTTCAATTTTTGTTGAAGAAATGAATGAACCGTCTCTGTACTTAATAGGAGAATTAAAAAAGCAAATACAGAATATGCACAACACAAACCTTTTCCCTTTTTTTGCTCAAGGCCGTAGGTCTTGCGCGTCTTTGAGTGCTATATTATTTTATACATGAAGTGTGTATTTGTGCTTTTTATTCTCATGTTAACCTTAGTGTAAACTGTAATTTTTATTTATTTATTTTTACTTCACTCTTAACTTATTTTCAATTAATGCAACCAAAAGAGAAATGAGAATTAAGCATTCTCCTTGGTGGTAAAGGAACTATAGTGGCTTTTGGAGTTCATCGAGATTTGACCTCCTACCAGTTTTTGCAAGTTCTAATAATGAAATGGGAACTATGTCTATGTAATAGGTCTGTGCCTTGAACCTCAGGCAGAGGAGTCATTTTTAATGATAGAAAGCATGTTCTGCATCAAATGCACATTTGGCATACCAGCTTATACAAAGAACTGGAGCACAACCAACTTGACAGCTGATATGGGCCACTACTGCTTGAACAAGAATAAAGTCCCTTAACAAAAAAAGTAGTACAGTCGGCCCCCAACTTATGAAATTAATCTGTTCCAGAGCCCTTTTCGGAACCCGGGGATTTCGTAAGTAGGGGTCGCATCTTACATGTTAAACGCCTAATTCGTTCCAAGGCTCCAGTCCTTGGACTGGATAAACCCCATAAACCCTTTAAAAATGATAAAAGTACAACAATTTTGTATGAAATATGTATGAAAAGTAAAAGAATTATTTATTAAACCATTTAAACATTTTATTAACATATTTATTAATTAAACCATTATTAAACATTTTTTATTAACACACACACCTCTCTCTCTCTCTCTCTCTCTCTCTCTCTCTCACACACACACACACACACACAGACGCATTACAATGCACAAGTTTATTCTAGCGTTACGGGCCTTGCCCACAAGACGTGGAATTCAAAGCGCATTCCCTGCTTGACCATTTACTAAATTAAAACAACTTAAAAAACTAAAAACTAAAGCGTTATTCTCGCTCTCTCTCTCGCGCACGTAAATTCAAAGTGCATTCCCTGCTTGACAAACTTAACTGTAATTTGATTCCTTGAGGGATCAGAATTCCAGATGAGCTCAAATGCACCCACATTTATTAAACATTTACTGAATTAAAACAATTTAAAAACTAAACTAAAAACGAAAGTGTGAAGCTTCCTTCCGTCTCTATCTGGGAGGCCAGCGGGGCGGGATGTTGAGAGACAGCCAATGAGAGAACAACTCACGCGTCGTGTGAAATTTTGATTGGCACATTTGAATTTTGAATTTCTTTTTAGTAAGAGGGGGTTGTTTCGTTTCTCGGGGACAGAAACTCAGGAAAATGTTTTTCGTAATCCGGGGATTTCGTACACAGGGGTCTTCGTAATTTGAGGGCCGACTGTACTGTATATCTTTCAGGACAAAAAGCCTGGTAGGAATTCTAAACAGCAATGAAAGCTGGACCAGGAGCAAAGCTCCATACTCCACATACTACGCCGACCTTGTGCATGGTTTCCCCAGCCCTGTAGAAACAGAGTTTGTGTAACTGCCTTATTGAATACGATGTTGACGATCAGGAGTCAGTGAAAGAAAGAAGTCTGGTGGCTATGATGCATTTGGTCCAATTCAAGGGAATCTACTGACAGCCAAACCTCCCTCATGTACAAGTGACCAAGTTGACTTCAACGAGACCTTGAAACATATTTAACAGTTGAGAAACACTGAGACTTCACGGCTGCTCTGAGGGAACATTTACTTCAACTATTTTTCCAGGGCAGAGCAAAGTAGGTTTCAGCTGAGGCTCTAGATATTGGAACTGGATAATGAACTGAGAGATTTGGGGGAAGATGATGCTAGGAGCTGAGCAGATGCACTAGATAGCCTTCCTTTTTTCTCACCCTGAAAGAGAGAAAGTAAAGACAGGCTGATTCATCTGGTCCAGAGTGCATTAAGGCCTTCTGCACTTCTGTAGTGTTCTTGAGATCCTAAAGGTACAGATGGAATCCATGGGCAAAATTCTGTTCAGAGCCAGTAGGTAGAACAGATAGCATCTCTCTAGGGAAACACTCACTATTGGGCCAAAATTATGTATACACCTGAACACTGGAATGAACACTGCATAACCAAACTACCTGGCTGAGGAAAGCAGTAATAAGAATTTGATATAAGTAACTAGTAAGATATAAGTAACTAAGGGACTTATGACTTCTCAAACTCCTCAAAAATCTTTGACAGCACTATTCTTTAGCTGTACATAGAATGCAAAAGGAAATATGAAAAATACAAAGAACAACTCAAAATGGATAGCTTATTTTCAAAACGTCTCAAAATATTCACTTCTATCTCTTTTTAATTCTGCATTCTAGAATGACGAGCCTGCAATTTAGTTTTGGACAGTCACATTCCTTCACAACAGGAACCAGTGATGAGTGAACTGGGCCAAGGAATAACCAAATTCTCTCCTGGCAGGTTTCTATAAATCTTCCAATACCCTGTTTAAAAACAGGGTCATTCCAGCATCATTGCAATCAGCCTCTGAAGTAACCAGTTAAGGTGCCAGGGGCTGAAGCCGTGAATGTCACTGAAGTCTTCATACAAAAATATTGTCACCAATTCCTTGAAAGTCAGTAAGGGTTCTCATCCTCAGTGTCATGTAAGAATTTGTGCTATCACAACAAGGCCCTTAGAGCAAGGGTCCCCAACCACCGGTCCGCAGCTCAATTTGTACCGGTCCGCAAAAGTAGTAATTCATTATTTCCGTTTTATTTATTATCTGAGTCTGAACTATCTTTATTTTTGAAAAAACTTTTATTTTGAAAAATGACCGGATTCTCTCGGTTACATGTCGGTCAATTGAGCGCTAAAATGTAACCCACGAGGGGTCGGCACATGAACAGAGGCGAGTTGGACATGTTTTAAACAATAGTGGGGATTTTGGGTGAGACTGAGCATGAGCCTTCATTCTCCCAGCTGGTGCACCATCACCTGTGTTTTTTTTTTTTTGTTGTTGTTGTTGT
Organism: Plotosus lineatus; assembly: GCA_024760905.1. Classification (NCBI taxonomy): domain Eukaryota; kingdom Metazoa; phylum Chordata; class Actinopteri; order Siluriformes; family Plotosidae; genus Plotosus; species Plotosus lineatus. Next base: position 52,823,759 of record CM045736.1, read on the forward strand.
TTTTTTTTTTTAAGAAAAGTTCAAGCTCTACTTCCTAATTAACTTTATTTTAGCTGTTGAAAAATAACATTCATCGAGTGCTTATTATTATTATTATTATTATTATTGTTATTATTATTATGAATAATATTTGATATAAATAAATTATATTTACAATATAAACGATCTATAACACCACCCCAATCTGCCCGCCCCACCCACGGTCCCGCTAAAATGGTGAAGCGTTGACTGGTCCGCGGTGATAAGGTTGGGGACCCCTGCCTTAGAGAACACTTACAGTCAGGGGAGGCAATTCGCTCCCTATCTTACACTGACTGTAGCCTACACAATCTCTGCTCCCATCATGAACTGGATGCGACACTAGCAAGAGGTCTACTAAAATAGATTGAAGTTTTGCAGTCATCGTAAAAAGTTTAATCAATAAAAATCAGCAGCTACTTTGGATACTACCAACTACGGATCAAGAGTAGCCCGAGCTGGGCTGGCAGGCTTGCTTGGTAAACTGATGTAATTTTAAGTTGAGCAAGTGTGCTGTCAAGTTGTTAAATTAAACTATGGACTGTTTAGCTTAGCCCATAAAGTGACCATGAAAAGTGACAACATCCTGAGTAAAATAGCAAGAGGTACTTGAAAGACGTGGTCACACTGTGTTTGCCATTAAATACAGCGTAGTCGTTCCCCCTCTCAATGCATTATGGCTGTCAGTCAACAAGAGTTGATATATTGAAACAGAGGTTTCAATATGTCAACTGTTGTTGATGTATTTTATATATAGTGTATATTTCTGAGACACTCCTTATTTCAGTATGTCAACAAGAGTTTGAAACGGGGGGACGACTTTGCAGCTACTCTTTACGAAAGTCAGCAATGGTTCTTTTACATGCCTCACACCATAGACAGTGAGAGACATGGCCCGCCTTTGATAACCCAGTTAGCCGCACTGGGGGGGGGGGGGGGGCAGTGACAACCTTGTGGAGAGTGGGACTTTAACCCCCAACCTTTGAATCAGCGATCCAGCGCCCTATACCACTAGACCACCACTGTGCGATGAAAATGAAAATTGAAATGAAGGTTTAAATGAGATTTCCTAATCCTGCCATTGAAAACGGCAGATCATCAAACTTAAAATAAATAAATAACATAAAAAATTCTGAAAATCAGTCCTTCAATTTAGTAAAAAGACAATGAAGCACCAACATTGGCCTTATTTTGAAGTTTAACTTACAGTGTAAACCCAATAAATCTATGAGTACAAGAATGCCAGCAGAAAAAGATGAAACTTTGCCACTAGATTGAAGCAATTTAATTGAACTCTGGTATTTAGATATCAACTTTATTTCATAAGCTGAAAAATTAAACTAACATGAAATATGGATGTTAAAAAGCAATGACAATTTATTACGAAGGTCATTTTTTTGCAGACAAAAAGATCCAAATTCTTCTCATTAAAAATTACAACTGATCTTAATAAAAATTCTCTCTCTCTCTCTCACACACACACACACACACACAAGCTGAGAGAGTGCAGAGTCAGTGTAATTTATCATATGTCCTAGCCTGACAGAACCAATGATGGAGAGTCATGGTCAACTGCACAGTATGTGTACTGCATGGTATACAACAAAGCCTATAATTCAAGTACTTTTGTTATTGATGAATATGGACTATGGAAAAATATCTAGTGCCCTTCTACATGAGTGTGTGGTCAGAGTACAATGCACTAATTCATATCCCATTATTAATAAAATATTACTAAAGTGACACATTGTCCCACTAACCATAATAAGCTTAATTGAGGAAGTGCACATCCACAGATGCACACATGTAAACATACATGCATTTCTGTGTCATTTCTGTGATGGAAAGTATTTACACTGGGATTCTTTCGATATAAGCAGGGGATGGATTCCTACCTGAAAAATGTGACAAAGAACTGTACCAGGTCCATGAAGTTACTGTGCTGAGAAAATGCAATCTGAAAGAAAAAGACAAAACTAGTTTACTGCCTAAAACCTTGGGGGGAGCAAACAATGAGAATCATGTTGCATACCCACACATATTGTATGAACAATCTAATATTAACACTGAGCCAACATTGCCATCTGCTGACAATATTCAATTCTCTCCTTTCATCTGAACAATTGCTGTCCTATTCACTTTAGAGCTGTTACCATGTAATAATCATTTTTTCCCAAAGTAAAAATTCTTGTTCATGCAGAATGTGGTGTGTTGTGTTGAAAAATGCTGATCATCATAATCATCCTCCTCCTTTGCTTAATCCGGGAACAGGTCGCAGGGGTTGCAGCCTAAGCAACAAGGTCCAGATGTCACTCTTCCCAGCCACTTCCTGCAGCTCTTCTGGGGGGGGACAACGAGTCCCTTCACTGTGTTCTAGGTTGACCCCGGGGTCTCTTCCCAGTTGGATGTGTCCGAAACACCACACCAGGCAGGTGATTGGGAGGCATTCTAACCAGATGCCCGAGCCACATCAAATGGGTCCTCTCAATGTGGAAAAGCAGTGGTTCTATTCCAAGCTCCTCTCAGTTGGCTGAGATTCTCACCCTATCTCAAAGGACACCCGGTGAAGGAAGCTCATTTCAGCCACTTGTATCCGCAATTTTGTTCTTATTGGTCACTACCCAATCTCATGACCATAGGTGAGGGTTGGAACATAGACTGACTGGTAAATTGAGAGCTTTGTGGCTCAGCTCCCTCTTCACCACGATGGACTGGTACAAGCTCCGTTTTACAGCAGAGACTGCAGTGATACGCCTGTTGATCTGCTCCATCTTTCCCTCATTTGTCAACAAGACCCCTAGAAACTTAAACTCCTCCACTTGGGGCAGAATCTCATTTCAGACCTGGAGGGTGCATTCCACCCTTTTCCCCCATAGGCCTCAGTTTTCAGTTGGACCACCGGGTTTGGGAGTTACCAACACAACAGGAACCTTCTGGCCACAATTATGGGTGCTGCCTAAACAATGGAGGCACGAAACATCAAACGTTTGGATTTCGAGCCACCCGCCTCCTTTGGAATATGGTTGTAGTTCTATCGGAGGTGGGAATTAAAGGCCCCTCTGACAGCAGACCCTTACTACATACACACTTGGGACTGTCAGGTCTGGAGGGCAGCCTCCCCCGCCAGGTGGTGATCGGTTGACAGCTCAGCTCCTCTTTTCACTGAGTGTCCAGAACATACGGCCACAAGTCCGGTGACACCACTCTAAAATTGATCATCATACTGCAGCCTAGGATGTCCTGGTGTCAAATGCACTTATGGGCACTTATGTTTGAACATGGTGTTTGTAATGGACAAACCGTGACAAGCACAGAAGTCCAACAACGAAACACGGTCGGGTTCAGACTGGAGAGGCCATACCTACCAATCACACCCTTCCAGGTCACACTATCGTGCCCACATAGGCATTGAAATCTCCCAGGACAATGAGCGAGTCCCCGTTGGAATTCTCCAACACATCTCCTCAAGACTCCAAGAAGGGTGGGTACTCTGAACCGAACCGTCATTTGGTGCATAAACACAAATTACAGTCAGGACCCACCACCGCCCCCAAAGTGAAAGGGAAACTACCCTTTCGTCAACTGGGGAGAACGTCAACGTGTGGGCACTGAGATGGGGCAACAAGGATGCCCACACCAGCTTACTACCTCTCCCCATGAGCAACACCAGAATGGAATAAGGTCCAGTACCTCTTGAGATGGGTGGTTCCAGAGCCCAAGCTATGCGATGAGGTGAGTCCGACTATATCTAGTCAGTATTTCGCCACCTCACGCACCAGCTCAAGCTCCTTCACCACCAGAGAAGTGACATTCCATGTTCCAAGAGTCAGTCAGTAGCTGAAGATCGTTCCAACAGTTGCCACCCAATTCACACTGCACCTGACACCTATAGCCCCTCCCACAGATGGTGGATACATGGGAGAGTGGATCCATGTCTCCTGTTCAGGCTGGGCTCAGCCAGGCTCCATTGGCAGAAGCCTGACCACCAGGCGCTGGCCTTTGGGTCGCTCCCCCAGGCCTGGTTCCAGGAGGGAACCCGCTGACCTGTGTCCGGGCAAGGAAAACTGTGTCTTTTTATGTTTGTTCATGAGTGTTTTCGAACCACGCTTCGTCTGGACCTTCACCTAGGACATGTTTGCCTTGGGTAATCCTACCTGGGGCAATAACATATACAATGCCAAAAACATAGCTCCTAGGATCATTAGGACACTCAAACCCCTCCATCACGATAAGGTGGTGATTCAAATAGTTTAAGTCAGCATTAAGATTTCTCCTCAGATGGGTGGCACAATCGTTTACAGGATTTTCAGTACACAGAAGACATGATTTTGTTACGAACTTAAACGGATTCTGTAAGCTAATTGTGCTGCAGATTGTCAAGTTCTGTGGAAGTGGTGGCATAGTGGTTCATGCAATGGGTTACTAATCTGAAGATCAGCTGTTCAAGCCCCACTGTCACCAGTGTTAGGCCCTTGAGCAAGGGCCTTGACCCTCAATTGCTCAAGTTGTATTTAAAAAAAAAAAAAAGATAATTGAAAATCGCTCTGGATAACAGTGTCTGCCAAATACTGTAAATGTAAATGAATGGAATTGTCACTTATCTTGATACCCATGGCACAATAAATCCCCTGGTGCAAAAGCATGTGGTGATATTTTTCTACTCTGAACTAGACTTGTCACGATAATCAATTAATCGCCCCATCATAAGTGTAAATAATCATGAGCATTTTCCTGGGCAGTATTACCCGACATTATTATTGTGTAGTTTTGTGTACAGTTGTTCCGTTACCACCGACTTTCTCTCCCGTTTTGGTTGGATACCTTTTGCTGAATTGGCTCTATTGATTTGGGATGCATGTTAACATTATACCAGTGATGCCCATGGTAACAAATTTCTGAAGGTTAAAACACTGCAATATTACAGCAATCTTTAAGTGCAGTGTGAGTTGTTGATACATTATAAAGCTCAGAAAAATAAGACCAGAATGTGTGGCAGATACTAAAATTTCACTGTTGCATTTGAATAAGCTCGCCCTTCAGCACGTTCAACATATATGCACAAAACTTTAGGCCAGCGTGCACGGGGCAAAGCAATGTTTAATGTGATACAGCTAGCAGGTGCGCTCAGTAAATCAGGAAAAGCAGAGCATCGTTAAAAAAAAGTGCCAGGACAAACAAGCAAAGTAGAGCCGCAGACAATTTAAAAATATACTGTAAAATGCATGAAAAAAAAATACCCACAAAACAAACACAAGTGATAAATTACATGTGTCGTGCAAGGTTTTGACCAAGTGTGACCCAGACTGGTGAGGAGTAAACTTTTTGTTTACACTCAGTATTAATATACAGAAGATATTAGTAGTCGTAGATAATAGTATTTGGGCGGCAAGGTGGCATAGCGGTTAGCAGTCCTGGGCTCGAATGCTTCTATGTGAGGTATGCTCGTGTGGGTTTCCTCTGGGTACTCTGGTTTCCACCTACAGTCCAAAAACATCCACAGTAGCCTGATTGGCTGTTCCAAATCTCCCCTAAGTGTGAATAGTTGCATGCGTGTTGCCCTTGAAATGGCCTGGTGAGCTGTCCAGGGTGTACCCCGTCTTTGCTAGGAGTCGACTGAGATGGGCATTAGCCAGCTCGCGACCCTAATTAGGATTAACTGGTTCATAAAATGTATGAATGATTATGCTGCTAAAATAAATCAATTAAGCCACAGGTGTGCATGTGGCCCTTAAGAGTTAAATTAGCACTATTGTTGATTTCACACAATTTACAGACGACAACAGCAACATTATTTCTGAAAAAAAATAATGTTTTTAAAACTTAATCTGTGTTTGTGTTAAAAAAGTTAGCCGATGTACAGGTGGATATCCGAGGCTAGCTAGCGCTAGCTACTTATATTTGACATTTTACAACTGAGCTAGGAAACCCTGAACTTGTAAACTTTTCATTCACACTCTAGTAAAGTGTTTTTGTTTTACATTACAGTATTTAAACGTTTAATAGAACAAAATGTTCATTGATATTTGAAAGTGTCTACATGCCTCTTTATCATTATCGCTTCTTTTTTTATTTTTTTTAAATTAAATGACAGTAGTATTGTTAATCCTAATGGATGATACACAGTCCCAGAAACTAACAAAAACATTATGACAGGAAGGGGGGGACTGTGGGGTAATGACCCAGCAGTGCTCATTTGAAAGGATCAAGAACTGTTGTCAATCGTGTCTGGGTAAACATCAACTTTCCCCCTGAGTGAACTGCATACCTCAATACACATTAAAAGGAGCAAGCAGTACCTTGTAGTTTGAGGCTTGTCAATCTTAACAGGGAACGCAGACTGTTTGTAAGGAACAAACTACAGTAGGCCCCCCAGTCTTCGCGGTGGTTGCGTTTAGTCCCTTCCCGCGGATCCCGAAAGGCCTCGAATTATTGACGCGGTTTTAAAACCCTATGTATAATATTACTTACACTAAAATATGTTTGTTAAACACATTCTATAGACAGTCTTACTCATTAATACAGTAATAATCATTACTACATTTTACTGCATTAAGTAAAAACGTTTTCATTTTGCACCGTGATAATATTCATGAATAAATAAAGCGCTTAAGCTCATTACCAGAAGCTAGAGAAGATGCAGGACGTGTGAGTGGCATCATAGGGCTTCAAAAATCATTAAAAACACACTAAAAAAAGTGAATTCACAATTCAAGCAATCACGTTGATGACATGTGCATGATGGAGAGAAAAAAAAGGTGCACACACATCATCTGCAACCAATCAGCAGGAGGGAGAAACAAAAGCTCTCAGCCATTGGCTAAATTTGAACCACGTGCCAGTAACTTCTGGGTTTGCTGCTAATCCGCAAGTATGCGGGGCTGCGACCGCTGAACCACGAATGGGCGGGGTTACTGTAATTATTGCACTAACAAGAAGTAAGGCAGGAAACAGGCTTATAGTGTTGAGACATTATTGCTTATGATCTTCACTTATTACTGCACTTAATCCCATAGAATGTTGCACAATAAAATTAAATGCAGGTCAACCACAACATTTTTTTCAGTTTCTGAAAATGTAACACGAGTCATTTGTATGCTCACGCACAATATTAAACGGTATCAAAACTTATCGGAATCCTCTTCATTAAACTCCTCCTCCTGGGAAATCTAACCAGAACAAGATTACACCTTGATGGTTGTTTTCACAGTTTAAACAATGCAATAATTACAAGTCAGTAAATAAAATATAACGGAATGCTAAGAACACAGGGCACCAAAACAAAGAGCTAAAAAAATTCAGTCAAGCAATGTAATCACGTAAAAAAAATAAAATAAAAAGGAACAGCTGCCAGTCTCTACACTCTCTGCCAGTCTTGCCATAACAGGAAGAGCAAGTTTGGACTGAACAAACTGAATACATTTAAATATTCTGGATTCTAATTTAATGAAAATACTAAGGCTCCATCTCCAAGCCAATGACTAACAAGTGCCTGCTCCAGTTTTTAGCCGCCTCAAAAATAAGAAACTTCTTCCTGCTCTCTCTCCGTCTCCCTACTACAGTCATATAGCACAGGTTATAACGAAAGGTTCTCAAAAGCACACGCACCCACCCGTGCACATACAAAACACACAAAGCTGCGGGCCAAAAACTACATAACGCACTGAGACTTTGACCGGGTGGAAAGAAAAGCACAAAAAGAAACTGAAAGCTGGAATCATCCTCCTGCAGACTAAAAAGAAAACATGCTTCAAATTGGTCATCCTCTCTTCTCTGCCATCTCTTTTATCCATCTCAACCTCTCCCTCTTTTTAAGATTCTTTCTGCTCATTCACTCATTCTCTATCCTTCAAAAATACCACAACAAAACATCTATCCAAACGTTAAACACTTAACATTTCAACTTAAAGAGACTTCATCTCCGTCTGGTTAACAAAGACCCTTTCAACATTAGTTTTCTAAGGCCACATTCAGAACATCTTTATCCTTTTTCTTTCCATAAGCTTCCCCTCTTTTCACAAAAGCTCCTCTGTCTGGCACAAGCTCACCTCCTGACTCACTCTTCAACTTCTCATGCTCTTGCTGATCCGCATGCACTCTTTTCCTGAGATGAGAAGTTGTATCCAGAATTCAGAGTGGGGTAAAATGGCTAATATTAAATATCTGAAATATACTTGTCTTCAATGAGCTGAAGAAAGAATGTGCCTCTTTGTTGGGGGACAACCAATCTACATCCTTACAGTCCCAGTGCAGCAGCTCTATGTTGGCCTCAGAGAGCAGGGGAGGAGAGGAGAAGCAGAGAAAGAGAGGAGGAGGGAAAGAAACACAGAGACAAATCACTTCCAGACCAGAAGGCCAGACCATAGAGAACATGCAAACGGTGAGAAAGAGTAAATACTATTGATTTGGTCACCGCCAAAAAGCAGAGCTCCCCATGAAGTCCGCATGCTCTCCTAATGCTTGGGTGGCTTTCCTCCAGGTACTCCAGTTTTCTCCCACAATCCAAAAACATGCACAGTAGGCTAACTGGCTATGTATGTGTGTGGGGACCTGCAATGCTGCAATGGCCTGGTGAGCTGGGAAGGTGCACACCCGGCGCGAGACTCCCACGACCCCACTTAGGATTATGCAGCTGAGAAAATGAACACATATTCCTCTTCTTCCTACAGTCGCAGGCACACATACTTTGTTGTGTTAAGTTGATCGTTTCTGTAAGGTGTGTCACTATAAAATAATTTGTTGTTGCTTGTTTGGTTAAAAAAAAAAAGAGACAGAGAGAATGAAACAAAAAATGTAAAACTTTAAAACAATAACGGCGGTACGGTGGCGTAGTGTTTAGCACGTCTGCCTCACAACAAGAAGGTCCTGGGTTCGATTCCCAGGTGGGCATTTCTGTGGGGAGTTTGTATGTTCTCCCCATGCTTGCGTTAGTATCCTCCAGGTACTGCTATCTGCTCTAATCGGCGCAATCTACCATGCATACTCAGTTAAGCAAAGAGAGTTGGAAAATGAATGAAAACCCGAATCCAGAAAAGAAAGAACTCTCCGCTCTGTTGGTGATTCACATCAGTACAGGCTGAGAACGAAAGTATTCAACGGTGCCCTTGCTCACTTGAAAGACCAAAAGTTCGTATAACCCGCACTTTGTGTCAAGCACAAGCAAGTAAACCACTTTCGGTGTTGAGTGCCTCGCATATTGTAAGTGTCGATTGGCTGTTTTAAGCTTCATGTAATGTGACTCTGCTCAGCTTCAGGTACAGTGACTCGGCTCAGCTTCATGTAAAGTGACCATCCGTCGACTATCGGAACCATTTACAAGCAGAAAGAGTGCATCATAGAACATGTTAAAGGATATATTTGACACTGTATTTGATTGTTGATGAGTGAATTTGATTAAAATGTATCTATTTGAAATTATTTTGCTTGAATTCAATTTATTTGAAATTAATGTTGATCATCTTTTCCTTTCGGCTGTTCCCTTCAGGGGTCACCACAGCAAATCATCTGCCTTCATCTCACCCTATCCTCTGCATCTTCTACTCTTACTACAACTACCTTCATGTCCTCCTTCACCACATCCATAAATCTTCTTTTTGGTCTTCCTCTAGGCCTTCTGCGTGGTAGTTCCAACCTCAGCATCCTACTACCAATATATTCACTATCCCTCCTCTGTACATGTACAAACCATCTCAATCGAGCCTCTCGGACTATCTCTCCAAAACATCTAACATGTGCTGTCCCTCTGATGTACTCATTCCTGATACTATCCATCCTCGTTACTCCCAAAGAGAACCTCAACATTTTCATCTCTGCTAACTCCAGCTCTGCCTCCTGTCTTTTCCCCAGGGCCACTGTTTCTAAACCATACAACATTGGCCTCATCACCGTCTTGAACACTTTTCCCTTCATTCTTGCCGATACTCTCCTATCACACATCACACCGGACACTTTTCTCCATCCATTCCAACCTGCCTCCACGCGCTTCTTCACCTCTTTTCTCTGCCACCTGTAACCTCACCGTTCCTCATGGGTCCTTGTCGTTCACCCACATGTATTCTGTCTTAGTGATTCTAACCTTCATCCCTCTCCTTTCCAGGGCATACCTCCACCTCTCTAGATTTTCCTGCACTTGTTCTCTGCTCCTACTACAGATCACAATGTCATCTGCAAACATCACGGTCCATGAAGATTCTTGTCTAACCTCATGTGTCAGCCTGTCCATCACCATAGCAAACAAGAAGGGGCTCAGAGCTGGTCCTTGATGTAGTCTCACCTCCACAAACTCTTCTGTCATACAGACAGCACACCTGACCACTGTCTTTCATCTCTCATACATGTCCTGCACCACTCTAACATACTTCTCCGCCACTCCAGACTTCCTCATACAATACCACAGTTCTTCTCTCGGCACCCTGTCATATGCTTTCTCCAGATCCACAAAGGCACAATGCAGCTCCTTCTGACCTTCTCTATACTTCTCAATTAACATCCTCAAATCAAACACTGCATCTGTGGTGCTCTTTATTGTCATGAAACTGTTGTTCACAAATGCTGACCTCTGCCCTTAGTCCAGCTTCCACTATTCTCTCCCATAACTTCATCGTACGGCTCATCACCTTTATCCCTCTGTAGTTGCCACAACTCTGCAAGTCTCCCCTGTTCTTAAAAATGGGCACCAGCACACTTCTCCTCCATTCCTCCGGCATCTGCTCACTTTCTAAGCCCTTGTTGAATGTTCTTGTCAGAAAATCTACTGCTACCTCCCCCAGAAACTTCCATACCTCCACCGGTATGTCATCAGGACCAACTGCCTTTCCACTCTTCAAAGCTTACATTGTGATGCACTTGACACCTGCTGCAGTGGTTGTGATGTCAGGTCGTCGTGATAGGACGCTCTCTAAGTATCTGTGGCTATTATGAAGTACTCGCTCACTGTGATGCCAGAAAGACCGTACATAAGAGAGGAGAGCCCTGGGCCCCGCTAAGCCTTTTATGCGACTGACCCCATCGGACCCTAGACAACCGAGACATAAATGAGCCATTGCTAACCTTGGTGTACCTGCCTGAATAAACTGCTACATTAACAGAGTTTGCCTCAGCTGCATTACTCCAACTATCCACCTACCAGTCTGTCACAACACGCACACTTAATGTCAGTGTCTACCAAAATGCACAATACTTCATAAAAAGTTTTTCTCAAGTATACAAATAGAAATGAGCAATACATTCTCACAGAGGAAACACCATTGTGGGATGAAACACCCACTGAATAAGCTGCAAACATGGCAGTGTTGTATATACTAATATGCACTGAGCTACACACCATGCGTTCACTTATATGAATGTATGCTTGTCTGAGTTAACATGTATTATATGCAGACGTGCCTCATATTTAAATTAGATCACCAGTTACTATCTGATTTGTTTCTGCTTTATTGAAATTGACACATTCATATCCTATTGTAAATTACACGCATTTGTGAGAGTGAAACGGATTACAAATGGTGACCATTTCAAATAGGTCATAGCATTTTAGCAGACGACAAATTTAAAAATGCAAGTAAAAACCTGATGATGAAATGTAGCCATTTAAACTGAATGTTTGCTTTGACAGCTACTACAGTATATATGTTTTACACTAATTTTATTTTATTTTATGATGGGAATTTGTTCAGTTGACCAGGTTTTGCAAAGCAACTTGACTGTCAGGGACAAAAAGACTGTTCAATCCCATCTATTACAGAGTGCTGTGCAAAAGTTCTATTGATTTTTTTACACCTTTGTCCCACTTTACTTTTTCAGATCAATGAACAAATTTAAACATTACACAAAGATAACCCAAGTATTCAAAAAAATGCAATTTTCCTATTGTGATTTTAAGAAAAAAAATCTTATCCAAACCTAAATGAACCTCTGAAAAAGTAATTGCCCCCTTGTTAAAAGGTGAGGTCATTGTGATTAATCCTATTGTTGCTGAAAACTGAGTTCAGTTTCATGGCTACACCCAGGCCTGATTAATGCCAGACATTTCCAATCAGGAGATCCCTAACATAAAACCTGTCTGACAATGTGAGGTAGGGCCATACTGAACACACATCATGCCGCGACCCAGTGAGCTTCAAGAGCAAACAGGAAAGAAGATTATAGAGATATCTCAGTCTGGGAAAGGATACAAAGTCATTGGTAAATCTTTGGGACCTCAGCGGACCACTGTCAGAGCCATTATCCATAAATGGAGAATGCATGGCACAGTGTTGACCCTTCACATGAGTGGCCAAAATTACTACCAAAATTACTCCAAAAGAACACAGTGCAGACTAACCGGAGAAGTCACAAATGATCCAAAAGCCACTTCTAAACAACTACAAGCCTCACTTGCCTCAGTGAATGTCAATCTTCATGACTGTACCATCAGAAAGACATGAGGCAAAAAGGCGTCCATGGAAGAGTTCCGTGGCGAAAGCCACTGTGGACAAAAAAGAATATCAAGGCACGACTCACTTTTGCCAAGAATCCTTTTGATCATCCCCAAAGCTTTTGGGAAAATGTCCTCTGGACTGATGAAACTAAAGTTGAACTTTTTGGGAGAAATGTATCCCGTTACATCTGGTGCAAAAGGTAGGGGCAGTGGTAGTCTAGTGGTATAGGGTGCTGGATCGTTGATCCAGAGGTTGGGGGTTCAAATCCCACTCTCCACAGGGTTGTCACTGTCCCCCCCCCCAGTTCGGCTAACTGGGTTATCAAAGGCGGGCCATGTCTCTCACTGTCTATGGTGAGAGGCATGTAAAATAACCATTGCTGACTTTCGTAAAGAGTAGCTACAAAGTCGTCAGCGTGTTTCTGTCCCTTGCTAAAAGGGTTGTGACAGGAAGAGCATCCAATGTAAAAACCTCTGCCAAATCAAACATGCGAATCAGATGATTCACTGTGGCGACTCCCGAGTAAAGGGAAAAAGCCGAAAGGAAGACAGACAGACATCTGGTGCAAAAGCAACACTGCATTTGATAAAAAGAACATTGTGCCAACAGTGAAACGTGGTGGAAGTGTGATGATCTGGGCCTGCTTTGCTGCTTGCTACCAAAAAATCCTGGTGAAGAATATTCGTCCATCAGTTCGAGACCTCAAGCTAAAGCGCACCTGGGTTCTGCAGAAAGACAAATGATCCGAAGCACACGAGCCTATTGACTTCTGAATGGCTAAAAATGAACAAAATGAGGGTTTTGGAGTGGCCTAGCCAAAGTCCTGACCTGAACTCTATTGAGATGTTGTGGCATGACCTTAAAAAAAGGCTGTTAATAACCAAAAACCATCCAATCTGGTTGATCTTAAACAATTCTGCAGGGAAGAGTGGGCCAGAATCCCATCACAGCGATCTGAAAGGACTTATCGTCTCTTGTAGCAAACGCTTGCCTGCAGTTATTGCTGCAAAAGGTGGTTCAACCAGCTATTAGATTTAAGGGGCAATTACTTATTCACACGGGTCCTTGTAGGTTAACATATTTCCCCCCCCCTTAAAAAATGCAATTGTCACTGAAAACTGCATTTTGTGTTTACTTGTATTTTATTTTTGTATAATATTTAGTTTTGCTTGATCTGAAATGGATGACATTGACACCCGTGTAAAAAAAAAAATCAGAAATTGGTCAGGGGCCAAAAACCATTGCACAGCACTGTACAACCACCAATCAGCCACGGTATCAAAACACGAGAACTCAGATAATTTAATAAGCCCTGATTATCTCCTTACAGTGGCATCCATTAAGGAGGAGTATGGTGCATGAGACAAGACTTAACCAGTCATTTCACAAGGTGATGTGTTCAAAGCAGAAAAAATAAATGACAGGATCTGAGTGACTTTGAAAAGGTCCATAATGTGATAGATAAAATACTGGTTTTGTTCATCGCCAAAACAGCAAAACCTGTAGGGCGTTTCTGATATGTCGTGTTAAGTACCTACAAAATGTGGTCAAAGTAAGAGCAACCAGTGAATTGGCAAAAGTTTATGGACTGCCAGTGCGAATACCAGAATAGCGACTGTAGTACAAACCACTGAAACTTAATGTTGGCTATAAAAGAAAAGTGTGAAAACAAAGCTGATTGTAGCTTGCTTCATATGGCACTGCCTAGCTGAAGACCAATAAGGCGTTAATAAAGTTATAGTTAATGTGGGGCCAGTGGCATAGTGTGGCTGCACTCATGATTGGGAGGTTGTGTTCAAATCCCAGTTAGACTCCCAATGTGCTAAAACCCCTGGGCAAGGACTCAACCACAAGTGTGCCTCTGTTCACCCAACAGTATAAATCGGTACTAGTATTAAAAAAAAAAAAAAAAAAAAAAATATATATATATATATATATATACACACATACATACACACACACCTACCTGTACTGGGAAGGTAACCTGCGATGGACAAGCATCCCATACACCTAGTCGCTTCACACTATGGAAACCGGGGATAAGCACTGGTCTGATCAGCCACTATGACTCGGGTGTAAAAAGCCCACAGGACTTTACCTTTTTAAAAGTATAGTTGATTAGTGTACATGCAAACATAATACAGTGCAAAAATCCGAGGCACCAAAATTTGTACAAATGTCATTATATATTTTGTTTTGCGACTTCGACATTAATCAAGCCGACTTAAAAAAAAAAATCTAATTTCTAACTATAATTTTCCAGTACAAAATTAAATGTTATTGAAGTGGACCAGCACTCAACTTCTTTTCCTTTCGGCTGTTCCCTTCAGGGGTCGCCACAGAAAATGATCTGCCTCCATCTCTCCCTATCCTCTGCATCTTCTACTCTTACTCCAACGACCTTCATGTCCGCCTTCACCACATCCATAAATCTTCTCTTTGGTCTTCCTCTGGGCCTTCTGCCTGGTAGTTCCAACCTCAGCATCCTACTACCAATATACTCACTATCCCTCCTCTGTGCATGTCCAAACCATCTCAATCTAGCCTCTGACTTAATCTCCAAAACATCTAACATCTAACATGTGCTGTCCCTGTGATGTACTCATTTCTGATCCTATCCATCCTCGTTACTCCCAAAGAGAACCTCAACATCTCTGCTACCTCCAACTCTGACTCCTGTCTTTTCCCCAGGGCCACTGTCTCTAAACCACACAACATTGCTGGCCTCATCACCGTCTTGTACACTTTTCCCTTCATTCTTGCCGATACTCTCCTATCACACATCACACCGGACACTTTTCTCCATCCATTCCAACCTGCCTGCACGCGCTTCTTCACCTGTTTTCCACACTCTCTATTGCTCTGGATTGTTGAGCCTAAGTACTTAAAATCCTACACCTTCTTTATCTCTGCCCCCTGTAACCTCAAAGTTCCTCTTGGGTCCTTGTCGTTCACCCACATGTATTCTGTCTTACTGAGACTGACCTTCAATCCCCTCCTTTCCAGGGTATACCTCCACCTCTCTAGATTTTCCTCCACTTGTTCTCTGCTCTCACTACAGATCACGATGTCATCTGCAAACATCATAGTCCATGGAGATTCTTGTCTAACCTCGTCTGTCAGCCTGTCCATCACCATAGCAAACAAGAAGGGGCTGAGAGCTGACCCTTGATGCAGTCCCACCTCCACCTTGAACTCTTATGTCACACCGACAGCACACCTCACCACTGTCTTACATCTCTCATACATGTCCTGCACCACTCTAACATACTTCTCTGTCACTCCAGACTTCCTCATACAATACCACAGTTCTTCTCTTGGCACCCTGTCATATGCTTCCTCCAGATCCACAAAGGCACAATGCAGCTCCTTCTGACCTTCTCTGTACTTCTCTATTAACATCCTCAAAGCAAACACTGCATCTGTGGTGCTCTTTCTTGGCATGAAACCAATGCTCACAAATGCTGACCTCTGCCCTTCGTCTTGCTTCCACTATTTTTTCCCATAGCTTCATTGTATGGCTCATCAACTTTATCTCTCTGTAGTTGCCACAACTCTGTACATCTCCCTTGTTCTTAAAAATGGGCACAAGCACACTTCTCCTCCATTCCTCTGGCATCTACTCACTTTCTAAGACCTTGTTGAATATTCTTGTCAGAAAATCTTCTGCTACCTCCCCTTGACACTTCCATACCTCAACTGGTATGTCATCAGGGCCAACTGCCTTTCCACTCTTCATCCTCTTCAATGCCCTCCTCACTTCTCCTTTACTAATCTTTGCTACTTCCTGGTCCTCAACGGTCACCTTCTACTCTTTTTTCTCTCTCATTTTCCTCATTCATCAGCTCTTCAAAGTACTCTTTCCATCTTCCCAGCACACTTCTGTCATCAGTCAATACATTTCCCTCTCTGTCCTTTATCACTCTAACTTGCTGCACATCTTTCCCATCTCTATTTCTCTGCTGTGCTAACCTGTATAAATCATTTCTCCCTCCTTACTGTTCAACCTATCATACAAGTCATCATACGCCCTCTGTTTGGCCTTTGACACCGCTACCTTCGCCTTATGCTGTGTCTCCCTGTACTCCTGTTTATTCTCTTCGGTCCTCTCAATGTCCCACTTCTTCTTGGCTAACCTCTTCTTTTGTACACACTCCTGCACTTCCTCATTCAAGTTTCCTTATCTACTTTCCTTCCAGAGGACACACCAAGTACTCTCCTACCGGTCTCCCTGATCACATTTGCTGTGGTTGTCCAGTCATCTGGAAGCACTTCCTGACCACCCAAAGCCTGTTTCAACTCCTGTTTGAAGACAACATGACACTTAATTTTTCAGCTTCCACCACTTTGTCTTCTGCTCTGCCTTTGCCTTTTTCACCTTCCTCACCATCAGTGTCATTCTGCACACCACCACCCTATGCTGTTTGGCAACAGTCTCACCCACTACTACTTTTCAGTCACTGACTTCCTTCAAATTACATCGCCTACACAAGATGTAGTCTACCTGTGTGCTCTTACCTCCGCTTTCATAAGTCACCCTATGCTCCTGTTTCTTCTTGAAGAAAGTATTCACCACAGCCATTTCCATCCTTTTTGCAAAATAGATCAACATCTGTCCTTCTGTATTCCTGTCCTGGATACCAAACCTGCCCATCACTTCCTCGTCCCCTCTGTTGCCTGCACCAACATGTCCATTGAAGTCTGCTCCAATGACCACTCTTTCACCTCTGGGGTTACTCTGCATCACTTCATCTAACTCACTCCAGAATCTCTCCTTGCCTGGACCAGCACTCAACCTGTATGCCAAACTCATATAATCCCGAGCACTGGCCACTGCTTCGAGACTATAAGAGAAGCTCTGCTTTGTTTAAAACACAGATGTCGCACTCAATACACGTCGGCCAAATTTTGTGGCCATTGAAAACTAAAAGAATATGATTATCATACATTATTTGCATTGGCCATGACCATAAAATATAATTCGTCATACTTCCCCTAGGTGGCAGCAACTTTTTTCAAATAAACACCTAGCTTATAATTAAACAGCAGAGCTGATCAACATCCAAAATTATTTTGGTTCAAAAATCAATGATGATAAAGGATTTTTTTTCAGCTCTCCTGGTATGAGTGGTGAACTGGCTAAATGGAAGTAATCTTGGGCTTTTTACACCCGAACCTAGTGGCTCATCAGGCCGGTGCTTATCCCCGGTTTCCATAGTGTGAAACTACCAGGAGTTTGACTCTTGGATAGGACGCGAGTCCATCGCAGTTACCTTCCCAGTATAGTTTTACTGGTAACCATTTATACTGCTGGATGAACAGAGGCACACTTGTGATTAAGACCTTGCACAGGGGTCTTAGCACAGTGGGAATCTAACTGGGATTCGAACACACAACCTCCTGATCATAGGCCCAGCACCCTAATCACTACACCACTGGTCCCACTGCCTGAATGGAAGTGCTGCGAGAAAAATAAATTACTGCTGGACTTGGTTAAAATTGGGAATTGGGATCTGGCTAACCTTCACAAAACATTGTAAATCTAAATAATATGTAAATAGTGAACAATTTTTATAATGTTGCCCTAAAATGCATTTCATCTGCTTGACAGACCACCATCCATCACTTGATTCTTGGAGCGCCAAAAAATAATAAATATATATAAAAAAAATACTGACTTCTGGGTATCTTTGCAGAATGCTTTATTTACTAATAAATCCATGCTCCAACATTATGACTATATCAACATTAAAACATGACTCACTGACTTTCCCAGAACACTGTCTTTGGGCCCAAGTCTCAACAAGGTTGGAGAGAGTCATTGTCTTAGTGTCCAAATAATCAATTGTTAATGTGAAGAGACAAATAAGAGACAATGGCTGCCACTGAGTAGCAATAATTTTCCAAATGAATGAAGACTTGGTGCATGGAGAAGTTTGGTGCTAATAATTGTTCATGTTGGCTAGCTAACCAGAAAACAATCATAAAACAGAATAAATCATAAATGATTATCTGTTTTAATGGAGTCTCAATGGTACAAGTCCCTGTGGATCTGCTGTGCTTGTTTACTTTAGGGAAGTAAAGAGCACATGGGCACAATGGAATTGTCAACTGTGGTGTCAAACATCACTAGCAAAACAATTCATAAATTATATATATTTTATAGATATATATATATATATATATATATATATATATATATATATATATATATATATATACACACACACACACACACACACACACACACACACATATATATATATGGAATAATGGACTGGTACATGAACTGTAATCTGACAGAATATACAGACAACATCGGTCTATTATTATATATACAGTCGGCCCTCTACTTACGAAAACCTCTGAGTACGAAAAATCAAGGTTACGAAAAACATTTTCCTAAATTTTCGTCCTCTTTTTTTATGAAAACAACTTCTTTTTACGAAAAGCGCCAGCCGCGCCATTCAAAATTCAAACAATGCGCAAGTTGCTCTCTCATTGGCTGTCTCCCAACATCCCACCCCGCTGGCCTCCCATTGGCCAGGAGGGAGCTGACCTGTACCCATACTTCCTGTTTGTCACACATGTGGAGTGTTGAACAGGACTGTTGGCTTGTTCAGCGATTAATCATTGCAGCATTATATTTCGTTATCGCCGAAACCCCTCTACAATCGGGACGATATTGAAGCAGAAGGAGACCTTAAAGCGGAAATACAGTGACGGAGGCGATTATTTTGACACGATATTAAAGCAGAAGGAGCATGAAAACAGAGTGCTCCGTGGGACAAGACCTCCGATCTCGCAAGGAAGCAAGTTAATATTGAATCAGGACCGTGGATCTTTCAAACAGGTACTGTAATTCTGCTTTAAATACAACATCCTGTCCATTTAAACATTTAAATAGAATTGCTCCATCGGCTGCGCGTTGCGTGTGGGCGGAGCCCGCATTTGCATTTGACAAAACACACCAAAGAGAGTTTTGATTGTGTGTGTGTGTGAGAGAGAGAGCGAGATAGAGAGACAGTGTGTGTATGTGTGTGTGTGTGTGTGTGAGCGCGCACGTGTGTGTGTGTGTGTGTGTGTGTGAGAGCGAGATAGAGACTGCGTAGAGAGTCAGTCAGAGATGAAAGGAGGTGTTCTCTTAACTGGCTTTCGAGAGAGCACATTGCAGCTTGTTTTTCGTTTTTTAAGTTGTTTATTTCAGTAAATGTTTAATAAATGTGGAGCACTCCGCCGAATGTATGCAAAACGCGGCTCATCCAAACCTCCGATCCCTCAAGGAAACAAGTTAAAGTCCGATCTGTCAAGCAGGCAATGCGCTTTGAATTCTCCTTCTTAAAATGCTCTGGCATCCTGCGTGTCGGCAGAGCCCGCATGGAGCGCGCCACAAATCTGTGTTGTTTGTGTGTGTGAGAGAGAGAGAGAGACAGAGAGAGAGAGAGATAGTGTTGTGTGTGTATGTGCATTAATAAAAATGTTTCATTGTTTAATTAATAAATGTTAATAAAATGGTTGAATATGTTACTAAAATGTTAAAATGGTTTAATAAATAATTTTCTTTTACTTTTAACACATTTCATACATATTTCATACAAAATTGGTGTACTTTTATAATTTTTAAAGGGTTTATGGGGTAGTCTTGGGAGCCTTGGAACAAATCACACGTTTTACATGTAAAATGCGCCTCTACTTACTAAAACTCCAGGCTACGAAAAAGGCTCTGGAAAGGATTAATTTCGTAAGTAGAGGGCTGACTGTATATAGATATATAAAATAGTGCATTACACCAGTATCAGTCAGTAACACCAATAATGGATTGGATCGGTCCTACCTTAATCTAAAAAAAGTCTGTAATGTCCAATCTCCCTTGAATACCTACCTGTATTTTGATTGGCCAGGTGAAGTTGCTGACATAAACAAAGAAGGTAATGTTAACATTGCTCCGAAAATCAAATTTCTCATTTGAAAAACTGTCCTTGAATTCTTTAATATTGCTGCAGGAGACAATATGAATCTCTTCTCCAGACTGAGTACCAGCTGAGGGCAAGAACAAGAAAGAAGAAAAAATAAGAGACAAAAAACTTGAAAACTAACAACACGCACAAACTCTAAATCCACAATAACGTTCAATTAAACAATTTATACCTGCAAAGCTGGTTGCCCACGTGATATTGAGGTTAAAGTTCTTGGAGGCATTAATGATCATGTCCAGGTCCCGATTTTGCTGAAGATATGCACATGGTAATAAATAATTACAAGTTAAAATAATAATAATAATAAAATGAAGAGCTATAAGTTTTAATTATTACTCATGTATTTTACAGTGCAAATTCGAAACCCACTTTAGCAATACAGCTTCAGAATACAGTGGTACCTCAGCTTACGAAAGTCCCAACAAACGAAAAATCCAGGTTACGAAACACATTTACCTAAAATTTCCATCTCTGGATACGAAACAAATTCACGTTACGAAAGCGCCATCTCAAAAATTCAAACAACGCACGATTTGCTCTCCCAATCTCCCAACATCCCGCTCCGCTGGCCTCCCATTGGCTAGGAGGAATGATGCAGCTCCCTCCCATTAGCTATTATGGCGCTGCATTTCCAGAACAGCCATGATGCTTTTCGTGTAAAGGACAGAGTTAGTGTTGTTTTTCGAGTGTGCTCATTGCAACTTTATTTTTTGGCTCAGGCTTTTAACCTTGCATAAACATTTGTAAGATTATAACTCTGCTAAGTAGACATGGTCAACACACGCGTGCGTGATTCCCAGTGCAAGTGAAAAGAAGAAGCGGGCTCGTGGCATGCGGTTGAGTGATATCGCAAAGGAATATGGCCAAACCCGTCTGCCATCAGTACAATACTGAAGCAGAAGGAGGCCTTAAAAGGTTTCTTGCTTTTTTCTTTTCGGCTTTTTCCCGTTCTTGAGAGTCACCACAGCAAGTCATCTGATTCGCACATTTGATTTGGCATGGGTTTTTACATCGGATGCCCTTCCTGTCACAACCCTTTAGCAAGGGACAGAAACACGCTGATGGATTTGCAGCCTGCTCTTTACGAAAGTCAGCAATGGTTCTTTTACATGCCTCACACCATAGACAGTGAGAGACATGGCCCACCTATAATAACCCAGTTAGCTGCACTGGGGGTGGGGTGGGGGTGGGGGGGGTGGACAGTAACAACCCTGTGGGGACTCGAACCCCCAACCTTAAGATCAGCGATCCTGCACCCTATCCACTAGACCACCACTGCCCCAAGGAGGCCTTAAAAGGTATACTTTTATAATTTTTAAAGGGTTTAGGGGGCAATCACGCGTAAAATGCGGTTCAACTCCAGGTTACGAAACCACTTCTGGAACGGATTAATTTCGTAAGGTGAGGTACCACTGGATACACAAAATAATTATAACAGAGTATTACAATATATATATATATATATATATATATATATATATATACATACACACAGATATACATATATATATCTACACACACATACATATATACACAGTATATATATATATATACACAGTATATATATATATATATATATATATATATATATATATATATATATATATATATACACACACACACACACACACTGTAGGCCCTTGACTATTCGCGGTTTTGCACTCGCGGTTTGAGTATTCACGGAGTGCCGAGCAGCTCGCACGTGATTCAAATTCAGGCAATGGCTGTCCTCCTTCCTGCTGATTGGTTGAGGTGATGTCACGCCCCTTTTTCCTCGTTCGCGCACAAGTTGGCAATGAGCCTTTTTTAGTGTGTTTTAATTACCAGTTAAGTTCTATGATGTCACTCAAACGCCTGCTTAAGCACCAGAAAAAGGTAATGAGGTTGGATGTCTCTTCTGAAGAAATAAGACTTTCTCCGGAAGAAATGACAGTTTCCTCTGAAGTTACGTCATTGCTGAGGAGGAATACAGTAATCATTTGAACTGTTGTAACACACTCCACTATTAAAGTCTTTTTCAATTATTATTCCAGTAAATGACCTAAGGTAATATTTAAAATGTTTGTGTGTTATATTTTATTTACTGTGGTGTACCATGTTTCTCATTGTGTTTTGTTTATCCAATTTATTACATTTCTTGTTCTTTTATGTCCTTTTTGTTATGGTCTGTGTTTTGAGGGACTTAGATTTTGGCGGTGTGCCTCTCACTAACTGTTTACTTCCTGAGGGGCATAGCTGAGCTGCTTAGGTTAATAGCTGGTTTAGAGTACCTTGTCATGATATGCTAAATTTTTGAGATAGGAGTTTTGGGTTTTCATGACCTGAAATATTTCAGTTGGTGTGCAATGAATCTAAAATATATGAAACTTTAATTTTTATCAGTACATTCCAGAAAATAATGAACTTTATCACAATATGCTAATTTTTTGAGAAGGACTAGTTTATTATATATATATATATATATATATATATATATATATATATACATACACACACACACACACACACACACACACACACACACACATTATATATGTGATATGTGCGCAAGTAATATGATACAGTGATACCTCTGCTCACGAACATAATTGGTTCCCAGAAAGTGTGTGTGAGGCGAAAAGTTCGTCTTCCGAACATTTATTTCCCATAAGAAACCATTAAAATGAGAATAATCCGTTCCCAGGTCAACATAAAACATAATTTTCTACTAAATAAGCCTTAAAACTACACAAAAATATACCTTATTTTATGTATAATAAATGTCTATTGTATTGTAATTAAAGAAATAAACTGTACTGTATAATAAAGTCGTTTTATTTACCTTTGTGATGGTAGTTGATGGCTTGATGGAATGGAGTGGGAGGAGGAGGGAGGGAGGGAGGGACTTACTGTTTGGAAGGAGAGTTTGGAAACGCCTACTGTTTGGAAACACGCATAGCCACACACGCACCCTTAATAGCTTCCTTGTTCTTAAGGATGGTGGTAGACTTAGCGTACTGGTACTGGGACGCTGAGTCACACAAACGCACACCTCGTTCGTGTTTTTCAATGATCTCCGCCTGTGGTGGGGTCTTTTTCGGTCCCATAATAGCAAAAGTACACTCAATATGGTCCAAAATGTCTAGCAAACACAAACCACTTCCGCATTCAAAGAAAGGGGGTGACGAACTGTGACGCCGTGAGCGTGCGTCAGCTTCTCGTGGCCGCCACCGTGGCGCTGTTCGACTGCGTGGTTTGGTTCGTCCGCCGAAAAGTAGTTCGTCAGCCGAGACTATATTTTCGCGAATTTAAAGTTCTTGAGGCGAAAAGTTCGTGAGCTTAAGCGTTCGTCAGCCGAGGTTTGACTGTACATGGGGTTTTACTTCCGGGTACAGAACTCACGGATTATCTTCATTCGCGGGAGGGGCTGGAACCAAACCCCTGTGAATAACGAGGGCCTACTGTATGTATACATACATTTTATATTATATATATATATATATATATATATATATATATGAGAGAGAGAGCGAGAGAGACATTCACACATAAGGTATGACTTATCTTAATTAAGATTTAATATGGGTTCAGTCTCAGCTTTTGGCACGATGCCTTCAGCAGTATAGCAGTGATGCTGCCCTACACTCAGAGTTGATGTACACTTCTGTACACTTTGCATTATGGGCTGTATTGAGTCAATTATAAAGTTCTTACTATACATTCTGACACCACTACAAAAATGCAAACTCATGAGTGGGATATGGGTTTGCGTATTGTTGAGAAGCAAGGAGCTGAGGCTAACAGCGAGCAACAATGTCTACTCAGTTTTTTATTCAATTAGTTGAAAGTGTGTTTATACTGGAAATTAAACAAGTTTACTTGCATCTTACCCTATACAGATTTCACCAATGCCAGGGAAGTGAAAATAATGCTTCCCGAACTGAACGGACAAACGTGCCAGGTCTAGGCCACGACTTGTATGGCCCCATGAATGAGTACTATTGCATTTGCACTGGATCGGTACTTGCTACACTATATAAATACATAGCTGATGACCAACGACTAAAATACCCAAAATCAATAAAGTGGTATTTTTGGTCAAAGCCAGGAACGAAACTTTATCTGTCTTTTGAGTACTGAAACATTGTGAACGTTGCATGCTAACAGGTGACTTAAAGTTATCCCACTGAAAACTGCAGATCACTTCAGAATTTCAGAAAAACCAAGGAAGGCCACATACTTGTGATTTTATCATATTTATGTATTACTTATGATCCATTTTATCATTGAATTCAAGTGCGAGTTTGCAGCTCACCTCATCTGGGGTTGCTACAAAATTAATGGCAGTGTAGTAGCGGTCATCCTCCTGTGTCAAGCTGAAGGTGAACTGGTAATCTATTAACAAAGTGTCTGTGTAAAAAAACACACAATATAGTGAGATGCACATGATTTTGTAGCCTGAGATGTGGAATTTTCTATGTAATTCTAAAAGGCATTTATAGATTTTGTTTGCATTTTATATTGAAACAAAATAAAATTAAACATTTTCCTGTGATCTCCCAATACATTTAAGCGGACTTGCCGAAGCAGCCCTTATCTACTCAAAAAAAAAAAAAAAAAAAAAAGTCAATAACTCATTTCAGCCCCAAAATCCTCAACCTAGATCAGCCTAATCCTCCTGGATGCCAGGAGTCACAGCAATGTGTGTGTTCTCGCTCAGTTCTGCGACCTGGATATATAGTCGCTGAGTGCTTGTGTGTGTTTGGCTGCTGTCCAGGGTGTTCTATAGTTGACTGCAGTGGGATTACCCAGACTGAGCGAAAACAACCGGAGGAACCAAAGTGTAGAATATTTTGACCTGAAACCACCCATTCTGAAAGTAAAAGAGGCCAAGAGGGGCAATTGAGAAATGAGTAAACAAATTGAGCATTTTGTAAAGAGCTGGGGAATCTCCATCTGCCTGTTTACTGTAATTGCTTCCATTTCAGTACACTTACAATAACAGGTTCCTTTTAGAGGGTTGCCCTGGTAACGATTCTCCACTTCACACCTAAGGGATAAAGAGAGAGAGAGAGATAGAGAGAATAATTAACATGCTGAATAAATATAATAAATAAACAAAATATTAGGAAAGAAAGTTCAGTGGTACCTCACTTTACGAAATTAATCCGTTCCAGCGCCTTTTTCCGAAACCTGCATTTTTTTTGTAAGTTGAACCGCATTTTACATGTAAAACACCTGATTCGTTCCAAGGCTCCCAATACTACCCCATAAACCCTTTAAAATGATAAAAGTACACCAATTTTGTATGAAATACGTATGTAATGTGTTAAAAGTAAAAGAAAATTATTTACCTTTTTAAAATCTCTCGAACCACCCATGCGACGCTTTAAAGTCCAAGGGTTGCTGGTCTGAAGAACCCTCACCCCTACCCTCCTTCACGAGGTCCTTAAATATGGCGGTTGCTTTTTCCCGAAATAATCGCCTCCGTCACTGTATCTCCACTTTTAATGCCTCCTTCTGCTTCAATATCGTCCCTATTGTAGAGGTGTTTCGACCGTACTCCTTTGCCATTTCACTCAACCGAATCCCACTTTCATATTTTTTTAATCATCTCCTGTTTTACTTTTATTGATACGGAGCCCGCTTCTTCTTTTCAGTCTCACCGAGAATCACTTTGTTGGTGCTCATGATTAATAACGAAAATTAATGCTGCAATAAGCACACTCAAAAAAATTCACAAAACTCACAAGCCAACAGTACAACTCTCCTTCACGCGTGTGTCGAACAATGGGTCGAAGGCACACGAAAGGCATTATGGGTACAGTACTGTATTATGGAGATTCAGCTGCCTCCTAGCCAATGGGAGGCCAGCGGGGTGGGGTGTTGGGAGACGACCAATGGGAAAGCAACTCGCGCATTGTTTGAATGTTTCAATGGCGCGTTTGAATTTTTAAGATGGCGCTTTCGTAATGTGATCTTGTTTCGTATCCAGAGACGAAAATTAGAGGAAAATGCATCTCGTAACCTGAATTTTTTGTTTGGTGAGACTTTTGTAAAGTGAAGTACCACTGTAGAGCTACTCACAAGGCTGGTGTTCGAAATATACTGAGAGGAAGCCAAACAGAGAAATCAGGCGGGGGTGGTTGGTGTCATTACATATTAAAAGAAGAAAAGCAATGTGCAGCTGAACTGATCTCCTTCGACATGTGCCACTAATGTTATCTGAATAAAATATTGGTGAAAGGCATTTGTAGTTTTATAAGGTTTTGTAGCAGCACTGCTCTCATTCGCAATCTATGGGCTGTTATGAGGAATTTGGTAGGTGTACTGATGTTACTTTCATTTTTATTGTGCAAGAATAAGTCAGTCCCACTGCTTCAATGAATAAGTGAAAAAAGGGTATATATCCACTATGTACAAGGTTGTTCCAATATTGAAATTCTGAGCAAAGGATTTTTTTTTTTTTTGGGCAGGGGGTTAAAAAGAAAAACCCCTGCCCTATCTGAACACCTAGGCTGCTTGTCTTTTCAAAGTTTTATCTTGAAAAGGCCATGTACATGTGGGAGTGCATAATGCTCACTGATGGCAGCGGTCCCCTTTGATGCCCTTGGTGGTACAGAAACATTTTCCATTGTTTGAATTACACACGCTGGCATGGCCATTACACTTGCAGGCTAAAAAAATAAACATACAGAGAAATATTTTGCAGCCTGTTGTGTATACAACATAGTATAAATAAAATCCAGTGATTTTAAAGCACCATTTTCCTCAATGACTTACGATGACAGCTGCCACCATTTGTGGGGTCACCATAGTAACCAGATATACAGTTCTCACAATGTTTGCCAGTGGTGAGATCTTCACATTTCTCACATGTACTCTCATTGACACATGCACTGTGGCCATTACACTGACATGCTGTAGAAAAAGAAGGAGAGGCGTAGTATGAGGCATAATCACAAAGATTCTATATAAAAGGATGCTGCCACATTCCAAGTGTGTGTGAGAATGTGTGCACACAGACAGCTATTACCTGGACACTGGATGAAGGACCAGTTGGACTTGGTTTCGTCTGGGCACCAGCTTACATTCAACAATGCTTGAGGAGCTGGTATGAGAGAAGGTCTTGAGGATGATGGGGCATGCAGGAGGGTTTGGATTGGTCCACGGTATGAGCCCTCCATACACTGTCCCCGCCCTGTATTACTGGGGTCTGTGCACCATCCACAACCAGGCTGATCCAAACACTGAGAACATGTTCTATATCCAGAGCAATTTTCCGCTGTAGACACAGACAACAATAAAAATATTGGAAACAAAATATCTGTGAGACCAGTGGGTAATGGAAGGAAGGACAATCAATCATGTGCCACGCAGAGTGCAAGTCTTGTTTTAGCATTCTGTTGTACCATATTTTGGTTCTCTGACCATTTTTAAAAAATATTAATTTGATATTATTAAAGTGACGTAATGCAAAAATCATTTATCTAGTAAACAGTGAAGCATGAACACGTACGTGGGCAGCTGTTCATGGTGTACCATTCCATGCATTGGCCAAAGGGAAAGGAGGCCACATAAGCATTGGAGTCGACACACTGCCTCATATTACTGCACCACATACACTCTGCACCTCCACTTGTACACTCGCTACAGGAGGATCGCAGGGCACATGGAGTACGACACTGCTTCACACTGTGATTAGCTAAATCAGAGCAAATGAGAGTGAAAGAGAAAGACAGAAAAAGAAAGAACATGAATGCTTCCATTAATGAGAACAAAAAAATTTCAGGAAGAAATACAGTCTTCCACCAACTTACGAAATTAATCCGTTCCAGAGCCCTTTTCGTATCGCGGGGATTTCATAAGTGGGGGTCGCATCTTACATATGAAACACCTAATTCGTTCCAAGGCTCCAGTCTTTGGACTGAATAAACCCCATAAACCCTTTAAAAATTATAAAAGTACACCAATTTTGTATGAAATGTGTTAAAAGTAAAAGAAAATTATTTATTAAACAATTTAAACATTTTATTAACATATTAAACCATTATTAAACATTTTTATTAACACACACACACACACACCTCTCTCTCTCTCTCTCTCTCTCTCTCTATGTCTCTCTCGCTGCGCACTGATGTGGAATTCATAGCGCATTCCCTGCTTAACAAACTCAATGTTAATTTGATTCCTTGAGGGATCGGAATTCCAGATGAGCTCAAATGTGCCCACATTAATTAAACATTTACTGAATTAAACAACTTAAAAAACTAAAAACTAAAGCGTTATTCCTTCTCTCTCTCTCTCTCTCGATCTCTATCTCTTGTGCGTGCGCGCTGCGGGCCACGCCCACAAGACGTGAATGCAAAGCACATTCCCTGCTTGACCGTTTACTGAATTAAAACAACTTAAAAAACTAAACTAAAAACTAAAGAGTTATTCCTTCTCTCTCTCTCTCTGTCTCTCTCTCGCTGTGGGCCACGCCCACAAGTGAATTTAAAGCGCATTCCCTGCTTAACAAACTCAACTTTAATTTGATTCCTTGAGGGATCGGAATTCCAGATGAGCTCAAATGCGCCTACATTTATTAAACATTTACTGAATTAAACAACTTAAAAAACCAAACTAAAAACTAAAGAGTGAAGCTTCCTTCTGTCTCTATGTGGGAGGCCAGCAGGGCGGGATGTTGAGAGACAGCCAATGAGAGAGCAACTGGCGCGTCGTGTGAAATTTTGATTGGCGCGTTTGAATTTGTTTTCGTAAAAGGGGGTTGTGTCGCATCTCGGGGACGGAAACTCAGTAAAATGTTTTTCACAAACCGGGGATTTCATACACAGGGGTCTTTGTAAGTTGGGGGCCGACTGTAAATCAGGGACGTAAATGCATGTAAATAAAGGCATGTAAATATGATAACAACCCAGAAAGGGACTATTGAACATTTTTTCTGGAAATAGCATATTACAACATTTTTCTGTTCTTACACAACATCAACCATCAATGCCATGAACATGGT
The DNA here is from genome assembly GCA_024760905.1 of Plotosus lineatus. Classification (NCBI taxonomy): domain Eukaryota; kingdom Metazoa; phylum Chordata; class Actinopteri; order Siluriformes; family Plotosidae; genus Plotosus; species Plotosus lineatus. The sequence goes on from CM045736.1 coordinate 52,853,161, forward strand.
ATACTTTTATTACAGTGAGACCAAAAAGAACTTCCCACATTTCAAAGGGAAATGGGAAAAAAGGTAAAAGATGGCTCAATTACTTTCACACAAAACTTTATTCAATACAGTTTTTATTCATCATTATCACACATAAAATAATTTGATTACATTCAACCCTTTGTTTTTCCATTTAACTTTAAAATGTGGGCGGTTGTTTTGGGTCACCTGTTGGGTTTTTTTTTTGTTTTTTTTTGTTTTTTTTTTGGCGTAACCCTGTAGTTAAATTCAATATTGATGGGCAGGTTTGTTCCACTTAACATGAATGCCATTTGGCATTTTAAACTGACATTGAGATTTGTTCTACAAATATAAAAAAGTGCCAAAAAAAATCAAAATAAAAGGTTTTACTTTAATACATAGCCATCCTTTAAATTTCAGCCAGAACTACTAGTCCTCAAAAAATTAGCATATTGTGATAAAGTTCATTATTTTCTGTAATATACTAATAACCATAAGACTTTCACATATTTTAGATTCATTACATACAACTGAAGTAGTTCAAGCCTTTTATTGTTTTAATATTGATCATTTTGGCAAAAAAGTAAAGAAAAACCAAAAATCCCTATCTCAAAAAATTAGCATATTTCATCCAACCAATAAAAAAAAAAGTGTTTTTAATACAAAAAAGTCAACTTTCAAATAATTATGTTCAGTTATACACTCAATACTTGGTTGGGAATACTTTTGCAGAAATGACTGCTTCAATGCGGCTTGGCATGGAGGCAATCAGCCTGTGTCACTGCTGAGGTGTTATGGAGGCCCAGGATGCTTCGATAGCGGCCTTAAGCTCATCCACAGTGTTGGGTCTGGTGTCTCTCAACTTTCTCTTCACAATATCCCACAGATTCTCTATGGGCTTCAGGTCAGGAGAGTTGGCAGGCCAATTGAGCACAGTAATACCGTGGTCAGTAAACCATTTAGCAGTGGTTTTGGCACTGAGAGCAGGTGCCAGGTCGTGCTGAAAAATGAAAATCTTCATCTCCATAAAGCTTTTCAGCAGATGGAAGCATGAAGTGCTCCAAAATCTCCTGATAGCTAGCTGCATTGACCCTGCCCTTGATAAAACACAGTGGCCCAACACCAGCAGCGGACATGGCACCCCAAACCATCACTGACTGTGGGTACTTGACACTGGACTTCAGGCATTTTGGCATTTCATTCTCCCCAGTCTTCCTCCAGACTCTGGCACCTTGATTTCCGAATGACATGCAAAATTTGGTTTCATCCAAAAAAAGTACTTTGGACCACTGAGCAACAGTCCAGTGCTGCTTCTCTGTAGCCCAGGTTAGGCGCGTCTGCCGCTGTTTCTGGTTCAAAAGTGGCTTGACCTGGGGAATGCGGCACCTGTAGCCCATTTCCTGCACACGCCTGTGCACGGTGGCTCAGGATGTTTCTACTCTAGATTCTGTCCACTGCTTCCACAGGTCCCCCAAGGTCTGGAATCGGCCCTTCTTTCACTTTTTGCCTCCCACAGGCCTTGATACAGCACTCTGGGAACAGCCTATTCGCTCAGAGATTTCTTTCTGTGTCTTACCCTCTTGCTTGAGGGTGTCAATGATGGCCTTCTGGACAGCAGTCAGGTCGGCAGTCTTACCCATGATTGTGGTTTTGAGTGATGAACCAGGCTGGGAGTTTTTAAAAGCCTCAGGAATCTTTTGCAGGTGTTTAGAGTTAATTGGTTGATTCAGATGATTAGGTTAATAGCTCGTTTACAGTATCTTTTCATGATATGCTAATTTTTTGAGATAGGAGTTTTGGGTTTTCATGAGCTGTATGGCCAAATCATCAGTATTAAAACAATAAAAGACCTGAAATATTTCAGTTGGTGTGCAATGAATTTAAAATATATGAAAGTTAAATTTTTATGAGCATATTACAGAAAATAATGAACTTTATCACAATATGCTAATTTTTCAAGAAGGACTAGTATATATATATATATATATATATATATATATATATATATATATATATATATATATATATGAATGGCGCATCTGGCGCTTTTTGTAAGAGGAGGTTGTTTTCGTATCTTGAAGACTTGAGATATAGATATAGAGAGATATAGTTCGCCATCAGTGAAACAGCAAAATAACTTTTTTGTTGCTGTTAAAATGTGTTTACCTGATCTTTCACATAGGCTACCATTGAAGGAGTTGATGCAGGGTGCAGCCTTCAAGCCACTGGAATTGGGTTCAGCCAGGTAGCCACAAAAGCCAGCATCACTGGGTTCTCCAGGCAACCACTGTAATGTGGTGTTAGTGAACGGGGACATGTCCTCCCAGCACCAATACGACACATTCACCTTCCTCAAACCAACCCATGGAGTCACCAACTTGGACTACACACACACACACACACACACACACACAGAGGTAGAGAGAGAGAGAGCAGGTAAAAAGTAAGAAATCATTTATCATCTTTTTAAAATCATATCCCAAATACCACCAGTTACAAATACAGTAGGCCTTCGTTATTCACGGGGGTTTGGTTCTGACCCCTCCAGCAAATGAAGATAATCCGTGAGTTCTGTACAACGGAAGTAAAACCCCATGCATCATATTACATGCATGAATGATCAACCAGAAGTAAAATACTATGTATCTATTCCATGCGCTAAAATTTATTTATTTATTTAAGGGACAATGTACAGGAACATTAAGCTCATAGAGACAGAGATGTACTGTACCAGATTATAGCTTAATAGCTAGTTTCCATCTGTAGTCCCTAATTTAGAACGGCCAATTAACCTACAGTGCATGTCTTTGGATTGTGGGGGGAAACCGGAGCACCCGGAGGAAACCCACACAAGCACGGGGAGAACATGCAAACTCCACACAGAAACGCCCAGGCTGGGAATCGAACCCGGGCCTTCTTGCTGTGAGGCGGACGTGCTAACCACTACGCCACCGTGCCGTAAAATATGCTTCTTAAACACATTCTACAGACAGTCTTACTCATTAATACAGTATTAATGTAGTAAAATGTAGTAATGTGTATATATATATATATATATATATATATATATATATATATATATGAATGCAGCCATGAGGTGGTGGGGGGGGGGCACTAACCAGTGTCTCTCCCCATCATGCCGGTCCCAAGCCCGGAGAAATACAGAGGGTTGTGTCAGGAAGGGCATCCGACGTAAAACCAATGCCAAACTTTTATGATGCAAATCAGAAGTATTACCCCCATACCAGATTGGTCGAGGCCCGGGTTAACAACGACCGCCATCAGTGCTGTCAATCAACAGGGTGCTGATGGAAACTGGACTACTGTTGGTCGAAAACGTCGATGAAGGAGAGCTGGGAGGCGTGTCCATAGGCAGAGAGAGAAGAGGAAAGGCATGAGTCTCGGACTGAGAGTGGGGACTTTGAATGTTGGAACGATGCAAAGAAAAGGTAGAGAGCTGGCTGACATGATGCAGAGGAGGAAGGTGGACATACTGTGTGTTCAGGAGACCAGGTGGAAAGGAGCAGGGTTTAAGCTATTTTATCACGGTGTGGATGGGAAGAGAAATGGAGTAGGAGTCATCTTGAAGGAGGAGTTTGTCAGGAATGTTCGAGAAGTGAAAAGAGTGTCAGACAGATTGAGGAGTCTCAAGTTAGAAATTGAAGGTGTAATGCTCAATGTTGTTAGTGCTTATGCCCCACAGGCAGGATGTGAGCTAGAAGAGAAGGAGAGATTCTGGAGTGAGTTAGATGAAGTGAGGCAGAATACCCCCAGAGGTGAAAGAGTGGTCATTGGTGCAGATTTCAATGGACATGTTGGTGCAGGCAACAGAGGGGACGAGGAAGTGATGGGCAGGTTTGGTATCCAGGACAGGAACGCAGGACAGATGTTGATCGATTTTGCAAAAAGGATGGAAATGGCTGTGGTGAATACTTTCTTCCAGAAGAAACAGGAGCATAGGGTGACTTATAAAAGCGGAGGTAGGAGCACACAGGTAGACTACATCTTGTGTAGGCGATGTAATTTGAAGGAAGTCAGTGACTGCAAAGTAGTAGTGGGTGAGAGTGTTGCCAAACAGCATAGGATGGTGGTATGCAGGATGACGCTGATGGTGAGGAAGGTGAAGAAGGCAAAGGCAGAGCAGAAGACAAAGTGGTGGAAGTTGAAAAAGGAAGAGTGTCGTGTTGTCTTCAAACAGGAGTTGAAACAGGCTTTGGGTGGCCAGGAAGTGCTTCCAAATGACTGGACAACCACAGCAAATGTGATCAGGGAGACAGGTAGGAGAGTACTTGGTGTGTCCTCAGGAAGGAAAGTAGATAAGGAGACTTGGTGGTGGAATGAGGAAGTGCAGGATTGTGTACAAAGGAAGAGGTTAGCTAAGAAAAAGTGGGACATAGAGAGCACCGAAGAGAGTAAACAGGAGTACAAGGAGACACAGCGTAAGGCGAAAATAGCAGTGGCTAAGGCCAAACAGAGGGCGTATGATGACTTGTATGATAGGTTGGACAGTAAAGAGAGAGAAAATTATCTATACAGGTTGGCACAGCAGAGAAATAGAGATGGGAAGGACGTGCAGCAAGTTAGATTGATAAAGGACAGAAAGGGAAATGTATTGACTGATGACAGAAGTGTGCTGGGAAGATGGAAAGAGTACTTGGAAGAGCTGATGAATGAGGAAAATGAGAGAGAAAAAAGAGTACAAGATGGACAGGCTGACAGACGAGGTGAGACAAGAATCTCCATGGACTATGATGTTTGCAGATTACATTGTGATCTGTAGTGAGAGCAGAGAACAAGTGCAGGAAAATCTAGAGAGGTGGAGGTATGCCCTGGAAAGGAGAGGAATAAAGGTTAGCCTCAGAAAATCAGAACACATGTGTGTGAATGAGAAGGACCCAGGAGGAATGGTGATGTTACAGGGAGCAGAGATAACGAAGGTGGAGGATTTAAAGTACTTAGGCTCAACAATCCAGAGCAATGGAGAGTGTGGAAAAGAGGTGAAGAAGCGTGTGCAGGCAGGCTGGAATGGTTGGAGAAAAGTGTCCGGTGTGTTGTGCGATAGGAGAGTGTCAGCAAGAATGAAGGGAAAAGTGTACAAGACGGTGGTGAGGCCAGCGATGTTGTATGGCTTAGAAACAGTGGCGCTGAGGAAAAGGCAGGAGGCAGAGCTGGGGGTAGCGGAGATGAAAATGTTGAGGTTCTCTCTGGGAGTAGCGAGGATGGATAGGATCAGAAATGAGAATATCAGAGGGACAGCCCATGTAAGATGATTTGGAGACAAAGTCAGAGAGGCTAGATTGAGATGGTTTGGACATGTACAGAGGAGGGATAGTGAGTATATTGGCAGTAGAATGCTGAGGTTGGAACTACCAGGCAGAAGGCCTCGAGGAAGACCAAAGAAGAGATTTATGGATGTGGTGAAGAAAGACATGAAGGTCGTTGGAGTCAGAAAAGAAGATGCAGAGGACAGGGTGAGATGGAGGCGGATGATTTGCTGTGGCAACCCCTGAAGGGAGCAGCCAAAAGTAAAAGAAGAAGAAGATATATATATATATATATATATATATATATATATATATATATATATATATATATATATATATATATATATATATATATATATATATATATATATATATATATATATATATACTGTATATACATATATCTTCTTCTTGTTTTCCTTTCGGCTTTTTCCCATTCTCGGGAGTCGCCACAGTGAATCATCTGATTCGCACATTTGATTTGGCATAGGTTTTTACGTCAGATGCCCTTCCTGTCACAACCCTTTCAGCAAGGGACAGAAACACGCTGACGGCTTTGCAGCTACTCTTTACGAAAGTCAGCAATGGTTCTTTTACATGAACCTCTCACCATAGACAGTGAGAGACATGGCCTGCCTTTGATAACCCAGTTAGCTGCACTTGGGGGACAGTGAGAACCCTGTGGGGACTCATGTATGTATATGCATATATACTAGTCCTTCTCCAAAAATTAGCATATTGTGATAAAGTTCATTATTTTCTGTAATGTACTGATAAAAATTAAATTTTCATATATTTTAGATTCATTGCACACCAACTGAAATATTTCAGGTCTTTTATTGTTTTAATACTGATGATTTTGGCATACAGCTCATGGAAACCCAAAATTCCTATCTCAAAAAATTTGCATATTTCATCCGACCAAAAAAAAAAACGTGTTTTAATACAAAAAAGTCAACCTTGAAATAATTATGTTCAGTGATACACTCAATACTTGGTGGGGAATACTTTTGCAGAAATGACTGCTTCAATGTGGCGTGGCATGGAGGCAATCAGCCTGTGGCACTGCTGAGGTGTTATGGAGGTCCAGGATGCTTCGATAGCAGCCTTAAGTTCATCCACAGTGTTGGGTCTGGTGTCTCTCAACTTTCTCTTCACAATATCCCACAGATTCTCTATGGGGTTCAGGTCAGGAGAGTGGGCAGGCCAATTGAGCACAGTAATACCATGGTCAGTAAACCATTTAGCAGTGGTTTTGGCACTGTGAGCAGGTGCCAGGTCGTGCTGAAAAATGAAATCATCTCCATAAAGCTTTTCAGCAGATGGAAGCATGAAGTGCTCCAAAATCTCCTGATAGCTAGCTGCATTGACCCTGCCCTTGATAAAACACAGTGGACCAAAACCAGCAGTTGACATGGCACCCCAGGCCATCACTGACTGTGGGTACTTGACACTGGACTTCAGGCATTTTGGCATTTCCTTCTCCCCAGTCTTAATCCAGACTCTGGCACCTTGATATCCTAATGACATGCAAAATTTGCTTTGATATGAAAGAAGTACTTTGGACCACTGAGCAACAGTCCATTGCCTCTTCTCTGTAGCCCAGGTCAGGCGCTTCTGCCACGGTTTCTGGTTCAAAAATGGCTTGACCTGGGGAATGCGGCACCTGTGGCCCAGTCCACTGCTTCCACAGGTCCCCCAAGGTCTGGAATCGGCCCTTCTCCACAATCTTCCTCATGGTCCGGTCACCTCTTCTGGTTGTGCAGCATTTTCTGCCACACTCTTTCCTTCCCATAGATGTCCCACTGAGGTGCCTTGATACAGCACTCTGGGAACAGCCTATTCGCTCAGAGATTTCTTTCTGTGTCTTACCCTCTTGCTTGAGGGTTTCAATGATGGTCTTCTGGACAGCAGTCAGGTCGGCAGTCTTACCCATGATTGTGGTTTTGAGTGATGAATCAGGCTGGGAGTTTTTAAAAGCCTCAGGAATCTTTTGCAGGTGTTTAGAGTTAATTGGTTGATTCAGATGATTAGGTTAATAGCTCGTTTACAGTACCTTTTCATGATATGCTAATTTTTTGAGATAGGAGTTTTGGGTTTTCATGAGCTGTATGCCAAAATCATCAGTATTAAAACAATAAAAGACCTGAAATATTTCAGTTGGTGTGCAATGAATTTAAAATATATGAAAGTTTAATTTTTATGAGTATATTACAGAAAATAATGAACTTTATCACAATATTTTTCAAGAAGGACTCGTGTGTGTGTGTGTGTATATATATATATATATATATATATATATATATATATATATATATATATGTGTGTGTGTGTGTGTGTGTGTGTCTGAAATTTTGATTGGCGCATTTGAATTTTGAATGGCGCATCTGGCGCTTTTTGTAAGAGGAGGTTGTTTTCGTATCTTGAAGACTTGAGATATATATATATATATATATATATATATATATGGATGCGAACTGAGTATAATCTTTTGAATTAAACATATAGCATTGTGGCGCACGTTGGCGTAGTGGTTAGCACGTCCGCCTCACAGCAAGAAGGCCTGGGTTCGATTCCTGGCCTGGGCGTTTCTGTGTGGAGTTTGCATCTTCTCCCAATTCTTGCGTGGGTTTCCTCCGGGTGCTCTGGTTTCCTCCCACAATCCAAAGACATGCACAGTAGGTTAATTGGCCGTTCTAAATTGCCCGTAGGTTTGCATCGTGCAGAAGGCAATGGCAAACCACTGCACTAATCCTGCCAAGAAAACCGCCATGATGATGATAACCAGGGCATTATCCGTCACGGTGGGTCGCCAATGGTCGTCCTACGACTCAGGCACTAGATAGATAGATATAGCACAGTAGTTTTCATAAATGCCCACTCGAGGGAGATATTGCATTATATTTACTTTGCATTGCATTTATCAGGGGTCGGCAACCCGTGGCTCTGGAGCCACATGCTGCTCTTTCACCTCTCTGGTGCGGCTCCATGGCTTTTCAAAATAATGTTGTACTTTACAGTGGCCGATGGGTGCACCACAAACATAATCTACAAAAACCACTGCATCAACTGTAAAAAGAAAATGCCGCTTATTTACTCACATTGAAAGCACTTCGGGCTTCCAGGGGTAGAGAGTTAAACCAGCTTAAGGGAAAAAGCCGAAGGGAAATCATCAGGGTTGAAAATTACATAGATGAAAATTAACAGTCACGGGTGTGGGCGGATATTCATTTGGTGTGGGCGGGGTGATTTTGTGTGTGTTCTTGTGGACATGCCTATCATTATATTCATCAGCTACATTGAGAGTTTCAGTGTTTTTGATCTGCTGTGTTGGTGGACTTCCACGTTCTTGTGCTCATGGCAAAGAGTGTTCTAACCGTCAGCAGCGTGACGAGCGAGAGTTTTTTCCGCCACTGGGGTTTATAATCCAGGAACGGAAATCACAGCTGACGGAAGAGACGGTGGATGAGATTTGTTTATCCACAGCAATCTCCGAATTAAATAACTCTCCTTCCAGTGACAAAATAAAAGACTGGGTGTGGTTCAATCTCCACTCTGAGAATGTCGGTCAGTGAAGTATTAAGCATTAATATTATTTAAAAGAATGTTGAGCAGACTCATTCTTAAAATAAGTCTCAATATACTTTTATGTGTTGCTTTTGTTTTTGTAAATTAAAACTATGACAAAACAAAATTAATAAAACGAATAAAGAAAAAAAAATCCAACAAAGGGAGTCCAAATGGGTCTTTGAATGGCAAAGGTTGCTGACCCCTGGACTAGAAGTATCCAGAATACTAAAGCAGATTCCACTCTGGTGATGACCTTGTTTTATACAACATTCACCTTCTTGGCACTTCTGCAGCAAAACGTTTTTCTTCTTGAATCATATCAAGCAGTTCTACTTTTTCATGCAGCGTCATTACCTTTTTCTGGCGCTTCAGCACCTTACTAGAAGCCTGAGAAGGTGCGTAGCGTTTGGGTGGCATGATGGAGCTGAACTGTAATTAAAAACACACACACACTAAAAAAGCACATGCACAAAGTGTGCGCAAATGAGAAAAAAGGGGAGTTACATCATCTCAACCAATCATCAGGAGGGAGAACAGCCATTCGCTGAATTTGAGTTACGTGACAGTTGCTCGGCAATCTGCGAATATGCGGAGCCGCGAGTGCAAAACCGCGAATAGTCAAGGGCCTACTGTGCAGATTCCTAAACAAATAGAAACATCCCATAAGCCATTTGGGGAGAGAACCGTCTACCTGATTTCGAGCCTTACTCACATGTGCATTTCTGCTCTGCAGCTCTTTGAGGAAAAATTGCACCTTTTTCTGTGTAGATAGAGAAGCCAGGATGGCACCTTGACTGCGACAGGCCAGCTTGGCATTGTCATATGTGTCCTTAGCGATGAAGAACTTCATACATGAGTTCCCTACCAGGTGCCAGGTTTCCCCACAGATATTCTCTATTGAAAGAAAAGAAGAAAAAAAACAGGATAGATTTAGCATTCACAAATTCTTAGTCACATTTTTTACAGTAGGTTACAAAATTACTTGCCACCCTTGGTATTTTTGTTTTCCTATTTTGCTGCCTTTTCTTAGATTTTATGTAATGGGTCTACACCAGTGGTTCTCAAACAGTGGGGGTGCGCCCCTCAGAGTAAGAAGAGTGAGAGAGAGAGAATAAGAAGTGAAATTAATAAACCCACCATGGATTTTAACAGGGACGGAAAGAGAAGTGGAGAGAGACAGAGTCAGTGAGAGAAACAAAAGTCTCCCGAAAGCTAAGTTGAGGAGGTTGTAGCACTCGGCTTCACTGTGCTGTGGTGAGAAACAAGGAAAGACTGCTGTGTTTACTGTGTCTGAAAACATTGGCAGCGGAGACCATGAACCCAAATAAATTCAGGTGTCACTTAAAGACATCACACCCTGATCACGTGATGAGCCACGTGAGTTTTTTCAGCGAAAACGTGCCGAACATTGCCAACAACCATCCCGCTTTGTGAATGCTACTCCAGCAAACCCTCAAGCTCTGTTAGCATCAGATAAGGTGGAGTACCAAACTGCTCAGTGCAGAAAACCCCACAGCACAGCAGAGGAACTGATCCTACCTGCAGCACACATGATCTTTTTCTTCCTGACTGACGTCACTGCTGTGAAAATAAGTCCAGGTCCCAGTTCAGCATTGAGCAGGAGCTGGGAGTTCAGTATCGTGCTTTAAACCCTGCTTCGAAAAGCTGGGCACTGCGAAACGTGCTTATTGTACCATTAATCTGGACTTAATCATTGACAAAAAAAAAAAAATAACAATACAAATTGTTTTATTCATTTTTGTTTTGTAGGTTAAAGTGTTTTATATATTGTGCTCCTGAGTTAATGTTGCTGATTAATTTGAATTTATTATTATTTATTGATTTTATTTAATTTTATTTTTTAGTATCAAATTGTTGGTCAAAAAATGTTTCCAGTTTAAATATGGATACTTTTTTTTCAGGCAAACTGATGCACTTTAAATCTTTTTGTTTAAAGACTAAAAAATTGTTCAAGTTATTCTTTGTTGGAACACAATTATTTAAAATCGGTCCATCTGTATGCAAGTCTAGTGTCACATGATCTCAGTATATATGGGTATTTTCACAGTCTTCTAGAGCACTGGGGATACATAAAATGAGGTTTATGGCTCTAAAATCTACATACTGTGTAAAATTTCATATACGAGTACTGTAAATACACAAGTATTTTCATTCCATTTATAATAAAAAAAACAATTTAACTATAAAAAATAATTAACAAAAAGCATCAGCCAGCCCCAAAAACACTATTTTCCATACCATAGGGAGCACCGGATCATAAGGCGCAATATTAATTAACGGTCTTTAACCAGTCCCCTTCCATACATTAGGCGCACCGTAGATAAGGTGTTCTGGCGCATTAAGTGAAAAAAGTCAGACAAGTCAAACTTGATTCAACTCTCACAATAACTGTCATCATTGTTTAGCTGTAATAATACAAAACAATAAACTCACTTTTTCAGTTCATTCCTCTTCCACAAATCCATAAAATTCTCTATCGTCAGTGTCTGAGTTTAACAGTTGCGTGAAATGGACATAAAGCAAGGCTCCCTTTATATTTTTTTATTATTATATTATAACATTTTATTATCTATTATTCCCTCCCATGCATGAAGTCGCAGATCAATAGAAACCGAGATTAGGTGGAAAGAGTCTTCCGGGTATTGACATAAACTTCTCTCTGCCACGCCCTCTTAAAGTGATGACGTCATCACAGTAACAACATGGAGGCACTCATTCACAGTGCGAGTATTGTGTTCATTACAGAACTGGAGGTCATTACTCTTAAGGTGCTCAGTGTAAATGTAAATTCAAGAAGGTTAATCCAAGGTCTCAGGAGCAACCTGTAGCAGTGCTTTATCCCGGTGATGAATGTCAAGACTCTCATTAAGCCAGCTGAGTGCCCTGAGACAAAGAAGCATCTCTGTAATAAGAAAGGTGGTCGGTAGAGGCAGAGATTAGGTGGAAAAAGTCTTCTGGTCTCGTGACGTAAACGTCTCTCAGCCACTCATGTGTTCCTCAGCGAGTCATCTGACTACAATAGTAGTAATGCTGGTATTTGGACATAAAACCAGGATCCCTCTAACTTACGACCTGTTGACACCAATATCTAGCGGTTTGAGTTCTTTGGTTAATCCACCGGAATGGTGGAAAGCTCTGAATTAGTTTGCTTCACTTGGGTTTTGACGATGTCCGTGAGATAGAGCCGTGCGGCTTCACCCACACATAAGGTGCATCGGATTATAAAACACACAGTCAAATTTTAAGCACTGCCATCTATTTCATGCATTGGTGCGAATATCCCAGCTTTGTTCTGCACAGGGCAGATCTGAATACATGCGATGAAGTGTCTGTCCAAAAATGGTCTCTCTGACTTTTCCATCTTTCTTATTCAGATGCATTTTTATAAAGTGTACCCAGGTATGCAATTTCAGAATAAAACATATCTGAACCAGATTTTGAAATGTTAATTACACGAGCGTGCAAATGTGTGTCCAGACAAAAGTGCCCACTCTGAAATAAACGTTTATGCCATCAGTACATTAACACAAAAATATATTTCTACCAATAAAATTTCAGAAAAAAATATCCTTTGTACTATATTTGACACACTATACATATAGAATCTTACATGCTGCTGACCTGGATACAAGCCTACACTGAAAGTGTGTCAGAAAGTTTGTCCACTCGAGTTACAAAGCTAAAGGTGACCTATATTTGCTGTCTTCCCTAAATTTATTGATTTATTTCTACTACTAAAAAGTCACTGGTTATGTTTATTCTTGTAACTTTCATTATTTTCATAAACTTGGCATAATGTTTATTAAATGCTTTGCTGCTTTAATTAAAGATATCAACTGCTCTGGATATTTTAACACCTTTACTCTGATGACCCCACGGAGCACAACAACAATGTTGTCCAAATTTGTCCATTCCGAACCCAAAGACTGGAAACAATACAGGAAGTTTACCCCTTTAGGGCCTGTATCAACCTTAAGACAATGTGACCTTATACACATTAATAAGAAAAGAAAAACGTGTTTGGTCATTATTTATAAAATTTGTAAATTAAATACAAATTTTCCATTACTTATAAAATGTTTTGAAAACATTTGTTTCTAAATTGTAATAAGTCCCAGTAAACTAAACAAATAATCAAAAATAAAAAATAAAAAAATAAAAAAATGATTAAAATCAAATATTAATTTAACTGTTTTTAACTTTTGAATCTTACTATTATTGACAATTTAGTTTTTAAATACAATTTTATTGTTCTGGACATGCATACTTTCAATGACTACAATTAAAGAAAATAATGTTAGTGCAAAACAACAGTAACAATAATCTTGCACATTTAAGAAAATTACTATTTAAAAACCTTTATTTTTGACCCCTTTGTGACTGACTGCTCTAAAAGACTGTGAAAATGCCTGTATAATACAGCTGTTCTGATGGGACCCAGAGTCTGCAACACCACTAATCAAGTGGCACCACAATGCAAGCAACACCATGAAGATCTACGAACTCTGCACACAAATCAGGTACAGAGCACAATTAAAGCCATCATCACAAAATAGAAAGAATATGGCACCAAAACAAAGCTGCCTAGACAGGACTATCCACCAACACTCACAGACCGAGCAAGGAGTATATTAATCAAAGAGGCATCAACAAACCCAAAGGTAACCCTGAAGGAGCCGGAGAGCATCATAGAGAAACTTGTGTATCTGTCTATACAACATCTTTCAGCTGTAGACTCAACAAAGAAGAATGGCCAGAACAAAATAAATAAGCATGACTCCTGCAAATATATGAAAAAAATATTCTGGTCAGATGAATCTAAAATTTACCTCTCTGGCCATCAAGGTATACAATATGTCTGGTGCAAACCCAACACCTCTTACTACACCAAGAACAGTGAAGTGATCCCACAGTGAAGAACAGTAATGGCAGTATTATTGTGTGGGGGTGTTCATCACCAGGGACTGGAAAATGTCCAGAGCGCAGGGAGTGATGACTTGTGCTAAACACAGGGAGCTCGACCAGTTTAGTTTTACAATTGGGGAAAATCCCAGTAGTTAAATTTGTCAAGCCCATAGAGACACACCCAAAGAGACTTGCACTTGTAATTGCTGTAAAAGTAGGCCCTACAAAGTGCTGACTTTTGAGGAGGAGGTGAAAAGTTTTGTGCAATCAAGTTTCGAGGATTTTTAAAAACATTTCTTATTTGAATCTCAAGGTTATTTTCATTTTAATGTCCAGAATGCGCATCATGAAAATAGGAAAAAACACCATTATAAATATTATGCTATTATTATTATTACTATTATACAAGAAAGCAATTCAATCATATTTTAATGAATTAGCAAAAATATCAGGCACTACTGTGTGCTCAATAGGTATACAGTTTATACCGGGCAGAGAGATGCATTCCTGGTTCCTGGCTTCCCACTGGCAGTTCTGGTCAGTAGCACAGCTCTTACAGCTGGTCTTTTTATTACACATGTAGGAGTGGACACCCTTAGGACACGCTTCATACTCTGTTATTGCACCCTGTAGCGAGCAAAACACCAAGAAAACACACAGCGCTGTCAATCAAGATTACTGTTAAATTGTAGATATCTGTTATATCTTTGTTTACTATTCTGTATACTATTGTACACTATTAATTTCGATTACATGAAAATTATTTTCTCCGCATCTAATTTGTACCATTTTATTCTTTCTACATTCCTGTCAATTTAATTATGAACATTAACACATTTTATGTAACATGCTCTTCGAATGTCTCACCATTGAAGCAGTACAGTTGTTGTTGATGGGCACACAACGTTCCGAGCACCACTGACATCCATTGGTATTAACTGTGCAACTGTAGCAGTCAGTATACTGGTCACACTTATCAGTGCTGGTATCTGAAAAAGAGGTTCACAAAAATATACAGAATTATAAATGCTATAATTGTGTAACAATAGAATGTTTTGAATCTGTACAACAGATGAGTATCTATCAGAAAAATAAGACAGATAAATCGTGAGTGGCACGTACTGGTGAATAAAACTGTATCATATACAGACGCTCCCCAACTTGCGTTTTAGTTCGGTTGCGGATGGCCGATCGTAACGTGAAAAAAAGGTAAGTTGTTACTGAATGTTCCAGTTACGTATAACATTCATACTGCACTATACATCCATAAATACCATTAATGTATCTCATAAAAGACCCCTAAATTAATTATTATACACATAACATTGTAAAATATCAAATATATCAAATAATATCAACATTAATTTCAAATAAATTAAATTCAAGCAAAATCATTTCAAATAGATATTGTAATCAAATTCACTCGTCAATAATAAATACATTATCAAATATCACATTTAACATTCTCTATGATGCGATCTTTCTGCTTGTAAATGATTCCGGTGGTCGACGGATGGTCACTTTACATGAAACTGAGCCGAGTGACTTTACATGAAGCTTAAAACAGCCAATCAACACCTACAATATGTGAGGCGCTCCACCGAAAGTAGTTTACTTGCTTGTGCTTGAGACAAAGCATGGGTTATCCAGACTTCTGGTCTTTCAAATGAGCAAGGGCACCGTTGAATACTTGTTTAGTACTCAGCCTGCACTGATGAGAATCACCAGCCGAGCAGAGAGTTCTCTTTCTTTTCTGGATTCGGGTTTTCATTCATTTTACAACTCTCTTTGCTTAACTGAGTATGCATGGTAGATTGCGCTGATCCGAGCAGATAGTTAGTTCAGTCATGGGAAAACCGGAAATTCCGAAATATGCCGGAAAACTTGCACCCATGCTAGTAGGCTTATGCTTCTGACCAACCTGGGCACGTTCATTCTGTCATTTGTAAACGTCATTACATCAGCGTACTACGTACGTATGTCTCATACTACAGAGAGCACGCTTAACTCAATTTGACATCTTTTTTTTTTTTGTTTTTGAAAAAAAAAAAACAAAACAAAACAAAACAAAACAAAAAAACGTAAAATCGAAAAAATGTAAAACGAATTAACGCAAGTCGGGGAGCATCTGTACATATGGATATCAGAATCGGAAAGAGTTTTGCAGCTCCACTGTCAGCAATCTGTGAAAGTTTCTAAATGCAAGATATACAAAGTAGCATACAACACAGATCATCCATAACATTAAAACCACCTGTCTAATATTGTGTATGTTCCCATTATGTCAACAAAATAGCTTTGACATGTAAACTCATGGACTCCACAAATAACTGATGGTGTGCTGGAGTATTTGGTACCAATATGTTTGCAGATGATGTTTTAAGTGCTGTAAACTGCAAGGTGTGGCCTCTATGAAGCAGAATTGTTTGTTCATGTTTCCATATCCTTGGACTGCAGAAATCCACATCCGAATGAATGCCAGGAGCCAAAGCTTCCCTGTGGAATATTACCCAGGGCATCACACCACCTTTATCAGCTTGTCTTGTTTCCATAGCACATCAAGATGTCATCTCTTCCCCAGGTAAGTAACACACTTGCACACGGCCATGAACAAGACACAACAGAAAAGTAGCCAACCTCCTGCTATTGCTTTGTTTGTCTAGTTGTGATGCTGATATACCCATTACAGGTGTTGTTGATTTTTTTAGGGTTTTTTGTTTTGTTTTTTGTGATGAATATGGTCAACACTTGCACTTTGTCCAGTCTGCAGCTGCACAGCCCCATGCACAGAAAACTGCAATGCACCATGTGTTCTGAAACCTTGTTATAGGTCAGCAATTTTTTATTATTTTATTTATTTATTTTAAGAAATGTGTGCTACAGTAGCTCTGTGAGTAGCTTCCGTGGGACCAGACTCAATAAACACATGCACCAGTGAGCCCTGGGCACTCAATAATGTTAGTTCACTAGTTGCCCTTCCTGTTTATCACTACCAACCACTGCATACAATGAGCACACCAGAAGATCTGCCAGTTTTAGGGTGCTCTGATCCAGTTATCCGGCCATCAAAATTTGGTCCTTGTCAGAGTCACGCAGATTCTTAAACTTAACTATTTTTCCTGCTTCCAAAAAAAATTAACTTGGGGAAATGACTGCTCAGTTGCAGCCCAAGGCATCTCCCCCTTTACAGGTAACATAAATCAGATGATCAATTTTATCCACATGCACTGGATATTATCAATCAGTCTCCTTTAAAAAAAAAACTCAAAATGAATAAATACTAAAAAGCAACACATTCTGAAATGAAAATACCTGAAGGTTTAAAATAAAATTTTATGAGCTATTGAATACTTCAGATTTGTTCAGGTTTAAGCCGTCAGGACTTAAAGCAAAAATGATCACAGAAATTTCTGAAATGATGATGATAATAATAATAAGAAGAAGAAGAAATATGCTATATTTCTCTAAATCCAGTGGATGTAGATATAATAAAAATATTCTACTCAATCATATTGCTATACAGTATAGCTGACTGGTGCTACAGATGTTGATGGCCATCAGCTCATTTACAGCTTGATTTTGTGGACAATTTACACACACACACACACACACACAAACAAACACACACACGTCAGTGGTTTTGATGTCATGGCTGATCTGTATATTCAAACAATGTCCTAGTGAAACAGAAGTTATAATCCACAAAGCACCTAAACACTCTACTTAATGAGGTGACTAGTGCGATATTGTTTTAAGTTGTGTAGGACTTACACACTCGGGGTGGGCAACCCTCGGTGTCTTCAAGTTTGCCTGTCTCCAAGGGAAGGCATTCACTGGTAGAAGAATTCCACACACATCGGACACCTGGCACAGCTGTCACGCACTCTCCAAATTCAGTGTAAGCAGAACAGTTGGCAGGAGTGAACCTCAACATATCACTGAGCATCAGGCTGTTAAAGCCTCCATACACATACATTACTCTGAGAGAGAGAGAGAGACAGAGAGAGAGAGAGAGAGAGAGAGAGAGAGAGAGAGAGAGATAGGAGGGTTTTATAATTGATGCTAAGTAGTTAAGAAGATAAAGGGAGACACCAAAATAAAAGATAATAGCGCGTGAACAATGAAAAGAGAGAACAGAGATAAAAGGCCAAGTGTTCGTTCAGAGATCAACAGATAAAGATGATTGGACAAGTGAAATTCTACCTCTACATAAAAGGGACAGTCAAGGATATTCAGTGAAAGTGATGGATCACAAGAGCAGGAACAAATAATATATCTCATATCACTGGTGTCAGCATCTGTGTGTGTGTATAGAGTGTACATAAACAACAGAAAACCAACATGGCTTATAAGGTGCTACTACAGGTATACAGGGATCCCTCACTTTCCGCGGCTAATTGGGACCGAGATCCCCCTGTGACCACCAAATTCCGTAAAGTAGGATCAACCCTTCCAAGACTGTCGTCTACATACATGTACAGTCGGCCCTCTACTTACGAAAGCCTCTGAGTACAAAAAATTCAGGTTACAAAAAACATTTTCCGAAATTTTCATCCTCTTTTTACAATAACAGCCTCTTTTTACAAAAAGCGCCAAACGCGCCATTCACAAATTAAAACGATGCGCGAGTGGCTCTCTCATCGGCTATCTCCCAACATCCCACCCCGCTGGTCTCCCATTGGCCAGGAGACAGCTGAACTGTACCCATACTTCCTGTACCCATACTTCCTGTTTGTCACACGTGTGAGAGAGGAGAGTTGAACAGGAATGTTGACTCGAAAGTTTATTTTGAGATTGACCATCGCAGTGTTATATTTTGTTATCCATAATGGACCCGGAAAATACACAAGATGAAAATTGTAAGGTTAACTGGGCATCAGAAGATTGATAACTACTTTTTGTTGGTGGATTTTCATGTGTGGATTTCACAAGAGATTGCAAATGAAGTCATTTTTCTCTCTCTTTTTAAGCAACGGTCTTCAAGATATTTATTTTCAAGAGTGGTCTCTGTCTGTAGGTAGTTCAAAGTTTTTACAACACTATTCCTCACATAAATCTTTGTTAGAGCCCGAATTTTATATCTTGAATTTACAGGATAAATCTGTTATACAGGCATTATGTAACTTTAGAATAAGTTTCCATGATTTTAGAAGTAATTATTTGAATAAGTCGTGTGGAGAGGTGAGTGATGTTAGTGAAGCTATCTGTAAAAATTGTGACTCTGGTGACATTGAAAAATGAATTTCATGTAAAGTTTGTATGTGGCAAATATTCAGATTTAAGGCAAAAATATCTATCTTTTTTGCCATTAAAATTGTTACATGTGAGAGATAAACATATATTGTCCAATCTGTTAAACTCTAAAAATATTGATCTTACGATGCAATTGCAACCCATCTTAAATATGTATTTAATGAAAGATCTGTAACAAAACTGTAATTGTACAATAGGCCTGGAGGCCACGAAATACTAAATAAATGAATCTGAATCTGACCCGGAAAATACAGAAAAGCGGAAATACAGACGGAGGCGATTATTTCGGAAAGATATTGAAGCAGAAAAAGCATGAAAACAGTGCTCCATGGGACAATACTGCTGATCTCGCAAGGAAGCAAGTTAATATTAAATCAGGACCTCTGATCTTTAAAACAGGTACTGTAATTCCGCTTTAAATACAACATCCCGTCCATTTAAACATTTAAATACAATTTCTCCGTCAGCTCCGTGCTGCGTGTGGGCAGAGCCCGCATTTGGCAAAACACAACAGCGAGAGAAAGAGACAGTTTTGTGTGTGTTTGTGAAAGAGAGAGAGAGAGAGAGTGTGTTTTGTGCATAATTTCGTAAGTAGAGGGCCAACTGTATATGTGTATATAATAATATAATATAATAATATATATTGAATACTGTAAATGCTTATAATAACAAGCATTCAAAAATAATGCATAAGATGTAAATAAAATACAGACGCTCCCCGACTTACGTTTTTAATTAGTTCCGGACAGCCATATATATATATATATTTTTTTTTTTTTTTTTTTTTTTTTTTAACTATATTCAGTATATATAACTGAACTGGGAAGAAGGAGGGGCACGTTCAGTCTGTCGTTTGTAAACAATGGACGCAGCGTCATTATGTCATTACATCAGCATACTACGTAGATGCGTCGAAACTCAAAATTTGACTTTTTCGGGGGAAAAAACATTAAATCGAAAAAAACGTAAAATGGATGAACGTAAGTCAGGGCGCGTCTGTATAAATATACACAAACAGAGGCGCGCACACACAGATGCGCACCTCACATAAAAATGTAAGTAGTTTTGATGGGAGGTTTTGTGTTGTTTTTTGTTTATGTTTGTTTGTGGTTTTTTCGCATAATTGACTCATTATTTTAATTAGATGAATATTTAAAAAAAAAAAAAAAACATGATGCACTGAAGCCGCATAAATTGAAGCACAAAGTAGCGAGGGACCCTGTGTACTGTATTAGGGGGCAGAACATGCAGTGATGTGTATATTTGCATAATTATCTGTAATGATCTGCATTTAACTGTTTGAAGTTGAACTGGTAGTGGCATGAGGCTTTTTTGTGCGTATTTAAGCAGATTACTGTAGTACCAAGTATCAGACTGAAGTCACTGACAAGTGCAAATAAGAAAACCCATAAACATATTGAGCATCAGACAAGCATGTGACTCAAATCTCTTTTCAAAGAGAATGGGTTTACCCGTTGCTATAAACAGCAGAATGTCCAAAACGGTTCACATCATGGGAAAGTTCAGGTCTGGGCAGCACAGTCCACTCATCACAGGCTGAAAGAGCAAAGCAGAACAAAAACAGCAATGAGTCATCATTCAACCCCTAACAACCTTTTCATTTACAAGTACTGCACTTTCATACACCACTTTCATCAACTTGCATATAAGTATCATTACAAAGGAGACATTTATAAGGATAGCGCACACATAATTCATGACATTTCAACAAAAACACTTGAAGAAAGTGCATGTTAAATGTCATATTTAATCATATTCACACTGATAAGCTGACACACACACACACACACACACACACACACACACAGTACAGAGACGAGGCGCGCACACATACACAGTATAGAGACGAGGCTTGCGCACACACGGTACAGAGACGAGGCGCGCGCACACACACGATACTGAGACGAGGCGCACGCACACACGGTACAGAGACGAGCCACACATACATTACAGAGACGAGGTGCGCGCACATGGTAGAGACGAGCCCCACACGCACGCACGCGTACGTACACACACACACACACACACACACACACACACACACACACACACACACACACACACACACACGGAGTCTCTGTGATTCATGCTGCGCATTGTTACAGTATTTGATGCAAGACAGTGCCAAGTTCATCATGTCTCGATTTCAGGAAGTAAACATAGCAATTAAAATACTGATAAGTTTGTATCGTTGGGAATTACTCGTACCAAATTGAAGCGGTTAAATAATAATTTGATTTTTAAGCACTTTTCAATGACTATTTGCAAAAATCCAGAGTTTTTCGAGCACTTCCAGTAAAATATGCTATTTTCAAGCGCTTTTCATCGTATATGACCGAATTCAAACACTTTTCAAATCTGTGCAAACCCTAGACAAACTTCTTTTCTGATTAAAAAAATGTTTTGCAAAAACAAGGAATTGGAGGGCAGTGGTGGCCTGATAGTAAAGGTGCTGAATCACTGATCCCAAGGTTGGAGGTGTAAGCATCACTTAACGGGTTGTGTGGGCCCCCCAGTGCAGCTAACTGGGTCATTAAAGGCCAGTTGTGTCTCTCAGTGTCTATGGTGTGAGGTTCATGTAAAACAGGGGTTAGGAACTCTTTTGATGACTGTATCTGGCTCTCAGATAAATCAGGTGACCTTTCTTAATAGAATAACGAATACATAATTTTACTGTCATTTAAATAAAAATACTAAAAAAAGCCATCAAATAAAACAAAAACAGATGAATAAATCTCACGCATTTAAATCTACACATCTATTTTTAAAGCCACGTCACTGTGGCGCGAAGCGGAGAGCCAATCCTTTCCGTACGCCGGTATGCGGGCGGGTCCAATATCTTGAAAGTCTAATTTTATTGGATTATAACAACAGCCACAGACTGTGCGTGTTGTTTTTGAGTAAAGAGGTAAATTTCCTTCGTTTTTGATCAGCTCATTTGCACGAAGCCAAGCACAGCTGGCAAGCAAATACAAATGGACAGACATGGAAAAACTTCAACCCGCAGACCAGCTGATTGCCAAAGCTTGGGACGTGCTTCCTGTCACATAAACACTGCAGCGTGTGAGTCTTACAAAATTCGCATTAATAGTAAGAAGTACTTTTCTTATTAATAAATAACTTTGTTATGACAATGTTGTTTAAAATAAATTCAGGGTCGTATTATACTCTCAAATTGTTGGTCTTCTTTTTCAACTCAGCATATATAGAGGATTGGATTTTAAAATATATCTTTCTTTTTTTTTTTTTTTGGCTCTCTTAGTCAAAAAGGTTCCCGACCCCTGATGTAAAAGAACTATTGCAGACTTTCGACAAGAAAGGCTGTATAGCCGTCAGCATGTTTCTGCCCTGGCGAGCTGTCCCTTGCCCTGAGTCGACTGAGATGGGTGCCAGCCTCCACGCAACCCTAATTAGGATTAAGCGGTTTAGAAAAAGAATGAATGAAAAACAAGGAATCTTCTGAATGACCCCAAACTATTGAATGGTGGTTCATAGAACAGTACTGTGTTGTTCTTTTCATTTCAACATGAACTTGATGTTTTGATTCCTGAAACACAAAAAGCCAGTAGGTTGCTCAAGCACTCACCATTTTTAAACACTACCATTCTTCTTTCACAACCTTGGAATAATGATTCTTCTGACCACAGTAAGATGGTCCATGTCCAATGCCACCAAGCCCAGAGAAGCCAAATTAATTTGATATGTCACTAATAATTTTTATATGCATTTTCCAAAATGCTACATTGAGAAGAGAAGTATTGTATTGCATTGGGGACTCGAACATAGTCAAACCCGAGCCTTACATCTGTGACTTTAAGGACAGTAACAAGTGAATGGAAATAAATTGAGACTAAGGAAAGGATGAAGACAGACCACTGTGTAGCTTCATATCTAGACAGACACTGCCCTCTTCTGGCGTTTCTGGGAATCACAGTCTTGAAGCCACACTTCCTTTTCCATGAAAGAAACGTGATCCTGACATGACATTAAGTCGTCCATGTGTCATAAAAATGAATTCCTATTGAAATCATATATCAAGAGAAGATATTTAATTTGTCTTTAAAGCAGTGCCCGAATCTTTATGTTAATTTAATGAATTACAAATGTGGTTTCTGCAGATATTCAACGAGCATAAAGAAACCAAGATTCTCGCCTTTAATCAGTACAGCTGGTTCCTCTGTAGTGACAGCAAAAGGGTTTTCTAATTCTTCATTGGTTCCTAACATGACAATCTTGGCTTAGGGAACACAATGTACAATTGGAACAAGTACGATTGTTCGCTAAAAACAGGCCTCTACGTATATGTAGATATTCTATTTTAAAAATGCAGCGCTTTACACTAATAACAATCATTTAAACTATTACCAGTGTCTCGACTGTCTTACTGCTCAATTTCATGTTTGTATAAATTTGGGGAGGGGCATGCTGTTTTTGTTTAATTTGTCTGGGTTTTGTTTTTTTTTTCAAAAATAAGGAAATTTCAAATGTGACCCCAAATTTTTGGATGGTAATACAGTGAACCCTCACTTTTCGTGGTTCATGGGGACCAAGACCCTCCGTGAAACGCCGAATTTCCGCGAAGTAGGATCGACCCTGACTGACATATACATACATGTATGTGTGTATATAATACCAATACATATTCAATACAACAAATGCTTATAATAACAAACATTCAAAAATAATGTATAAGAAGTAAATAAAATATCAATACTTGTTTTACCTCTATTTAAAATTACACGCATGTATTTTATATTAAAGATATCGAAGTCGTTTTGCGGATCTTCATCCTTATTTATGTACCGCACTGTCGATTTGTTCAAACCGTAATGGCGTGCTGCAGCTGTATAGCTACCTTCTTCCTTAATCATGTCTAATAATTTCACGTTCTCTTCCACCGTCATCATCTTCCGCTTCTTTAGTTCAGAGGAAGATTTAGAAGGAGAAGGACGTATAGGAGCCATTTTCAAGGGCGCCACAAACAAATATCACTGTAATAAACAACACAGAGTTACGCGGTACATCCATACACCAGCAGCGTTCCACAAGAAGGGATGCCTGGGTGCTGGGAAATTCGTCTCGACCGATCAGCTTGCGAGATTTCAGAGCCAAGTCAACCCAAGTACCAAACCCGAGTCGGTAGCGACCTCGTGGCTTTTTCCTTAATTTCCTTATTTTTTTATTTTTCTATGAATATTTTTGAAAAACCCGCGATGCACCGAAGCCACAGAAAGGGATCACTGTATATATTATCAGTTATAATTTGACTGATGCTAAGTTGTAATCTTTTTATTCTCTACATCACTAATACAAGAGAGATCATGGGAGGACATGTCTGCATTTGGATTTCAATTCCATTAATCATTTTTCTTTTCCCCAGAAATGAAAAAATTCAACTGCTGAGTACAACAGCCATTGAAGGAAAAATGTCTGTGGGCGAGTTATTACATATTGATATATCGGACAGTGGGAATTTCTGCAAATTAAACAATTTCAGCATTTCATAATTTTATTTTTGCCCCATGTCAATTTATTGACCTCCAACAAAAGCAGCAATGGATTCTTATGGTTGGTTCCTGCCAGTATTGCACCTCATCAACGTTACTCACCCAAGCTATAAACCATGAAGTCAGAAGAGAAGCACTTGGCACCGTAACTCATGGATGTATCGTTGTGGGTGTTTCCGCCAAATACTAGCAAGTTCCCGCCTACCAGCATAGCGGTGTGAAGGTAGCGATAAGACCCACTATCCCTCAGAATCAACCTGAAATCAGAGTCACATCGCTGCATCAACCAAAGGCGGAGAAGGATACATTTCCACATACCTGTTGAGTTTTGACAAGTATTTAGTAACTTGGACATGTAGCTGCCCCTAAATTTGATGCTTACATGGAACACAAAATGATGAGTCAGCCACTTAATAATCATTTACTTTAACCAGCTCCTGAGAGCTGAATATACTGCAAAATGTGCAAAGTTTGTTTTCCATCCACTCACCACAAGGCATTGTCTACATCATAGCGGTACAGGTCTCCAGCCAGGCCATATTTTGTGGCGTTGAAGGCCTTGTAGCCACCGTGGATGTAGACAGAACGTGTTTGTGGGTCATAGACACTGCTGTGGCCATAGCCCCCATGAACCAGTGCTCCACTCGTCTCCACAACACTCCACCTATTTTTCACTGGATACAGAAACAGACAAATGTAATGGCGAGGCACTAATACAGTTGTTCTTATTCAATCATACACATGGAAGCCATTGCAAATATATTACTTAAAAGGAATGTACAAGCAGTTCTTTTACCCAAATTGGAGCCAACACTTGGATACACAATTATCACGTACAATCATTCCGACACTTTTTCAGTACTAAGAAACAAACAGGTTAATCAGTGGAAAGGCGTGTTGTGTCAAAACCAGAACGATTCAAAATTAACTCCGTTTACTACATGTAAAGTGTGAAATTTAACTGTTCTGCTCTCTAAGGACTGTGGGGCCGGTGGCATACTGGTCAGGGTGCTGGGCTCATGATCGGGAGGTTGTGTGTTCGAATCCCAGTTAGACCCCCACTGTGCAAGGTCTGAACCACAAGTGTGCCTCTGTTCACCCAGCAGTATAAATAGGTACCAGTAAAATATACTGGGAAGGCAACCTGTTAACTCAACTTAAAGAGCAGAGCTCATCTAACTCATCGTGAACATGGTTAAAATATACAAATCTAAAACCATAAATAGCACGTTTTAATTTAACTTTCAATATCATTCTGAATAGCACAAACAGAACTCTGAAAATGCTTTAAAGTGGTACTGTTACACTGCTCTTATGCGCCGCTAGGGATGTCATTGACAATCGGAATATCGCCGATATAATTGTCAATCGATAATCAATACCTATAAAAGGGATATCAATACTTCTAAAGTTATATCTTCCTGTGTTCATGACAGCGTCTGTAGTAAATGCCATTTTCAATGACACCCCTAGTAAATGGTACGTCCTGCCTCTCTGTATGGTAAATGGTACGTCCCGCCTCCATGTATGGTAAATGGTACGTCCCGCCTCTCTGTATGCGAAAATAGTACGTCCCGCCTCTCTGTATGCTAAAATGGTACGTCCCGCCTCTCTGTATGCTAAAATGGTACGTCCCGCCTCTCTGTATGTTAAAATGATACGTCCCGCCTCTCTGTATGCTAAAATGGTACGTCCCGCCTCTCTGTATGCTAAAATGGTACGTCCCGCCTCTCTGTATGGTAAATGGTCTGTCAGTGCTTCTAGTGTGCCTTCAGAGAGACACTTATCACCGGATAATGCAGATATGTGCATCTTCTTGCATCATAATTATGAATTGTAAAAATGCATCTCTCTTAAACCTTTCAATTGACAAGTGTTTTTTAGAATTGAAACAACTTGCTTGAAATTAACTAGTAAACAAGTGTTTATAGATTTGTTAAATACAAAAAGGTGTTAATTAAAATCTTGTCGTTGGAAAACTATTTCCTGCCTTTTATTTCAGATTTGGCTTTAGTAATTGGTCACTTTGTTATAAAATATTCAATGCATTTCACAAACTACTGTAATATATCTTAGTCTGTTCTATTTAATGCACTTATGGAGCAGTACAGCAATATTCCAATGTATCGATACATCGGAAATTTTTTTTATCAATACAGTGATACCTCTGCTCACGAACATAATTGGTTCCCAGAAAGTGTGTGTGAGGCGAAAAGTTCGTCTTCCGAACATTTATTTCCCATAAGAAACCATTAAAATGAGAATAATCCGTTCCCAGGTCCCCATAAAACATAATTTTCTACTAAATAAGCCTTAAAACTACACAAAAATATACCTTATTTTATGTATAATAAATGTGCTCTTGTATTGTAATTAAAGAAATAAACTGTACTGTATAATAAAGTCGTTTTATTTACCTTTGTGATGGTAGTTGATGGCTTGATGGAATGGAGTGGGAGGAGGAGGGAGGGAGGGACTTACTGTTTGGAAGGAGAGTTTGGAAACGCCTACTGTTTGGAAACACCCTTAGCCACACACGCACCCTTAATAGCTTCCTTGTTCTTAAGGATGGGAGCAATGGTAGACTTAGCGTACTGGTACTGGGACGCTGAGTCACACAAACGCACACCTCGTTCGTGTTTTTCAATGATCTCCGCCTGTGGTGGGGTCTTTTTCGGTCCCATAATAGCAAAAGTACACTCAATATGGTCCAAAATGTCTGTCAAACACAAACCACTTCCGCACTTAAAGAAAGGGGGTGACGAACTGTGACGCCGTGAGCGTGCGTCAACTTCTCGTGGCCGCCACCGTGGCACTGTTCGACCGCGTGGTTTGATTCGTCCGCCGAAAACTAGTTCGTCAGCAGAGACTATATGCTCGCAAATTTAATGTTCTTGAGGCGAAAAGTTCGTGAGCTTAAGCGTTCGTCAGCGGAGGTTTTACTGTATATCGATACCAATAATAGGTTTTCAATGACACCCCTATGCTCTGCCCCTGCCCTTGCTAAGGTCTCACCTTGAGCCATCAGGATACTGCACAACAAAGAAAATGTGAAATGCACAGAAAAAAAATTATGTAAATAATAACTGTGAAAAAAAAAAAAAAAATCACCAACAGTTTCTGAGTTGTGGGCTGGAACTGCTGCACATGTAAGAACATACTGATGAACATATCCGACCACATTAGATGGTAGTGGGGCCGGTGGTGTCGTGGTTAGGGTGCTGTGCTTATGATTGGGAGGTTGGGTGTTCAAATCCCAGTGAGACCCCCACTGTGCTAAGGCCCCAGGGAAAGGTCTTAACCACAAGTGTGTCTCTGTTCACCCAGCAGTATAAATGGGTACCAGTTAAAATTTACTGGGAAGGTAACCCGCGATGGACTAGCGTCGCATCCAGGACGAGTTGAACTCCTAGTAGCGTCACGCTATGGAAACCGGGGATAAGCACCGTTCTGATGAGCCGCTAGGCCTGGGTGTAAAAAGCCCAAAGGACGAAAGGCCTTACCTTTACATTAACATGTTAGGGGTATAAAAATAAATAAATAAACCATTAAAAAAACCAATCAGATTCAGCGGCTGTCAATAAATTGAAAGTCCCATTAGGATTCCCTCTTGGGTGTGTTCTTGTTGAATATCTGAAATGGACTGCAAAACAAACCCTTTCAATGATCAAATCTTTTTTCATATAAAGTAAACTTCCTAGCACCAAAAAAAAAAAAATGTTGAACCTTGAGCCTTGATTGCAGAGATTATTGCTTGTTGATTATGGCGTTATTGCGTCCGTTGGTCAGGTCAAGGCTTTGCAAAATTAAACAGCAAGAAAATGAAGTCTGCTGCTGACCTGAATTACCAGGTTATCCCATTAATGGATTTTCTCTTCCCTGTCACTGCGGATATGAAATTGAGGCTCAAACGGTGAAAGAGCGGCTCAGGGAGCCTGATTCATTTTCAAACATGAACCGGCACCACAGGGTCCAGACATTCAATTTAACTCAACCGCATCTATAGGATGATTTCTACAGTTGACGTTGTCGTAAAGCAGCGTCAGGTGTAAGAAAAAAAAAGATTTAAAAACGATTATTTAAATTTCTGATTTTCAACATTTCTCTATAAATCAAACACAGAGAGTAAAAAAATTAACTCAAAGTTTCACCGTGCCATGTGTCGAAAATATTAAACCATCTCTAAACCATAAGCTTAGAATATAATGCTTCACAGTTAAATAGCAAAATCATTCCAGGAATTGAATTGAAAAGAGTTTAGGTTTGAATAAACAAGTTTTGTCTTCTTTTCTCAGTGGTGAGACGTGCGTTGAAATTATTTTTCAATTGTCCATGGTGATTGTGGTTACTGTAGCAGGGCTACTGAAAACATTGGAGTACACATCTTTCATGACTCAAAATGACTCGAAATGACTCTGAAAAGTCATTTGCAGCCTAAAGTCCACATTAAATAAATCTCATCAAATGTTATCTGAATCCAAATATGGCTTATATAATAAAATAAAATGAGTGTGTTGCTAACCAATGTTGTACTGCTGCACTTGACTGATGTATCCATACAGAGGGCAGTGACCGAAGATGACGAGCATAACCGGTTCTGATCCATCGGGATGGAGATGAACAATGTGAGCGGAGTGACCCACCACTGCATACTGCTCTTTCGCTTGCAGGTTCAGCAACTCCCACGACTGATTTCTTATGTGAAACACCCACAGCTCAGATGTCACGTTCCCTGTGGAATCAATCTTCCCGCCATACATATAAATCTTATCCTGAAAGAAACACACACAGACTCCATAAGCAAAAACCGCTTTCATTGCTGACTCTGTGCATAACACATCCTGCTTGAAAAAGCATCTGCACAGCACACACACCTTATGCAAAGCCAAAGAATGACCATAACGCGCAGTCACAGAGTTAGCAGAACGATTCAAAGACATCCAGCTCTGAGAGGAGAGATTAAATCTGTGAAACAGAGAGAGAGAGAGGCAGCAAAAGAAATGTAAATAAATCATACCATACACAAGCGAATGCTTTATTTTTCTGTGCATGGAGACTCACGCTATCACCATCTGGTACTTTGTGTAATTGAACACGTGTCCACCAATCACCCACATGACATCCTGATGTACCACAGCCTTATGGGATGCCCGTGCCAGGCTTTGTCCACTGAACTCCTCATGAGTCCAAAAGGAAACATTCGCGGGTACTGATACTGAACAGTCAGGGCCTGAAAGACACAGAGAGACTCTTCAATAAATATTTGTTAACCCATAAATTTATAAATATTAAATAAAGCCTAATCAAGAGTTCATTAACGGTTATGACTGCTTCTCTATGTGATGATGTAATCAATCATTTATTTTTGTCCTCACAGCCACCCCCGAACACATGCGTGCATGCACACACATGACACAAATGAACCAGTTCATTAGCACCTGAAAGGCGATAAAGTGAAACTCAGCTCAGAGCCATGATACACGGGTACAAATGCATAACCTATATATTTTTTGTGAATTGAAAATCACATTAATTTAAAGTTGCGTATGTAACCAGTGGTCTCCACCCCAGTGGCACATGGATGACTTCCTGTTTGTTACTGATAAAAGTGCAATTATGTGCATGAAGTCGATCTCACACTGGCCTCTGAACAATCGCTCATGACATTATAGTGAAAATGGAAAGAAATAAATTGGACTAGATAGAAATTTGAGAATTGTGATTGTCACACTTCATGGCACCAGTTTAAGGAATGAGGAAACCAGTCAATTTCAGAACTCATTTCAGTGTAAAATTTCCACTGGTCCATTGGCCCAAGTATAACTTTAGCTTGTCGATTTACGTAAATGTGAGCTACTCCACCGAAGGTAGGCTCTTGGGTCCAAAAGTGAAAAATGTGCTTTTTACACAATCAGATAGAGGAGGCCGAAAGCTGCAAAATGCAGCAAAAAGTTTGTCAATACCTTGAAAACTGACCAAGCTACGCCATTTCTTGTGTCAGCATTCAACTAAAAATTTCAAGACGTTTTAGAGAAAAATGAGCACAAAGATTGCACTTCTTCCAACATCATTAGTCCTTAGCAACCAAACCAAGCCATAAAAACCTTTAGAAAACATGTCTAGGAAGAGATGATAAGAGAAATTATCCTCATTTTAATCTGACACGCCCTTTTTCAACCCATCAGTCACCGTGGTAACCCCTCCAAAATTAACAAAAAAATATGTTTTGTTTTTTTTTTCATTTCTGTTTATTCCAATAAGATCAGTATGTATACAGTATTTTTGACCATAATATAAAGGTTCAAATGCTTTCAAATGATACTGATTGAAAAAAAGATACTGTCAGGTTCAAACAATCACACTGAAATTAAGAAAGCTATATATAAGAAAACTACATAACAAAACTCTCTGATCTCTTTATATAACTAAGCTTAATCAACTCTGCCCTCAGCATTATCATCTTAATCTATATCCTGCTCAGCATATAAGATCACATCGTCACAAACACCACTCATCACACTTTTAACAGATGCCTCTTCATCAACATCAAAATCAAAATCTTCGTCACAGCTGGCATCATCATTATCAATTTGTTTATATGTAAATGGAATGAAACATTTCAGTATTTTTCAGGTCTTGACCAATTTTCGTACAAAACTAAACAACCCACAATCCAGCATGTCCAATCCTCACAAGATTACACACAAATCAAATTTTGTCAAATTTTAATCAAATTTTGCATGCAGAGAAAAATACTCACCGACAAAATAATCTTCAAGAACGGCAAGCATTCCGGCATCTTCAAAGCCCAATTCCCGCGTCAAATTTAACATCTATACTTATGCTGCTAGACATCACAGATGAAATTTCACTCTCCTTTTCCAGAAATTGTGTGTATTCACAATCTTATAAATAAACTTAATGACTGTTATTGAAAAGAAAGGCAGAGATATTATTCCGCATGGAGTAAAAGTCAGGAAGTAAAACGGAAGTTAACGTGTGACGGGCACTGAGCATGTGAAAGCCTGAGCTGACCAATCAGTGTGCTCGTTTCAGATCTTCCTTTGCAACTCGCCTGCATTGTTTACGAGCATATCGTCTTCATAACCTTTATTTTATTTGATGAAATGGCATTTTAATATCAATACAGTACCAAAATTGAGAGACTACTTCACGGCCGTTCTTCTGGTGTATGGATTAGTGTGTCTTATACCGAACTCGGTGAATAACTGCTATGAAAACCAGTAAGTTTGCTACTGTTTTTATCTAATTTTATGAAAGTACTCATGAAAAGTGTCTTTTTTTCCATTTTTCTGGTGGGTTTTAGTCGATTTCACATGAGCAAGTGATAGTTGAATACTCGTTTACTTGTTTTATCAAGGGCAGGGTCAATGCAGCTAGCTATCAGGAGATTTTGGAGCACTTCATGCTTCCATCTGCTGAAAAGCTTTATGAAGATGAAGATTTCATTTTTCAGCACGACCTGGCACCTGCTCACAGTGCCAAAACCACTGCTAAATGGTTTACTGACCATGGTATTACTGTGCTCAATTGGCCTGCCAACTCTCCTGACCTGAAGCCCATAGAGAATCTGTGGGATATTGTGAAGAGAAAGTTGAGAGACACCAGACCCAACACTGTGGATGAGCTTAAGGCCGCTATCAAAGCATCCTGGGCCTCCGTAACACCTCAGCAGTGCCACAGGCTGATTGCCTCCATGCCACGCCACATTGAAGCAGTCATTTCTGCAAAAGGATTCCCGACCAAGTATTGAGTGCATAACTGAACATAATTATTTGAAGGTTGACTTTTTTTGAATTAAAAACACTTTTTTTTAATTGGTCGGATGAAATATGCTAATTTTTGAGATAGGGATTTTTGGTTTTTCTTTTTTGCCAAAATTATCATATTAAAACAATAAAAGGCTTGAACTACATCAGTTGTGTGTAATGAATCTAAAATATATAAAAGTCTAATGTTTATCAGTACATTACAGAAAATAATGAACTTTATTGTAATATGCTAATTTTTTGAGAAGGACCAGTATATGTATGTATGCATGTGCATAATATGTATGAACCTGAAAGTCAGGTGTCATAAATATTCTTTCATGAATTTATTTTAGAATGCACACTCTAAACAGTAGTTTAATTTACTTTAAAGATCAACTCCTCCAACCCCCCACTGACTGACGTGTATGTTTATATATTACAGTCATCCCTTGGCACTTGGCGATTTGAGCATCGCGGTATTTTAATAATAAAATTAAAAAAAATATATTCATAAAAAATTCAAAATTTGCGCTGAAACTCGCATGTAAGCAAGTGGAAGGCAGGGACCCAAGGCAGGCTGTGTCCATTGTTTCCAAACGGCAGACTGAAGTGCCCCTCCTCCCCAGTTCAGGCAGGGACCGCCCATTCAACTCAATCTCGCAAGCTGATTGGCTTAGACGCGTGACGCTGTTGCCTCGCACATTCCCGCGGGATTTTTTTGTGATTTTGTGATCTTAGTGTTTGTGAACGTCCTGCACCGCGGAGAAGAGCTATTGTCAGAGGTGAGTACAGTACTTAAAGTATTTATATATAAATTTATTTAAATATTAATACATTACAGTATTTACATATGCATAGGTGTACCATAAACAGCTACTGCTGCTAACTCAGCTGACTTCTTCAGCCAGGGACTACCAGTGAACGAGTGTTTCGACCCTTTAAACCCGGGACACGTCTCACCACTACGTGTCAGCTGATAGCTTCCAGCTTTTCTCCTCTCTCTTCAGCCACAGCCAGCTCGATGATCTTTCAGCTGCTTGGCATACTGCTTTTATAGTTCTCTTCCTGTCCCTGCCCTTGACACCTAGGCTTCCTAATGTTCTCCATAAAGACTGTGCAGCGAATCCTCTAGCTCCTACTTCCACAGGAAAAAGCCAACACTTCCAACCTCGTTGCTGGCACTGTTCAACCAACTCGGCGTACTTGGCTTTCTTGCGCTCGAATGCTTCCTCACATATTGTTTCCCAGGGTACCCTGAGTTCAATGATTACTATCATCTTGTTCTTTGCGCACCAAATGACGATATCAGGCCTCCGAGTAGTCTGGACTACCTCTGGAAAGACCAGCCACTGGTCCAGGTCAACTATTATTTCCCACTGCTCTGACTCGTCAAACACTGATGATGTTGGTTGTGCTACTATAGTTTCCATAGCCTCCCCATCCATAACAAAGTTGATACAATTTCTTGTTTTCTTGGGGCTCCTCTTCTTTCTCCTTTCTCTGTCTAACGTGTCAGTCAGTTCCCGTAGAACTTTGTCATGTCTCCATCTATAGCGGCCTTGATTCAATGCTACATTGCAAGATACCAGAACATGCTCCAATGTTCCTACTTTGCCGCAGAGTGCACACTTTGGGTCTTCTCTTAAGCCCCACCTATGCAAGTTCGCCGGAGATGGCAGGAGGTCATACACCGATCTCAGTAGGAAACTCAATCTGAACGGCTCGTATTGCCAAATCTCCATCCATGTAAGCTTCCTTTCAGTAGTTGTCTATCTTGTCCAAGCACCCTGCAGTACCAATTCAGCTGCTCTTGTTTTGCGTGACTCCTCTTCATTCAACCTTACTTCATCTTGGACCATTTTCCTCTTCTCACTGCCTGATGCAGCGAATCATCTGCCTCCATCCCACCCTATCCTCTGCGTCGTCTTCTCTTACATCAACTACCTTCATATTGTCCTTCACCACATCCATGAATCTTCTCTTTGGTCTTCCTCTAGGCCTTTTGCCTGGTAGTTCCAACCTTGTGTTGGAACCAAATGTTTAATAACAATTGAACATTAAAAATAATGCATAAGATGTAAATAAAATATAAATATACACATACAGATGGTATTGCAGAAGA
This sequence comes from Plotosus lineatus, assembly GCA_024760905.1. Lineage (NCBI taxonomy): Eukaryota > Metazoa > Chordata > Actinopteri > Siluriformes > Plotosidae > Plotosus > Plotosus lineatus. Next base: position 52,887,596 of record CM045736.1, read on the forward strand.
AGACCATGACACACATGCACACACAGATGCAAAACGTAAGTGGTTTTGATGGGGGATTTTGGGTTGCATTTTTATAATTGGCCTTGTTTTTGTGGCATTTTTCTTAACTTTTTCCCCCATTCTTCCTTACTTTCCTTTTTTTTTTTTTAAATTCAATGAATATTTATTTATTATTTTTTTTAAAACAACCACAATGCACTGAAGCCGCATGAATTGAAGCGTGAAGTAGTGAGGGTTCCCTGTGTGTGTGTGTGTATTTTTATATATATATATATATATATATATATATATATATTCTGTGTGATATAGCAGAAATCCGGAGTATCAATGAGAGCAAGCTGACTGAGAAGTGTCACATAGAGCATGACATAACCAGGGCAATGAAATGTTTGAGAATGTATAAAATAACTAGATTTTGTATAATTTTCACGTACGTATGTACTGATGGGTATCCATGCACCCCAGAAGTCCAGTGGGAAAGAGACTTAACCTTGCAATGTGGGATATACAAAGGTTTTTTTTGCATTTTCGATACCTCTGTGATGTGCTCTTTAAGAATCTGGATGATGCCACTCTGTCATCTTTGGGCAATCCGCACAATATGTAGATTAAGGTCGCCATGACTGAAAATCATATTTTTGTCAATAATTTAGTAACTATACATGACATCATGATAATTTGGGTGTATAACTCTATGTTTTGAATGGTAAGGAAACAGATTAACCCTTTTCTGTAAACATAAAATCAATAGTTTGTTTTGAATATCCAAATTAAGGCTGCCTTCAATGGAAATACTTTACCTCCATATCTTAAAACCTTCATGTTGTGTCCATAGAGATTTAATTCATGGTTAAACAAAACTTAAACATTTGATTATTCAGAACACATTTATTGTTTTACAAAATTTTCAAATTTTACTTCCCATCCAGGCCGTTACAGAACATCAGAGCATTTAATCTCACTTAGCATGTTGCACTCAGCATTTTTTTCTCCCCTCAGGTTTTTGCTCAGTGTAGTGTTTCAGAGTGATTACTCCGTGAGATCATCACACACACACACACACACACACACACACACACACACACACACACACACACACACGCGCGCACACTTTAAATATAGTGAAAGAGATTTTTAGACTAGGATTACAGCACAAGACGTATGAGAAATTAAATGTGTTGGAAATGAAAAAAGTCTTCAATGTTATCCTGATCCACTGCATCCTCCAGACTAACTGGTTCAGTTTTTCTCAGGTTTTTCATTTGTCAGGTCACAACACTGGATTATAAATGGATTGAGAACATTTTGAAAAAACCTGTAGTTGGCCTGACCACAAATAAAGACTTGAGCTGCTTTTTGATCAAAATTGATAACTTTTGAACATGATTTGATGACTTAAGCCTATTTAATCTCATGATTTAAATAGAATTTGTATATATTACAGGATATGCATTGATTTTTGAGCTTTCAATGTTTTTTTTTCATTTGTTTGCTAGACCGCTGAATCCTACTCGGGTTGCAGGGAGACTGGAGCCTATTGAAGCTGCAAATTAAGCTAATATGCATGCCTTTGGACAAATGCAGCCGTGAGGAGGGGCACAGGCCAGTGTCTCTCCCTCATGCCGGTCCCAAGCCCGGAAAAATGCAGAGGGTGGCGACAGGAAGGGCATCCGGCGTAAAGCTTTTGCCAAAATTGTTATGCAAATGATCAACAAAACGAAGTTCATACCGGATCGGTCGAGGCCCGGGCTAACAATGACCGCCATCAGTGCTGTTAACCAACAGGGTTCTGGTGGAAATTGGACTACTGTTGGCTGAAGAAGGAGAGGCGGGAGGCGTGTCCGTAGGCAGAGAGAGAAGAGGAGAGGCACGAGTCTAGGACTGAGAGTAGGGACTTTGAATGTTGGAATTATGAAAGGAAAAGGTAGCGAGCTGGCTGACATGATGCAGAGGAGGAAGGTGGACATACTGTGTGTTCAGGAGATCAGGTGGAAAGGCAGCAAGGCTAGACGCTTAGGAAGCTGTTTAAGGTGTTTTTTTCATGGTGTGGATGGGAAGAGAAATGGAGTAGGAGTCATCTTGAAGGAGGAGTTTGTCAGGAAAGTCTTAGAAGTGAAAAGAGTGTCAGACAGATTGAGGAGTCTCAAGTTAGATATTGAAGGCGTGATGTTCAATGTTGTCAGTGCTTATGCCCCACAGGCAGCACGTGAGCTAGAAGAGAAGGAGAGATTCTGGAGTGAGTTAGATGAAGTGATGCAGAATACCCCCAGAGGTGAAAGAGTGGTCATTAGTGTAGACGTCAATGGACATGTTTGTGCAGGCAACGGAAGGGACGAGGAAGTGATGGACAGGTTTGGTATCCAGGACAGGAACACGGAAGGACAGATGTTAATAGACTTTGCAAAAAGGATGGAAATTGCTGTGGTGAATACTTTCTTCCGGAAGAGACAGGAGCATAGGGTGACTTATAAAAGCGGAGGTAGGAGCACACAGGTAGACTACATCTCGATGTATTTTGAAGGATGTCAGTGACTGCAAAGTAGTAGTGAGTGAGAGTGTTGTCAAACAACATAGGATGGTGGTGTGCAGGATGACGCTGATGGCAGAGCAGAGGACAAAGTGGTAAAAGCGTGTCGTGTTCTCTTCAAGGAGGAGTTGAAACAGGCTTTCGGTGGTCAGGAAGTGCTTCCAGATGACTGGACAACCACAGCTAATGTGATCAGGGAGACAAGTAGGAGAATACTTGGTGTGTCATCTGGAAGGAGGGGAGATAAGGAGACTTGGTGATGGAATCAGAAAGTGCAGGAGTGTGTACAAATGAAGAGGTTAGCTAAGAAGTGGGACATTGAGAGGACCAAAGAGAGTAAACAGTAGTACAGGGAGACACAGAGTAAGGTGAAGGTAGTGGTGTCAAAGGCCAAACAGGAGGCCTATGATAACATGTATGATAGTTTGGACAGTAAGGAGGGAGAAAATTATTCATTCAGGTTGTCACAGCAAAGAAATAGAGATGGGAAATACTTGCAGCAAGTTAGAGTGATTAAGGACAGAGTGGGAAATGTATTGACTTATGGGAGAAGTGTGCTGGGAAGCTGAAAAGAGTGCTTTGAAGAGCTGATGATGGAGGAAAATGAGAGAGAGAGAGAAAAAAAAGAGTAGAAGAGGTGACTGTTGAGGACCAGGAAGTAGCAAAGATTAGTAAGGGTGAAGTGAGGAGGGCATTGAAGAGGATGAAGAAGGGAAAAAAAAGTTGGTCCTGATGACATACCGGTTGAGGTATGGAAGTGTCTAGGAGAGATAGCAGTAGATCATCTGACAAGAACATTCGACAGGGTCTTAGAGAGTGAGAGGATGCCGGAGCAATGGAGGAGAAGTGTGCTGGTGCCCATTTTTAAAAACAAGGGAGACGTGCAGAGTTGTAGCACCTACAGAGGGATAAAGTTGATGAGCCATACGATGAAATTATGGGAGGAATAGTGGAAGCTAGACTAAGGGCAGAGGTCAGCATCTGTGAACAACAGTTTAGTTTCATGCCAAGAAAGAGCACCACAGATGCAGTGTTTGCTTTGAGGATGTTAATAGAGAAGTACAGAGAAGGTTAGAAGGAGCTGCATTGTGCCTTTGTGGCTCTGGAGAAAGCATATGACAGGGTTACCGAGAGAGGAACTGTGGTATTGCATGAGGAAGTCTGGAATGGCAGAGAAGTATGTTAGAGTGGTGCAGGACATGCATGAGAGATGTAAGACAGTGGTGAGGTGTGCTGTCGGTGTGATAGAAGAGTTTGTGGAGGTGAGACTGCATCAAGGGTCAGCTCTGAGCCCCTTCTTGTTTTCTATGGTGATGGACAGGCTGACACACGAGGTTAGACAAGAATCTCCATGAACCATGATGTTTGCAGATGACATTGTGATCTGTAGTGAGAGCAGAGGACAAGTAGAGGAAAATCTAGAGAGTTGGAGGTATACCCTGGAAAGGAGAGGAATGAAGGTAAGACAGAATATAAGTGTGTGTGAACGACAAGGACCCAAGAGGAACGGTGAGGTTACAGGGAGCAGAGATAAAGAAGGTGGAAGATTTTAAGTACTTAGGATCAACAATCCAGAGCAATGGAGAGTGTGGAAAAGGGGTGCAGAAGCTTGTGCAGGCAGGTTGGAATGGTTGGACAAAAGTGTCCGGTGTGATAGAAGGGTATCGGCAAGAATGAAAGGAAAAGTGTACAAGACGATGTTGAGGGCAGCGATGTTGTATGGTTTACAAACAGTAGCCCTGGGGAAAAGACAGGAGGCAGAGCTGGAGGTAGCAGAGATGAAAATGTTGAGGTTTTCTTTGGGAGTAATGAGGATTGATAGGATCAGGTATGAGCACATCAGAGGGATAGCACATGTAAGAGGTTTTGGAGACAAAGTCAGAGAGGCTAGATTGAGATGGTTTGGACATGTACAGAGGAGGGATAGTGAGTATATTGGTAGAAGGATGCTGAGAAGGCCTAAAGGAAGACCAAAGAGAAAAATTCATGGATGTGGTGAAGGAGGACATGAAGGCAGTTGGTGTAAGAGAAGAAGACGCAGAGGATAGGGTGAGATGGAGGCAGATGATTTGCTGTGGCGACCCCTGAAGGGAACAGCCGAAAGGAAAAGAAGAAGAAGATTACACACCTGCACATTCAGGAAAAATTACATTTTTTAATACATCAGACTTTGATTAATATCTTTAATTTATGTGGCACCAAGGCAATACAGTGAGATTTAAATACACGTGTAGTCACGGTGTGGTAACGTTTTTGCCATTTCCGAAAATCAGAGCCTGTGTGATATGGTGTCCCAAGCTACTCCCACTGAACCAGCAGTCCAGCTTTATACAGATATACTGTACATCCATCTATACATGCCACTGGAACATACAGTCAACATGATTATTCTCCCGCTCTGCTCCCTCACCATAATTTTTCGATAATAATAACCACTTATTATCTTTCCGTTAAAATATCAGAGTTAAAATATCTTCGGATGGTACACTAAAACTGTGAAACTGCATCAAAATCCTCCCTACAGTTCAGGATCTGAACATATGAATTTCTACGGAGAAACAATTGACAGAACTTTCTTGACAAAACTGATTGGTGAAATGTTTTGGTGCACAAGTCTGGAGGTGGTGTTTTGAAACATTAGTCTTAATTTTACCTTTCAAAATAACTTTCGATTATTGATTAGCATTGATACAGTTTCATTCTCAGGCACAAAGACGATGTGAGAGATACACATAACCAAGGCAAAATGGATGAAGCTCACTGAAATCACGGTCTTAAAAATATAGGTGTGTCAGCAATAATAAAAGTCAAGTGCTCACTGATTATGTTGTGTGCACAGACAGAACAAAAACACACTCATGCGAAGTGGAAAAACGTTTGTGCCAAGTTTATATATATAAAAAAAATTTTTAAAAAAAACCTTGCACAAGTTTGAAACTAATTAACCACCATAAAAAGTCTTTTGCTAGAAGCAATATTCCAACAAGGAATCTAGATGATTAAAGAATACCACATAATACAGCACACATATGCGAGGACATGGTCCGGATTCATATCAATGAAAAGCCAGGGTTCAGGGAGTTGGACAACATATCACTGAGTACGTTTAAATGACAGCAAAGACAGTCAAATTATTGTGTTTGTCTGACCCAAACTGGACTTTTAAAGACATGTTAACATGTTCATTTGACTAAAATCACACTCAACTTTCTCCAAGTCAGATCAAGATTGTCAGACAGCTCATTATAGCCAGGTTCATGTTCACGTTTAATTGGACTGAACTGGGACTCAGCAGTGGAGACCTTTTGGTAAAGATGCCGGATCACTGGTCCCAAGATTGGGGCTCAAGTCCCACTCTCCACAGGTTGTCACTGTCCCCCCAGCTAACTGTACTCAAAGGCTGGCCGTGTCTCTCAATGTCTATGGTGAGAGGTTCATGTAAAATAACCATAGCTGACTTTCATCAAGAGTAGCTGCATCGCCTTCAGCATGTTTCCGCCCTGGGATGGCCTGGCAAGCTGTCCAGGGTGTACTCTGTCCTCGCCCAGAGTCGGCTGGGATGGATGCCAGCCCTGCAAACCTAATTAGCTTTTTACAGAAAATGAACAAACATATGAACTGGAACTCTGTGTTCTGCATATGTTCCGCAGCTCTATCCGCAGAAACTTACAAAATAAATATTCTGAAATTCATGGACGGTAGAAAAACATGGTATGATGACTTGTTTTAAAAAATAGCATAACAAATGAACGGCGCTGGACTTAAAATAACAAGCAACCATTTCTGAATTGTTTTAAAAGTCACACTTTAAAATATATTCAATACTAAAATTAAAAGCCGTTTCATATTAATTGGGCCCTGCGATGGTCTGGTGAACTGTCCAGGGTATACCCCTCTCTCGCCCAGAGTTGGCTGAAATGGATGCCAGCCCCCTCACAACCCATGGTGAAGTGGCTCAGAAAATGAATTAATTTAAATTAGTACATTTAAAGAATGTGTATTAAAAACACCCTGGAAATATGGAATCCCATGAAAATCAGTTGATATAAATGGAACAAGTGGCGACTGTAATGTTAGGATTTTGATTGACATTCTCTAAATATTAAATAAAGACATAGAAATTCAGTGCATGAGAAGTCCTGGTTAGTACAGATAAAGAGTATGAAGGGCTTAACAGAAATAATTTCCTTGCAAAAGAATATAAAAAGTGTAAAAAGATAATAGCGGACATCATTACTTTTTTTTTTTTCCCAATGATTCCGTTGACCCGCAATTCAAAAGCAATGTCTGATTTTCATTACTTAATATTCAATACATGTTTATTTATTTTTACTTTTGTCAATTTCAAGTTATTTCAGAAATTAAGGTTTATTTTTCTTTAATAGAAAGATACCAATAATTTTGTCCATGTGTGCAACATACACCACCATCTAGCACATACTCTACGTCCAGTTCTTGGTCCATACCAGCACTATTCTTTAACTGCAGTAAAATAAACCATTTCTAGAATAATAACAGAACACCTCTAGCTCAAGGGTAATGAAATGGATGTTCTATTTTGCTAACTTTCCGGGATATAAAATTATTATTAATTCGTATGCTGATATACACAGAGGTGGCCTACCTTGCCAGCCAGGTTTGCAAAGGCAGCGTTTGTCACTGATTTGGCACTGACCCCGCACGGGGTAGCCACAATTTGAGGCACAGTAATGGACATCGCATGCATCTCCTTTCCAGCCCTCCTCACACTCACAGTACACCACATCGCTAGAGTTTGCCAGACGACACACACCTCGGCCTGAGCAGTTATTAGGACACATATTTATCCTAAAGAAGGGAAAGAGTAGGGGTAAGACAGACAGAAAGGAATTATTAATCATAACATTACAGATAACATTAAGGTTCCTGTTAATCATCAGTATTAGTAGATGCTACCTAAAAACTTGCAGCTCTCGTCACCTCTGAATAAATTGTATCTGAAGTATTTATAAAAGTTCAGCTCCACAAAAAATAAGTACAGTGGTACCTTGACTTACGAAATTAATCCGTTCCAAGGGCGAGCTAGTAAGCCAAAAATTCCCATCGGAAAGAATAGAAAACCAATTAATTTGTTCCACCACCCTCCCAAACTCATATAACCTGACACAAACATGTATTTTTGACATACTATATTTAAGATAAACATGTAACAAATATTTCACAATGACAACACATGTACAGCAACATGAATAATACTGTAATTAACAATCAATAAAAATAAAACTAGAATAAACAATACGGTAAGTGTGTCTGAAGTTTAAAAATACCACTTAGCATTACCTTACAGTACAATGTCTTTTTTTAAGCTATTTATTTATTTAACTTTTGGGATTTTTTTAAAACTATTTTAATAACACAAATTGGCACGTATGACCCTGAGGAACATGACTTTTTTAACATACTGGACCAGCCTTAAGTGTATTTGCGCATCCTCTACACCACTTGGCAGTGGCGCTCTCGCTGTGTTCCCTATGGTGTAGGTAAAAAGCCCCAAGCAAACGATATGAAGTGCAGTGAACACTATTTAAAGTCCCGCACGAGACGCTGGGGGTGCATGAATTTTTTTTCTTCCTATAGGGGGCATCACAGAAAATAATTAACATTCTTGTAGCACGGAGGAATACATGTAGAAGAATACGAGGATAATCAGCCCGGAAAAGCCATTTCACCAGCAATGCTCGTAAGGCGAAAATTTGCTCATGGGATGGGACAGATTTTTGGTGGAATCGAAGCTCGTATTATGGAAAATTCGTGATAAGGGACACTCGTAAGTCAAGGTGCCACTGTACATCCAATGGAAATTAAGCTTTTTAGCATTTTCAGTGGTTTAATTTTAAAGATATTATATTCCTTTGGGGAGAAAGTCAAGTCCACTCCTATGGTTTCAAAGGCTTGTGAAGCAGAACATTTCAGTGTTTTGGATAATTTTCCATCAGTGTCCCACATCAACTTGTTAAAATATCCGTAGATACTTCAATGCAAAATTCATTCAGTCTCAAGATTCTTCTTGCATGTCCTTCCCTTTCCGAGCCCCCACAACACTTCAAGTGAAGCTTAAGCATGGAACAAGTAATTCCATAACCTTTCACTTTTTTTCTTTTTGAAGCATTTCTAGTTTGGATCATAAACCTGTTGAAAGAACAACCTGTCGCTCAACTTAGACAGATGGCTTTGTCTTTCAGCAGATCATATTAATGATAACCAATGATATGATGCAAAATTCTGATTTAAATCAATTACCACTTCCCGAAGTCTGAACATCTTCAGCAGCTATACTTCAGAGTTGGCATGAGGTTCCTGAGGTTCTCCTGGTACACCTCCTATGCTAAACAAATTTGTCCAATCTCTTTCTGACTGTAGACACTTCCCACACCCACAGCTACCAGTATTTTCAGCAGATTTTATGATAAAACTGCCTTCTTGCTGATGTCTTGTCATATAAAATAGTCTATTCTCAGGATTAATTTGCTCAGGTGGCTAGTTGTGTGCAACTAGCATGTCATCTGTCGGAATGCATCATTTTATAAAAACTGCATCAAGAAGAGATATAAATTTCCACAAGATATACTTATTTTTTCAAAAGAATAAAATGATAATGAGCATCATGTTAGTAACTACAACAACCACATAGACATAGCCATAATTATTTGGACAGTGGATTTTTTTTTCTAATTGAATATCAGCCATTTTACTTTGCCTCTCGATTTTCATAAACACGCACACTGTACATACACAATAATTGGGGGGAGGGTTAAAAAATAATAATAATAAGAGATGACTATTATCGGGGATCCTTACTAATAGAGGTCTCTTTATTTCTAAGGCTGCACATTAAACATTGAGCTAACCCTGAACAGACGACTACTTGAGAAATCAATCTATGAAACCTGATTGAACTGTCAATCTCAAACTCAAGCCAATATCATGGCAAACATCAGACAGTAATAGATATAGCAATCAGCAGGAGACCTAGAGCAATAACAGGAGAAAAGAGGAGACAAGACAGAAACCAAAAAACAAAACACAGTAATATATAAAAGCAAATTTACAATAATTGCCTCGCTGTCCATATACTTATGGACTTAACTGCAGAATATTCTAATAGTTGTAAATTTTCTCTTTATTTTTTATTTATTATTATAGAAGACAGTTAAAAAGGGAAGGGTGAGGCTGTCATAATACTGACTTACCCAATACTTAAATATCTCACATAAGCTGAAAAACTGCAAAATACTGTTTAGGGCTGCCAGCATTCAGCTGCATTTAAATTTAAACTGGTATTACTGCTGCTCCATTAGTAATCAGCTCACTCTCCTCAGGAGCTGAACAGAGCTCGTGTGTGTGTGTGTGTGTGTGTGTGTGTGTGTGTGTGTGTGTGTGTGCGCGCATGTGTGTGTGTAAAAGACAGGGAGAAAAAACCAGACAAGCTGTTTGATGTTCCTCGGTAAACCTTGTTCTTTGTGTATATAAAATGGAGAAGCATCTAAAGGGTGCACGCATGAACGTGTTGTGTATGTAGAGTGAAAGAGTGTATGTGGAAGTTCTGTTTGATGTTCTTTTGATTTTGCACTCTACCATGCTCCATTGGGAAGAAAGAGGTGCACCATGAACACAGTCGCTATAGAAACGGCACCAGTAAGCATCATCAATCTCTCTAAACCAGGAGGCCAAATCTGGCAAAACACTGAAACCGACTCAAAGTATTGGACCAGTGAGGTCATTCCTTTTGGACTTTTTTTTCAAAATGCTGGACATTCAAAATATAACAGACAGTTTCTATTTCCTGATATTTACAGTTGGATATGTTAAAGCACACCTTTGGTTTTACGTTCAGATTGGCTAAAGGTAACCTAGAAATGTGTTGTTTTCACAGAACACTAGGTGTATTCCGAGTGTGGTCAACTGCAGCCTCGAGAGTGTTAACATGCATTTTTGATGAATTGAACTGAAGTGACCTTGAAAAATAGGTCAAGGTGACACAGTTTCAGTAGGCTGTGCTGCAAGGACTGTTCAACATGAAAATAAAATAAATCCATAAGGAGCAGGCACTGCTAGTGTTAACAAGTGTCTGTGGCGGCGAATGCAGCCCCAGTGGATACCCTCGGAAAACAGAGTATCCCCCTTCGCTTTGTGCAGGTTATAATTAAAGAAGAAAAAACTCCATGATAGGTTTCAAAGTCCTTGCTTGCAATAACTATCAATCAGATGACAAAATGACATCAAACCTTTGCAATCTTCTTGATCAGTATTGTTCTGCCACTTCATTCAGCTGGGTTTGTGTTTTGTTTGTTTTTTAGGGGGTTCTCTCGGTTTCCCCCCTCTCTGTCAGGTTGTGAAATTCATAATCAATTGTGTAACAGCGCATGTGACTTAACCAAAGTAAAACCTCAAGTTCTTTTTTCTTTTGAGGTGCTAGCAATGTGTTTGTGGTATCTTATCCCATTGTGTAAAGACTGCTGGAGTTGTCACTACATGGGGTCCTACTGAAGTTTTCAACGAAACAGAATCACCAGCAAAACCACAATTTCAAATGGTCTGTTTCCATCAAGTGGTGTCATGTGAATAAAGCTGGAGTTCCTTCTTTTGGAACAGTCTTTACAACATGGAATTTCCAGGACATGATATATTGGCCCTGGACACGCAAAATATTGTTTTCTCAAATGGTGGCACAATGGCATAGTGCTTATAATATCCGGCTTACAGCAAGAAGATCCTTGGTTCAGATCCCAGCTCAGCAAGGCTGCTTTTGTGTGGAGTTTGTATGTCCTTCTCGTGTATGCACAGGTCTCCCACTGGGTGATTTCTCCCACACTCCAAAGACAAGCATTCACTTTAGGTTAAGTGGCTGTTCCAGATTGCCCCTGAATATGAGCAAGAGTGTAAATGATTCCCCAGGGTTCTGTCTAAGATAGCCTACATACAGAAGTACAGACGCTCCCCGACTTACGTTCATTCATTTTACGTTTTTTTCGATTTTACTTTATTTTTTTTTTTAATTGTCAAATTTTGAGTTTAGACGTACCTACTTAGTACACTGATGTAATGACACTGCATCCATTGTGTACAAACGACAGACTGAACGTGCCCCTCCTTCTTCCCAGTTTAGTTTTATACATCAGTTATATAGCGTGTAACCCTTGTGTTAAGACGTCGTCTCTGTGATTTTTCTGTTTACACTGTTTTGTGGACTTTTGTAACCCGAAGCAAATATGGTTAGTCAGAAGCGTAAGCCTACTAGCATGGTAAGTCTCATACACAAAGATGAATTAACTATCTGCTCAGATCGATGCAATCTACCATGCATCCTCAGTTAAGCAAAGAGAGTTGTAAAATGAATGAAATCCCGAATACAGAAAAGAAAGCGAACTCTCCGCTCTGCTGGTGATTCACATCAGTGCAGGCTGAGTACTAAACGAGTACAGTATTCAACGGCACCCTTGCTCACTTGAAAGACCGGAAGTCCGTATAACCAGCGCTTTGTCTCAAGCACAAACAAGTAAACTACTTTCGGTATTGAGCGTCTCACATATTGTAAGCGTTGATTAGCTGTTTTAAGCTTCATGTAAAGTGACTCGGCTCAGCTTCATGTAATGTGACTTGATTCAGCTTCATGTAAAGTGACCATCCGTTGACCATCGGAACCATTTACAAGCAGAAAGATCGCATCATAGAGAATGTTAAATGTTATATTTGATACTGTATTTGAAATATGATGAGTAAATTTGATTAAAATGTATCTATTTGAAATTACTTTGCTTGAATTAAATTTATTTGAAATTAACATTGATATTATTTGATATAATTTTACAATGTTATGTTTATAATAATTGATTTAGGGGTGTTTTATGAGATACGGTAATGGTATTTATGGATGTATAGTGCAGTATGAGCGTTATACGTCACAGTAACAACTTACGTTCAGCCGTCCGGAACCAATTAAAAACGTAAGTCGGGAGCGTCTGTATGTGGTTCAGCAAATGAAAACGATTAAAAATTAACAAATCTTCCTGGAAAGGAACCTAATGCAAGTGTGTGTACATTTGTCAAATTTGTTTTTTCTTTCTTTCCAAAAATGTTCGAAACTTTCATTTCTCATTTGTAGAGTTAATCCAGATATCTTTACGGACCCAAAATTCTTGTGCTAAACCAACCCCATTTCTTTGCTAATTCACAACTGATAAATAGAATAGCAGGTTCATGGAAACAAACCCACTGAAATGTTGTTTTGGGGTCTTATTTACAGCTCTCACAATGTTTCTGTCATCAACTGCTGATGTCTTGCTGACCTGATCAATGTTCCGAATTTTTGACAGAAACAGCTGTCTGGTCATTATGTTGTTTTATTCTTTTGAACAACGGATGTGAAACCCAGAGCTCAAACCAAGAATACACATTCCGTGATATTAATTCTTGAATTGAACACAGTACATCTGGACAGCAAGAAACATCCATCATTCACATATTCCAGAATTCCTTAAATTTTGCTTAACAAAGACATCAATGCACAAAGAACATTGCGTTCAGCAGTTCAATACTAAATGTTACTGATGTGCAATAGAAGCCATTTTTAATCCTCAAAAAGCATTTTTTAATCTGGAAGGGATAGAGCAAAGATTACGTGTAGGAGATGTTGAAGCCAGTGAGGTTATAGGCTGCATCACTGAAGAAGTGGAGGAGAGCATAGCCGGATTCAGCGATGACCTCTGGAACCGTTTCATTGTTGTCGTGCTCAGGAACAATCAGTCCACTGAAACATGAGAACACTAGTATTAGTTTCCATATTGACATCTATGTGGATAAAAATTCTAAGCACTCTTACATTACGTGTATCTTGAACCATTCTGAGGTCAAAATATAGCAGTATTAAGGGAAAATTTTTTTTTTTAAAATAACACAAAACAGGCTGGAGATGGTTGAAGACTTATTATACAGTTTCAACAGTTTGTGGGATCTTTTATGTAGGATTAGACCAGACATGGTACCTTTTATTAGGACCTACAAATGGCAGTCGAAGAAAGGACAACCAGTAAACTGGCAAGAAAAACATGGGCATCCAAGACTCACTGATGCCTGTGGAGCAAAGGCTGGTAAATCTGGACTGATCCACAAACTCTTGAAACTATTAACACTACACACACACTACATACACAATCACTATTCGAGTTACGACCACCTGTATTTACAACCATGTCTAGCAGATGCCTATCATGAGTTTACTGTATATGTGTGGCAACGCAGCGCACAAGATAGTTGTGGCAGCACAGCATCCCAGCATCTCACACTCACAGCATTCTACCACTACACTCAGTGACTACATACCGTCGCAGTAATATCTCTTTTACAGTACAATTTTACATTCGTTTACTGTACACCGTTACCATGGCCCCCAAAAGAAAGTCCGATTCATTACATGGCAATTCTACCAAGAAAGCAAGGAAGGCATTGGGTCGGAGACGAAGATGAAAGTGATAAAGCGGTATGAAAGAGGGAAAAAAAATAAATTCCATTGCTCGAGATCTCCATCTTTCCCACGCCACGGTGTCTACAATTTTGAAGGACATGGACCGCATTAAACAAGCCGTGAAAGCAGCAGCCCCAATTAAGTCACCAAACATCACAAAACAGCGTGAAGTGCCAATTGCAGACATGGAAAAGTTGCTATACACGTGACTGGAAGATAATCAAAAAAAAAAAAAAAAAAAATGTGAAAGTGATGTTGCGAGCAGTGCAAAGTAAGGCTATAAGTTTATGTTGAAAGAACGTGCAGGTGAACAATATGCTTCACATGAATTCATAGTGAGTGCTGGGTGGTTTCGGGTTTTTTGTGTTATATATCTGACTTACGACTGGTTGGTCAGAACAGATGTAGGCCATAACTCAAATAGTGTGTGTGTGTGTGTGTGTGTGTGTGTGTGTGCGCGCACACGCATGGCGCACACACACACACACACATACATACATACACACCAAAAAAGGTTAAGGATAATTGTCAATAAAAAACTGAAATTAAAGCCAATTCACAAAACCGAAAAAGATATCCAGAAAATTTCCAAATATCCTTAACTTTTTTTTTGTGGTGTATATACATACACATATATACATACACATATATATATATATATATATATATATATATATATATATATATATATATATATACACATATACATACACACATATATATATATATATATATATATATATATATATATATATATATATATATATATATATATATATATATATATTACACACACACACACACACATACCAGTACAATCATCTATAGAGTTATTGAACCCAATGGAAAGAGAGAGGCTATAAAGATAGTTGGGGGTTAATTAGTTGAATTTCCTATTGAAAGGATTGAGGAGGATTTGGAGATGTTCTGTATTAAAGAGTGTGCTCACATTTTTGCTCTACACTGTATGTCGATGCCATCTCTCTCAAAACATTATGGTAGCCTCAATAATCAAAATGCAGGCTTGTCAGCAATCAGCATGGTGTTAAAATATATTTAAGGTTTTGCTACGTTTTATATTTACTTCACTTCAACTTTAGTTTTCATTTTCTGTATGATTACCTATAAAGGTATTTGGAAAAAAAAAAAAATAAAAAAAAAAAAAAAAAAAAAAAAAAAAAAAAAAAAAATATATATATATATATATATATATATATATATATAAATAAATCAGTCCAAAATGGCAATGATTTGGAAGGTAAATTCACAGACTATGTATGTTTGGAGGGTGAAAGAAACAGAGAAGAGGCAGTGCCTTCTCCAGTTCCATATTTAAAGAACATCATTGATCTTCTCGTCATTACTGAGTGCTTACATATTTGGTTATGGCGTCTACATAGGCAGACTCATGGAAACAGCCGTGCCCATTTACACAGATATTCTGCCATTACCTGAATGCAGCCAGTAGAGGAGAGTATATGGAGTCTCCATCATATACATATAGGTGATCCCAGCTGCACTCGGTTGCGAAGTGTTCAAAACGCAGCCTGAGAATAGAGTTTGACCTGCAGAAACATGAAATAAAGAGCAAAGAGTTTTGAGATGTGCTGGCAACAGTGAGGAAATAGTGCATACTGTATACTGGGACATAATCATGATTACTGCAAAGTCGGGCGGCACCACGATAAAAACATTCAGTCATGGATATCACTGGCTCAGAGACACTGAGAAATTGTTGTCTGTAAAATACAGTTTGATGTGCTTTCCATAAATACAGTACTACCATGTAATGAAGCAACCATATGTGAACATGATCCAGAGATGCCACTGTCTTCTCTGGGCCAAAAATTAATTTAAAATGGACTGAGAAAAACAGGAATTGGAAAACAGTTCTGTTTCAAAATATGAAACTCCTTTTGTAAAACATGACCACCAAGTCCTCCAGACTAAAAAGGAGAGGGACCAGCCAACTTGTTATCAGCACCCTGTTCAAAAGCCTGCTGCCATGTGGACTGCATTCAAACACACTGATTTCTGGAAATGTTCCTGAGATGATGCATGAAAAAACATCTTGCTTTTTCCAGCCTTTTTTGAGATTCCAAAATCAAAATGAGTGAATATTTTTAATAAAATCGGAAAAATATCCCACTTTCATTTTCTGTGTTGTCCTGTGAAAAAAATCTGAGAATTCCAAAATTTTGCATTTTGTTTTAGAGTCGTCCCTCTACTTATGAAATTAATCCGTTCCAGAGCCTTTTTCGTAACCTGGAGTTTTCGTAAGCAGAGGTGCATTTTACATGTAAAACGCGTGATTTGTTCCAAGGCTCCCAAGACTCCCGACGCCGAAGCTTTTGAGACGGGGCGCGGCTTGTCCGGACTTCCGATATGTCAAGCAGGCAAGCACGCTTTGAACACTTGTTTAGTACTCAACATTCACTCGTTTGCTTGAAGGATCGGAGGTCCGGATGAGCCGCGTTTTGCCAACATTTACTGAATTAAACACTTAAAAAATGAAAAATTACCTGCAATGTGATCTCTCGAAACTCACGAACCAACAGTACAGTACAGTTCTCCTTTACGCGTGTGACAAACAAGCTTTATGGGTGCAGTACTATGGAGATTCAGCGCTCTCTCCTGGCCAATGGGAGGCCAGCGGGGCGGGATGTTGGGAAACAGCCAATGAGAGAGCAACTCACGCATTGTTTGAATTTTTGAAGCTTTTCGTAAGAAGAGGTTGTTTCATATACAGAGGGCGAAAATTTAGGAAAATTTTTTTCATAACCTGGAGTTTTTGTATTCCGAGGTTTTCGTAAGTAGAGTGCCAACAGTATTTACATTTGACACAATGTCCCTTTTTAAAAAAAAATAATAATTAGGATTATTTACAGCTCTGAATATTGCCAGCCTTCTGCCTCAGTGTTCTCAAACTCATGAATACATCTTTATAATTATCCTCATTAAATGAAGTGCTGTATTTTAAATTACAGGGGATATTATCTTGCTTGAAATAACAGCTAAACATGCCCTGTAGATACTGATCCCGTTGCTGCTTAATAAAATCAGTTCAAAGAACTGTTTTGTGTTTTTATATATATATATATATATATATATATATATATATATATATATATATATATATATACACACACACACACATATATATATATAGTAAAAATTATAAAGTAAAAATAAAAGGAAAGGACAAAGACTTTCTATTGAAACTTCATTTTCACTACAGATCTGTTTTGAGGGGTGTTGAAAC
This sequence comes from Plotosus lineatus, assembly GCA_024760905.1. Taxonomy (NCBI): domain Eukaryota; kingdom Metazoa; phylum Chordata; class Actinopteri; order Siluriformes; family Plotosidae; genus Plotosus; species Plotosus lineatus. Next base: position 52,904,885 of record CM045736.1, read on the forward strand.
CATCCTCTCTCTTCAGGTAATTACAGAAGAATCTTCTGTACATACATACATACATACATACACAGTATGCCCTTGACTATTCGCGGTTTTGCACCTATGGTTTGAGTATTCGCTGACTGCCGAGCAACCGGCACGTGATTCATTTAATGGCTGTCCTCCTTTCTACAGATTGGTTGACCTGATGTCCCACCCCTTTTTCCTCATTCGCGCACAAGTTGTCAATGAGCCTATTTTTTTGTGTGTATTTTAATTACCAGTCCAGCTCTATGATACCACTCAAACGCTAAGCGATAGAAAACGCTGGATGTCTCTTCTGAAGAAATAAGACTTTCTCCTGAGAAACGATGGTTTTCTCTGAACTGTTGTATTAAAATCTTTTTAAGTTCATGTTCGTGCGAGAGATTTTATGTTCTGTAGCATGTTTGACAAACGATACCAAAAGGATAAACTTTATTACAGTACTTTTCATGTCCTTTTACATTTAAACTTGGAGTGACATCTCCAAGATAGCACTGCCCAGAGGGCAACGTCACGGAGTTCTCAGAGTCAAATTGTTTCTTTGTTTGTTTTAATTTGTTGTTTTGTTTGTTCATGTTTTGCACTATGCTCGTCTATGACCGTTCGACTCTACTACAGCTATAAGATCGGAGTATCTTCGGGCGTGTATAACTAAGCACGCTCAACTGGGCTTGTTAGCCGGGATGCAGCTAGCAGAGCTTATATGCTATGGTAGGCAGCTCAGTGCGAGCCGCACCCCAGCTGACAAGAAGCCCAGGCGGGAAGGGGCCGAACGATGACTCCGGCGCTTGGGATTGCAGGGGATGAAGGCCGTGGAGCCGGCTGGTGCAATCGCCTCATCGGGTGTACTCTCCTCGAGCCATGTTTTGCAGAAACACAGTCAATCTGAGCATGAAGCTCGTCCAGCTTGTTTGGCAGGGACTGAACATTTTCAAGTAGTATGGCCGGAAGTGCTAACCAAGTATCTGAGAACTCCGCCTGGGCTTAGTCGGGGTGGTTAGCATTGAGCTCCCATAGCATATTAGCTCAATATATCATCAATAAAAATAAGAGTAAAAATTGAAGTTTTTCTTAATCATTATGAAGGAATAAATTGATAGGATAAATGAGATGCAACTATGTGTGTATTGTAACTTCTGTGTATCTAAAGCTTCCTGTTCTACTTGTAATTGTGACATGTGCGCCAGGCACATGAAACTGTTGGGTGGGTGTTCCTGTGTCGTGTTTCGGTTCAGGTGTGGGATTCGGAAAGTAACAATGTAACAATGAGGAATTGCTTTGAAATGGAATTAGCCAAGTGTTAAGCGCCGCAGGGCACAAACATATATATGGAAATGCTTTGTGAACACGCAATTATTGCTTTACATGCATATCCCCAAGTGTTAAGCGCCGCAGGGCACAAACAAATATACGGAAATGCTTTGTGAACACGCAATTACTACTTTGCATGCACATCCCCAAGTGTTAAGTGCCGCAGTGCACAAACATATATGTTAATGCTTTGTGAACACGCAATTACTGCTTTGCACGCACATCCCTCTGTACAAATAAGCGGACACTGCATGTGTTCGATGAGCAGCAGATGAATAAACCAGACTGATTTCACTCGTGTGGTCTGTTGTCCTCTGTTCCCGGAGTACTCCCAGACGTTGAGATACAGGAATCCAGGTCGTGCAGGTTTATCTAAGAGCTTCCACGGAGAGAGTTCTTACACATTACTATATTAATACTGTATTAATGAGCAAGATTGCCTATAGAATGTGTTTAAGAAGCATATTTTAGCACATGTAATAGATACATAGTATTTTACTTCCGGCTGCTCATTCGCGCATGTGACGTGATACATGGGGTTTTACTTCCGGGTACAGAACTCACGGATTATCTCGATTCGCGGGAGGGCTTGGAACTGAACCCCCGCGAATGTCAAGGGCCTACTGTATGTGTGTGTATGTGTATATATATATATATATATATATATATATATATATATATATATATATATATCTTAGTGGTACCTCACCTTACGAAATTAATCCGTTGCAGAACTGGTTTCGTAACCTGATGTTTTCATAAGTTGAGCCGCATATTACTTGTAAAATTCCTGATTCGTTCCAGGGCCCCCAATACTACCCCCAAAACCCTTTAAAAATGATAAAAGTATACATTTTATGGCCTCTTTCTGCTTCAATATCGTACCGATGGTAGACGGGTTTGGCCATATTCCTTTGCCATACCACTCAACCGCATTCCACGAGCCTGCTTCAGTTATAATTTTACAATTCATACTCTGCAGGTCCATGGGACTCCCTTGTCAAAAAAGTGTGAGTCCCATGATGCATGCAATATGTCGTGAAACATAATCTGAAAAAATTCTTTATCAAAACTGAAAGTGCATATGACAACAATAACCATAATTTACATTTAACGCCTTTATTTCACAATTGACAAAGTGTACTCCATGCATGTTGACAGTTGTATGTATTAAATTGAAAAAAAAATATATGAAAAGTTCATAGATACACATATAAAATATAAAGGTAAGTTAATCTTTGAGTTCATACAGTCTCCTCTGTTTGGTTTCCTTCCAAACATTCAGTGCTTTTTCAAAATCTACACTTGCTGCCAACTGCACAGTCATAAGTTTGTGTTGTGTTTGGACTTGCAGCCTGTTTCTTTTTTTGTGTGAAATTTGTTTTGTGATGGGAATCCTCTCACATCCTGCTGTGTGCACTGCTGATGTCAAGGCAAGTTGTGCTAATCTGATCAGATTTGGAAACTCTGCCTTATGATACTGGTTGATCAGGCCCCATAGATGGCTCAGCTTGTCTCTTGGGTATCTTTCTGCAAGAACCACCTTCTTCAATAGTCTCCACTCTTTCTTTGTTGCTGCAGGTGAGATGATTGCTTCAGATGTCTTTGACTTACTGCTGTCATCATCCTCCACCCATGATGAAGTCTTTGAAGAGCCAAAATGTGTGCACAGCATTTCAATTTCATCTTTGCCATACTCTTCAACATCTTTGGTTTGGAAGAAAGACAGTGGTCTCATCCCCAGAACAGAGAAGGCATGGAGGATACTATCTTGAGGGACGCGCTTTTTAATGTTTCCAATCACTTCTTCAATAAAGTCATTGATGGTTTTGTTCAGTGTGAATGGTGATTTGGAGAGATTGTGATATTCTTTGAACACACCATCCACCATATCTTCTTTCAGCTTCATTAGGTGTGGACTTTCCATCTCCTTGATTTGTTCCAGGTCACTGATGCACTGTTCCAGTTTCACCCCAACTAGCGCTACATCTATGTTCTCTGTCTGGAAAAACTGAGAAAGAGCAGTAATGGGTGCCATAGCATCCATCATAACATAAGTCAGTGCAACAAATTTCTCTGTTGCAATTTTTCTTCTAAGTCCTTCAGCCTTTGGATCCTTTGTGTAGTCAATATCCCTGAAATAAATCAGCAAACTCTCAAGAGTCCTATAGACTGATGTGAGAGCATCGAAGTAGCTCAACCATCTAACAGAATGTACTTCCTTGATCTTGCGCACAGGATCATCAATGATCATTTGGATGACCTGCAAGGATGATTGTCTTTTACTGCTTCCTTTGAAATAGTAGAAGAGATCTGTCAGTGTTTCTTGGTGTTTTTTTAATGCAGGGATATTTTCAGCAGCTTGAGAGGTGCAGAGAGCAATTTTATGTGCGATGCAGTGTACGTTGATCATGTGGGGGCTATCTCTCTTCAGGATTGCAGCAACGCCATTTTTGTGGCCAGTCATGACTGATGCACCATCGCTCCCAAAGCTCATAACCTTATCCATTGGAACATTTCTTGCCTCAAGTTCTTTCTTTATGGATGTGGCAATTCCTTTTCCAGTTGAATCTGTACATTCCACATTTGAGATGTAGTGAGTGGAAGGTTGCATGGCATCGTCGAGGATTTGTGCATACAGAACGAGGCGTTTGGTATTTGATGAGTCTGTAGATTCATTTGCTAGAATAGTCATCACAGGGAATTTTGTAATAGCATTTGTTTTTCATCCTCGATTACTTTAGCTATGCTATCCAACAAATCATGGGCAGTGAAATAAGAGTCGTAGTTCAGTTTGTATTTCTTCAAAATATCCAGGTCAGAAACACCAAGTTCATGCATTAAGTGAATCATGCTGCTGAATTTACTGAATGGCAAATCCTCCACAGACATCCAGTGAATAATTTTTAACAACGCAGTAACGACTTTATCTTTCGTTTCCGACGCCTTGTACTCGATTTTTCTCTTGTTATTGCGTAATGTAGGAATTTCCAGCGCGAGTTTATGTCCTGGGATCTGTACGTGTCTATCCAGGGTGCTTTTTGCATTTTGCTGCTTGAATCATACCATTAACTTGTTTGTTGTCCGTGCATGCCGAACAATACATAAAATCTCCTTCCTCGTCGTATCACAACCACGCGAACAATCTGAAGTTTCACTTCGGGTTTGTCCGTTTTATCCGAAGCCTTTCGCTTGTTATTTACATTGCTTTTGACAGAGAAAAAACTATCCAGGTTTTGTTGCTTTTTCTGAGACATAACTTTGGAATATTCGGCCTTATTATACTTATTAAATTTAATACTTTTTTTATACTTATTTAATTAATACTTATTAAATCGTCTGCTTACCACGAGGTGAAGGTCGCTCTCGTCTCGCGAGAAAAATTTCGTCTGCTATCAGCCGGTCTCGTCACGCGAGGTTTAATCGCGAGATCAAAACAAAGATGGCGACGATTGTCAAGCGCAGCGAACGGCGATGTTTATGTTATTAATAATTTGTCTGCCGTGTAATTTTTTTTTGCCATCAGGAGAAAATCGCTTGCGTCCCAAAAACGCACATTGTTTGAAACTGTGCGTCTGGAGGTAAAATCGTGCGTCTAGGACGCCGGACGCAAAGGTAACGAGATGACTGCTGCTTGTTCTTTTCACTCGCACCGGGAATCACTTTCATCAGAAATCACTTTCATCGGGAATCGCGTGCGTGTTGACCATGTCTTCTTAGCAGAGTTATAATCTTACAAATGTTTATGCAAGGTGTGCCAAAAAATAAAGTGACAATGAGCACACTCGAAAAACTCACAAAACAACAGTAATTCTGTTCTTTACGCGTGTTAGAACTCCGTGATGAACAATGGGTCGAAGGCACACGAAAAGCATTATGGGTATTATGGAGCCAATGTGAGGGAGCTGTGTCATGGATATTATGGAGATGCAGCTCCCTCCTAGCCAATGAGAGGCCAGCGGGGTGGGATGTTGGGAGAAAGTCAATGAGAGAGCAACTCGCACATTGTTTGAATTTTTGAGATGGCGCGTTTTGTAACGTGATTTTTTTCGTATCCAGAGACGGAAATTTTAGGTAAATGCATTTCGTAACCTGGATTTTTCGTTTGTTGGGTCTTTCGTAAGGTGGGATACCACTGTACATATACCATATACATATACCAGCGCCCTGCACCAATTAACCCCCCCCCCCCGTGTTTTTTATCTTACCGCCCATGTGTACTGGGAATAAAATGGTAGCTCAAACTTATTTTTGAACAAATTTTATTTGATCAGTCTCTGTAAGAGTAAAATGAGGCATGCCACTGGGGAATGTCTATAATGTTCATCAGTATTGTTCCGCCATGCTTTAAAAAACAGGAAAATATTTTGCTGTTCTCTTGGTAAATGTCCAACAAGATGAACCATTATAAACCGCTACATGATCTAAATGAATGGAGCTATGAGCCAGATATGGACTTATCAGAAAGTGATGGGTATTTTTCACCCTATTCTTCTGCTCACTAACTTCATACATTTCAATGTGCCATGTGCTAAAGTTGACCTTTGGGTTTATTGGTGTACTAAAGTTGACCTTTGGGTTTATTGGTTAAAAGTGACATGTACTAAAGTTGACATTCATGTTGATTGGCTCGATTTTACATCAGGGGAAAGTATTTAAAGGAACAGCACCGGGAGGGAAAATTAAAGGGTCTTTTTTTAATTATGCTGTTTTGTGTTTATTTCCAGCTTCCATGTAAGTAATTTGGTTGATAACACAAAATGAATAACACAAATACCAGTAAAACTCTTTTATTGTTCTGTTATTATTCATGTTTTCCACCTCTATGGTAATAAGCACTTAGAGTTACACCCAGCTGGTAAACATTTTAATCCCCTCCAACACCCTCCGAACCCACTCCAATTTTTGTCAACGTCAAGTGCGGTATACACACACACACACACACACACACAAGGAATAATAAAGTTAGTTGACCTAACCTACCTGGGCCAACCGAATGCTCTCATGGTGGCCCAGTTTCTTCAAAGGCAGATATGGACTGATAGTGATTCTGGTCCTCGTCAGCCACTGACCAGGCCGGGTTACTTCAGTAAGTATGGGTTTCGGCGGCTTCCGGTGGTACCCCCCGGCTTGGCGCCGCCAGCAGCTATTGCCACCAGACCAGATAATCACTCCTTCCCCCATACTGGTATGCAGCTCCAGATCCATATGGCTTTGCTTGCTTTTTCTGCTGCTTCTCCAATTCTCCTCAGGGCTCTACTTCTCTCTCCTCCTCCTATTCCAATTGCCTTGAGGAAGGCCGCCATGGAAGCAGCCGGGAAGCCCCAGCAGCCAACCTCTACAGTCCAGATCTGGACCGCCCAGCCATTTCTTTTTCCCTCAGTCTCCAGCGTTATATACTTGTTTCTTTTCAGCTCCCCTGAGATCTCCACCCTCTCCTCACTTGGCACTATCAGCTCGATAACCCCCATCCTCTTAGTGCTATTTGACAACAGCAGCATATCCGGTCTGAGGTTTGTCTCTGCCACTTTCTCTGGGACCTTGAGTTTCTTATCCAGGTCAACTAAGAGGTGCCAGTCTGCTGCCCCATCCAAATAATTACCTGCTGATTGTTGGATCTTTGCTTTGGGTTTTTCTCCTTGCTTCACAAAGGTGATCCCACCACTCTCCCTTGTCCTTGGGGATGCGTTGTTGTTTCTTCTTCTTTCTTCGACACACTGGGCTATCTCTCAAGACTTGATTGTGGCGCCACTGGTATCTCCCTTGTGCTAACGCCACCTTGCATCCACTTAATATGTGGGAGAGAGTCCCCTTTTCTCCACATAAATCGCACGTGCCCTCTGTGCCGAACCAGATCTTTTTATTCTGTGGTGTCGGTAGCAGGTCGTACACTGCCTTTACCAGAAACTTGAATCTGTTTTCTGGCATATTGACCACATCCCTGTGACTCAACTTTCTCTTCGGTACCTCCCATCTCATATGTGCCCCCTGCTTGATCAGTCCCATCATTTTCTCCCTTCTCCTGTCCTCTTCCGCCTCCCTCACTTTCTCCACCACCATAGATCTCTTTTCTTTCTTGGAACTGGTGCTGTAGTATCTTTTGGGATTTAATCCCAACCCCTCTCTCCCCCTGTTGGGAATCCCAGTTATCTCTTCTGTCCTCAGTCTAGTTTTTGCCTCCCTTATGTTGTCTTGTGTGGTGGCTTTCCTTCCCCCATCCACTGCCACCCTTGCTCTTTGGACACGTGGATCCTCTGCTTCCTCCAATGTTGTCAAGAATCTTGCCTTTGCAGCCTTCACCTCTTCTGTTAGCTCAGTGAAAGGCAATTGTAACTTCCCTGATGTTGTATATAGGCAATCTGCCAACAATGACCGGGGGAGACCAAGGCATTTTTTTAATTTACCAGTTATTTTCCCCTGCATCTCACTCATTTTGGTCTCTGGAATCTGGTAGCTGGTGAGTGGCCATATCAGTCTTGGGAGAAGCATATGTTGGACCATCCAGGCTTTGAATTTTCCTGGGACCCTGCAGTTTTCCAGCTTCTTCAAGCTTCTCGTCACTTCTTCCAAGGTTTCTTTTGTTTGTTCCCGGTCATTCAATGTCTTGTTGTAGACTTTCCCCAAGTACTTCACAGGTTTTTCCGAAGCAGAAGTTATGGGGTTTCCGTTGATGACTGGCTTTCTATTGCTCACTTGGCCTTTGATTATCACCAGACTTCTGCATTTCTCTGGTCACACTACCAAGCCTGCCCACTCCAGTTTGTCTGCCAGATTATCCAAGAGATACTTTGTCTGCACTAAATTTTCTGTGGTAGTTACTATGTCATCCATAAACAGTCTACTATTGGTTTGTTGCTGCCCTGATTCTGTCTTTGGCCCTTTTGTTTCTTTCTTTGCTGATGCCACCAGCATTGTCATTGCCAAAGAAAACAGAATCACACTCAGTGTGCAACCAGTTATAATGCCTTTCTCCAGCTGCTGCCATTCTGTGGTGAATGCTTTTGTTGTGAAGCGTATCTTCACGTCTGAGTAGTACGACTCTACCAGCTTGCGCACTTCTTCTGGAACATGTGCTCTCTGGAGTGCTGTCATGATCAGACTGTGTGGAATCGTACCGTAGGCATTGGCTATATCTAGCCATGTTACCACCAAGTCCTTTCTCCCCACCTTCGCCTCTCTAATGAGTTGTGACAGGATGGCTGTGTGTTCCATGCACCCTGACACATCTGGAACTCCTCCTTTCTGTATGGATGTGTCTATGCACTTGTTGACTATGGTGTATTTGGTCAGCCTTTCTGCTTTCATAGCAAAGTACAGCTTGCCTTCCACGTTTAACAGTGAAATTGTTCTGAACTTGTCTACTTCTGTGGCTCCTTCTTCTTTGGGGATGAATACTCTCTCTGCTTTCCTCCATGTCGTGCTGATACTGTTCTTTCTCCACATCCCCTTTAAATATCCCCACAGGAGCCTTGCCACTCCTGGACATCTCTTGTAGACAAGGTATGGGACCCCATTTGGACCTGGAGCAGACTTGTTCCTTGCCTTCCGTAGTTGGTTGCTGAATTCTTTCCAAGTTGGCAAGCTGTTGTCAAATTCTACCTGTGGTGTTCGTACTTAGCAAGGCCCTCTGGGGTACTCCTTTCCTCCTTCCTGTTCTCGTCACCATGTGCCTTCTTCTGGTGATGTTCCACTTCTTCTTTGCTGCTTTGTAGGTTCCCCGTTAATCTGGGATCCATTAAGTTTCTGTGCAAACTCAAATGGCTCACTCAGGAAGGCATTGCAGTTTTTTACAAACTTCTTTCTTCCCTTCCTCAATGTTTCTGCTCTTTTTGCAAGTCTTAATTCCTTGATTTTGTCCTCTTGCAATTGCTTCACTGCTTCCCTTTCACTCTCCTCTACATTCCTGTAGGTTTCCTTCATTTTATTGATCTCCTCTCTTAGTCTTTTACACTTCTGTTGTCTTTTTGATGGTCCTTTTGTTTGGGCTTTCTCCTTTGTTTTTTTTTTTTCTTCACCCCAAATCTCTCCCGGCATAATGTGTAGATTAGCATTGGATGACCTATTGCCTTGCTTTCTGGGGATGAGCCCTGAAATTTCAGTATTTCTATTAAGACCTGATCCAATTTCTCCCACTCTGGACTATTTGCCTTGGGCCAATCTATTCTCTCCTTTCTTTCATCACCTTCTTCTCTTGCACTGTTTTCTACTTTTGTCTGCTCTGTTTTCTGTACCTTCCTGTGTTGCTTCCTAACTTGTCCTGCTGGGTGCCTGCACTGGTACCTGCTCCAGTCTGAGGTAATTTTCCCCTCCATTAACTCATCTATCATCCTCTCTCTTGCTTGGGCCAATTCACCCTGGGTGAAGCCCATCCCACTCCTCCTGGTCATTCTTTCTGCATACTGGCACAGAAACACCCCACAGTCCACCCCATTCGTTTGGAGTGGTGCATCCTCTCTTCTCTTGATCTTGTAATCTACTGACCCTCCTCTTGACTTGTGGTATTTCTCCATATACAGTTTTATCATGCGTGGGGCTGCTGAACTTTTCCTGGACCCGCTGATTGAGTCAAAATAATGTATGGTCTTCTTTGCTGTCTCAGCCACAATCAAGCTCCAGTGGTGTTGGTTGTGGATGGGGAATAGAATCAGGTTTTTCTCGGTAAGATCTTCTTTGATCCATTGCTCTGTCCGCCTGCACCCCTCCTCCAGACCAAAGGTGTTCAGTTGTATATAGAGGAATGTGGTGCAGGCATATACACTGGGGAGATTTGGGTCCATCTCATTCCTCATTTGAAGGAGTCTCATATACTCATCGATGATCTTGTCATTGAGGTAATTCTTCCCCATAAGCGATCTGAGGTCGCCTCGAGTTAGGTGCAGTCCATGCTTTGCGAGGATCTCCTTGGATGGGCCCTCCATTATATTTGTTCTTTCTCTCTGCTCATTGCCCTTTCCTAATATTGTCCTTGGTTCCACTTTGACAGTACTGTCCATTGTTTCTTCTCTCCTTGTATTCTCTCTCCCTTTCTTCTTCTCTTTGTTCTCATCCGTTACCTGTGTTCGTTTTGTCTTTAGCCAATTCCTTATGTCTGCACTCTCTCTGTCCATTTTCTTTCTTTTGTTTCCTTATCTTATCCCTCATCATCCTCTCCCCCTTTTCAGGTGATCCTGTACCCTTGGTTGCTCGTTTTTGCTTTTTGCTTCCATCCATTTTCTCCTGGAACCTATTTGTTACCCAGTTCCTTATGTATTGTTGTTCTTTCTTCTTTCTTTCTTCCTTTTCACCACCCTCCCTTTCTCCATGCGGCCTTCTCTTTGCCTCTTTGTACAATGCCTTTCCCACCTGGATCTCAGCCTCCTTTTCCTTCTTTGACTCTTCTCCTCCTAACTTCACTGTTTCGCTTACTTGCTGGTACCTTTGGTCTTCCACTGTCTCTTTTTCAGCCTTTACTCCATTGGTTGCCTTCTGTACACATACAGGGATCCCTCATTTTCCGCAGTTAATTGGTACCGAGATCCCCAAGCAATCATCGAAATCCACGAAGTGGATCCCCCCACTGACACATATGTACATGTATGTGTATATAATATCAATAAATACATATTCAATGCTATAAATGCTTATAATGACAATTAAACATTCAAAAATAATAAATAAAATATAAATACACTCACGTACAGATGGTATTGCATGAAAATAAGACGACACGTACATATGCGTGTGCACACACAGAGGCAACAATGTAAGTAGTTTTGGCCTTGTTTTTGTGGTATATTTTTGCATCTGTGCGTGCATATGTATGTAGGTTTTCTTCAGACCATTTGTGCGTGTGTGTGTGTGTGTGTGTGTGTGTGTGTGGGTGTGTACAGACGCTCCCCAGCTTACTAATGAGTTAGGTTCAGGACGGCTGTTCTTAGATGAATTTGTTTGTAAGTCGTTACAGGGCATTCTTTAGTGGGGAACACATGTTTAAACCTTGTATAAGTAACTTATACGAGTTTGTACTGTATATGATCTCTCTCTCTCTCTCCACATAATCATCTGTACATTATGTTCCGTGTTTAAACTTCTGATTCCTCTCAAGCACAGCACAGCAGATCTGATCAGATTTACAGAGAGTTTCACTCTTATCAAGTTCATTATAATACTGGAGTCAATTTGTTTCTTCTTTGAAACGTCTTTGAAGCGCCACGCCCCTCTGCCGGAGCCTAGTAAGTGTACTTCAGGATAATGTTTAATCATATTTCATACTTATATTTATGATATATCTTACTACAGAGTTTATTTCATTTTTATTTCTACTTGTTCTTCAATTTCATTTCACTTTTGACCTTGGACACGACGAATGTTGGTAAGTTGGGGAGCGTCTGTATTTATAATTTATTTATATCTTGTTTTTTAATGTTTATTTGTTATTATAAGCATTTATAGCATTGAATATTAATTTTTTTTATCTGACGTATACATCAGTCGGGGGGGGGGGGTGATCCTACTTCACGGATTTCAATGGTCGCTTGGGAATCTCGGATCCAATTAACCGCAAAAGTGAAGGATCCCTGGAACTCATTCAACACTGCTTTGATCATTTTATTTGTGATATTGTTTGAATGAGTTTCCCCAGTTTAATCATTTACATGTTGATTTATTAAAGAATTTTCCATTTGAAGTTTTGTGTTTTGTTCATTGAAAATGTCTTGTCAAGTTCAAACCATGGTTTATCAAAAAGTCCACCTTATTTTGAAATAAATATTGCCTTATTAATACTACCACCTTATTTTAGATAAAATCCTAGATTTATCCCAGTACATATAAATTGGGTGTGCTGTTTTGGTGGGTATTCCGGTGGGAAAGAAAAAATCCAAATGAAAGAGTGTGGTTCTCTCTTTAAAAAAAAAAAAACATTCAGAAAGCCAAATAGAAACTAGTGACTGCTGTTAAGCTGCAAGTAGTCTCTGTGGGTAAATTTGTGTGACTGAGTAAACAGGTTACACAAGCTTCTGAAATTACTCAACCCATGAAGATTTTATTTATTTTATACTTATCCTTCCCTACTGACATCATCTACCCAGACACAGTCAAGCTGGAACACACAGAACAAGTGACTCAGAGTAAACAGACAGTAACTACTGCAATTCCAAAATGAAACCCAGCCAAATTACTTAAGTTAACAACAACACGCATGGCTTCCGTTTAAGATAGCAATGTATTTTACTTTTCTTTGGAACTGCCAACTGGCATACTGTACGTGCTTTTGGAAAACATTTTTGGGAGGAAACTGAAGTGCCCGGAGGAGAGCATATGCAAACTCCACACACAAACGCCGTAAATCAAACCGAGGGCTTCTTGTACTGAGAAGGACGTGTTAAGTACATCACCTAGCCATCCCTTGCTGTTAGTAATAATAACAACAACAACATTAATAATAATAACTAATAATAACAATAATAATTTAACTCCTACTACTACTACTATTATTAGACTATACTAGATTATACTTTGTGTTAATGACCTGACAAATCAATTTCTATTAGTTACATGAAGTATTTACCACTTGCCATTAACTAGTTTTCTAAGCTCAGTTCAGCCCAATGAAATACTGTAAATTCATCCAAAAGATGAAATTAGTTACTGTATACATACAGTAATTTGTCTAACTGAGTAGTGAAATCATACGGTATAAGAATAAGAAAAAACAATTCATGAATTAATTTGAGTATGATGATTACTAAAATTCAGAAATTTAATTTATTTGCCTCAAAGCTTTGTTCTGCACAGTACAAATTTACTGGATGGCTGTTTTTTGTTTTTGTTTTTTGCAAGTTAAGTCTGCATCACTCTGAATTGAAAGCAAAACAATAAAGGAATGCAAAAAACCCCCCACAAGCACAAGCAGAAGATCAAAGCACTGAATTCATTCAAAAATGCACAAGACTGTGGAAGCTAATGCTATTTATAGCAATTTGTTCACACATCCACAACAAAGTGTCCATTCACAAAAACCTCTGGTTGTTGCACATGTAAAAATGAATGAGTTTCAGGGAGAAAAAAAAAAGTTTCCAAAGTGTGAAATCATTACAGGTTAAAAGTAAATGAAACTACTGTTTAGAGCTGGGGTCACCAACCTTTTTGAAACTGAGAGATACTTCTTGGGTACCAATTAATGTGAAGGGCTGCCAGGTCGAGACACACTTGTGACATAACAAATTTGCTCAATTTACCTTTAATTATATGTTACTAATAATTAATGATCTTCATCTATGGCAAGGATCCGGAACCTTTTTGACTAAGAGAGCCAGAAAAAAATAATAAATAAAATCTAATCCTCTGAGAGCCAAACATTTTTTAATACTGAGACCAACAATTTTAGAGTATCATATGACTCTAAAATTATTTTAAACAACATTGTCATAATGAAGTTATTTATGAATAAGAAAAGTACTTCTTACTATTAATGTGACTTCTGGTGCTGCATGGTTTGCTGATAGCTTTGTAGTCAGGTTGATAGTCAGGTGCTGAGGTTCAGCTTCATGCAGGCGTTTAGGGTGCCATCTAGTAAGTGACCGCTGGTTGGTCTTGATGTTTTTCATGTGTGAGAAGGACTGCTCGCGTGCGCATGTGGAGCTGAACATGGTCAATACGACAGGACTCACACTGCAGTGTTTATGTGACAGGAAGCGTGTCCCAAGGCACTGGTCTGGTCTGCGGGTTGAAGCATAGCTGTCAACCCCTAAGATTACTAAAGAGTGAGAAGCAGGGGTCCAGGGGGTGCAGCCCCCGGTCAGGTCCAGGGTGATGCCCTGGTGGGGGGTGCAGGGGGACAAAATTTTGGTTTTAAGGGTTTCAATGAAAAAACTAATGAAATATGAAGTGTAAACTAATAACATATATCAAAAATAAGGTTGGCTAAAGTAAATTATTAATTGTAACATTTCTCTTTTTTGAAGTTTTATCCAAATGATTCTTCATAATAATCTTTGTTGTCTTTGCTCATAGATGGCATGTATCATATGCAGCAACCTTGCAACTACACAATTTACAAACTGAAACTAATTAACCATGTTAACAAATCAACTCATTGATATGGTAAGTACCCTGTGCAGCAACATTGTAACAACACATGGAATTACAAACTGAAACTTATTATCAATGTTAACAATTCTAACTAAATCTATATTAAACTAAATTAGTAAATGAAAACATTATTTGAGCAAATTTCACAACCTTAAGTTTTTAAGTGCGTGTATGTATCTGATTTTACGGTAAAGGATCCCGCAGCCAGAAGCGGAAAGAGAAGCTTTATGTTTACGTTAAAGACAGAGCCAATGGCTGGCGCACGCACACACACATGCACACACCCACACCCACACACACACACACACACACACACTCACACACACTCACACAGCCCCCTAACTTATGAAACCCCCTGGATACGAAAATTCCGGGTTACGAAAAACATTTTCCGAAGTTTTCTTCCCCGGGATACGAAAACAACCTCCTCTTACGAAAAACGCCAAATGCACCAATCAAAATTTCACACGATGCGCGAGTTGCTCTCTCATTGCCTATCTCCCAACATCCCGCCCTGCTGGCCTCCCTTTGGCTAGAAAGTGACCCATACTTCCTGTTTGTTACACGCGTGAAGGAGAGTTGACTGTTGGCTTGTTTTGAGATTGATCATGCAGCGTTATATTTCGTTATCGCCGAAACCCCTCTACAATCGGGACGATATTGAACCAGAAGGAGACCTTAAAGCGGAAATACAGTAACGGGGCGATGGTTTCAGCACGATATTAAAACAGAGTGCTCCGTGAGAGAAGACCACCGATCTTGCAAGAAAGCAAGTTAATATTGAATAAGGACCTCTGATCTTTCAAACAGGGACTGTAATTCCACTTTAAATAAAACATCCCATCCGTTTAAACATTTAAATATAATTGGTCCATCAACTGCGTGTTGCGTATGGGCATGGCCCGAGTTTTGTGTGAAAGAAAGAGAGACAGAAGGAGGCTTAACTCTTTAGTTTAGTTTTTTAAGTTGTTTAAAGGGTACCCCTAGTGAAAGCGCTCATATACCGAATTTCATTTATTGTGTATAGCGAGTGACAATAACGGCATTTATTATATTCTCTCACAAACCAGCTTTAAGCGATTTAAGGGCTTCACCAACGTCAAGTTTCAGAGCACAGGAGTTTTAAGCGTCGCAATTCCTGCGACGTCACATCGTTTACAAAGCCTCCACCAGAACTGCGAGATTGCAATGGAAACCTCAGGCTATATACCTGACACAACAACACAAGCTCACGGAAAATTGGAAAAAAAACAGACATTATAGTAGGTTTTTTTTTTTTTTTTTTAAACCATGGATGAAGACAATTCCGTAGAAAGATTAGAAGGTTATTTATATGAACCACTGAAGAAAGACGATCCACATTTAGTGAAATTGGACCAGGAAAGTGTTGGGAGTTCAAGATCCACTCTCTACGGGTTGTCACTATCCCCCTAGTGCAGCTAACTGGATTATCAAAGGCCAGCCATGTCTCATTATTGATACCAATATACTCACTATGCCTCCTCTGTACATGTCCAAACCATCTCGATCTAGCCTCTCTGACTTTGTCTCCAAAACCTCTAACATGTGCTGTCCCTCTGATGTGCTCATTCCTGATCCTATCCATCCTCGTTACTCCCAAAGAGAACCTCAACATTTGCATCTCTGCTACCTCCAACTCTGCCTCCTGTCTTTACCTCAGCGCCACTGTTTCTAAACCATACAACATGGCTGGCCTCAACACCGTCTTGTACACTTTTCCTTTCATTCTTGCCGATACCTTCCTATCACACCGGACACTTTTCTCCAACCTCCAACCTGCCTGCACACGCTTCTTCACCTCTTTTCCACACTCTCCGTTGCTCTGGATTGTTGAGCCTAAGTACTTAAAATCCTCCACCTTCTTTATCTCTGCTCCCTGTAACCTCACCGTTCCTCTTGGGTCCTTGTCATTCATACACATGTATTCTGTCTTACTGAGGCAAACCTTGATTCCCCTCCTTCCCAGGGCATACCTCCACCTCTCTGGATTTTCCTGCACTTGTTCTCTGCTATCACTACAGATCACAATGTCATCTGCAAACATCATAGTCCATGGGGAATCTTGTCTAAATCCGGTATGACATTTTTTTTTGGCATTTGTTTTACGCCGGATGCCCTTCCTGACACAACCCTCTGCATTTATCCGGGCTTGGGACCAGCGTGAGGGAGAGACACTGGTTTGTGCCCCTCCCTCACGGCTGCATTTTATATACACACATATATATATATATATATATATATACACACACACATGTGCGCACACATACACACACAGGGATCCCTCACTACTTCGCGCTTCAATTCATGCGGCTTCAGTGCATTTTTTTTAATAAATCGAATTAAAAAATAAGGAAATCATGGAAGAATAGGGGGAAAACTTAAGGAAAATGCCACAAAAACAAGGCTAATTATGCTTTAAAAAAAAAAAAAAAGGTTATTTATATGAACCACTGAAGAAACACTATCCACATTTAGTGAAATCGGACCAGGAAAACAAAAAAATCCCTAAACCAACACAAAACAACCTTTATTAATTAAACCTTTATTAAACATTTTTTTATTAGAGCACACACAGAGACACACAACACTGTCTTTCTCTCTGTCTCTCTCTCTCTCTCTCACACACACACACACACACACACACACACACACACACACACACACACACACACACAAAACTCACTCTCTGTCTCTCTGGTGTGTTTTGCCGAATGCAGGATGGGATGTTGTAGTTAAAGCGGAATTACAGAACCCGTTTGAAAGATCAGAGGTCCGGATTCAATATTAACTTGCTTACTTGTGAGATCGGAGGTCTTAAATTTTTGAATGGCGCGTTTGGTGCTTTTCATAAAAAGAGGATGAAAATTTAGGAAAATGTTTTTCATAACCAGTACTCAGAGGGCCAACTGTGTGTGTGTGCGTGTGTATGTATATATATATATATATATATATATATATATATATATATATATATATATATATACATACATACACATACATACATACATATATATATATATATATATATATATATATATATATATATATATATATATATATATATATATTAGTCTAGGACTGAGAGTAGGGACTTTGAATGTTGGAACTATGACAGGCAAAGGTAGAGAGCTGGCTGACATGATGCAGAGGAGGAAGGTGGACATACTGTGTGGTAAAATGGTTTGTGCTTGCAGTCCTCTTGGCTGAGAAAACCATGCAGACAGACACAGGAAAAAAAAAACTTTTCTTTTCACCAATGTGTGTTTTTTTTTGTTTTTTTTATTCTTTCTAAAAGTGTAAACATGCTGATATGTATGGATAACAGCAAAGCTTTCTAGGCACAGGTGCTTAAATACTATAGACTACAGGCTGCTCTAGGGTGCTGGATCGCTGATCCAAAGGTTGGGGGTTCGAGTCCCACTCTCCACAAGGTTGTCACTGTCCCCCCCAGTGCAGCTAACTGGGTTACCAAAGGCAGGCCATGTCTCTCACTGTCTATGGTGAGAGGCATGTAAATGAACCGTTGCTGACTTTCGTAAAGAGTAGGCTGCAAAGCCGTCAGCGTGTTTCTGTCCCTTGCTAAAAAGGGTTGTGACAGAAAGGGCATCTGACGTAAAAACCTCTGCCAAATCAAACGTGCGAATCAGATGATTCGCTGTGGCGACTCCCGAGTAAAAGGGAAAAAGCCGAAAGACAGACAGACAGACAGGCTGCTCTAGCACAAACCGACCTGCACAATACAGTGTAGTGAGAGGCAAGCCAAGGTCTGCACTGACAAGATTCTGTGAGAGCCAGCTGGGCAGGAGAAACTGTCTGAAGATTTGAGTCATTTCAAAAGAATATGATGATGATTGTGCTCAGAGCATGCAGTGCCTATTCAAGAGAATTTAAGTTGAATGATGTTTCCTTGAATCTAAAATTTTGCTTGATAGTTTGACTAAGTGCAACTAATTGTTCATATTTACAAATACAGAACGTGTGGCCGTGGTGTAGTGGTTAGGGTGCTGGGCTCATGATCAAGAGGTTGTGTGTTCAAATCCCAGTTATACCCCATTGTGCTGAGAACCCTGGGCAGGGTCTTAACTACAAATATGCCTCTGTTCACCCAGCAGTATGAATGGGTACCAGTAAATATATACCGGGAAGGTAACCTGCAATGGACTAGCATCCCATCCGGGAGGAGTTGAACTCCTGGGAGCTTCATGCTACGTAAACCAGGAATAAGCACGGGCCTGATGAGCCACTAGGCTCAAAAGCAGGTGTCAAAAGCCCAGCAGACTACCTACTTAAAAATGAAGAATAATAATATTTATGGACGCTTTATAGCTTGTTTTAACATGGCACAGTGCCAAGCGTTTCATGTGATCACCATGCCTTTTATCCCACACTCCATGCCTATTTCACACAACAGCCATGCAGCCATGTTGTTATTTACATGCTATTTGCTTGCTGTTATTTCCCCTGCTCCCATGACCCTGGCAACAAGGAACGCTTAGTCAGCGGCATTTAGTTAATTTGTTTTTTTTTTCTTAACTGAACGCCCATGTGCAGCGCGCGCATCAGCTCACTTCTAGAAGCTTTTCCCTGCCTACGTTACCCACACTCCCCGTGAACCAAATCCACCACATCCGCAGGATTGGAGTTTTTTCTTGACAGAACCTCAAATGTGCAGCACGCGTCAGATCGACTTGTCTTTTGAGATATTAATATTAAACCAACATCTCTTCTCGTTGTAAACTGTGGCAAAATAACTATTCAGCATAATTTGTCAGAGACTGATCTATTTATCTACTTATTTAGGTCAAATTTAGAAGTCATATTTAGATCTATGCAAAAATGCCAAACTGTGAAAGAAAATCTCAAGGAATTGGGACAGATGTTTCCTTGAAAAGATTATTCAGCAAATCAACTTATCTGACAGTAACATGCAATTAGAGAAACAACCCACAATTTGTATTGTCCGCTATGCTCTAATTAGCCATCCCGTCAGAACATTGGTGTGGTGCATTGATGCATTTTTTTGAGGGGTTTAAAAATAAATAAATAAATAACATGACCTGGGAAATGTTTGGAAAACTGGATGAGTTGGAATGGATTTCTTGGATAATTTCTTCATGTGACTGAACATTTTACTACAAAGCTTGATTACTAAAAGAATTGACAAATGCAATCCTACTATGAATGAGACTGATAGCGTTGGATAGATTTCATTCATTCATTTTCTGAACCACTTAATCCAGGGATTCCAGTGAGGTTTAGAAAACATAAAGAAAACAGGTTTAGAAATAGAGGAAATTAAATATTTTGGCTGGGGGTCAAGGGAGCCGCAATGCCCCTTGCGGGGTGCAGAGGCAGAGCATGTCATGGAAAAAATCATGCAAACAAATTAATCATTGTTTTGTAACATGCACAAACACTAAAAAACAAAACAGTTTAAATAACGTAAAAAAAAAATACCAAAAGGTTATTTCAGTGTGGATAAACACACAATTCAAGTAGCAGAGCCCTATGGCTAGTCATTCATGTGTAAGATAATTATGAAATAATTATGAACTAATTTGTAGAATGATCACAGAACACATGACATACATTATCACAACAAAAATTTGTGTTCAACTAATGAGCATACCTGCTCCAAGTTAGTATGTTAATATGAAAACACTATAATTCAAAATGTCACAACATTTACTCTGCACGAGTAAACAGTCTTACATTGAACTTATTGCATAAATTTCTAAAAAATAGTGGAATTCCGCTAAATAGTGGCGATCTGTGATCCCTGTCAATCCTAATTAGGGTAGTGGGGAGGTTGGAGCCCATTCCAGCCAACTCTGGGTGAGGGCAGAGTACGCCCTGGAAGGCTTGCCAGGCCGTCGTAGGGCAGAAACATGCTGACGGCTGTGCAGCTACTCTTGTCAAAAGTCAGAAATTGTTCTTTTACATGATTCTCTCACCACAGACAGTAAGAGACATGGCAGGCCTTTGTCTCCTCAGTGCAGCTAACTGGGTCATCAGTGACAACCCGTGGAGAGTAGGGCTTGAACAACCAACCTTACCACCATGCCACCACGACCCATATAGGTTTCTTCAGGTCATTTAAATTAAGAATGATAAAAGTATTCACGCCCTCTGTTCTAAATAGCAGCATAGTACCATATTTTCCAGACTATACGTCGTCCCGGAGTACAAGTCGCAATGGCCAGAAAATGCATAATAAATAAAACATATATAAGTCGCACTAGATTATAAGTCACAAATTCATAGAAACTGTCTGCCTTGGCGTGGAAATCTGCTGGCAGTTTTCGTGACGGTTGTGGTCCTAGCTCTGATAGAGAGGTGGTTGCGTGACATGAAGCGAAAACACCAAGAAAGTCCTGACACAAAGTAATTTCTATTCATCTCCTTGACAATTACCTGGACGTAGAGGCACAACTGCACTGTTGACAAGCCTCTCCCTGAGGCGCATTGCTCAAGCCCCCATGTGCGAACTGGTTCCTCTAGCTGTGACCATCTCGCTTTTAGCCTGCGATTAGCTTTTATCCTGCAATTAGCTTTTTTTTGTTTGTTTGTTTTCTTCATTGCAGGAATAATAATCTTCACAATTCTGCCCTCTTGTTGCCTCCTTGCAGTTGTGAGTGTAAAAATAAACGTGAAAAATGTTCATTATTATTATGACAAACAATTATATAATAGCACAGAGATCCCTCGCTACTTCGCACCTCAATTAATTCTGCTTCAGTGCATCGCGGGTTTTTTTTTAAATAAATAAATAAATGTTAATCGGATTAAAAAAATAGGGAAATTAAGGGAGAATAGGTGGGAAAGTTCAGGAAAATATCACAAAAACAAGGCCAATTATGCCAAAAAAAAAAAAAAAAAAAAACCCCGAAACCAGCAAAAAAAAAAAAAAAAAAAAAAACAACCCAAAATCTCCCATCAAAACTAGTTACATCGTTGCATCTGTGTGTGGGCGTGCGTCTGCACAGCCACACACACACCCTCTGCCGGAGCCTAGTATTAAGTATCCCTCAAGATAATGTTTAATCATATTTCACACTTATATTTATGATCCATCTTTCTGTAGATTTTATTCCATTTCTATTTCTACTTGTTGGCATCTTCGGATGTTTGCAAAACGAGTGTTAGTAAGTTGGGTAGCGTCCGTATTTATATTTTATTTACATCTTGTGTTATTTTTTTATGTTGAATTACTATTATTAGCATTTATAACATTGAACATGTATTTATTGATATTATATACACATATACATGTATGTATACGTCAGTCGGGGGGTGATCCTACTTTGCGGTTTCGATGGTCACCTGGGTATCTTGGTCCCAATTAACCACGGAAAGTGAGGGATCCCTGTAATTTCACGAACTGGACATGGGGATGCAACTGCATTGTTTACAAGCCTCTCCCTGCAGCACGTTGCTCAAGCAGCCAAGTGCGAGCTCATTCCTCTCGCTGTGGCCACCTAGCTTTTTGCCCATGATTAGCTTTTCTTGTTTTGTTTTTGTTTTTGTTTTCTTCATTGCAGTAATAGTAATCTCCATTTTTCTAAAGTCCCTCACAAGTTTCTCGTTCATTCCAAACGTTCTGCTGCTCGATTACTATTTTCTGCTGCATATTTCACTACTTACAGCTTGTAATCCACAGAATAGGATTTTCTTTTGGGGGCCATTTCTTCAGTGGTGGATGAGCAGGTACTGGTACCCAAGCCTAGAATGTCCTCTTGTGGTTGTGAGTGTAAAAATAAACATGTGAAATTATGTCTTGTTATTATGATGAACAGAATTAGATGTAATAATTTCACATATAAGTCGCTCTAGAGTATAATTCACACCTTCAGCCAAAGTATGAAAAAAGGTGCAACTTATAGTCCGGAAAATACGGTAACAATCATCCTATAGATTAGTCTATTGGATTTGTGTGTTAATTTAAAAAAAAAAAACAATACATGGTTCACAGCGTGTGAATTTGAATATCCACAATAAACCTGGTGGGTTCAATAAACAGTACAGTTGGCCTCCAACTTATGAAGACCCCTGTGTACGAAATCCACGGTTTATGAAAAACGTTTTCCTCAGTTTCCGTCCCCGAGATACGAAACAACCCCCTCTTACGAAAAGAAATTCAAAATTCAAACGCGCCAATCAAAATTTCACACAACGCGCGAGTTGCTCTCTCATTGGCTGTCTTTCAACATCCCGCCCCGCTGGCCTCCCAGATAGAGACAGAAGGAAGCTTCACTCTTTAGTTTTTAGTTTATTTTTTTAAGTTGTTTTCACTCAGTAAATGTTTAATAAATGTGGGTGCATTTGAGCTCATCTGGAATTCCGATCCCTCAAGGAATCAAATTAAAGTTGAGTTTGTCAAGCAGGGAATGCGCTTTGAATTCACATTTTGTGGGCGTGGCCCGTGGGAGAGAGAGACAGAGAGAGAGAAGGAATAACGCTTTAGTTTTTAGTTTAGTTTTTAAGTTGTTTTAATTCAGTAAATGGTCAAGCAGGGAATGCGCTTTGAATTCACGTCTTGTGGGCGTGGCACGTAGTGCGCGCGTGGGAGAGAGAGGGAGAGAGAGGGAGAGAGAGAGAGAGAAAGAGAGAGAAAAGGAATAACGCTTTAGTTTTTTTAAAGGCACATTTGAGCTTATCTGATATTCCAATCCCTCAAGGAATCAAATTAAAGTTGAGTTTGTCAAGCAGGGAATGCGGTTTGAATTCCACGTCTTGAGGGCATGGCCCACAGCGCGTGTGAGAGAGAGGAAAAAGAGAGAGAGAGAGAGAGAGAGAGAGAGAGAGAGAGAGAGGTGTGTGCGTGTGTGTTAATAAAAAAATGTATAATAATGGTTTAATTAATAAATATGTTTATAAAATGGTTTAATATGTTTATAAAATGTTTAAATAGTTTAATAAATAAATTTCTTTTACTTTTAACACATATTTCATACAAAATTGCTGTACTTTTATCATTTTTAAAGGGTTTATGGGGGTTTATTAAGACTGGAGCCTTGGAACGAATTAAGCGTTCAACATGTAAGATACGACCCCTACTTACAAAATCCCCGATATACGAAAAGGGCTCTGGAACGAATTAATTTCGTAAGTTGGGGGCCGACAGTATTTATTTGAGCAGTATAGAAGAAAAAGGGGTGTTTCTGCATTATTTACAAGCATTTCAAATGAGTTTTCCTGCAGCTGTTGTTACCTTCATTTGACAAATAAGTTTGTTATGGAAATAATGCCTGGAAATTACTTGTGTTTCATCTTTCTATTGTTACACCGAGAACCACTTTACAGCAAAATGAATACATCTTCATTGTTGTGTGTTTTACTTTTTTCACAATATAATCAAATTTTCGTTATTTATTTACAGTGACTATTCATCAATAATAGTGACTCTATAGCTTTAAAATCATACTTCAGCTTCTGACAAAACAATGTACAGCAAGCCTCAGCCCATTTGTGGTTCACCGGTCACAGGCCCGCATACTCGCAGATTAGTGGCAGCCCCAGAAATTATTGGCACATGATTCAAATGTAGCCAATGGCTGAAAGTTTTTGTTTCTCACTCCTGCTGATTGGTTGCAGATGATGTGTATACCTCTTTTTTTTTTTTCCTCCTTCACGCACAAGTCAGCAACAAGATTGCCTGAATTGTGAAGTAACATTTTTTTAGTGCGTTTTTAGTGATTATTTAAGCCCTATAATGTCACGCAAATGCCCTGAATCTTCTCTAGCTTCTGGTAAGGAGCCTGAGCACACTTTATTTGTTCATAAATATCATCACAGTACAAAATTAAAAAGTGTTTACTTAATAATTACTGGACTATATTTTACTACATTATGTACTACTGTATTAATGAGTAAGACTATCTATGGAATCTGTTCAAGGAGCATATTTTAGCATATGTAATATCATACAAAGGGTTTTAAAACCACATCAATAATTCACGAATTTTCAGGCTCCGCAAGTCGGGGCGGAACGCAACCCCTGTGAATAACGGGGGCCTTCTGTACAGGATGCTTATGACCAGGTTGACTGCTTATACATTTCTAGCTTTATGATGAAATCACACTTTTAAAAAGGTCAAATATGATATTTAACTATTCTTAAGCTAAGTTATGAGTCATAAAAGTTTTACTATCCACTTTTATTCTAAATGGTTGACTTATTTAATGTATCAGGCTTGCTTAAAAAAACAGACCTACATGTGATGTTTCATAACTTGTTTTAATGCATCGTTTCTGTATAGGCTCCTCACCTGGCCCTTGTACATACGAGATTAAGCCTCTGTGGTAGATTTTAATTAATGCTACACCTAAACCTATCCAAGCTTGTGCTCTTCATACCCAACATAACCCATCACATATAATTTTCTACGTTCCTCAAAACGTAATAAAGGATACTTCAAAATATTTAGCAGGCAGTTGCAGGACATATGCTACATACAGGTTCTAATACTAATAATAAAAGCAATATACTGGAGTTGCCCCAGTGTCCCCTCCTTGTACAGGTTGATTGTGACCAGATACAAGGTGTGTGTGTGTGTGTGTGTGTGTAAACCAAGAAGTGAAAGCATAACTCACTGTCCCTCTATGAGCCATGTGCACTTGGTTTTGTGCTTATAGTTCCCTGGTCCGTCTGTCAGGTATCCAGAAGGTCCAGTTAACCTGTGAACACATTAATAGCAGTCAAACAGTAAACAACTCTGAGAACAGCCCAAGAAAATCACACAGAACAACAGACAAAGTTCAGCTGAGAATGACCTGCTGTGTAATTGACCCTGCAGCTGTACTCAGGTAAAATAAAATACTTTGAAAAAAGACTGCAATAAACAAAGTTTGTGTTGATTGTTTAAGCTTACTCAATAAATGAATAACCAAACAGTGTGTTTTGACTCCAGTATAACAGTTATGTGTTCACAACCATGTGTCACTGTACAAGTAGAACAGGTCAACAAAGTAGGTCGAAAGTCCACAAAAACCGTAAAATGTGAGGTGCTTGTCGCACGGACTACTTTTGAGAAAATGGCCAAAAAAGTAAAAGTGGCCATTTTTTAATCGAAATTCGGATTTTTGCATAAACCATTAAAACAAGTATTCAACTATCACTTGCTGAAGTGAAATCGACTAAAACTCACTAAAAATGTCTTTTATTTCCATTTTTCTGATGAGTACCCTCATAAAACTAGATAAAAACAGTAGCAAACTTCCTGGTTTTCTTTGCAATTATTCACCGAGTTCGGTAAAAGACACTATAATCCATACACTAGAAGAACGGTCGTGAAGTCGTCTCTCCATTTTGGATAGTGTTTTAATATTAAAATGCCGTTTCAGTGAATAAAATAAAGGTTATAAAGACGATATGCATGTAAGCAATGCATGCTAGTCGCGAAGGAAAGATCTGAAATGAGCACCATGATTGGTGAACTCGGTCACATGCTCACATTGCACATGCTCAGTGCCCGTCACACGTTAACTTCCTGACTCTAGTATACCGCATGTGGAACTTATCGCTGACTTTCTCTTCAATAACAGTAAGTAAGTTTATTTATAAGATTGTGAATACACATAATTTCTGGAAAAGGAGAGTGAAATGTCATCCGCGATGTCCAGCAGCATTAGTATAGATGTGAAATTCCACGCTGGAATTCGGCTTTGAAGAAGATTTCTCTCTCTCTCTCTCTCTCTCTCTGTCTCACACACACACACACACACACACACACACACACACACACACACAGTGCAAATGGTTAAATGAGCAGCATCCAGATGAACGAATGCAATTTGAATGGAAGAAAATACAGTATATGAAGGGAGTGGGGCAAATGAGTGCAGATGCACAACTGAGCACCCACTGCTTACAGTCTGTGTGTGTGTGTGTGTGTGTGTGTGTGTGTGTGTGTGTGTGTGTCTGTGTGAGTAAGATACCTCAGGACTGCTGGAATATTAACAAAAGACATGATTCCATTGCAATTCAGAGAAAATTCCACATGCTCAGTATTGTGTACTTTAGAAACTTAATATGAGTATTGGTATTTTTCTCTGCATGCAAAATTCGATTATGGAATTGTTTTGATCATTTGATTGTGTAATCTTCTCTGGACTGGACATGCTGGATCATGGGTTGTTTAGTTTTGTATGAAAATTGGTCAAGACCTGGAAAATGCTTAAATGTTTCATACCTTTTACATATAAACAAACTGATGATGATGCCAGCTGTGTTGATGAAGATTTTGACTTTGATGTTGATGAAGAAGAGGCATCTGTTAATAAAAGTGTGATGACTGGTGTTTGTGAACATGTGATTTTATCTGCTGAGCAGGATATAGATGAAGATGATGATGCTGAGGGCAGAGTTGAAGAAGTTTACTTGTATAAAGAGATCAGAGAGTTTTGTTATATGGTTTTCTTATATAGTTTTCTTAATTTCAGTGTGAGTGTTTGAACCCAACAGTATTTTTTTTCAATCAGTATCATTTGAAGGCATTTGAACCTTTAAATAATGGTCAAAAAGAGACATACTGATCTTATTGGAATAAACAGAAATGAAAAAAAAGAAAGTTGTTTTATGTTACTTTTGGGGGTTACCACGGTGACTGATGGGTTTTAAAAGTGCCTGTCAGATTAAAATGAGGATGATTTCTCTTATCATCTCTTCCTAAAACTCTTCCTAGACATATTTTCTAAAAGTTTATATGGCTGAAGTGCATAAAAATGTTTGGTTGCTAATGATCTTGGAAGAAGTGCAATCTTTGTGCTCATTTTTCTCTAGAACGTCTTTTGAAATTTTTAGTTGAATGCTGACACAAGAAATTGCATAGCTCGCTCAGTTTTCAAGGTATTGGCAAACTTTTTTGCTGTATTTTGCACACTTTTGGACCCAAGAGCCTACTTTCGGTGGAGTGGCTCACAAATAAACAGACATTATTATACTCATGATCTGACTTTTACTTTGAGGATAAAATATTGCTCTGTATCCTGAGACTGTACCTGCGGTTTGCGATGCAAAAACTGTGGTTTGTGTTTCCATATGAAGTGGGACAGATACCACAAACACAAGCATGTGGGGGGGGGGCTTTGACAACTAAGTGAGAGAGAAAAGCCAAATGGTTCGAGTTTTGTTCATGGTGGTACTTCACAAAACAAATGATGTCCTGAATAAATTCAATACATATGGCTGCACTGTTAGTATTTTGCGAGGGTGAGATGTTCTCTACAAATCATATAAACCAGGGGTGCGCACACTTTCAGCATGCGAGCACCTTACAAAGTGACCGATTCAGAATGATCTACCAACTAGAAAATTGCAGAACAAATTTTTATATCTTTATATGAATTTACATTCTAAATATGTGAGCCACTCCACCAAAAGTAGGCTCTTGGGGTGTAAAAATCTCATATATTCGCGGCCAAAGCTGCGAAATGCAGCAAAAAGTTTGTCAATACCTTGAAAACTGAGCGAGCTATACGCCATTTCTTGTGTCAGCATTCAACTAAAAATTTCAAAAGACGTTTGACAGAAAAATGAGCACAAAGATTGCACTTCTTCCAACATCATTAGTCCTGAGCAACCAAACATTTTTATGCACCTCAGCCATATATACCTTTAGAAAACATGTCTAGGAAGAGTTTTAGGAAGAGATGATAATCGAAATCATCCTCATTTTAATCTGACAGGCCCTTTTTCAACCCATCAGTCACTGTGGTAACCCCCCAAAAATTAACAAAAAAACCAACTTTTTTTTTAAATTTCTGTTTATTCCCATAAGATCAGTATGTATCTTTTTGGCCATTATATAAAAGTTCAAATGCCTTCAAATGATACTGATTGGGGGGTTCAAACAGTCACAGTCAAGTTAAGAAAGCTATACATAAGAAAACTACATAAAACTCTCTGATCTCTTTATACAAGGAAGCTTCATCAATTCTGCCCTCAGCATTATCATCTTAATCTATATCCTGCTCAGCAGAAAGGATCACATCTTCACAAACACCACATCACACTTTTATTAACAGATGCCTCTTCTTCATCAACATCAAAATCTTCATCAACACAGCTGGCATCATCATCAGTATGTTTATATGTAAAAGGAACGAAACATTTAAGTATTTTTCAGGTCTTGACCAATTTTCATACAAAACTAAACAACACATGATCCAGCATGTCCAGTCCAGACAAGATTACACACAAATCAAATTATCAAAAAAATTCTATAATCGAATTTTGCATGCAGAGAAAAATACCAATACTCATTAATTTTCTAATGTACATAATGCTGAGCATATGGGATTTTCTTTGACTGAATTGCAATGGAATCATATCTTTTTCTTAATATTCCAGCAGTTCCAGCAGACCTGAGGTATCATTCATACACACACACATACACACACACGCGCGCACGCACACACATGCGCGCACGCACACACGCACGCACACACGCACGCACACACACACACAAAGACTGTAAGCAGTGGGTGACTGCTCATTTGTGCATCGATCACAGCATTTGCACTTATTTGCCCCACTCACTTCAGGCACTACTTTTTTCACATTTTGTAGATCCACCCATACATATATATATATATATTTTCTTCTATTCAAATTGCACTAGTTCATCTGGATGCTGCTCATTTGCACACTGTGTGTGGGTGTGTGTGAGAGAGAAATAATCTTCAAGAATGCCAAGCATTTCAGCATCTTCAAAGCTGAATTCTTGCGTCGGATTTAACATCTATACTAATGCTGCTAGACATCACAGATGACATTTTACTCTCCTTTTCCAGAAATTATGTGCATTCACAGTCTTATAAATAAACTTACTGACTGTTATTGAAGAGAAAGTCAGAGGTAAGTTCTGCATGCGGTAAACTAGAGTCAGGAAGTAAACCGGAAGTTAACATGTGGCGGGCACTGCGTATGTGCAAGCCTGAGCTGACCAATCGATGTGCTCATTTCAGATCTTCCTTAGCAACTAGCCTGCATTGTTTACGTGTATATCGTCTTTATAACCTTTATTTTATTCACTGAAATGGCATTTTAATATCAAAACAGTATCCAAAATGGAGAGACTACTTCACAACCGTTCTTCTGGTGTATGGATTAGTGTGTCTTGTACCGAACTTGGTGAATAATTGTGACGAAAACCAGTAAGTTTGCTACTGTTTTTATCTAGTTTTATGAGGGTACTCGTCAGAAAAATGAAAAAAATAAATAAAAATGTTTAGTCAGTCTTCATCGATTTAACGTGAGCAAGTGATAGTTGAATACTTGTTTTAATAGTTTATGCAAAAATCCGAATTTCGATAAAAATGGCCCATTTTTACTTTTCTGGCTATTATCTCAAAAGTGGTCTGTGCGACAAGCGCCTACTTTCGGTGGAGTGCCTCACATATGTTAGAGTACCTTGCATAACTGCGTGATCCCATATTGTTCAGTACAAACCCAATAACTTTTCTTATCTTATTCTGGGGTGCACTCAGTGGAATCAGCCAGGGATGCATAGTTTTCTGAATTAAGTTTTTAAACAAATCTGAAATATGTCCTCTCCTTGGGCATGTTCTTTCACAGGCAGGACTGTTTGGGGCTCCTCTTTTGCAGTTATATCAGTAAGCACCACCCGAATTAAAATGCAAAACTTGGCCATGTCGCTCAAGTTTGTAGACTCATCCAACTGCAGTGAGAAGCATTGCAGTGCACGATGTCCTTCCAAAAATGTTTAGTCAGATCCTCGGCCATGGCTTCACTGCACCGTGTAACTCTAGTTCTTGATAGCTGGAGAGTTCTGATCCAAGATTTTCTGTAGCCAAGTTCAAGCATTTCTGCTTTGTTTACAAAATCTTGGAACAAGTCAGCTGCTTCAACGAATGCCTCTTTTACTGTCTCTCTATCTTGGAAGGATTTCTTCTTAATGATTGAGCGAATCACCCGGAACGAAGCTTCAGTGGCTGCCTTTGCTTTTGAAGTTCACTGTGAGAAAAATGACTGCCGTCTCGACAATCGGGATTTGAATTCCTTCACATTTTTCCTTTACGGTAGGTCAGCATCGTAATTTTTATGGTAGCTTTAAGACGCCACTCCACATGTCCCTTTCCACATGGAAGCCCCCACTCATTTTTATACCATTAAGTTTAGAACCATAAATTGGAGGCTAACTCACTCGCTTGCGAGAAAGCGCTGTTATGTGCACATACGCAGTGACACCTGTGTCAGAAAAGGTCAGATTGGTTAGACCGACTGTCAATTAAGTGACAAATTTCATAGTGAGGATGGCAGACTGACATATAAATTTTCATGCCATGCGTTCTACCTATACTACCTTTGCGATCGATCGGTAGATCGTGATCAACGTATCGGGCACCCCCGATATAAACACACCACCCAAGTCACATCATCTTCTTTTCCTTTTGGCTTTTTCCTTCAAGGGGCCAGAGTAAACCATCCGCCTCCATCTCACCCTATCTTCTGCATCTTCTACTCTTACTCCAACTACCTTCATGTCCTCCTTCACCACATCCATAAAGCTTCTCTTCGGTCTTCCTCTCGGCCTTCTGCCTGGTAGTTCCAACCTCAGCATCCTACCGTGTTTTCCCGAAAATAAGACAGGGGTTATATTCATTTTCATACCAAAATATGATACTCGGGCTTATTTTAAGGTGATGATGTATTTTACATTTTTCTCTATTACATGTTTTATAATATATGTTTGTCTTTTATATATATATATATATATATATATATATATATATATATATATATATATATATATATATATATTCGTATTTTGTTATATATTTCTTGATTTTTTTAATATTTTAATCAGAACCAAATCGAGCAATTTTAGTGATTTTTATGGACACAAGTGTATGTCCTTGTTTTAAATCAGTCGTTGACGTCATCAACTGAGCCTCAACGCGCAAGGATTGATGCTTTGACAGCGTACCTTAGGTAAAGCTGCCTAATAGAGGACTCAGCGCTTTCACCTAGAGCCCTAGATTGAGCGAGTAGCAGGCCAATGAATTGAGGTTTTCCAATCACGTGACCCCAATACCTTCTTGGACGGCAAGCGTGATCCAGAACACACACACGATTCACTAAGCATGGCTTCAACAACAACCGATAATGACAGCGAAAGCCAAATATGCGAGAGTGTCGAAGGCAAAGGCAATGACACTATAATATTGCCAGACGTTGTCAATCATCTGACAGGTGACCAGAGGGCGAGGTAGCCGAGTAAAATAAAAGCAGTTGGGGATTGCCAATCCACATCTAACGCCGCAGTCGATGTTTAGGAATGTGTTAGAATGCGACCGTTCTTCAGTTCCTGCTTTTGCCTACTTGGATCTTTGTACATATCTTGTCCACGGCCCGTCTCCATTTACTGGCAAAGAGTTAAAATCAATGGAAGCTTACAAGTATTTTGTTGCCGTATTTGTAAGCACCGGGAAGAGAGACTACCACCTCATAACGGCCAAGGTGTGTGTTCTATCCCCAAATAGAGCTACACAAACAAGCGCTTATGTAATACAGTGAACCCTCGCTATAACGCGGTTCACTTTTCACGGTCTCGCTACTTCACGGATTTGCATAGTGCATTGTGTTCTGCATTCTGATTGGCTAAACAGTCTCTCTGCTTCTTCTCTACGTGTTAGTCAATAAGCTTGCGGTTTAATACGTACACGTACGTAAAACAGCTTGCCATTTATGTTCCCTACGTGCAAATTCTCTTGCAATTTCAAGTCTCCCTAAAACCCATTATGTCGACAAAACGTTCTGCACCGACAAAAGCACATGCGGTCGGGCCTAAAAGGCAGAGGAAGATGCTAACTATTGCAGAAAAAGTTCAACTTCTGGACATGCTAAAGGAAGGTAAAAGCTATGCGGCTACAGGTCGGCATTACGGAATTAATGAATCTTCCGTTCGTTCTATAAAGAAGGAGGAAAATAACATAAGGACTACAGCAGCAGTAAGTTTTAATAAAGATGCAAAAAGGGTTGCAACTGTTCGCAACAAGACCATGGTAAGGATGGAGTCTGCATTAGCTTTGTGGATTAATGACTGCAGAAAAAAAAAACATTACGCTGGATACGAATGTTATCTGCACAAAAGCTAGAACACTGTATCAAGCCTTTGCTGACGGCGACAGTGACAGGGAAGAGGAGGAGGATGCAGATACCGGGCCATCATCAAGTGCTGTTCACGCAGTACCAAGCACATTTAATGCTAGCAAGGGCTGGTTTGAAAAATTTAAGAAACGCTTTGGACTTAAAAATGTTTCTCTGCACGGAGAGATCGCCTCTGCAAATACCGCTGAAGCAGAAGCGTTCGTGAACAATACATTTAAAGCGATCATTGAGGAAGGGGATATATGCCTCAACAAGTTTTAGTATGGATGAGACTGGCTTATTTTGGAAACGGATGCCCTCCGCACCTTCATCATGCAGGAAGAAGCCAAAGCCCCAGGATTTAAAGCCCAAAAGATCGTGTGACTCTGGTTATGTGCGGAAATGCTGCAGGTTTTATGATTAAGCCTGGGCTCATTTATAGGTCTAAAAATCCCAGAGCACTGAAAAACAAAAAAGGATGATTTGCCCGTTTACTGGATGCACAACGCAAAGGCTTGGATGACAAAAGTGCTCAATATGGATTGGTTCAAAACTGTTTCATCCCGGAGGTCAAGTGTTATTTGAGAGGAAAGGGACTAGACTTTAAAGTGCTTCTGCTCGTTGACAACGCTGGAGGTCACGCCGATGATTTGGTATATGATGGTATGCAAATCAATTTCTGCCGCCAAACACTACATCCCTGATTCAGCCCATGGACCAAGGCATCATCCGTGCTTTCAAGGCTCTCTATACACGCAACACCCTGCAACATCTTGTTGGCGCTATGGACTCGGATCAAGACTTCTCACTAAAGGACTACTGGCGTGGATACACCATCGCATCATGTCTCCAAAATATTCAGAGGGCCATTCAAGAGATGAAAACTGAAACTTTGAATGCCTGCTGGAAAAAACTGTGGCCAGAGGCAGTGCAAAACCCAACCGGGGCTCGCTCGACAAGATCCATCACTCTGTCATAGATACTGTGGTGACTCTCGCCAAAACAGCTTGGAGGAGACGGCTTTAATGACATGACTTCGCATGACATTAATGCACTGATTGATGCTGAAGCACGCCCGCTAACCGATGCAGACCTGGCCCAAATGACAAAGCCACCAAGTGATGATGAAAGAGAAAAGGAAGAAGAGGACACAAGTGTGGATAAAGATGAGGAGGATGGACTAACACTTGGTCGCTTAGCAACCATTCTGAGAATGGCCACTGAACTTCAGCGAGCAGCTCACGATTGGGACCCTTTGATGAGCCGTTCATTACAGTTCTCCAACATAATCGATGGTGGCATGTCTGTGTATAAGTCTCTTTTTGCCCAGAAGAAAAAGAGCGTCAACAACTGCCTATCACTATGTTCTTCTCACGAAAAAACACACCTGCACCTCGGGCTTCAGAAGAAGAAAACGCTGCAGAGCGGAGTCAGGATGCAGCGGCTCAGTCAGAAGAGTAGTAAAAAACAGTACATGTGAGTCACAATTTGTCCGACTGTACTTTTATTTTTCATTTTCTCCCATTCAATCCAATTACTCGGGTCGCAATGGGGCGGTGCTGATCTCCGCAATTAGTTCACATTGATGATTAAAATTATTATTTGACAGTACAGTAGTTATTTGTAAAAAGCAAACAAACGTTTATACAGTACTCTTATTTGTTAAACAAATGCTTGGGCCTATAAAAAAGGTTTGTTCTTTGGTTTCAATGTATAATAGAGCATTTAATTGTATAATGATTGTAACAAAATAAAAAAATAAATAAAGGTTTCTACTTCACGGATTTCGCCTATCACGGGTTCTTTTTGGAACGTAACCCCCGCGAAAAACGAGGGTTCACTGTAATACATTACAATTATCACTGCTTATAATGGTTGTATAAATTCACATTTTATTTATTATATATAAAATTATAATATATAATATAATAAT
The DNA here is from genome assembly GCA_024760905.1 of Plotosus lineatus. Lineage (NCBI taxonomy): Eukaryota > Metazoa > Chordata > Actinopteri > Siluriformes > Plotosidae > Plotosus > Plotosus lineatus. The sequence goes on from CM045736.1 coordinate 52,939,351, forward strand.
ATATATTTTCCTGATACAAAGTGTTCGTTGCATATTCTACTGTATTCTGTAGGATTCCAGTCGTTCCTATTTACCGCTGTGATCCATTTGGCTTTTCTCTCTGGGTCAGAAGGAAAACGATAAAATGACGGTGCAAGCTTACTCCTCTGTCTATTTGCTCAGCCAACAGCGCAACACGATATATTAAAATGTTTAGCAATGTTGAATGAGCGAGCGCCAGATGAGTCCAGATCATGCCGTCCAAACATAAGTCACGTGACCCAGTGACGTCACGCTCTCAACTAGGGCTTATTTTAAGCGGCGGGCCTATATTAAAATCATCTTGTAAAATCACGCTAGGTCTTATTTTCAGGGAAACACTACTATCAATATACTCACTATCCCTCCTCTGTACATGTCCAAACCATCTCAATCTAGCCTCTCTGATTTTATCTCCAATACCTCTAACATGTGCTGTCCCTCTGATGTACTCATTTCTGATCCTATACATCCTCGTTACCACCAAAGAGAACCTAAACATTTTCATCTCTGCTACCTCCAGCTCTGCCTCCTGTCTTTTCCCCAGGGCCACTGTTTCTAAACCATACAACATCGCTGGCCTCATCACAATCTTGTACACTTTTCCTTTCATTCTCGCCGATACCTTCCTATCACACCGGACACTTTTCTCCAACCATTCCAACCTGCCTGCACACGCTTCTTCACCTCTTTTCCACACTCTCCATTGCTCTGGATTGTTGAGCCTAAGTACTTAAAATCCTCCACCTTCCTTATCTCTGCTCCCTGTAACCTCACCATTCCTCTTGGGTCCTTCTCGTTCACACACATGTATTCTGTTTTACTGAGTCTAACCTTCATTCCTCTCCTTTCCAGTGCATACCTCCACCTCTCTAGATTTTCCTGCACTTGTTTTCTGCTCTCACTACAGATCACAATGTCATCTGCAAACATCATCGTCCATGGAGATTCTTGTCTAACCTCGTCGATGGTGAGAGGCATGTAAACCATTGCTGACATTCGTAAAGAGTAGGCTGCAAAGTCGTCAGCGTGTTTCTGTCCCTTACTAAAAAAGGGTTCTGACAGGAAGGGCATCCGACGTAAAAACATCTGCCAAATCAAACGTGTGAATCAGATGATTAGCTGTGGCGACTTCCGAGTAAAAGGGAACAAGCCGAAAGGAAGACAGACATATTAAAGATAAACATGTAAAAACAATAAATACATGTACATTAACAAGAACAGTGAAATAATGAATAACTAAGTCTACTAATCCTTCCAATCATTGACTGAGGCAAAGATGTCATGTGGGCAGGCTCAAGGTGGTGTGTAAAAGAGGAGGAGCAGAATTTTGAGCATGTGCACGCTACTGTTGAATTAATTGTACATATAGTTAACACAGCTCAGCCTTGTATATAACCAATATGAACAATGCATAGAAACTGCTTTACTAGTGTTTTTGCAGAAAACTATCAAACCATAGCAGAGCAGTTTGGATGGGGCAACACCATATCAGGATGAATTATTGACCGCAAGAAGACTGCGTCTATCAGAAAGAATGTTCTATCTGTGTTAATCATGTTTGCTAAAACACTTGTGTGACTTTTAAGATAACCTTTTTCCCAATTCCCTTAGTGCCAGGAACGATATGTAACCAGGAACTCCCCTAAAGAATAAATAGAGGTTCTTGATCAGACTTAGTTCAGAGCGATTAGAACTGGTTTGATTACTCTCCTCATATCTTCTTCTTCTTTTACTTTTGGCTGCTCCCTTCAGGGGTCGCCACAGCAAATCATCCGCCTCCATCTCACCCTGTCCTCTGCATCTTCTTTTCCGACTCCAACGACCTTCATGTCTTCCTTCACCACATCCATAAATCTCTTCTTTGGTCTTCCTCGAGGCCTTCTGCCTGGTAGTTCCAACCTCAGCATCCTACTGCCAATATACTCACTATCCCTCCTCTGTACATGTTCAAACCATGTCAATGTAGCCTCTCTGACTTTGTCTCCAAAACATCTTACATGTGCTGTCCCTCTCATATACTCATTTCTGATCCTATCCATCCTCGTTACTCCCAGAGAGAACCTCAACATTTTCATCTCCGCTACCTCCAGCTCTGCCTCCTGTCTTTTCCTCAGCGCCACTGTTTCTAAGCCATACAACATCGCTGGCCTCACCACCGTCTTGTACACTTTTCCCTTCATTCTTGCTGACACTCTCCTATCGCACATCACACCGGACACTTTTCTCCAACCATTCCAGCCTGCCTGCACACGCTTCTTCACCTCTTTTCCACAATCTCCATTGCTCTGGATTGTTGAGCCTAAGTACTTAAAATCCTCCACCTTCGTTATCTCTGCTCCCTGTAACATCACCGTTCCTCCTGGGTCCTTCTCATTCACACACATGTATTCTGATTTTCTGAGGCTAACCTTCATTCCTCTCCTTTCCAGGGCATACCTCCACCTCTCTAGATTTTCCTGCACTTGTTCTCTGCTCTCACTACAGATCACAATGGAGATTCTTGTCGAACCTCGTCTGTCAGCCTGTCCATCACCATAGCAAACAAGAAGGGGCTGAGAGCTGACCCTTGATCTTGATGCAGTCCCACCTCCACCTTGAACTCTTGTGTCACACCGACAGCACACCTCACCACTGTCTTTCATCTCTCATACATGTCCTGCACCACTCTAACATACTTCTCTGCCACTCCAGACTTCCTCATGCAATACCACAGTTCTTCTCTTGGCACCATGTCATATGCTTTTTCCAGATCCACAAAGGCACAATGTAGCTCCCTCTGACCTTCTCTGTACTTCTCTATTAACATCCTCAAAGCAAACATTGCATCTGTGGTGCTCTTTCTTGGCATGAAACCAAACTGTTGTTCACAAATGCTGACCTCTGCCCTTAGTCTAGCTTCCACTATTCTTTCCCAGATTACTCTCCTCATATGAGTATATAAAAGAACTTAATTCTCTTGTGTTCTTCTTATTGCATATAAGTGTTTATGATGTCTGTGTTTATTTATTAGAACCTGACAGCTACAAATGCCAGTGACGAATGTGAGCTCCCACAAGGCCAGTGCTTCCCAAATAGTGGGGCGTGGTGTGATGCCAGGGGGGCACATATGACCCTGAGGAACATGTTTTTTTGCCACACTGTACAAGATTTAAGAGTACAGACGCTCCCCGACTTACGTTTTTGTTTGGTTCCAGACGGCCAAACGTAAGCTGAAAATGAACGCAAGTTATTACTGTATGTTCCAGTGACATATGACGTTCATACTGTAGTAGACATCCATAAATACCATTACCGCATCTCATAAAACACCCCTAAATCAATTATCATAAACATAACATTGTAAAATAATATAAAATATCAACAACATTAATTTCAAATAAATTTAAGCAAGATCATTTCAAATAGATAAATTTTAATCAAATTCACTCATTAAAATACAGTCTCAAATATAACCTTTAACATATGATGCGATCTTTCTGCTTGTAAATGGTTCCGATGGTCAATTTACATGAAGCTGAGCGGGTCACATGACATGAAACTGAGCCAAGTCACTTTACATAAAGCTTAAAACAGCCAATCAACGCTTACAATATGTGAGGCACTCAACACCAAAAGTAGTTTACTTATTTGTGCTTGAAACTAAGCGCGGGTTATACAGACTTCCGGTCTTTCAAGTGAGTAAGGGCGCCATTGAATACTCGTTTAGTACTCAGCCTGCACTGATGTGAATCACCAACAGAGCGGAGAGTACTTTCTTTTCTGGATTCAGGTTTTCATTCATTTTACAACTCTCTTTGCTTAACCGAGTATGCATGGTAGATTGCGCCGATCCGAGCAGATAGTTAATTCATCTCTGTGTATGAGACTTGCACCCATGTTAGTTGGCTTACACTTCTGACCAACCATATTTGCTTAGGGTTACAAAAGTCCACAAAACAGTGTAAACAGAAAGATCACAGAGACGTCTTAACAGAAGGGTAACATGCTATATAACAGACTTATACAGTCAGCCCCCAATTTACGAAATTAATCCATTCCAGAGCCCTTTTCGTATATCGGGGATTTCGTAAGTAGGGGTCGCATCTTACATTTTAAACGCCTAATTCGTTCCAAGGCTCCAGTCCTTGGACTGCATGAACCCTTTAAAATTTATAAAAGTACACCAATTTTGTATGAAATATGTGTTAAAAGAAAAATTATTAAACAATTTAAACATTTTATTAACATATTAAACCATTTTATTAACATATTTATTAATTAAACCATTATTAAACATTTTTATTAACACACACATACACACACACACACCTGTGTCTCTCTCTCTCTCTCCTTCTTTCGCTGCACGCTGCGGGCCACAAGACGTGGAATTCAAAGCGCATTCCCTGCTTGACAAACTCACTTTAATTTGATTCCTTGAGGGATCGGGATACCAGATAAGCTCAAATGCACCCACATTTATTAAACATTTTACTGAATTAAACAACTAAAAAAAAACTAAAAACTAAAGCCTTAGTCCCTCTCTCTCTCTCTCTCTCTCTCTCTCTCTCTGTCCCGCGCGGGCGCGCACGCGCTGCGGGCCACACCCACAAGACATGAATTCAAAGCGCATTCCCTGCTTGACAAACTCAACTTTAATTTGATTCCTTGAGGGTTCGGGATGCCAGATAAGCTCAAATGCACCAACATTTATGAAACATTTACTGAATTAAAACAACTTAAAAAAACTAAACTAAAGCGTGAAGCTTCCTTCTGTCTCGATCTGGGAGGCCAGCGGGGCGGGATGTTGAGAGACAGCCAATGAGAGAGCAACTCGCACTTCGATTGGCGCGTTTGAATTTCTTTTCGTAAGAGGGGGTTGTTTCGTATTTAGGGGACGGAAACTCAAGAAAATGTTTTTCGTAATACGGGTATTTTCGTACAAAGGGGTCTTCGTAAATTGGGGGCCGACTATATAAAACTGAACTGGGAAGAAGGAGGGGCACATTCAGTCTGTTGTTTGTAAACAATGGACGCAGCATCATTACGTCAGCGTACTACATAGGTACGTCTAAACTCAAAATTTGACTTAAAAAAAACGTAAAATTGAAAAACGGATGAACCTAAGTCTGGGAGCGTCTGGAATTGCACATCCTCTACAGTAGTTAGCAGTGGCACTCTCATTGTCGCGCTACGGTATAGGGAAATCGCACCAAGCAAACGATATGAAGTGCAGTAAACACTTTGTATAGTCGCGTGTGCGGCACTTGGGTACGTGAATTTTTTTTTCTTTTCTTCTTCCTCCCAGAGGCGGTGTCACAGAGAAGCACTGCACAAGGTGTTCTCGGAGAGCAGAGGAATACACGCGGAAGAATATGAGGCTAAGCGACACGAAAAAGCCATTTCGAGGAGAGCTCATAAAGTGAATTTTTGCTTGTTGGATGGAGCAGATTTTTGGAGAGTTCGAAGCTCGTATCATGGAAACTCATTATAAGTGACACTCGTTAGACGAGGTACCACTGTACTACTATTTAACAGGGAAACTGAATATTTACAAGGTGCGCCTTGATAATGAATGGGGCAGTGGTGGCCTAGTGGTATATTGCACTGAATCGCTGATCCTAAGGTTGGGGTTCGAGTCCCCACAGGGTTGTCACTGTCCCCCCAGTGCAGCTAACTGGGTTATCAAAGGCGGGCCATGTCTCTCACTGTCTCTGGTGTGAGGCATGTAAAAGAACCATTGCTGACTTTTGTAAAGAGTACGCTGAAAAGCCGTCAGCGTGTTTATGTCCCTTGCTAAAGGGTTGTGTCAGGAAGGGCATCCAACGTAAAAACCTATGCCAAATCAAACGCGTGAATCATTCACTGTGGCAATCCCTGATAAAGGGGAATCTCACGCCTTCATCTCCAGACTTGAGAAACATTTACAAAAGGATTTTAAAGCTGAATGGCAAACTTAATTCAGAAAATAAGGAAGGGAATTTTTTGTTATCCTTCTGGATTAATCCGTAATTTTACCACCCAGACTTACAAATTTATGTTTACATAAATCTGTGGAGTGAGTTGCGATTTAGATTGTAAATCGTGATTCTACCCAAAAAGATCATCTGCAGGGGGCATATGAGTGGTGCATTGACAAGGTACATCACTGTCACACAAGAGTTCATAGGTTTGAGCGCATGTTGGTACATCCACAGCCGGGAGCCCATGAGAACTAATTGGCTGAGCTCTCACGTAGGAAGAGATGGTTCTCTTCACGGTCACTCACACCTGAATCGACACTAACAAAGCTGGAAGCTGTCTGTGAGCTCATGCATCCAAGGGGGTGGACAGTACTTTCCGTGATGCCGACCTGGGCGGTGCTACCTGTCATGAGATAGGGAAGTACTCCTTGACAGGTGGGACTCCACTACAGCTAAATTCGCAAGAAAATCAGGGAACAATCCAAAAAAAAAAAAAAAAAACGCTGCGTGAAATAATCATGTCATCTGACCTTCTGGCTTCGTTCATGTGTTGAATGTGCACATGCGTAGGTCTCGAAAAATTCCTCAGTTAATGAGTAATTCAACCGAGATTTAAATTCTGCTCCATTTCATTGGATATGTGCATGAATGATTGACACAGTAGAGAAATGTCTGTTACCAAACAAGTCAAAGAGCTGATGTTTTCAGTCAGACTGCACATGGATAGAGGAGGATGCAACTACAATATATGGAGACTGCACATTTCTGATCGTATTGTATAATTATCAGTGAAGAGGTTTGTGGTCCTTCCCTATCCATTGCGTAGCCAAAATGGTGAGCAGTGAACATGAGAAGTACCCAGAATTTCAGTTCTCGTTGGTGCATTTGACTGTACGAGTTCACCTATTCACTCTAATGATGACCTTTTCACTACCTCAGTGACCACAGCTGCTCTGATGGACAGATCCCCACTCAAACCCCCAGGGTCTTCTTCCTCCATGGAGAGTGTGTTGGTGAGATTGAGGAGATCCTCAATGTATTCCTGCCACCTACCGATATCGCCAGTCGAGGTGAGCAGCTGCCCACTTTCACTGTAAACAGTATATGTGGAGAACCTCTTGCCTCTCCTAATGCATTGGATGGTGGTCCAGAACCTTTTTAAGGCCAACCAATCATCGCTCACCAGGCCCTCACCCCCCATTTTGGGCTGCAGCAGGTTTGGCCAGCACTGGCAGCATATATATGGGACTCCTCAGGCAGCAGACAGGTACCAGTGTTCATTTTTGCTCAAGAAAGTTATGAGTCCCAGGGACTCGCAGGTTGGGAAAGTATGAGTCCAAATGCAATAGTAATGAGTCCTGTCAAATAACGGAAAAGATTCCCGAAGCCAGTGTTGCTGAAACGATCGCTTTTTTCGTGGCTTGTCTTCGCAATTTTCCTCTTCATCAAAGACATTCTCTTTATCCCTGTTTGAATCTTTGTTCATTGAGAAAAAAATTGCTTAATCTACGCTGATTTTCGTCGACTTTGAATACTTTTTTCGGAGGCATGTTGCACGTTAAACACTCGAGAACTAGCGGAAATGAATGAACACTGGCGAGCAGACGAAATCACGTGAGCAGACGAAATCTCGCGAGAGGATCCCGATTCGATATCTCGAAAGCGCAGAAGGCAAAACTCGCACTCGGAAAGGTAAACAAATATGGCGGTATTGTCAAAGCATCGACCGATTTCGCAAGATATTTTGGCAAATATTTCTGTTTTGGGACAATGTTACATAAATTGATGAAAAATATTAATGAGTCCGGCGGACGCACATTGGTTTGACACCATGCGTCCCTACGGATTTTCATGCGTCAGGGACGCAAGGACGCACGCAAACGTGAACACTGAGGTACTGATCTGTCTGCTGCCTTAGGAGTCCCATATATATATATATATATATATATATATATATACACACATATATATAATGTATATATGTGTTTGTGTGTGTGTGTGTATATTATATGTATATATATACACACACACATATATGCACATACATATACATACATACACATATATAATCATACACATTATATATATATATATATATATATATATATATATATATACACATACACACACACACACACACAGACGCCCCCCGACTTACGTTTTCAATTGGTTCCGGAAGGCCGAACGCAAGTTGAAAGTGAACGCAAGTTGTTACAGTGACGTGTGACGCTCATACTGTACTGTCTGTCTTCCTTTCGGATTTTTCCCTTTTCTCGGGAGTCGCCACAGCGAATCATCTGATTCGCACGTTTGATTTGGCAGAGGTTTTTACGTCGGATGCCCTTCCTGTCACAACCCTTTTTAGCAAGGGTCAGAAACACGCTGATGACTTTGCAGCCTACTCTTTACGAAAGTCAGCAATGGTTCTTTTACATGCCTCTCACCATCGACAGTGAGAGACATGGCCTGCCTGAAACAAAGCGCGGGTTATATGGACTTCAGGTCTTTTAAGTATGCAAGGGTGCCGTTGAACTCGTTTAGTACTCAGCCTGCACTGATGTGAATCACTGATGTGAAGAGAGTTCTCTTTCTTGGGTTTTCATTCACTTTACAACTCAGATTGTGCTGATCTGAGCAGGTAGTTAATTCATCTGTGTGTGTGTATGTATATAATATATATATATATATATATATATATATTATATATATATAACTGAACTGGGAAGGACAGGCACGTTCAGTCTCGTTTGTAAACAATGGATGCAGCGTCATTACGTCAGCGTACTACGTAGTTACGTCTAAACTCAAAATTTGTAATTTTAAAGGGTTTAGGGGGTAATATTAGGGGACTTGGAGCGAATCAGGCACTTTACATGTAAAATGCGGCTCAACAAAAAAAAGAAAAAAATCAGGTTACGAAACCACTTCTGGAACAGATTAATTTCGTAAGGTGAGGTACCACTGTGTGTGTGTGTGTGTGTATATATATATATATATATATATATAAAAAAAGCGACTTCGCGCTTCAATTCATGCGGCTTCAATGTATCGCGGTACTTTGTTTTTAAATATTCATCAAATTAAAAATAAGGAAATTAAGGAAAAAGAGGGGGGAAAAGTTAAGGGAAAATGCCACACAAACAAGGCCAATTATGCAAAAAAAAAAAACCTAAACAGAAAACGACCCAAAACCTCCCATCAAAACTACTTACATTTTTGTGAGGTGCACATCTGAGTGCGTGCACATCTGTATGTGTGTGCATTTAAATTTTATTTGCATTTTATGCATTATGTTTTAAGCATTAATAGCATTTAATATGTATTTATTGATATTATATCCACATACATGTACGTATACAATGGTATGAAAAAGTATCTGAACCTTTTGGAATTTCTCACATTTCTGCATAAAATCTCCATCAAATGTGATCTGATATTTGTCAAAATCACACAGATGAAAATACAGTGTCTGCTTTAACTAAAACCACCCAAACATTTATAGGTTTTCATATTTTAATGAGGATAGCATGCAAACAATGACTATTCACGGTTTTGCACTCGTGGTTTGAGTATTCACAGACTGCCGAGCAGCTTGCACGTAATTCAAATTCAGCCAATGGCTGTCCTCCTTCCTGCTGATTGGTTGAGGTGATGTAATGCCCCTTTTTCCTCATTCACGCACAAGTTGGCAATGAGCCTTTTTTTAGTGTGTTTTAATCACCAGTTAAGCTCCATGATGCCACTCAAACACCGGCTAAGCGCCAGAAAAAGGTAATGACGTTGGATATCTCTTCTGAAGAAATAAGACTTTCTCCTGAAGAAACGACAGTTTCCTCTGAAGTGCCTGAAGAGGAATAATCATCTGAACCATTGTTAAATAACTCGTATCAAAAACTTTTTCAATTATTATTCCAGTACAGTACCCAAGTTAATGTTTAGAATGTTTGTGTGTGTGTGATTTTATGTACTGTGGTGTAGCATGTATATTGTTTTGTTTATCCAATTTATTACATTTCATGTTCTATTTGTTATGCTCTGTGTTTTGGGGGGACGTTGATTTTGACGGCTGTGTTCTCTGTTTTCTCTCTGCTCCGACTGAGGGGCGTGGCTGAGCTGCTCGGTGGCTCACACCTGAATTCACTCTTCTCTTCTCCTCCCAATAAATACAAGCGTGCTCACCTCTGCGCCAGAGAATTTACTTGCATCATGTCCCTCACTGCGCCAGAAGTTTAACTCGCATCACTCTGTTCTATAAACACAAACCGCACACTTACCTTAGTTGAAGCGCACTGCTTAAGTGCTTCCCCATTGAATAATAAATCCACTCTGCCATCTGACGCTGCCTAACAAATGCTGCTGCAATATATCCCTACTAGTGGGCATTTTTGAAAACTACAGTGTTGAATGTTTTAAGAAAAATGTTTAAAGGTGTTTTTATATACACTCGTCCTTCTCAAAAAATTAGCATATTGTGATAAAGTTCATTATTTTCTGTAATGTACTGATAAACATTACACTTTCATATATTTTAGATTCATTACACACAACTGAAGTAGTTCAAGCCTTTTATTGTTTTAATATTGATCATTTTGGCAATAAAGTAAAGAAAAACCAAAAATCCCTATCTCAAAAAATTAGCATATTTCATCTAACCAACCAAGTGTTTTTAATACAAAAAAAAGTCAATCTTCAAATAATTATGTTCAGTTATGCACTCAATACTTGGTCGGGAATCCTTTTGCAGAAATGACTGCTTCAATGCAGCTTGGCATGGAGGCAATCAGCCTATGGCACTGCTGAGGTGTTACAGAGGCCCAGGATGCTTCGATAGCGGCCTTAAGCTCATCCACAGTGTTGGGTCTGGTGTCTCTCAACTTTCTCTTCACAATATCCCACAGATTCTCTATGGGGCTACAGGTCAGGAGAGTTGGCAGGCCAATTGAGCACAGTAATACCAATGTCAGTAAACCATTTACCAGTGGTTTTGGCACTGTGAGCAGGTGCCAGGTCGTGCTGAAAAATGAAATCTTCATCCCCATAAAGCTTTTCAGCAGATGGAAGCATGAAGTGCTCCAAAATCTCCTGATAGCTAGCTGCATTGACCCTGCCCTTGATAAAACACCATGGACCAACACCAGCAGCTGACATGGCATTCCAGACCATCACTGACTGTGGGTACTTGACACTGGACTTCAGGCATTTTGGCATTTCCTTCTCCAGACTCTGGCACCTTGATTTCCGAATGACATGCAAAATTTGCTTTCATCCGAAAAAGGTACTTTGGACCACTGAGCAACAGTCCAGTGCTGCTTCTCTGTAGCCCAGGTCAGGCACTTCTGCTGCTGTTTCTGATTCAAAAGTGGCTTGACCTGGAGAATGCAGCACCTGTAGCCCAGTCCACTGCTTCCACAGGTCCCCCAAGGTCTGGAATCGGCCCTTCTCCACAATCTTCCTCAGGGTCCGGTCACCTCTTCTGGTTGTGCAGCGTTTTCTGCCACACTTTCTCCTTCCCACAGACGTCCCACTGAGGTGCCTTGATACAGCATTCCAGGAACAGCCTATTCGAAGATTGGAAACGAGCACACTGATTGGTCAGCTCGGGCTTGCACATGCACAGTGCCTGTTACACGTTAACTTCCGGTTTCCGGTTTACTGCATGTGGAATTTATCTCCAACTTTCTCTTCAATAACAGTTAAGTTTGTAGACAGTAGGCCCTTGACATTCGCGGGGGTTTGGTTCCGGGCCCTCCCGTGAATCAAGATAATCCGCGAGTTCTGTACCCGAAAGTAAAACCCCATGTATCGCATCACGTGCGCGAATCAGCAGCCAGAAGTAAAATGCTATGTAAAATATGCTTCTTTCAACACATTCTATAGACAGTCTTACTCATAATGTAGTAAAATATAGTAATGATTAAGGAAAAACTTTTCAATTTTTACTCTTATTTTTATTGATGATAAAATATAAAAATTATACAGCATACACATAAAAACACCTTTCGAAATATTTCTCTTTATAAACATACAGCACTGTAGTTTTCAAAAATGCCCATTCGAGGAATGTATTGCATTAGGCATGAGATGACATTCAGATATTAACTGTATTAAGTCCGAGCAGCTCAGCCATGCCTCCCAGCCGGAGCGAGTACAAATCAGAGTTTTAGAGTGATAGAGTAAGAGGCGTTACAAACCAAAGAAGGGGTGATGTTCATGCGAATTAATCCTCTGGCGCAGAGGTGAGTGTGCTTTTGTTTATTGGGAGTAAATGAGAATAGTAAATTCAGGTGTGTGCTCCTGAGCAGCTCAGCCACACCCCTCAGGAAGTAAACAGTTAGTGAGAGGCAACCTGCCAAAATCAAAGTCCCCCCAAAACACAGACCATAACAAAAAGGACATAAAAGAACAAGACATGTAATAAATTGAATAAACAAAACAAAATGAGAAAATGCTACACCACAGTAAGTAAAATATAACACACAAACATTTTAAGCATTCCCTTAGGTCATGTACTGGAATAATAATTGAAAAAGACTTTAATAGTGGAGTGTTTTACAACAGTTCAAACGATTATTCCTCTTCAGCAATGACGTGACTTCAGAGGAAACTGTCGTTTCTTCCGGAGAAAGTCTTATTTCTTCAGAAGAGACAGCCAACCTCATTACCTTTTTCTGGTGCTTAAGCAGGCATTTCAGTGACATCATAGAACTTAACTGGTAATTAAAACACACTAAAAAAGGCTCATTGCCAACTTGTGCGCGAATGAGGAAAAAGGGGCATTACATCACCTCAACCAATCAGCAGGAAGGAGGACAGCCATTGGCTGAATTTAAATCACGTGCAAGCTGCTCGGCAGTCCATGAATACTCAAACCACGAGTGCAAAACCGCGAATAGTCAAGGGCCTACTGTATTTCAATTTTCATGCAAGTCGAGATGTTTTGTTCGAAATTATTAGCATCGCCATATTGCTAATCATGAAGCGGTCTATGGCATCTTTAAATAATTCAGCAATTTCTCAGCACTCAACATGAGTTTCTAATGATAACGTAAACAATTATTAAATGCTAATGAAGAGAGCATGACAAACAACCTTAACATTTCAAATAGTTCAATCAACTTTCGCAATCATAGTACGTTTTGGTCCGTGCATTCCGATAAAGGTTAAACAACCTCCCGAGGAACATAACAGCTGCCATCCTAACTTGCCAGATCTACTTTAGATCATGTGACAAGCAAACACACTTGTGTATTACTTCTCTTAGCTCATTAGCTGCCCAGGCCGGGTGATGAGGTTAAGTTCTCAAAGTACGGAAAGGGTGGAATGAGCCAATTCACTGCATTGTGAGCCTTCGGAATAAACTATTATATATATATATATATATATATTCCCCTTCAAAACAGAATAAATTTAGGATTCTGTAGTCACCCTGCTGATGGCCCAGCTTCATCAATAATAATCCCTACATCTTATCTTTTAAGATGCTCCCGCGCTGAGCCATCTCACTTTTACAAAGCCTGCCTTGAACACATTTTCGGGGACGGTGGAGATTAAAATGCTCCCAAACTTTTGAAGATTTCGGTCAAACACTTTTTTTTCCATCCCAGTGCCACTGGCAGTCAACTGAACCATGTTTTGTAATGATTATGAAGATGAAAAAAATGGGAGGCGCACGTATCACAAGTCCGTTCAACCAAGTACTGAGTGACACTCATCTGTAGTGGCTGATTACACAATAATCGCGAGACTTATGGATAACGAGATTTGTTACCAACACTTAATAATCGATTTGTTGTTGCAGCACTGGTGTGTTGATGTTCGATATGCAGGGACAGCCCCCCCCGCCATTGGGTGGTGGGAACCAGAGACCAAACACAGAACAAGTACGAGGCAGGAAAGGACCCTGTGCAGAGCAGCGGCACAGCACAGAATTTACAGACAAACTAAAGTTTTAAAAGAAAACAGTGTATAAAAGATATTTTAATATTAAAAGTGAATCACAATTCTCATCACTGATCATAATACACCAAAAAAAAAAAAAACTCAAATTAAATCAATAAAACCAATTCATCAACCATTTCTAGTAAGATAATTTCTCTTGAAGAAGAGGTTTTTCCAGAAAAAAAGACTTTTTATTGGTCTGCTGTGAGAAACAGGGCTCAAGCCCTTGGCGTTACCCGATGCCACTGATGGGGTAAGAGGGCATCATAAGCAATGTACAGCACTGCTCATGTCTCGATAACCAAAACAATCATTGGATCTCCTGGTATTTACAGCCTCGAGTTTGTGGAAATACATACTGTTAAATTATCCTGACTCTGAGGTTTCAGTGGCTATTAATCTTCTGTTTAATGGATTGAAAAAATTATTATACATGTTGTTAAACTGAATACTTATTTAGTTTTTTGCCTTCAATTACTTTACCCTACTGAGGACTTTCTGTCCAGAAATATTTTTAATTTGGATATTAAGTTGCATGTAAATTTTCTCTGTTCTGATCCTTATGAACCACCTCTCGGTACCATCTTCCTACCGCTGAGGAGCAGCACAGTACTTTTATAGGAATTCAAGTCTATACTGATCTGTGGGTAGTGCAATCTAATACACAATAAAAATGCTGAATTATCCACCCAGCCCTCACAGCAGCACAGAGAAACAAATAAAAAATTTTAAAAAACCTCGATGGTGGTCAATAACCTTATAGAACTGAAGTAGGTGCAATTAACAAAAGGAACAGCAACAGAAAACAGCCTGACAAAAAGAAAGGAGAAGAAATCCCGCACACAGCATCTACAACATATGAGAGTTAAAACAGTGCAACAGGAAATGAGGCAAGAATCTATGCTTCATCTTTTTAAGGACATTCAGGGGAATGAGACAATGAACATATGCTCAGACAGAGTGATGAGGTGAGTGAGGAGTAGGGATGTCATTGACAATCGGAATATCGATATATCGCCGATATAACTATGTCGATGGATACCTATAAAAGGGATATCGATACATCTAGCGTTATAGCTTCCTATGTTCATGACAGCGTCTGTAGTAAATGCCATTTTCAATGACACCCCTAGTGAATGGTACGTCCCGCCTCGCTGTATGGTAAATGGTACATCCCGCCTCGCTGTATGGTAAATGGTACGTCCCGCCTCGCTGTATGGTAAATGGTACGTCCCGCCTCACTGTAAGGTAAATGGTACGTCCCGCCTCGCTGTATGGTAAATGGTACGTCCCGCCTCACTGTATGGTAAATGGTACGTCCCTGCTGCTTCTAGTGTGCCGTCAGAGCACATGTTCTCAACAGCACGGAACATTTTGAACAAGAGACACTTATCACCGGATAATGCAGATATGTGCATCTTCTGAATCTATACATCTATTTTCGATTCCACGTCACTGTGACACGCAGCAGAGAGCCAATCCTTTCTGTACTCCACTGTGTGGGCGGGTCCGATAACTTCAAACTTCAATTTTATTGGATTATAACAACAGCCACAGACTGAGCGTGTTGTTTGAGTAAAGAGATAAATTTTCCTCGTTTTGATCGGCTCATTTCCACGAAGGCAAGCACAGCTGGCAAACAAACAAATGGACGGACATGGAAAAACTTCAACCCGCAGAGCAGCTGATTGCCAAAACTTGGGACGTGCTTCCTGTCACATAAACACAGCAGCATGCGAGTCCAAAAAATTAGAGCTTCAAGGTATCTGACCCGCCCACACAGAAAGGATTGGCTCTCCACTTCGCGCCACAGTGACGTGGCATTGAAAGTAGATGAATAAATTTGCTCTGAGCAGTTAGAAAGTGAAGCTGCATCATCTCCTGCTTGGCCTTTTAAGATGGTGGTGCTGCCTAGCACAAAAACAACCATCGTACGCAACACTCGCGCTGCACTGCCATGAATCATGCTTCACCACTTTTGCGGTCGTAAAGTCGATCAGACGAAACTCGCATAGGTCGTAAGTCGACGAGTCACTGTATTCGATGCATTCTAAAAATTACTGTAATATATCTCAGTCTGTTCTATTTAATGCATTTATGGAACAGTACAGCAATATTCCAATGTATCGATGCATCGGAATTTTTTTTATCAATATATCGATACCAATAATAGGTTTTCAATGACACCCCTAGTGAGGAGGTGAAGAAGAGCATGAATAAATGCAGGAGTAGGGGAGGGAGGGAGCAAGAAGCAAAAGGAGTGAAGGAGGGAGTGGGGGGAGACTGCGTGAGGGAGGGAGAGAGTGAGTGAAAGGGAGAGGGAGAGAGAGAGAGAGAGATGGAGAGTGATGGAGGGAGGGAAGGTAAGGAGAGTATAACTGTGGCTTCAAGACAGACAGGCTTCTGTTGTGCTTTAAATCATCAAATTAAAGCTGTGTGTTTATGACACAGCAGCACGATGACGTAGTGGTTATCACATCCACCTCACAGCAAGATGATGCTGGGTTCGATTCCCAGCTTGAGCGTTTTTTCTCCTTGTGCTTGCGTGGATTTCTTCCCACGGTCCAAAAGTATGCACAGTAGGTTAATTGGCCATTCCAAATCGCCTCTAGGTGTGAATGGTTGCATGAGTGTTGGCCCTGTGATGACCTGGCGAGCTGTTCAGGATGTACCCAGTCATCGCCCAGAGTTGGCTGAGATGGGTGCCAGCCTTCCCTGATTAGGATTAAGTAGCTCAGAAAATTGAATGAATGTTTATTACACTGCCTCCTCTAAGGGGGAGCCGAGTTATGGAATTTTGCTAACAAATCAGGGATTCGGGGACATAATAATAAAAAGAGCAGACGGGCTTATTCTTTATCTTCAATACAGGATTCAAACATCTTTGCAATGGCCCACTTTCAGCGAAAACAGAGAATTTTATATAATGCTATTAATGGCTGATGTCTGAGGAAAGAAGAAAGTCAGCCATTAAAACAAACCAGCATCTTTCACTGCCTCTGACACACACACAGAGAGAGAGAGAGAGAGAGAGAGAGAGAGAGAGAGAGAGAGAGACCTCAAGGGAAGGACTGGGGCTGTTTTTGCAAAGAAATTTTCTTGGTGTCCAATATGGTTCCAACCATATAATGTATAAAAATATCCAAATGTATTCTGAAAAAATAATGAGATACATACGTATTAAACATGCGCGTGGATGTGTGTACTTTAACTCGTGATATAACGCACATCCATAGATGCACATCCTCAAGAACATGCATGCATATATGTGTGTGTGTGTGTGTGTGTGTGTGTGTGTGGTCAATCCAGATAGTGAGTGAGCTACAGGCTTCAGCTTCACTGCATCTACGTCCAGACAATTTAATGACGTGTTCACTCCAGACCTTTAACGAACACTATGGCTGTCCATCAAGAACCACTCGATGTGTCTGTCTGTCCATCCTGGGACACACAACATCTCATTCCCAATCAAACAATCCCAACACACAAGCACAAACACCACACTGTCTCTCCAGCCTTCATCACTGGTGACATGACAGCCAAACTGGATGAAGATCAAAACAGCAGCAGGAGACAGTCTGGGGTGCGAGGGCTCGGGACTTTGACAACTGAAGATAACAACCACTGTTGACACACACACACACACACACACACACACCTGGACTTCAGACAGAAGGCTCGTTTTAATGCTCAACCCTGACTAGGATCCAGCACAGGACCAAGATCAACCCTCAATCAGGTAAAGTATCAGTGATGAATTACATCTACACCTGAGGAACCATGTTATAAAACAAACTGGACCAACACCTCGAGCCTTCTGTAAATCTCACACACATCCTCAGGTAAACACACCGAGTCGTGTCCGTCCTCACGACACACAAACCCAGGTGTTTTCGGATAGCACGGTGGCGTGGAACCGACACGAATGTTCCACAGTAATAATCTGGATTAGTCTGAGAGTCCAGTGGCGGCTCAGCACCGATTCCTGTGAGTGTAAAGCGCTGGACCGGTGTTCCTGCTCTCACCTGAAGCGGCCGCCGCAGTGTTGGCACTGCTCCTCTACCCAGCCCGGCTCACACACACAGCTGCCGCTAGCCGGGTCGCACCATCCGTTCACACACGGCTTGGCGCACTCTTTCGCCTCAGCGGCGGACAGTCCACCAACGAGTCCTCCAACAGCAGCAGAAATGAGAATAAAAGTCCGCCATTGAGGCCCGCGGAGGAGTGACAGAGCCAGGCCGAACAACACTCTCCCTCTTCGGGAAAGGGCCCCGCGAGCGTCTCCGGCCATTCGGATTCACTAAAAATAGCAGACACAGTTGCGAGAGAAGCTGCAGGTATAACCACGAGACGACTGTTGAGCAATCAGGTGACGACTAAAATGCGTTTCCAACCGCCGTCAGCGTCTGCAGTGACCGTCTTATCAGACTTTTATCTCCGCTCACCATTTACAATCTTAGCGATGCTTATCGCTGCGGTATTGGGACGCAGCCGGAAATGACGACGGTACGGAGAGAGATGCGGAAGTCCAAAGTTGTCTGACAGAAAAGGCTCGGTCCCAAATCACATACACCATAACACGGCAGGTACCCTCTTTCGGCAAACTATTTTGACAGCAAACTACAGTATGTAAATTCATATGAGGTTTGGGACGCAGCTAAAATTTCAATCGTTGTGACTCGAGGGTTGATCGGAGAATCGCACAGTTTTACAAATGGTAATCTAATGATAATAATAAAAAATATAAATAACGTTAAGATTGTACCACAATATAACAAGAATGACAATGTTCATTATTACTGATATTATTGTAGGTTAACCTCTGTACAGAGCATACAGATTGAGCAATCAACTGCCTGAAGACTGTCTGTCTTCCTTTCGGCTTTTTCCCTTTTACTCAGGAGTCGCCACAGCGAATCATCCGATTCGCACGTTTGATTTGGCTGAGGTTTTTACGTCGGATGCCCTTCCTGTCACAACCCTTTTTAGCAAGGGACAGAAACACGCCCTGAAGACTCAACTCAGTTAATTAAATGAGCCAAGTCAGGTGTGCTGCTGCTGCTTGCTTGAAACAAAAACCTGCAGCCACATGGCCCTTTGTGGCATGAGTTTGACACCCCTGGTCTAGAATATAATTTACTGTAGATTTTTTCTACACCCAGCCTAGAATCGCCACCTTATCATGGTGGAGGGGTTTGTGTGTCCTAATGATCCTAGGAGCTATGTTGTCGGGGCATTATGCCCCTGGCAAGGTCACCCAAGGCAAGCAGGTCCGAGGTGCAGGTCCAGACAAAGCACTGTTCAAAATACCTCTATGGAAAATGAAAATACAAGGACCCAGTTTCCCTTGCCCAGACCAGGTCTTGGCTACTGATTCTGACTCCTGTCTCGATGCCCACAAACTTGGGTTCTCAGTCGACAAAAGCAGAGCTTCCCTCGGCCTTCGGGTGGGGAATGGGTCCTGACCGATGCTTGTGCTTCTGCACCAAATGACAGTTCAGAGTACCCACCCTTCTTGGAGTCTTTAGTAGGTGTGTTGGAGTACCCCCCCCCCCCCCAACACATATATACACACACACACATTCTTTGTCCTGGGAGACTTCAACGCCCATGTGGGCAACAAGAGTGTGACCTGGAATGGTGTGATCAGTAGGTACAGCTTCGCCAGTCTGAACCCGAATGGTGTTTTGTTGTTGGACTTCTGTGCTCATCGTAATTTGTCCATCATGAACACCATGTTCGCACATAAGGATGTCCATAGTGCACTTGGCATCAACACCCAAGGTCGCAGTTAGATGATCGAATTTGTTGTCGTGTCACCAGACTTGCGACCGCATGCTCCTGAGACTCGAGCGAAGAGGGGAGCTGAGCTGTTACCCGATCACCACCTAGTGGTGAGCTGGCTCTGATGGCAAGGGAGGCCTCACTTCAGACCTTGCAGGCCCAAGCGAGAACTTAGAGTCTCCTGGGGCCGTTTGGCGAAGTCTCCTGTCAGAAGGGCCTTTAACTCCCAACTTTGGCAGCCCTATAACCACATCCCGAAGGAGGCAAGTGACATGGAAACGGAATGGTCTGTTTTTCATTCCTCCATTGTTGAGGCGGCAGCCCATTGCTGTGGCTGAAAGGTTGCTGGTGCTTGTTGTGGCGGTAAACCCCGACCCAGTGGTGGACACCTGTGGTGAAGGAGACCGTCCAGCTAAAAATGGAGGCCTATCGGGTCTAATTGGCCTGTGGGACTCCCGAGGCAGCAGACAGGTACTGGCAGGCCAAACGTACTGCAGCCCAAGCTGTTGCCGATGCAACATCTCGGTCGTGGGAGGAGTTCAGTGAGGGCCTGGAGAGCGAATATTGGTTGGCCTCAAAAAGGTTCTGGACCACCATCCAACGCCTCAGGAGGGGGAAGCAGTTCTCCACAAAATACTGTTTATAGTGGAGGTGGCAGCTGCTCACCTTGACTGGGGATGTCGTCCAGAGGTGGCAGGAATACATCGAGGACCTCCTCAATCCCACCAACACACCCTCCATTGAGGAGGAAGACCATGGGGGTTTGAGTGCAGCAGGATTGCCCATCACTGGAGCCGAGGTCAATGAGGTAGTCAAAAAGGTCCTCAGTGGTCGGGCTCTGGGGGTGGATGAAATCCGCCCTGACTATCTCAGGGCTCTGGATGTTGTAGGACTGTCTTGGTTGATACGTCTGTGCAACGTTGCGTAGTCATTGGGGGCCGTACCTCTGGATTGGCAAACCGGGCTGGTAGACCCCCCTTTTAAAAAGGGGACTGGAGGGTTTGTTCCAATTTTTGAGTAATCACACTGCTCAGTCTACCTAGGAATGTCTATGCAGGGGTGCTGGAGAGAAGGATACGACCAATGATTGAACCTCAGATTCAGGAGGAACAGCAGCACTCTCGACTAACTCTATACAATCTACAGGATTGTGGAGGGAGCATGGGAGTTTTGCTAATCTGTCCACATGTGTTTTTTGGATTTGGGGAAAGCTTTCAACCGTATCCCTCGAGTCATTTTGTGGTGCATGCTCCAAGAGGACGGTGTCCTGGACCCGTTGCTACAGGCCATTTGGTCACTGTACCACTGAAGCCAGAGCTTGGTCCATATTGGGAACAAACAGATCGAATTTATCTCCGATGAGAGTTGGAGTCCGCCAAGACTGTCTTTTGTCAGCAAATTCTGTTCATGATTTTGAATTCATGATTCATGATTGTCTTTTTGGCTTCATCAATCCGAGACCTCCAGTTCTCAATGGAGTGATTCACAGTTGAGTGCAAAGCAACCGGGATGAGAATCAGCATCTTGAAGTCTGAGGCCATGGTTCTCAGTCAGAAAAGGGTGGGATACACCCTCCGGGTCGGGAATGAGGTCCTGCCCCAGGAGAAGGACGTCTGGATCTCAATGCTTTGAACCCCCACGACCCAATATTTGGATGGAAAGTCGACATACGACATACGATTTACAACCGGTCTGTCGGAACCAAAAGCGGAAGTCGACGACTGTCTGTATCGTTTAATATATATAGTCCTTCTCAAAAAATTAGCATATTGTGATAAAGTTCATTATTTTCTGTAATGTACTGATAAAAACTAAACTTTCATATATTTTAGATTCATTGCACACCAACTGAAATATTTCAGGTCTTTTATTGTTTGAATACTGATGATTTTGGCATACAGCTCATGAAAACCTAAAATTCCTATCTCAAAAAATTAGCATGTCATGAAAAGGTACTCTAAACGAGCTATTAACCTAATCATCTGAATCAACCAATTAACTCTAAACACCTGGAAAAGATTCCTGAGGCTTTTAAAAACTCCCAGCCTGGTTCATTACTCAAAACCGCAATCATGGGTAAGACTGCCGACCTGACTGCTGTCCAGAAGGCCATCATTCACACCATCAAGCAAGGGGGTAAGACACAGAAAGAAATCTCTGAGCGAATAGGCTGTTCCCAGAGTGCTGTATCAAGGCACTTCAGTGGGACAACTGTGGGAAGGAAAAAGGTTGGCAGAAAACGCTGCACAACCAGTAGAGGTGACCGGACCCTGAGGAAGATTGTGAAGAAGGGCCGATTCCAGACCTTGGGGGACCTGTGGAAACAGTGGACTGGGCATTTCCCAGGTCAAGAGAAGCGCCTGGCCTGGGCTACAGAGAAGCACCAGTGGATTGTTGCTCAGTGGTCCAAAGTACTTTTTTCGGATGAAAGCAAATTTTGCATGTCATTCGGAAATCAAGGTGCCAGAGTCTGGAGGCAGACTGGGGAGAAGGAAATGCCAAAATGCCTGAAGTCCAGTGTCAAGTAGCCACAATCAGGGATGGTCTGGGGTGCCATGTCAGCTGCTGGTGTTGGTTCACTATGTTTTATCAAGGGCAGGGTCAATGCAGCTAGCTACCAGGAGATTTTGGAGCACTTCATGCTTCCATCTGCTGAAAAGCTTTATGGAGATGAAGATTTTCATTTTTCAGCACGACCTAGCACCTGCTCACTGTGCCAAAACCACTGGTAAATGGTTTACTGACCATGGTATTACTGTGCTCAATTGGCCTGTGAGATCTTGTGAAGAGAAAGTTGAGACACCAGACCCAACACTGTGGATGAGCTTAAGGCCGCTATCGAAGCATCCTGGTCCTCCGTAACACCTCAGCAGTGCCACAGGCCGATTGCCTCCATGCCACGCCGCATTGAAGCGGTCATTTCTGCAAAAGGATTCCCGACCAAGTATTGAGTGCATAACTGAACATAATTATTTGAAGGTTGACTTTTTTTGTATTAAAAACACTTTTTTTATTGGTCGGATGAAATATGCTAATTTTTTGAGATGGGGATTTTGGGTTTTCATGAGCTGTATGCCAAAATCATCAGTATTAAAACAATAAAAGACCTGAAATATTTCAGTTGGTGTGCAATGAATCTAAAATATATAAAAGTCTAATTTTTATCAGTACATTACAGAAAATAATGAACTTTATCACAATATGCTAATTTTTTTAGAAGGACTAGTGTGTGTGTGTATATAATATATATAAAATCAGTTGTATAGCATGTTACCCTTGTGTTAAGACATCGTCTCTGTGATCTTTGCGTTTATACTGTTTTGCGGACTTTTGTAACCCTAAGCAAAAATGGTTGGCCGGAAGCGTAAGCCTACTAGCATGGGTGCAAGTCTCATACCCAGTGCACGCTGTGTTCTAAACGAGTTCAATGGCACCCTTGCGCACTTGAAAGACCGGAAGTCCATATAACCCACAGCAAGTACACTACTTTCAGTTTTGAGCGCCTCACATATTGTAAGTGTTGATTGGCTGTTTTAAGCTTCATGTAAAGTGACTCAGTATACATAAGTGACTGATTTGAAATTAATGTTGAACACATCATACGTCACTGTAGCAACTTATGTTCACTTTCAACTTACATTTTTAATTGGTTCTGGACGGCAGAACGTAAGTTGGGGAGCGTCTGTACATGTTAAGTTTTTTAATGTTTAATTGTTATTATAAGCATTTATAGCATTGAATATGTATTTATTGATATTATATACACATATACATGTACGTATACGTCAGTCGGGAGGTTGGAGGGTGATCCTACTTTGTGGATTTCGATGGGGATCTTGGTCCCAATTAACCACGGAAAGTGAGGATCCCTGTGTGTGTGTAAAAAAAAATATATATATATATACACACACACACTCCCCGATTTACGTTCATCTGTTCTACGTTTTTTTGTCAAAATTGTCAAATTTTCAATTTAGACGTACCAACGTAGTATGCTGACGTAATGACGCAGTGACGCAAAATGTAATGACGCTGTGTCCATTGTTTAGTCCCTCCTTCTTCCCAGTTCGGTTATATATATATATATATATACACATTGTTTTATACATATATATATATATATATATATATATATACACACACACACACACACACACACACACACAATATATAGCGTGTTACCCTTGTGTTTACACTGTATTTGCGGACTTTTGTAACCCTAAGCAAATATGGTTTGTCAGAAGCATAAGCCTACTAGCATGGGTGCAAGTCTCATACACAGAGATAAATTAACTATCTGCTTGGATCGGCGCAATCTACCATGCATACTCAGTTAAACAAATAGAGTTGTAAAATGAATGAAAACCCGAATCCAGAAAAGAAAGAGAACTCTCCACTCTGCTGGTGATTCACATCACTGCAGGCTGAGTACTAAACCTGTATTCAATGGCGCCCTCGCTCACTTGAAAGACCAGAAGTCTGTATAACCCACGCTTTGTCTCAAGCACAAATAAGTAAACTACTTTCGGTGTTGAGCGCCTCACATATTGTAAGTGTTGATTGGCCGTTTTAAGCTTCATGTAAAGTGACCATCCGTCGACCATCGGAACCATTTATAAGCAGAAAGATCGCATCATAGAGAATATTAAAGGTTATATTTTATACTGTATTTGATATTTGATGAGTGAACTTGATTAAAATTTATCTATTTGAAATTATTTTGCTTGAATTTAATTTATTTGAAATTAATGTTGATATTATTTGATATTATTTTACAATGTTATGTTTATATTAATTGATTTAGGGGTGTTTTATGAGATACGGTAATGGTATTTATGGATGCATAGTACAGTATGAGCGTCATACATCACTGTAACAACTTACGTTCACTTTCAACTTGCGTTTTTAATTGGTTCCAGACGGCCGAACGTAAGTCGGGGAGCGTCTGTATATGTCCAAGAGAGGCACCTTAGAACATGTCCTCAGCTGTTACACTACAGCATTGGGAGAAGGGCGCGACAGGTGGAGGCATGACTAAAAGACCATCGCCGAGGCCATCAGTACGGGATTGGCTTGGGCAAAACAATTCCGCCCCACCTAAGAACATCATTGCCTTTGTGAGGGCTGGGGAGCAGGCTGCCCCAGCCAACAAACCACCAGCAGGCATTCTGACCACTGCAAGAGACTGGCAGCTGTTAGTGGATCCTGAACACCAGTTGAAGTTCCCTAGCCATATTGAGGTCACCACCCTCCGTCCTGACATTGTCCTTGTGTCAGAGGCCACCAAGCAAGTGACACTGCTGGAGTTGACTGTCCTGTGGGAAGACCGCCTGGAAGAAGCCTTTGAGAGGAAGCTTTCCAAGTACACGGGACTGGTGAAAGACTGTCAGCAATCAGGATGGAGGGTGAAGTGCCTTCCAGTGGAGGTTGGCTGCAGAGGCTTTGCGGCCTGGTCCTTCGCCAAAGCTCTGAGTTGTCTAGGCATCGTCGGGCAACAGAGGAGAACAGTTTAAGACTTAAAGCAAGGTGATCTCACCAAGATGGCTTCACTTCAGAATTGAAACAGTAATGTCCAATCTAGGTTTTTTTTTTTTCTTTTCTTTTGATGATCAGTGATTGGTGGAAACAGGTGGAAGGTGTGGCTGTTTGGTTGATGTGAAAACCTGCACCCACACCAGCCTTTTGCGGATAAGATTGCCCAACCCTGGAATAGACCAAGGCAATGGACAAGAGACCATGAGCTCACAGTGTAATTGTGGAAAAGTTTACAAAAACCTTCAAGGCTTGAAAATCCACCAAGCAAAGATGAAGTGTTTGGGGGGCAGGAGCAACACAACACACAGGTGTTTTACCTGATGACACGCAGGAGGGGCCTTGCCCGGAGTCACCCCACAGTGCTCGGAACCTCCAAGTGTTGTCATTGCGCTCCTCAAGCACCCAGTCAAAGCGGAGACAGATTAAGTGGCCGGCAGCTACCATGACTTCACTGTGGAAGCAATTTGACAATGACGTGGACCAAATTTCGGAGTCAGTGTCAAAGGGAGAGGCGCACCGGAAGCTGCAAGCCATGACAGCAATCATTGTTGGGTTAGCAGCGGCGCAGTTTGACGAAGAGGAGAAGAAAAGTTCGGGAACATCCCAGACAAAGAACCACAGAGCAAAGAAGATCCACCTCATAAGGAGAGAGAGATGAAAACACTGAAGTCTTATTATAAAGAGGCAGGAGATGAGGAGCATTCCGGCTTAGCCCAGTTGTTGTCCATCCATCGGAAGCAGATAAGGGTCCTCCGCCGGGCAGAGTGGCATCGGAGGCGGCGACGCGAGAGGGCACGCAGACAAGCGGCCTTTATAGCCAACCCCTTCAAGTTCACAAAAGATCTACTAGGCCAGAAACGCAGGGGCAAACATTCATACTTTCATTCATAATTTCATACTCACAAACATTCAAACTCACCCACATTCATAAGCACAAATGTCTGCAGTTCGCTCAGTGGTACTGGGACTTCAACTGGCACCATGTGCTGTGGTCAGATGAGATCAAGATAGTGTTTGTTTACAAAAAGCTCTAAGTAAGTCTGACAGAGCACAAAAGATAAGTATGCACGTCATGCCCACTGTGGAGTATGAGGGAGGATCTGTGATGCTGTGGGAACGTTTCTCTTCCAGAGGCCATGGGAACCTTGTTAGGGTGCATGGCATCATGGAATGTTTTCAAATATCAGGATATTTAAAATGAAAATATGATGGCCTCTGCCTGAAAGCTTAAGATGGGTCATCACTGGGCCTGTCAGCAAGATAATGACTCGAAACATGTTGCTAAATCTATAACAGAAATATTTTCACCAGATACAGAATCAAGCTTCTCCCATGGCTATCTCAGTCCCCAGACCTCAACCCCATTCAAAACCTGTGGCGTGAATTGAAGAGAGTACAGAGAAGAGGACCTAGGTCGCTGTTTGGTTGAGAGAGATTATGCAGAGAGGAAACATTCAAGATCCCTCTTCGTATACAGGTCCTTCTAAAAAAATTAGCATATTGTGATGAAGTTCATTATTTTCTGTAACAGACTGATAAAAATTAAACTTTTCACATATTTTAGATTCATTGCACATCACTGAAATATTTCAGGTCTTTTATTGTTTTAATACTGATGATTTTGGCATACAGCTCATGAAAACCCAAAATTCCTATCTCAAAAAAATTAGCATATCAGACTTGCTGCTTGGGTAACAGCCTGTCCCTCATTACTCCCTACCCAGGCTCTGCGCACTGGGGAGTATCACCAGCCGGGATACCAGCCAGAGCGCAGCCATAGTCCTTCGGGACTGACGGAGGCCTACCATATAAAAAATACAGTACATAATAATATCTTCTTCTTTTACTTTCGGCTGCTCCCTTCAGGGGTCGCCACAGCAAATCATCCGCCTCCACCTCACCCTGTCCTCCGCATCTTCTTTTCTGACTCCAACGACCTTCATGTCTTCCTTCACCACATCCATAAATCTCTTCTTCGGTCTTCCTTGAGGCCTTCTGCCTGGTAGTTCCAACCTCAGCATCCTACTACCAATATACTCACTATCCCTCCTCTGTACATGTCCAAACCATCTCAATCTAGCCTCTCTGAATTTGTCTCCAAAACATCTTACGTGGGCTGTCCCTCTGATATACTCATTTCTGATCCTATCCATCCTCGTTACTCCCAGGGAGAACCTCAACATTTTCATCTCCGCTACCTCCAGCTCTGCCTCCTGCCTTTTCCTCAGCGCCACTGTTTCTAAGCCATACAACATCGCTGGCCTCACCACCATCTTGTACACTTTTCCCTTCATTCTTGCTGACACTCTCCTATCGCACATCACACCGGATACTTTTCTCCAACCATTCCAGCCTGCCTGCACACGCTTCTTCACCTCTTTTCCACACTCTCCATTGCTCTGGATTGTTGAGCCGAAGTACTTAAAATCCTCCACCTTCGTTATCTCTGCTCCCTGTAACATCACCGTTCCTCCTGGGTCCTTCTCATTCACACACATGTATTCTGATTTTTTGAGGCTAACCTTCATTCCTCTCCTTTCCAGGGCATACCTCCACCTCTCTAGATTTTCCTGCACTTGTTCTCTGCTCTCACTACAGATCACGATGTCATCTGCAAACATCATAGTCCATGGAGATTCTTGTCGAACCTCGTCTGTCAGCCTGTCCATCACCATAGCAAACAAGAAGGGGCTCAGAGCTGACCCTTGATGCAGTCCCACCTCCACCTTGAATTCGTCGGTCACACCGACAGCACACCTCACCACTGTCTTACATCTCTCATACATGTCCTGTACCACTCTAACATACTTCTCTGCCACTCCAGACTTCCTCATGCAATACCACAGTTCTTCTCTTGGCACCCTGTCATATGCTTTTTCCAGATCCACAAAGGCACAATGTAGCTCCCTCTGACCTTCTCTGTACTTCTCTATTAACATCCTCAAGGCAAACATTGCATCTGTGGTGCTCTTTCTTGGCATGAAACCAAACTGTTGTTCACAAATGCTGACCTCTGCCCTTAGTCTAGCTTCCACTATTCTTTCCCATAACTTCATCGTATGGCTCATCAACTTTATACCTCTGTAGTTGCTGCAACTCTACACGTCTCCCTTGTTCTTAAAAATGGGCACCAGCACACTTCTCCTCCACTCCTCCGGCATCTGCTCACTCTCTAGTACCTTGTTGAATGTTCTTGTCAGAAAATCTACTGCTACCTCTCCTAGACACTTCCATACCCCCACCGGTATATCATCAGGACCAACTGCCTTTCCATTCTTCATCCTCTTCAATGCCCTTCTCACTTTACCCTTACTGATCTTTGCTACATCCTGCTCCTCAATGGTTACCTCTTCTACTCTTTTTTCTCTCTCATTTTCCTCATTCATCAGCTCTTCAAAGTACTCTTTCCATCTTCCCAGCACACTTCTGTCATCAGTCAATACAGTTCCCTCTCTGTCCTTTATCAATCTAACTTGCTGCACGTCCTTCCCATCTCTATTTTTCTGCTGTGCCAACCTGTATAGATCATTTTCTATCATACAAGTTATCATACGCCCTCTGTTTGGCCTTAGCCACTGCTACTTTCGCCTTACGCTGTGTCTCCTTGTACTCCTGTTTACTCTCTTCGGTCCTATCAATGTCCCACTTCTTCTTGGCCAACCTCTTCCTTTGTACACACTCCTGCACTTCCTCATTCCACCACCAAGTCTCCTTAAATGATATATCTATATAAAATTTTTTTTTACCAGCGATAACAGTTTGACACACTCCTGAGACGGGATGATATAATCAATGATCATTTCAGAGCTATACAATCTGAGGTTTGTAATTTGATTTGAAATACATCTAATTTCCAGCTATTCAGAGCAAAAAAAAAGTTATTACATAAATCAGTCTCTATTGCTTGTGTGAGACCACTTAATCTTCAGCAGTTCATATAGTTAAGGCATCACTGCTTTATTTAGAATATATTATATATATATATATATATATATATATATATATATATATATATATATATATATATATATATATATATACACACACACACACACGGATATACATGCATGCATATATACATATACACATATCCACTTCTTTTCCTTTCGGCTTTTCCCTTCAGGGGTCACCACAGCATCTCACCCTATCCTCTGCATCTTTTCTGCCTTGATGTCCTCCTTCACTGGGTCCATGAATCATCTCTTTGGTCTTCCTCTAGGCCTTCTGTCTGGTAGTTCCAACCTAAGCATCCTACTACAAATAGACTCACTATCCCTCCTCTGTACATGTCCATACCATCTCAATCTCGCCTCTCGGACTTTTTCTCCAAAACCTCTTGCATGTGCTGTCCCTCTGATGTACTCATTCCTGATCCTATCATCCTCGTTACTCCCAAAGAGAACCTCAACATTTTCATCTCTGCTACCTCCAGCTCTGCCTCCTGTCTTTTCCCCAGGGCCACTGTTTCTAAACCATACAACATCGCTGGCCTCAACACCGTCTTGTACACTTTTCCTTTCATTTTTGCCGATAGCTTCCTATCACACATCACACTGGACACTTTTCTCCAACCATTCCAACCTGCCTGCACACGCTTCTTCACCTCTTTGCCACACTCCCATTGCTCTGGATTGTTGAGCCAATGTACTTAAAATCCTCCACCTTCCTTATCGCTGCTCCCTGTAACCTCAGCGTTCCTGTTGGGTCCTTGACATTCATACACATGTATTCTGTCTTACTGAGACTCACCTTCATTCCCCTCCTTTCCAGGGCATACCTTCACCTCTCTAGATTTTCCTGCACTTGTTCTCTGCTCTCACTGCAGATCAAAATGTCATCTGCAAACATCATAGTCCATGGAGATTCTTGTCGAACCTCGTCTGTCAGCCTGTCCATCACAACAACAAACAAGAAGGGGCTCAGAGCTGACCCTTGATGCAGTCCTACCATCACCTTGAACTCTTCTGTCACACTGACAGCACACCTCACCACTGTCTTCATCTCTTATACTCTCATACATGTCCTGCACTACTCTAACATACTTCTCTGCCACTCCAGACTTCCTCATGCAACACCACAGTTCCTCTCTTGGCACCTTCTCTGTACTTCTCTATTAACATCCTCAAGGCAAACATTGCATCTGTGGTGCTCTTTCTTGGCATGAAACCAAACTGTTGTTCACAAATGCTGACCTCTGTCCTTAGTCTTGCTTCCACTATTCTTTCCCATAACTTCATCGTATGGCTCATCAACTTTATCCCTCTGTAGTGAAGAAGACGTTGCCACAACTCTGCACGTCTCCCTTGTTCTTAAAAATGGGCACCAGCACACTTTTCTCACCCGCAACTACTTTGCAGTCACTGACCTCCTTCAAATTACATCGCCTACACAAGATGTAGTCTACCTGTGTGCTCCGACCTCTGCTTTTATAAGTCACCCTATGCTCCCATTTCTTCTTGAAGAAAGTATTCACCACAGCCATTTCCATCCTTTTTGCAAAATCTACCAACATCTGTCCTTCTGTGTTCCTGTCCTGGATACCAAACCTGCCCATCACTTCCTCGTCCCCTCTGTTGCCTGCACCAACATGTCCATTGAAGTCTGCCCCAATGACTACTTCTTCATCTTTGGGGGTATTCTGCATCACTTCATCGAACTCACTCCAGAATCTCTCCTTCTCTTCTAGCTCACATCCTGCCTGTGGGGCATAAGCACTAACAACATTGAACATCATGCCTTCAATTTCTAACTTGAGACTCATCACTCTGTCTGACACTCTTTTCACTTCTAGAACATTTCTGACAAACTCCTCCTTCAAGATGACTCCTACTCAATTTTTCTTCCCATCCACACCATGAAAAAACAGCTTAAACCCTGCTCCTATGCTTCTAGCCTTGCTCCCTTTCCACCTGGTCTCCTGAACACACAGTATGTCCACCTTCCTCCTCTGCATCATATCAGCCAGCTCTCTACCTTTTCCTGTCATAGTTCCAAGTCCCTACTTTCAGTCCTAGACTCCTGCCTTTCCTCTTTTCTCTCTGCCTACGGACACGCCTCCCACCTCTCCTTCTTAGACCAACAGTAGTCCAATTTCCACCAGCACCCTGTTGGTTAACAGCACTGATGGCAGTCGTTGTTAACCCAGGCCTCGACCGTTCCGGTATGAATTTTTTTGATATGACTCACATGTTTTATTTGGCATTTGTTTTACGCCAGCTGCCCTTCCTGACGCAACCCTCTGCATTTATCTGGGCTTGGGACCGGCGTGAGGGAGAGACACTGGCTTGTGCCCCTCCCTCACGAGTCATCAGGAATGAGTACATCAGAGGGACAGCACATGTAAGACGTTTTGGAGACAAATCAGAGAGGCTAAATGGAGATGGTATGGAAATGTACAGAGGAGGGATAGTGAGTGTATTGGTAGTAGAATGCTGAGGCTGGAATTACCAAGTAGAAGGCCTAGAGGAAGACCAAAGAGCAGATTTATGGATGTGGTGAAGGAAGACATGAAGGTAGTTGGACAAAGAGTAGAAGATGCAGAGGATAGGGTGAGATGGTGGCAGATGATTCGCTGTGGCAACCCCTGAAGGGAAAAGCCGAAAGGAAAATAAGATTTTTTTTATTTATATATATATATATATATATATATATATATATATACACACACACATTATATATACATACGTACACATATGTACAGATATACATATACACACACACACACACACACACACTCAGATGCGTACCTTACATAAAAATGTAAGTAGTTTTGATGGGGGGTTTTGGGTTGTTTTTTGCATAATTCGCCCTGTTTTGTGGGCACTTTCC
>CM045736.1:52978895-53003895 GCA_024760905.1 Plotosus lineatus
AAGGTAGCGGTGTCAAAGGCCAAACAGAGGGTGTATGATGACTTGTATGATAGGTTGGACAGTAAGGAGGGAGAAAATGATTTATACAGGTTAGCACAGCAGAGAAATAGAGATGGGAAAGACGTGCAGCAAGTTCAAGTGATAAAGGACAGAGAGGGAAATGTATTGACTGATGACAGAAGTGTGCTTGGAAGATGGAAAGAGTACTTTGAAGAGCTGATGAATGAGGAAAATGAGAGAGAAAAAATGAAAGAGTAGAAGGGGTGACCGTTGAGGACCAGGAAGTAGCAAAGATTAGTAAGGGAGAAGTGAGGAGGGCATTGAAGAGGATGAAGACTGGAAAGGCAGTTGGCCCTGATGACATACCAGTTGAGGTATGGAAGTGTCTAGGCGAGGTAGCAGTAGATTTTCTGACAAGAATATTCAACAAGGTCTTAGAAAGTGAGCAGATGCCGGAAGAATGGAGAAGTGTGCTTGTGCCCATTTTTAAGAACAAGGGAGATGTACAGAGTTGTGGCAACTACAGAGAGATAAAGTTGATGAGCCATACAATGAAGTTATGGGAAAGAATAGTGGAAGCTAGACTAAGGGCAGAGGTCAGCATTTGTGAACAACAGTTTGGTTTCATGCCAAGAAAGAGCACCACAGATGCAGTGTTTGCTTTGAGGATGTTAATAGAGAAGTACAGAGAAGGTCAGGAGCTGCATTGTGCCTTTGTGGATCTGGAGAAAGCATATGACAGGGTGCCGAGAGAGGAACTGTGGTATTGCATGAGGAAGTCTGGAGTGGCAGAGAAGTATGTTAGAGTAGTGCAGGACATGTATGAGAGATGTAAGACAGTGGTGAGGTGTGCTGTCGGTGTGACAGAAGAGTTCAAGGTGGAGGTGGGACTGCATCAAGGGTCAGCTCTCAGCCCCTTCTTGTTTGCTATGGTGATGGACAAGCTGACAGACGAGGTTCGACAAGAATCTCCATGGACTATGATGTTTGCAGATGACATCGTGATCTGTAGTGAGAGCAGAGAACAAGTGCAGGAAAATCTAGAGAGGTGGAGGTATGCCCTGGAAAGGAGGGCAATGAAGGTTAGTCTCAGTAAGACAGAATACATATGTGTGAACAACAAGGACCCAAGAGGAACGGTGAGGTTACAGGGGGCAGAGATAAAGAAGGTGGAAGATTTTAAGTACTTAGGCTGAACAATCCAGAGCAATGGAGAGTGTGGAAAAGAGGTGAAGAAGCGCGTGCAGGCAGGTTGGAATGGATGGAGAAAAGTGTCCGGTGTGATGTGTGATAGGAGAGTATCGGCAAGAATGAAGGGAAAAGTGTACAAGACTGTGTTGAGGCCAGCGATGTTGTATGGTTTAGAAACAGTGGCACTGGGGAAAAGACAGGAGGCAGAGCTGGAGGTAGCAGAGATGAAAATGTTGAGGTTCTCTTTGGGAGTAACGAGGATGGATAGTATCAGGAATGAGTACATCAGAGGGACAGCACATGTTAGACGTTTTGGAGACAAAGTCAGAGAGGCTAGATTGAGATGGTTTGGATTTTGATTTATTGCCATTTATAGCTACCATCAGGCTAATTTATTGTCTTGGCCATTTAAGAACATTTCTTTTTCTTCGACCTAACCCTTTAAATTCCACACCAAGAAAAAAGCAAATAATTGCTTGTTTCCTCTGTATTTTTGTAAAGCACATTCTTCATGGTACTTTAGTGAATCTGTGCAAGAAATTATACAGGGGGTGGACAAAATAATTGAAACACTTAACATTTTGGCATCATCATCTTTGAACATAATTTAAACAATCAAAACTTGGCATCTGTATTGATTCATACAACTCTTTTAGAGACGATGGTGGACTTGTGCTTTGCTGAGGACATTTGTCCCTCTCTTTCAAAGGCAGTCATTACTTTTGAGACAGTAGCTCTTGAAACTCCGAACATTTGGGCAGTTTTTGTTACACTAGCGCCGACCATACGAGCACCAACAATTTGGCCTCTTTTAAAATCTGAAAGGTCTGCCATTATGGGGTCTGATAAATGTTTTCCATGTCTTCCGGACACATCGAAACAAGTCCGTGACATTGGAAGCAATGTTTTCAATGTCAGAATTCCGGAATCACAGAAAATACTTTTAAAACCAGAAACAGGAACCACATCGCATCCTTCCGCAACATTAAAAGCAGAAACGCCACCGAACTCAGCAAGCACATCTGGACACTCAAAGACATGAACACTGATCATATCTCATGGAGAATTCTATCATCGCACCCGACATACAACAGCTCAAACAAAAGATGCAATTTATGCCTCAGAGAGAAGTTCTTCATTATATACCGACCTGAACTGTCCTCATTAAATAAAAGAAACGAACTCTTAACTTCATGCCGACACAGGAAAAAAAACATTATTATGCAACACACACCCTTAAGTATTCTTATGTATATATATATATATATATATACACGTATACATGTGTGTGTAGGTGTGTATGCATGTATGTATATATATATATATATACATACATACATACGAGTTCACGTGTATGTAGAAATGTATGCACATATATGCATATACTGTCCTAATATTTAAGAGAACCCGCCCCCGAATGCATAATGTACATCACGCCATCTAGCGGACGCCATGTTAATCGACATAGCACCGCCCCCAGCACTTTGTAATCATTCTTCTGTTATCACCTGAAGAGAGAGGATGGTTTCACCACCCCTCGAAACCGATCTGGAGTGAGAAATTAAGTTTCAATAGAAAGTCTTTGTCCTGTCCTTTTATATATATGAAAAAGTATCTGAAACACACACACACACACACACACACACACACACACACACACACAGAAATACACAGATAGATAGATAGATAGAGATCAAATGACACCTGGATTGCACACAGGTAAACCTTATTTAACTTCCTTTGTGACTTCTAAAGAGGATTGATGTTATTGTTCCCTATATTTTAGCATATTTTTCAGTAACACATTTTTTTATAAAAGTGTTTTGTTTTTTTTTCCTGGCCTTCATTCAACAAATTGGTCCATGTTATTTTCTGTAGGTTGTTTAGATTAAAGCTAAAAAAAATCCAAAAGTTGTAAGGGAACAAAATTAAAAAAAAATTATTAAAAAAATCCAAGGTTTGGGAATACTATTTTCGGCTATGATATATTAATTCTTTTAAATATTTCCTTTTGTCAGGCATCAAAATATTTAGGAAAAAATGTGTTTTACAGGAACATATTTACAGTTACTCTTTCCTTACTACTTCTTGAGTCATAGCTGTCTGAACACTTTAGTCATGGGTGTGTCGTTATGCCATTGTATTTACTCAAAAAACAGCATTAAAAAATAACTTCTTGAATGATATACTTTAAAATAATTTTTTAACAAAGTTCATAGAATATTTATTCAATTTTGACTTGTAAGAAGTCACAATATTTCAACACACTCCACTGCATGAAGTGCATTTATACATCACCACCAACCCAAAGGATTGATTCTGCAAAGAGCATAAATAAAAACAAGAACATATTTACAAGGATAAAGGAAGAAAGGATTGTGCCCAAATAGTACAGAAAACTGTCAGCAAAGTGGACAGCACAGGAGTCATTGGGGGGATCTGTACACCAAAGGTGACGCTGTCTGAAATTGGACACATACCGAAATCATCAAATTACAGAGACACATTAACGGAAAAATTCAAGTCTAAATGGGGTCAATGCCATTATTCTCATTTATAGACTGGGGAACAGCCTGATGGAGAAACCCTTGAACGCCCACATACTGACCAAAAAATATTTTATTTATATATATATATATATATATATATATATATATATATATATATATATATATAAAAAACCTAATTCCCCGTCTTCCACTGGCATGCTGATTTAAAATAAATTAAACACTGTAGCTGAGCTAAAGCTCATAAGGGAGCTGTAGAAATAAGGTCAACATGAGGCATGTCCGGAAAGCAAAGCTTATAGTGCATAACCTTTCTGCATTGGTCATCATTTCGAGGGCTGCACACAAATCCTCACACATGCACTCTTACTTTCAGCTTCTACAGACAAGGAAAACAAAACAAACAAAAAACACGTCTGGTACATGAACACATGGCCATTCTTCTACACACAAGGTTTAGTGTAGGTCATGATATTTTGTCACAGTTAAATTTAAGGGACATTGTATGTAAAAGTCAGAGAAAACAGGCACTGTGTGCCAAAAATATCATTTCAACCTGTAAACAGTGATTTTAAAATGACTGTGTTTTAAACGTGTGGCTAAAGTTTATGGAGGTCCTAGAGGATATTCATTTTGAGTGCAAAACCCGTTT
Organism: Plotosus lineatus; assembly: GCA_024760905.1. Classification (NCBI taxonomy): domain Eukaryota; kingdom Metazoa; phylum Chordata; class Actinopteri; order Siluriformes; family Plotosidae; genus Plotosus; species Plotosus lineatus. The sequence continues at coordinate 52,983,246 of CM045736.1, forward strand.
TGGTATTACTGAAAAAGTATTACACACCATCTTTACAACATACAGTTTCAAAAATCTCTCTTTGATGCTATGCAGTCTGTCAAAAAGTAATCAGTCAATCATACAAGATTCAAATGTTCCTTCCAGAACAACTGGGATGTTGGCAGGATGGTCTACTATTTAGTTCCTATGGCAGATACTCAGACTCCAAGTGCCACTGAATGGATACTGTGCCCAGAAAACCATGTCTTCAGTTCCCATCATGCACCATGAACATGTTTCTCACACACTTTTGGAGTTGAGGTCTATTTACAACAGAAATAAGAAAATCGGCAGATCCTGACAAATAACGTAGCTTTAGTTCATAAGAAGCAACTTCCTAGAAAAAAATAGATGAGTGATCAGTCTTCCTTAATTCAGTACTGTAAAACCTTATATTTCCACAACCACAAGTGTGCGAGTGTGTGTGTGTGTGTGTGCATCCATCCGTGCGTTATGAAAAAGCAACTGAGGTACACATGATTAGTCCACCCATCATGGAGCATCGGAATCAGAGCTGATTCTCAAGGAGTCAAGCAGTTTGGTTGGCATCTCTCCTGAGTGAATGAAAGTCTTCAACTTAACTGGTGATAAGATGGGAGAAGGCCATGAGGGTGAGGGAAAGTCAACTCAGCGAAACCGGGGAGATGAGAGACTGTGGGGGTCGGTATCTGTGCGTGGGTTTGTGCTTGAGATGGAATGACAGAGCTAAATGCCTGCTGTTTTCAAGATATAAAGACAGAATTATTGAGTGTGCTTAAACTGGGAGGCCGTTCCTTTAAAAAAAAAAAAAAAAAAATTTCACGTCCTCAGTGAAGTACTGAGTAAGAGTCAAGGAGAACTCAGTGGATGTGTCTGTTTTAACTGGAGTTTGATATCTGTCGTGATGGTCGTCCCGTGGATGAGGTGCTGTATGTTCTTGAACGTTGTCTGGTTCTGCAGGGTACCTCAAGTTCTTGAAACAGTGGTGTCTCTGTGATATCGGATGCTTCGGGCCGCTCAGCAGGAACAGGAGATAGCATAGAACGGACCATCTGAGCCTGAAAAGAACAGCAAGAAACTCATTGGTAAAAAAAAACAAAAAAAACAAACAAAACCCAGTACTGCACTTGCCACTGAAATCAACCTTTATAAGTAAAAAAAACTTGCACAAGTTACAACGGGAAGTACACAATAAGAATAAGTGATAGAAATGGATGAGTTTTATTGAAAATGTTAATAAATTGAACTGCTCAGCCTGAACCTCAATCAGTTGAATGAGACACAAAGTTTCCCTTTATTTAAACATAATGTCTATTTGACTAATACCAGTACTTTAGCACTTGGATCTCATTTTTTTTTAACATCTTTAACCACTTAATATTACTCAGTCCAACTCTGGTAAAGGTGGGGTACACCATGAGCAACTCACCAGGCCACTGGTGGGCCAACACACACATACACAACCATTCACATTTGATCTCACATCTAGGGGCAATTTGGAACTGCTAATCAGTCTATTGTGCATGTTTTTGGAGTGTTGGAAGAAACCAGAGTACCCAGAGGAAATTCAGAGAGAACATGCAAAAACTACACACAGAAATGCCCTGAGTCCAAGAATTGAAACAGAACCATCTTGCTGCGAGTGCAAACGCTGTGCTGCCAGTACTGCCAGTATTACTGACCACTGTACTGTAATTCCAAAACATAGGCAGCGGTAGCTCAGACACTAATACACTGTGCTATTAATTGAAAGGTTCGGAGTTCAAATTTCAGCTTACTGCAGTTGGGTCCTTAAAAAAGTCCCTGAACTAACACCTGATCATGTGTATAACTGTGAACTACCTTATATTTAATTAAAAAAAAAAAAAAAAAAAAAAAAAAAATTCACCCAAATACAAGCACCTCTAGTGGAAACTTTTTGAAATAAGGTCCACACCCTAAGACAGTGGAAAAAGTTTGAAGTTCTTTGGTTTTATATTTCACAATGGTGGGTCAAAAAAGGACGACATAATCGTCCTGAGTCTTATTCATGCTGTCTGCACTTTTGCTTTTTTAGAGATTTAGATTTTAGATTTCTACTTCCTTGACAACTGGTGATTCAACTAATAAACTTCAAGGTTCAGAAAGTAAAACACAAACCTTTGTAGTGCAGGGTTCCCTGAAAAAATGCCTTTTTAAAATGCATTCATCAACTATGAATAGACATCAGACACACTGACAATATTTCTGTGTATACAGCAATGCCAGTGTGTTTTACACCGTGAAATTACATCTGGTCAGCAGAGGGCAGTGTTGAATTTAGAATTAACATCAAGAAACGAGTCTCTGCTGAATAGACTCAAATGCAGAGGTACCTAACTTTACAAAATTAATCTGTTCCAATGCCTTTTTTGTAACCTGCATTTTACATGTAAAACGCGCAATTCATTCCAAGGCTCCCAATACAACCCCCCAAACCCCTTAAAAATTATAAAAGCAGACCTTTTAAGACCTCCTTCTGCTTCAATATCGTACCGATGGCAGACGGGTTTGGCCATATTCCTTTGTGATATCACTCGAGCCCGTTTTTTCTTCTCACATGTGTGTGTTTGTGTGTGCGTGCATGTGTTGACCATGTCTTCTGAGCAGAGTTATAATCTTACAAATGTTTATGGAAGGTTAAAAGCCTGAGTCAAGAAATAAAGCAACAGTAACTCTGTCCTTTACACGAAAAGCATAATGATAAATTCAGCTCCATAATAGCTAATGGGAGGGAGCTGCATCATCCCTCCAGCCAATAGGAGGCCAGTGGGGCGGAATGTTGGGAGATAGGCAATGGGAGGTAGCTGCGTCAACCCTCCTAGCCAATGGGAGGCCAGCGGGGGCGGGATGTTTGAATGTCATTGATGGAGAGCAGCTCTTTGTTTGAATGTTTGAATGGCGCATTTGAATTTTTAAGATGGCGGTTTAGTAACGTGAACTTGTTTCGGATCCAAAGACAAAAATTTTAGGAAAATGCATATCGTAACCTATGACAGGAAAAGGTAGAGCTGGCTGACATGATGCAGAGGAGGAAGGTGGACATACTGTATGTTCAGGAGACCAGGTGGAAAGGTAGCAAGGCTAGAACCTTAGGAGCAGGGTTTAAGCTGTTTTTTCATGGTGTGGATGGGAAGAAAAATGGAGTCGGAGTCATCTTGAAGGAGGAGTTTGTCAGGAATGTTCTCGAAGTGAAAAGAGTGTCAGACAGAGTGATGAGTCTCAAGTTAGAAATTGAGGGTGTGATGTTCAATGTTGTTAGTGCTTATGCCCTACAGGCAGGATGTGAACTAGAAGAGAAGGAGAGCTTCTGGAGTGAGTTAGATGAAGTGACGCAGAATACCCCCAGAGGTGAAAGAGTGGTCATTGGGGCAGATTCCAATGGACATGTTGATGCAGGAAACAGAGGGGACGAGGAAGTGATGGGCAGGTTTGGTATCCAGGACAGGAACGCAGAAGGACAGATGTCGGTAGATTTTGCAAAAAGGATGGAAATGGCGGTGGTAAATACTTTCTTCCAGAAGAGACAGAAGGATATGGTGACTTATAAAAGTGGTGGTAGGAGCACACAGGTAGACTACATCTTGTGTAGGCGATGTAATTTGAAGGAAGTCAGTGACTGCAAAGTAGTAGCGGGTGAGAGGGTTTCCAAACAGCATAGGATGGTGGTGGGCAGGATGACGCTGATGGTGAGGAAGATGAAGGCGGCAAAGTCAGATCAGAAGACAAAGTGGTGGAAGCTGAAAAAGGAAGAGTGTCATGTCTTCAAGGAGGAGTTGAAACAGGCTTTGGGTGGTCAGGAAGTGCTTCCAGATGACTGGACAACTACAGCAAATATGATCAGGGAGACAGGTCGGAGAATACTTGGTGTGTCATCTTGAAGGAGGAAGTGCAGGAGTGTGTCCAAAGGAAGAGGTTAGCTAAGAAGAAGTGGGACATTGAGAAGACTGAAGAGAGTAAACAGGAGTACAGGGAGACACAGTAAGGCGAAGGTAGCGGTGTCAAAGGCCAAACAGAGGGCGTATGATGACTTGTATGCTCGGTTGGAAAGTAAAACGGGAGAAAATGATTTATACAGGTTGGCACAGCAGAGAAATAGAGATGGGAAAGACATGCAGAAAGTTAGAGTGATTAAGGACAGAGAGGGAAATGTATTGACTGATGACAGAAGTGTGCTGGGAAGATGAAAAGAGTACTTTGAAGAGCTGATGAATGAGGACAAAGAGAGAAAAAAAAAAAAAAAGAGTAGAAGAGGTGACTGTTGAGAACCAAGAAGTAGCAAAGATTAATAAGGGGAAAGTGAGGAGGGCATTGAAGAGGATGAAGAATGGAAAGGCAGTTGGTCCTGATGACATACCGGTGGAGGTATGGAAGTGTCTAGGAGAGGTACCAGTAGATTTCCTGCCAAGAACATTCAACAAGGTCTTAGAGCGTGAGAGGATGCCAGAGAAATGGAGGAGAAGTGTGATGGTGCCCATTTTTAAGAACAAGGGAGACATGCAGGGTTGTAGAAACTGCAGAGGGATAAAGTTGATGAGCCATACGATGAAGTTATGGGAGAGAATAGTGGAAGCTAGACTCGGGGCAGAGGTCAGCATTTGTGAACAACAGTTTTGTTTCATGCCAAGAAAGAGCACCATAGATGCAGTGTTTGCCTTGAGGATGTTAATAGAGAAGTACAGAGAAGGTCAGAAGGAGCTGCATTCTGCTTTTGTGGATCTAGAGAAAGCATATGACTGTGGCATTGCATGAGGAAGTCTGGGGTGGCAGAGAAGTATGTTAGAGTGGTGCAGGACATGTATGAGAGATGTAAGACAGTGGTGAGGTGTGCTGTCGGTGTGACAGAAGAGTTCAAGGTGGAGGTAGGACTGCATCAAGGGTCAGTTCTGAGCCCCTTCTTGTTTACTGTGATGATGGACAGGCTGACAGACGAGGTAAGACAAGATTCCCTATGGACTATGATGTTTGCAGATGACATTGTGATCTGTAGTGAGAGCAGAGAACAAGTGCAGGAAAATCTAAGGAGGTGGAGGTATGCCTTGGAAAGGAGGGGAATGAAGTTAGCCTCAGTAAGACAGAATACATGTGTATGAATGACAAGGACCCAACAGGAACGGTGAGGTTACAGGGAGCAGAGATAAAGAAGGTGGATGATTTTAAGTACTTGGGCTCAACAATCCAGAGCAATGGAGAGTGTGGAAAAGAGGTGAAGAAGCGTGTGCAGGCTGGTTGGAATAGTTGGAGAAAAGTGTCCGGTGTGATGTTTGATAGGAAGGTATCGGCAAGAATGAAAGGAAAAGTGTACAAGACGGTTTGTACAAGATTGAGATGGTTTGAACATGTACAGAGCAGGGATAGTGAGTACATTGGTAGTAGGATTCTGAGGTTGCAACTACTCGGCAGAAGGCCTAGAGGAAGACCAAAGAGACGATTCATGGACGTGGTGGAGGAGGACATGAAGGCAGTTGGTCTAAGAGAAAAAGATACAGAGGATAGGGTGAGATGGAGGCAGATGATTCACTGTGGCGACCCCTGAAGGGAACAGCCGAAAGGAAAAGAAGAAGCATTTCGTAACCTGCATTTTTCGTTTGGTGAGACTTTTGTAAACTGAGGTACCACTGTATGCAGAAGGAAAAAAAGAATGATTCAATTGCATTTAATGGAGACAACATGGATTTCAGAACAATGACTTTAAATAATAACAATCCTATGTACCCAAATGGAACCCTAGAGCTGTGCTTTCTGTTTCGAACCTTTCCTCTTGCTTTCATTTTGTCTGCATTGTTTTCATGCTTTGTGTAAATAGACACATCTTTACACACTGATCTTCATTCTTCTCCTTCCCAGGGCATACCTCCACCTCTTTAGATTTTCCTGCACTTGTTCTCTGCTCTCACTACAGATTACAATGTCATCTACAAAACATCATAGTCCATGGGTAATCTTGTCTAACCTTGTCAGCCTGTCCATCACCATAGCAAACAAGAAGGGGCTCAGTGCTGACCCTTGATGCAGTCCCACCTCCACCTTGAATTCGTCTGCCACACCGAAAGCACACCTCACCACTGTCTTACATCTCTCATGCATGTCCTGCACCACTCTAACATACTTCTCTGCCACTCCAGACTTCCTAATGCAATACCACAGTTCTTCTCTCAGCACCCTGTCATATGCTTTCTCCAGATCCACAAAGGCACAATGCAGCTCCTTCTGACCTTCTCTGTACTTCTCTATTAACATCCTCAAAGAAAACACTGCATATGTAGTGCTCTTTCTTGGCATGAAACCAAACTGTTGTTCACAAATGCTGACCTCTGCCCTTAGTCTAGCTTCCACTATTCTTTCCCATAACTTCATCGTATGGCTCATCAACTTTATCCCTTTGTAGTTGCCACAACTCTGTACGTCTCCCTTGTTCTTAAAAATGAGCACCAGCACACTTCTCCTCTATTCCTCTGGCATCCTCTCACTCTCTAAGACCTTGTTGAATGTTCTTGTCAGAAAATCTACTGCTACTTCTCCTAGACACTTCCATACCTCCACCGGTATGTCATCAAGACCAACTGCCTTTCCATTCTTCATCCTCTTCAATGCCCTCCTCACTTCACCCTTACTAATCTTTGTTACTTCCTGGTTCTCAACGGTCACCTCTTCTCTTTTTTTCTCTCTCATTTTCCTCATTCATCAGCTCTTCAAAGTACTCTTTCCATCTTCCCAGCACCCAGACACATCTTTCCACACTGATATACAAACAATTACCTCCAAAACATTGCTTTTGCAGAAGAATATAGGAAACTGCAGCCCGCGGACCTCAGTGAGGGTCTAGAAGAATAAAAGAATGATGTAAAATTGATGAAAGATTTTTTTTTTTTTAATTAAGCAGAGCCTAAAGCAAAATGTAATCTGAATGGTCACAGAACAGGAGCATGAGTGTTCTTACTCTGACTCTCTCCATCTGTGTGCGAAATGGGCAGAGCAGCTCAAACAGGATCAAACCCAGAGAATAAATATCCACCTTATGAGAGTACAAGTTCCCGGACAACTGCAAAAGAGAGATAAAGAGTTCAGCATGTACTGACACACAGTACAGCATTAGGATGTTTCCAGCAAATCATTTAATGCATTTCTGTAAGCAGATGTGAACCAAAGCACCCGCATTTACAGCTGCCAATCAGAACACCCAAGCACACACGCACCTGTTCTGGGCTCATGTAGAGTTTTGTGCCCACTTGGCCAGTGTGGCGAGCATAAACTGGCATAGGAGTGAGGGTGTTTATTTCCTCTTCATCTTCTTCTTCCTGATCCATAGCTGTCACCAGTCCAAAGTCCCCAACTTTCACTACATCATCGAGTGTGAAGAAGATATTTGAGGGCTAATGGACATCAAGACAGAAGAGAGAGTTCAAGACAGAAAGAAACAGAAAATAATGTTATTTTGCAGCCCTATGGATTTAGAAACCACTGGCATATGCATCATATGCAAGGCATACCTTCAGGTCTCGATGCATAAGTCCCTTGCTGTGAATAAAGTCGACGGCCTCGGCGATCTGCAGAAAGATAGCAAGACACTGCGAGTGCTCTCTGAGATCAGGCTGAGAGCGCTGCGCCATCCAGTCCTTTAGGTTCTCCTTCCTGCACAGCTGCATCTGGATGTACAGGTAGACTTTAGGTGTTAGGGCAAGCCTTGACGTAGATGTAGGAGCTTGGAGTGGCAGCTTCAGAGATGTTGGCCGAGAAGGAGAGAAAGTGTACGGGCCTGATGAAGCAGTTGGGTGAGCTCTGGATCCCGAGTGGGAGGGGCACTGTGTCTGAATCGGAGTGGAATGGCTAAGTTCTGTATCATTGTCCTGCTGATCACAACCAGAGTCTTCAAAAACAATGTCAAAGGAAGATGATGTGCAGTCATTATGAGCCTCTGTGCGGGGGGGACACAGCTCAAAAGAATGCGGCGACCCAGAAAGTTCTAGGTCCGGATCAACATCAGCATTGCTGTCTGGATCAGACATCATGCTGTCCAGCCCCAAGCCATCAACACACACATGCTCCTGAGTGACCACACCAACATCACCCTCAGCGACACACTCACACCGCAGATCCAGAGGAGAGGGCGTGGAGACGGGCACCTTCACAGAAAACGCCTCCATGTGGTCAGGAGAGGTGAGCGGCCAATCAGTAGCACTAACAAATACAAAAAACTACAGTTATATCATGCTCCCCAGGCGCCCTTAAAAGAAGAAAACATTGTCCAATTTACAATGAATATGAAATTGCTGACAATGGCTTTACCCTGAAACATACAAAGGATTTTCAATATATTTTTGCCTGCATTTAATTATCAGAAAATACTACCCACCACTCCACAGATAGATGCAAATTAACAGCTTTTAATGTGTTCTTGATCAATATGCACCATAATGCAGAGAACAGGTTAATGGATAATGTATGGCATGTGGAGACGTCCTTCTCAACAGACAGCTGTCTACATTACATAGCATGTGTGCAGTATCTGCAATGCTCTGTACCAACTGGTTTTGAAATTAATTGGAATTGTTTCTCAACAAAGTGTCGAAAAAAAATAGAATTGCCACATAAATTCCAATAAGGCAGGATAAAAGCAAAAAGAAAAAAAAAAAAAAAGAAAGAAAAAGAAAAAAAAAAGTATATATATTATATACACACGCACACACACCTTGACTTACGAGTGTCTTATATAATGAATTTTCCATGATACGAGCTTCGATCCCACCAAAAATCTGCTCCATCCAACGTGCAAAATTTTGATTTACAAGCTCTGCTGGGTAAATGCCCCCCAGAACACCACGTGCGACTGAAACTAGTGCTGACTGCACCCCACATCGTTTGCAAAAGGATTCCTGACCAAGTATTGAGTGTATAACTGAACATAATTATTTGAAGGTTGACTTTTTTCTATTAAAAACACTTTTTTTTTTTGGGGGGGTCGGATGAAATATGCTAATTTTTTGAGATAGGGATTTTTGGTTTTTCTTTACTTTTTTGCCAAAATTATCAATATTAAAACAATAAAAGTCCTGAAATATTTCAGTTGGGGTGCAATGAATCTAAAATATATGAAAGTTTAATTTTTATCAGTACATTACAGAAAATAATTAACTTTATCACAATATGCTAATTTTTTGAGAATGACTAGTGTGTGTGTGTGTATATATATATATATATATATATATATATATATATATATATATATATATACACACACACAAAATATAAACTTAACAAATCCAATCTATTCTAATTTCCTTCTGAATAAAATAATACATAACAGGTACTATTAAATGCTTTTTCACACCCAAGCCTAGTGGCTCATCAGGCCGGTGCTTATCCCTGGTTTCTGTAGCGTGAAGCGACTAGGAGTTCAACTCCTCCTGGATGGGATGCTGGTCCATCGCAGGTTCCATTCCCAGTATATTTTTACTGGTACACATTTATACTGCTGGGTGAACAGAAGCACACTTGTGGTTAAGACCTTGACCAGGCGTCTTAGTACAGTGGGAGTCTAACTGGGATTCGAACACAAAACCTCCCGATCATGAGTACCACACCCTTACCACTATACCACCGGCCTCACACTTTTAAATGCAGTCGTCCTTTATTACTACTTTTATGACTCATTTACTAATTAACACATGTCAATACACCAACAAGCTTTGTTGCTTTTATTTTAAATCATACCTGGCATCTTTAAGCCAGCGACGATCCATTTCTTCTTGCCAGCCCTGAGGCGGGCTCTCTTGCCAAGCATTGAAGTAACGGATGATGCCTGGATGTTCCAATTTAGCCAAGGCCTTTACCTCCCGCATCACCTTTTCACGTGCCACTTCCCTGTTTAAACAAATATTTCAAATAAAATATTTAATTATTAATATAAATACATATACTGAGTATATTTACATACTGCACTATAGTGTTTACCTGTTGGGTAAGCGGATCCTCTTGATGGCATAATTGCAGTCGTCTACTTTGTTCCGTGCCTCAAACACAACTCCAAAGCCTCCTCGCCCTAAACACTGAACTGGTTCAAAATCTGTCAGGTACCTGCAAAAAGAAACAAGAGATTATCTACGGGCAGGACCAGTAAGCCTTTCAGAACAGAAATTTTCCTGGTCTGCTTTGTGTTGAGTAGGTTTTTACAGACAGTACCATGCTGATTTCTTCCTCCGAATGTTTTTCCCTAACAATGACTGTTTCACATGCAGTTCTGTGGTAAATGCCAAGAAGAGGCAGACTGTGACTAATTTTAACAAGTACTACTGTCTTCAGGGATTTTCCCCCAATCAGAGAGAAGAGTTTGTAAAAGCTGAACACTTGACAATGGTTATGTCTATAGCTGAAAGTAAAGGACAAATCTCTTGATCCATCAGGCTGCATCTTGTGCAAACAAGAAAATCAAACATAGAGGACAGCACTTGTTCGTAAATAAATATGAGGACAGTAACTATATTTAGAAGGTCAAAGGTATACCGACATAACTTAAAGATACTGAATCTTGGTTTGGTTTTTAAAATTCCACTCATTTCAGTTTACCGTACATTTCTTTTCACAACATATTTGGAATATCTACACTGTTCATATCAGAGTTGTTTAAAAAACAATATTAAAATTAGAATTCCAGTGGGGGAAAATGTAACAAACTGTGAAATAGACAGCATCATTAAATAGTCAGGAAGAATCAAGAAACTGAGCATGACCTTGAGAATATTTTGATTGGAAAACTGTGATTATTACAATTAAACAAGTAATTCAGGCCAAGATAACAAAGGCAGATCTTTCGCCCACATCCTAAAAATGTGGACCAATTCCCAAACAATAGAAGGTACCATCAGCATCGATACAAATGAAATCTATACAAATAAAATCAATTTCCCCTCCTTGAATTGCCACCTCCGATGTTTGTGTGTACTAATAATCCTAGAAGCTGTCAGGGTCATTATGCCCCTGGTAGTGTTACCCAGGGCAAACAGGTCCGAGGTGAAGGTCCAGATTAGTACAGACCCCTATGGATAAGAAAAACGACACAGTTTCCCTTGCCCGAACATGGGAATACTCCTTTAATACTACTTTAATGAACCATTTAGTAATTAACACATGTAAATACACCAACAATCCTTGGTGATTTTAATTTAATCATACCTGGCATCATTCCATTTCCTCTTTATACCCTTTATGACCCTTATCGCCCCGGTGTGTTGTAAGTTGGGTGAAAGCCGACAGCTGTTGACTCTGACTCTGGGACATGGGATGCCACCTCTCTGACGGGAAAGGAGCCTGAGCTGGTGCATGAGGTTGAGAGATATCGACTAAATATATTAGGATTCATTTCAACATAAGGCTTGGGCTCTGGAACCACCCATCTCATGAGCCGGCTGGACCTTATTCCATTCTGGAGCTGTACATGAGAACAGCTGATAAGTCAGTGTGGGGCATCCTTGTTAACCCATCTCAGTGCCCACATGTTAGGGTTCTCCCCAGTTGAAGAAAGGGTAGCCTTCGGGTGGTGGGGGATGGAGCATTCCTCACTGTTTTTGCTTATGCACCTAATGACAGTTCAGAGGAGCCACCCTTTTTGGAATCTTAAAGGCTGTTGTTCCCCTGCTGTTGCCAGAATACAAAATGCAAACCATAAAGACAAATTTCATACCGGATCGGTTGAGGCCCGGGTTAACAATGACCACCATCAGTACTGTTAACCAACAGGGTGCTGGTGGAAATTGGACTCCTGGTAGTCGAAGAAGGAGATGTCGAAGGCGTGTCCATAGGCAGAGAAAGAAGAGGAAAGGCATGAGTCTAGGACTGAGAGTAGGGAGGGACTTTGAATGTTGGAACTATGACAGGAAGAGGTAGAGAGCTGGCTGACATGATGCAGAGGAGAAAGGTGGACATACTGTGTGTTCAGGAGACCAGGTGGAAAGACAGCAAGGCGAGAAGCTTAGGAGCGGGGATTAAGCTGTTTATTCATGGTGTGGATGGGTGGATGGGAAGAGAAATGGAATAGGAGTCATCTTGAAGGAGGGGTTTGTCAGGAATGTTCTCGAAGTGAAAGAGTGTCAGGCAGAGTGATGAGTCTAGAGTTAAAAATTGAAGGCATGATGTTCAATGTTGTTCGTGCTTATGCCCCACAGGCAGGATGTGAGCTAGAAGAGAAGGAGAGATTTTGGAGTGAGTTCGATGAAGTGATGCAGAGTACCCCCAGAGGCGAAAGAGTGGTCATTGGGGCAGACTTCAATGGACATGTTGGTGCAGGAAACAGAGGGGATGAGGAAGTGATGGGCAGGTTTGCTATCCAGGACAGGAACACAGAAGGACAGATGCTGATAGATTTTACAAAAAGGATGGAAATGGCTGTGGTGAATACTTTCTTCCAGAAGAGACAGGAGCATAGCGTGACTTATAAAAGCGGAGGTAGGAGCACAAAAGGTAGACTACATCTTGGGTAGGCAATGTAATTTGAAGGAAGTCAATGACTGCAAAGTAGTAGTGGGTGAGAGTGTTGCCAAACAGCATAGTGCAGGATGATGCTGATAGTAAGAAAGGTGAAGAAGGCAAAGGCAGAGCAGAAAACAAAAGTGGTGGAAGCTGAAAAAGGAAGAGTGTCGTGTTGTCTTCAAGGACGAGTTGAAACAGGTTTTGGGTGGCCAGGAAGTGCTTCCAGATGACTGGACAACTACAGCGAATGTGATCAGGTTGACAGGTAGGAGAGTACTTGGTGTGTCCTCTGGAGGGACAGTAGATAAGGAAACTTGGTGTTGGAATGAAGAAGTGCAGGAGTGTGTACAAAAGAAGAGATTAGCTAAGAAGAAACGGGACATAGAGCGGACCAAAGAGACTAAACAGGAGTACAGGGAGACACAGCGTAAGCGAAAGTAGCGGTGTGTGACTGTTGAGGACCAGAAAGGAGCAAAGATTTGCAAGGGTGAGGTGAGGAGGACATTGAAGAGGATGAAGAGTGGAAAGGCAGTTGGTCCTGATGATATACCGGTGGAGGTATGGAAGTGTCTAGGAGAGGTAGCAGTAGATTTTCTGACAAAAACTTCCAACAAGGTCTTAGAGAGTGAGAGGATGCCAGAGGAATGGAGGAGAAGTGTGCTTGTGCCCATTTTTAAGAACAAGGGAGATGTGCAGAGTTGTGGCAACTACAGAGGGATAAAGTTGATGAGCCATACAATGAAGTTATGGGAAAGAAAAGTGGAAGCTAGAAAAAGGGCAGAGGTCGGCATTTGTGAACAACAGTTTGGTTTCATGCCAAGAAAGAACACCACAGATGCAGTGTTTGCCTGGAGGATGTTAATAGAGAAGTACAGAGAAGGTCAGAAGGAGCTGCATTCTGCTTTTGTGGATCTGGAGAAAGCATATGACAGGATGCCGAGAGAGGAACTGTGGTATTGCATGAGGAAGTCTGGAATGGCAGAGAAGTATGTTAGAGTGGTGCAGGACATGTATGAGAGATGTAAGACAGTGGTGAGGTGTGCTGTCGGTGTGACAGAAGAGTTCAAGGTGGAGATGGGACTGCATCAAGGGTCAGCTCTGAGCCCCTTCTTGTTTGCTATGGCGATGGACAGGCTGACAGACGAGGTTAGACAAAAATCTCCATGGACTATGATGTTTGCAGATGACATTGTGATCTGTAGTGAGAGCAGAGAACAAGTGCAGGAAAATCTAGAGAGGTAGAGTTATGCCCTGGAAAGGAGAGGAATAAAGGTTCGCCCCAGGAAAACAGAATACTAGTACATGTGTGTGAACGACAAGGACCCAAGAGGAATGGGGAGGATACAGGGGGCAGAGATAAGGAAGGTGGAGGATTTTAAGTACTTAGGCTCAACAATCCAGAACAATGGAGAGTGTGGAAAAGAGATGAAGAAGCGTGTGCAGGATGGTTGGAGAAAAGTATCCGGTGTGATGTGTGATAGGAAGGTATCGGCAAGAATGAAAGGAAACGTGTACAAGACGGTGTTGAGGCCAGCGATGTTGTATGGTTTAGAAACAGTTGCCTTGGGGAAAAGACAGAAGGCAGAGCTGGAGGTAGCAGAGATGAAAATGTTGAGATTCTCTTTGGGAGTAACGAGGGTGGATAGGATCAGGAATGAGTACCTCACAGGGACAGCACATGTTAGACGTTTTGGAGACAAAGTCAGAAAGGCTAGATTGAGATGGTTTGGACATGGACAGAGGAGGGATAGTGAGTATATTGGTAGTCGGATGCTGAGGTTGGAACTACTAGGCAGAAGTCCAAGAGGAAGACCAAAGAGAAGTTTTATGGATGTGGTGAAGGAGGACATGAAGGTAGTTGGAGTAAAAGTAGAAGATGCAGAGGATAGGGTGAGATAGAGGCGGATGGTTTGCTGTGGCGACCCCTGAAGGGAAAAGCCGAAAGGAAAAGAAGAAGAAAGAAGTAGTTACCCCTGGAAAATCGATTATTTTCCTGGGAGGCCTTGACACTCATGTGGACAATGACAGTGTGACCTGGAAGAATGTGATTGGTGGGTATGACCTCTCCAATTTGAACTTGAATGATGTTTCATTGTTGGACTTCTTTGCTTGTCACGTATTGTCCATAACAAACACCATAAGTGCTCTTTGCTTCAGGACACCTTAGGCTGAAGTTTGATGATCGACTTTGTGGTCATGTCACTGGACTTCCAGCTGCATGTTCTGGACACTTGGATAAAGACAGGTGCTGAGCAGTCAAAAGATCACCACCTGATGGTGAGCTGGCACTGACCAGACATGGCAGGCCCAAGCGTGTAGTTAGGGTCTCCTGGGAACATTTTACACTGTGTTCTGTCAAAAGGGTTTTTAACTCTTCTTTCAGCAGAGCAATTCCCATTCAGAATCCTGCCCTGACCTGAGGGTCAAAGATAAAGATGCATACTATGGAGTCAGCTGAAAAAGCGTGACTCAGCAAGAACGCTTACAAACCTAATGGTGTTCAGTCAAGAGTGCTATTAGAAACTCGCTGATGGTTTCCCCAAGTGTTTGACTTCAATTCAAACAAATAAAATGCAAAGTCACTCACATGTTTATGTAAAATTCTGACCCACAGACAATCTGATCTAGATAGTAAACACAATAAATGCACAGTAACAAGGCACTGTGATTAATTATGAACATTTGGAATTGTATAGAGTTTGAATGTCTTTAGCCTTTAATATTTGATTTTCAGATATGCAAATCTAAGTTTGATAGCTCCAATATAACTAGGTATAGCATTTTCCCCATTTTTTGGTATCACCACTGGTGTCTAATATAAAAATCCCAATCTCTGGCCGCATGCATTAGTCAAACTGTCTCCTGGTAAAAATCTCCACGCAAGCCTCATTCAGACATGTAGTTGAGAATAATAATAATTATAATAACAATAATAATAATAATAATAATAATAATAACAGCTACTTCACCTGTATCAGGTCATCTTTGGTTGTGTTATGGCTATAATATCTGAAAAGCATGAGCTGCTTTTTTCCCTATCAGCTGAACAGGCGCCTCTGTCAGCAGATTTCTGCCGAATGTGAAAGCTGCCATAGAGTGATGAACAGTAAGTAAGCAGCAGGGTGTACAAGTTTCTTTAAATAGAAGGGCCAGCTGTTCACAAACTGGCATTCCCTCCATGATTTCTCAAAAAACATATGCTCACCACCTGAAACTTACAGTACTCTCAGAACACACAAAGGTGTGTTCTTGTACTCTGTGACATGCGTGGCTAAATGTTCTACTTTATGTGGATGCTGTAACTGTGCCACTGTTTCATGTATAATAACAGGCATTTTCACAAAGCCCAGCCCATATTGAAGACCCAAATCCAAAAGTTTTGCAGTGTTTAATTTCAATCAACTCAGAATCCAGATACTGAGTTGCTGCCAAACCGAGCTCTTTGTGCAGGGCAAACTGGATATTCAGATTCTTCACCAGTTCAGTGTGCATCAATAAATGCCAGGGTACAAGTCATACGTATCCAGGCAAAATGCTAAGACTGCTTGAAAAGAACTGGAGCTTGTTTATAGGGTGTTAATGAAACACATTATGGTCTGTGAGTCATAGCTCAATTGACATGTTATACTGTACATTTAGACTATCTATCAAATCAACCATGGCCTTGTTCACATTTAGCAGTTTACTGTTCATCCGTGATTGCGGCATCTTCAAGTTAAAAAATATAATTAAGTATGAACTAACCTCGCTACTTCCTTGGACATGGATAATGCTATGTGGATTTAATCACATGGCTATACTATTTCAGTCATGTAACTGCCTCAATCTGACCTTGGAGCACAGAAAGTGATCAAGTGACGTTGCTTGCATGCAGATAAAATTGACTCAGGATATTCAGTTAGCAGCAACAAAATCTTCAGCCAATTCAAGTCTACCACATGCACTGGGGCTTTAAATCGAGAAAAACCCTCCACTCGAGGTCCACATCTCGGTTAAGGCCCACCCAGGGTGTGTCATACCGAGCTACAATATTACTTCACTGGCCAAGCTTTTACCTGGACACATATTCACTGGGCCGGGTGTCCGTTACGGTCTCCCTGGGTTCACTGGCATCCTGCTCATATTTGGTGTCTGTCTGACACTGTGTCTCAGACTCCTTCCGCTGCTGCAATTAAACCGAAAGGAAAGTGTGAAACACAAAGACAATCTCAGCCACCTTTAATCAGAATGAAGTGTTTACCGGGGGCGTGCAGTAATGTAATTTGTAAAACATTCAATTGGCTGATTTAGATGGGGATAAAGTGACTGAGTAATTTGCCGAAATTACTACAAATACCTTAGATTAACAGGTTAGCCTTATACAACAGACACAAGACACAATGACAATAACACTGCACGTGCCTTTGTCAATTACCAGGTGTAGTAATTGCATTACTGTGAGATGGATTCAAACAACAACTGAAAGCTCTATATCCAGTGAAGTAAGAAAGACATTTGCATGTGCTTCACTGACTTTTTAGACATTTTGGATTTATCCTGGAGTACAATAATGAGTTCGAATGTAATCCTTATAATCATTCAGATTAGTGGTTTGTAACTAAATAAAACTAATCCAGCTCTAAGATGCCATACGAATGTTTAAGTATCTTAATAATCTTACCCGTATGTATGTTGTGTGTGGATGAAAGAACTTGCGAACAATGTATGTGGTAGCTGCGATGCAAAAGATGATGGTTCCCACAATCTCCTTCCACCATGGCAAAAGTAACACTGGGTCCTTCCTCCTCATCCCTCCAGCTTCACCTGTTTGCAGTACACTCACTGCAGTCACCTCTCGCCGACCCCGGTAGTGTGCACTGTATGGGAAGTAGTACCCATTATCTGCAAGACAAAGAAAAAAAACAAACAAAAAAAAAAAGATCAGCGCACCTGCTTTATTCATCTGAAATAAAGCTTCTAACTAAAAGTTTAGTTCCGGACATTAGAAAGAATAAAAAACAGTTCTAACCATGAGGATATTGCAGTATGGACAGAGCACCGTTGCTGTACTCTTCATAGGAAAATTTGTCATTGTTTAAACACTTATCAAACTCTTCTGATCCTACAAGTGCCGGAGTGCGAGACGGAGAGTCTGGAACATAAACACAGTAAAAACAAATCTGTTAATATAACCATTTATCACACTACAAACTGTGTGTGTTACAACATAGAAACGTACGGATGAGAGGCTTCCATTTGACAGTGGGAGGAGGAATGATGTCTCTGCTGGAGTGATGGCTGTCCAGGGCTTTGGGCTTGGAAGGAAATTTCTCGGTCATTCGAACCGAAGACTGTAAATACAGCTGACCTTGAAACATCCCTACGCACAGAACAACACAAATACACTTTGAAACATATATCCTTCTCAGTCTCATTCAAAACACACACTACGTATGCACACATTACCGAGATAAATACTCGACTCTGTGGCTCCACGCGCCTCCTCCATGATGTCATCCTCTTCATCCTGAAATTCACTTTCTGGCTGGACGGTGTAAGACGTGTCATCAAACAGACTGATAGGAGTCACCTTTCCCCCTCCAACCAACCAGGCTGAGGCAATGGGTGTGCAGAACTGCAGTGAAGGGACACATTCAAATGGCAGCTGTTGTTTATGACTTTTATTTAGTGTCTGGTCAAAGGAAAACTCATTAAGAATCAGTTGTGCCCAAACAGCCCACTACTTCACCCGCCAGCAGGACTGTGCATGAGTTTTCAACTATACACTCAACTGATTTAAGCTCCAGTATGATAAAAAGCCCTGTGATATAACCACCATGTTCTATGTCCACAAGTCAATGAGAAATATGAAAAAGAGACGCCTGATCTGTCAACATTCTGATGCCGCGAGCAGTGCGCTCACATTGTACACTAGAAATAAAATGCCCCAGCAGTGGGCAGTTATATTAACAGTCTATAATGGACATAAACCAGAACATAATTAAGCTGAGATTAAACAGATTTAAAACAAACTACATGCAACAGCTTTTCGTTCATTAACTTGTTTGTTGTTATATGTATCTCACACACACAGTCGGCCCCCCAATTAACGAAGACCCCTGTGTACGAAATCCCGGGATTACGAAAAACATTTTCTTGAGTTTCAGTCCCCGAAATACGAACCAACCCCCTCTTACGAAAAGAAATTCAAAATTCAAATGCGCCAATCAAAATTTCACACGATGCGCGAGTTGCTCTCTCATTGGCTGTCTCTCAACATCCCGCCCCGCTGGCCTCCCAAATAGAGACAGAAGAAAGCTTCACTCTAGTTTAGTTTTTAAGTTGTTTTAATTCAGTAAATGTTTAATAAATGTGGGCGCATTTGAGCTCATCTGGAATTCCGATCGCTCAAGGAATCAAATTAAAGTTGAGTTTGTCAAGCAGGGAATGCGCTTTGAATTCACGTGTTGTGGGAGTGGCCCACAGTGCGCACACAAGAGAGAGAGACAGAGAGAGAGAGAGAGAGAGAGAGAGAGAGAGAAGGAACAACGCTTTAGTTTTTTAAGTTGTTTTAATACAGTAAATGGTCAAGCAGGGAATGCATTTGAATTCACGTCTTGTAGGCGTGGCCTGCAGCGTGCGCACGAGAGAAAAAGATAGAGAGAGAGAGAGAGAGAGAGAGTGAGAGAGAGAGGTGTGTGTGGGTGTGTTAATAAAAAATGTATAATAATGGTTTAATTAATAAATGTTAATAAAATGGTTTAATAAATAATTTTCTTTTACTTTCAACACATATTTCATACAAAATTGAAGTACTTTTATCATTTTTAAAGGGTTTATGGGGTTTATCCAGTCCAAAGACTGGAGCCTTGGAACGAATTAGGCGTTTAACATGTAAAATGCGACCCCTACTACGAAATCCCCGCAATACGAAAAAGGCTCTGGAACGGATTAATTTCGTAAATTGGGGGCCGATTGTGTGTGTGTACATATATATATATGTATGTATATGTATATATATTATATATATATGTATGTATATGTGTATATATTATATATATATGTATGTATATGTGTATATATATATATATATATATATATATATATATATATATATATATATATATATATATATAGTTTTCACTGCCCCCAGTGCAACTAACTGGGTTATCAAAGGCGGGCCATGTCTCTCACCGTCTATGGTGAGAGGCATGTAAAAGAACCATTGCTGACTTTCGTAAAGAGTAGGCTGCAAAGTCGTCAGCGTGTTTCTGTCCCTTGTTAAAAGGGTTGTGACAGGAAGGGCATCCGACATAAAAACCTCTGCCAAATCAAACATGCGAATCAGATGATTCGCAAGTGGCGACTCCTGAGGAAAAGGGAAAAAGCCGAAAGGAAGACAGACAGTCTTCAGGCAGTTGATTGGTCAATCTGTATGCACTGTACAGAGGTTAACCTACAATAATATCAATAATAATGAACATTGTCATTCTTGTTATACTGTGGTACAATATTAACGTTATTTATATATATTTAATTGGTTGATTCAGATGATTAGGTTAATAGCTCGTTTAGAGTACCTTTTCATGATATGCTAATTTTTTGAGATAGAAATTTTGGGTTTTCATGAGCTGTATGCCAAAATCATCAGTATTAAAACAATAGAAGACCTGAAATATTTCAGTTGGTGTGCAATGAATCTAAAATATATGAAAGTTTAATTTTTATCAGTACATTGCAGAAAATAATGAACTTCATCACAATATGCTAATTTTTTGAGGACTAGTATATATATATATATATATATATATATATATATATATATATATATAAAAAATTATATACAGACACTGCCTGACTTACGATTTTTTTAATCCAGAAAGGAAAGAGAACTCTCTGCTCTGCTGGTGATTCATATCAGTGCAGGCTGCGTACTAAACAAGTCTTCAACGGCGCCCTTGCTCACTTGAAATACTGGAAGTCCGGATAACCCGCGCTTTGTGTCAAGCACAAGCAAGTGAACGACTTGGCTTTGGTGGAGCGCCTCACATATTGTAAGCGTTGATTGGCTGTTTTAAGTTTCATGTAAAGTGACTCGGCTAAATGACCATCCGTCGACCATCAGAACCATTCACAAGCAGAAAGATCGCATCATAGAGAATGTTAAAGGTTATATTTGATACTGTATTTG
>CM045736.1:53006395-53211395 GCA_024760905.1 Plotosus lineatus
GAATAAAATTGGTAAGTTTGATCTACGATTTTACTCCCAGGTTATTCAACGTAAGATAAAAAACAATGGGGGTTGGCTTATTGGAGCAGGGTGCATATTATGTCAAATAAGGTCTTAATAATAACTGATTTTTTTTTGTTATTTTTTTAAACACACACACACACACACACACACACACACACACACAAATCAATTAAGGTGGGAAAAATTACAGAATCATGAATCAAGCGGCTCACCTGATGCTCCCAGATGAGCTGTCCACCTGGTCCACTGCTAAATGCCATAACCTTCCAGTCTGGAATAGACACTTTGATCACTAGGTCCAAGCCTTTTGTATGTATATGTGCATTGGCGTGGTTTTGACCGTGTGCTTCTGCTTCCTCCAGGATTATACGCGGTCCATCATGTTGCAGTTCACGCTCCTTATTAGTCGTGTCCCCTTCAAAAAAGCTGAGCTGTGTCTCGGTCTCTGGAACAAACTTTAGCTCAAAGTTTCCCACACTGAAGTTCCACCTGACAGAGAGAAGCATAGGGTCAATACAGTCAAACATTAACTACACGAGCCGCAGTGTGTCTCAGGGTGACGGACAAGGATATGACCTACTTCTCAAAGCCGCTGCGAGGGGTCACAGCTCTGACGGTTTTCTGTGTTCTTTGCAATAACAGCATGTCCTCTGGCTCCGTCTCCTCCTTTCCCCAATGACTACAGCCCACGGCTGAACAGATATACTTCAGCTACAGAGAGAAATACACAGATTATAAAATGAGTTCGTAGTCTACCTTATATTTCTCTCCCAATGTAATCCCTTGCCTTTTAAGGCAGACCAACTTCATCCTTTGAGATGATAAGATTACCATACTATGATAAGATGTTATCATTTCTCTTAGGATGAAAGCATGCGGAGTGACGTCACATAATTTAGAGAACATGCTAATACATTGACCCGATTGTTCAGAGCTCATATGACTGTTCATCCTTTCATCCATAGTATATGTATTACTACAGGTATACTGTCTGTAAACAAATTTTCTTTTTTAAACTCTTACATTTACCAAATTTTTAAAGTCAAATACAGCATTATGGGGAGCTTCACTTTCATGCAGTGCTCATAAAAATAAAATTCATGTTTGGCAGTTTGTTTTTATATTTTTCACTCACATCTTGCAATCAAATTTGGGCAAAACTGGCTATGCACTGTGGGTGGCATAACTGTCCCTGTCAATCAATTAGTCAGCCTTTCCACATATGCAACCACCAATAACTATTTAACAGCATATTACAGGACACAAATTTCTGAGACATGTAATACATGTAAGAAAAGATCTGATGGAAAGTTAATTCTGTAAGTGCTTTAAATTTTGAAATTTGTAGCACAAGAAACAGTTCAAAATGTGCAGCAGTTGGCCTCCTAAATAGCACAGGAAGTTTTTTAAGTGCTCACCTTCATTGCTTGGCAACTATGGTATGATGGAGAGATCTAGCTGGTAATTTGGAACTGACAAAATGATTACAAAAAAAAATTTTTAAAAAAAATTAAAAAATCAATAGTTTTCCCCAATCCAATTGTAAGTGTGTACCTTGCCACTGTAGATTCCCAGGCCGTAGGTAGTAAGTGATTTTCCTCCAACCAGCACAGTGTCCTCTCCAACACGGTAAGAGGAGTCGAGCAGGGACTCCACACTAAAAGGAACAGCCTCCATGCTCTCTCTGTCCCTGTTCCACTGAAACAAAGCTCCATCCAGAGATGGGATGAACATCTTATTCCCAAACACCTGAGAAGGAGAAGTGACAAACATATGGGGTCACCTGACAGACTGTGATATCACTTGTCACACAGTTTATTCACGATTGGGAGTGCTCAGAGAAAAAAAAAAAATCACTGGGTTTAAAAAGTTATAGCACTTTTGTAGATATTAAACTACAGTTCAGTTGAAGGCTCTGTGTACCCATGAAATATTGGTCTTTAAAAAACCCTTCATAAGTAGTGTTTAAGAAAGAATTATCCCAATATATAAAGTTATAAGTGCACTCTGAAAATCAGTTTCACTTGTAAGATACAGGGAAAATCTAAGTGATTAAGGATTTACAAAACATGACTATTTTTGAAAGTAAAGTGTAAACTGAAACCAGTCTTTTCTTCTGGCCATGATCCCAGCTCAATACCAGAACTGATATGGTGCTCAGAGGCAAAACAACACTGATAAATAAAACAAGGCGACATAAGTACATATTGACCTGGTCCAATCAGGGTGATCCAACAAATCCCATCTTATATGTCAATGTTTTTTTAATTTGATTATCTTTCAGAATCTTCCCCCATTGACAGTTATATTGCTTGGGATTTATAATGTCTCACCCAGCTGTTTTTTTTTTGGGTGGTGGTGGGGTCACGAGATGACATAAATTACTGGGATTTAGAACTTAAGCTCAAATTATGTACACACACAAAGCTCAAAGGCTTCCTGAGGTGCTTAATCAAACCTTAACACCTACTTGCCCCAATGTTCATCTGAAATGTTCAGCTGTGAGCAAGAAAGCAGCTTGGAGTGATTGATGTATGATGTCATCATCTCCTGCCCCAGCTAATCACGGGACATATAAGGGACAAAAACCTACAGACATTGAATTGCAATATAGAGTGTAAACATTGTGTGTGTGTATGTATGCAGACTGAGTGGATGACTCACTCATTCCTGCTAAGCTTTAATCCATCAAGTTACACACACACACAGATGCGTATGCATGTGTGTGTGTTATATATATATATATATATATATATATATATAGGGATCCCTCACTTTCAACGCTTAATTGAGACCAAGTTCCCCCCGTGGCCGCCAAATTCCGTGAAGTAGGATCAACCACCCCGACTGCCATATACGTACATGTATATGTGAATATAACAATAAATACATATTCAATGCTATAAATGCTTATAATAACAATTAACCATTAAAAAAATAATGTACAGGATATAAATAAAATATAAATACACACATACAGACATGCGCATGCACGCACTCAGATGTGCACCTCACATAAAAATGTAAGTAGTTTTGATGGAAGGTTTCGGGTTGTTTTTTGTTTGTTTGGGTTTTTTTTTTTGCATAATTGGCCTTGTATTTGTGGCATTTTCCTTAACTTTCCCCCTCTATTCTTCCTTAATTTCAATTCGATGAATATTAAAAAAAACTCGACGCACTGAAGCCGCATTTAATATCAATAGCCGTATGCAATATCAATAAATACATATTCAACGTTATAAATGCGTTGGTTGGCCATGACAGAGATCAAACGGTTCCTGTAGTTCTTGACCAGGTCCAGACACACTTGTCATTGCCAACCAAGGCTACATTACAAAGTATTAAAAGTAACTTTTGCTGGCTGCCCAATACTTATTGGCCTCCCATTTTCACAAATAAATTGTTGAAAAATCATACAATGTCATCCATTCCTGGATTTTTTTTTTTTTTTTTTTTTTTTTACATTTTGTCCCTCAAGCTTGATGTGTACCTATGATGAAAATTACAAACCTCTCTTATCTTTTTAAATGGGTGAACTTGCACATTTTTACATTGCCCAATACTTATTGGCCCCACTGTATACATTTTGCCAAATAGTGTAAAAGTAGTTAAAATAAAGTTGTTCAAATAAAAATACTAAAATAAAACAGAAATTAAAATTTAATTGATTTTAAACGAACTGAAATTCTACTATATGGCATTGATAATTATTGAGATATTACAATATGATACACTAAGACAATTCCCAAATGAAACCAAGAACAATTATAAAGATAAAGGCCACAACATGTACAAGACGTTATTATGGCAGGAGTGTATGCGCATGCAGGGTGGATGACATCATCCTACACATAAGGCATTATCTCATCCTAAAATCCGCTTGGCATGACTCACACTACAACGGCATTCCTCCATCCACCCCCACCCCCCACTCTCTTACTCCTTGCCTGCTTGTCTTCTCTACCTCCTCTCTCTCCTCTATCACTTCTCCTGCTCTCCCTTGTTGTGACAGCATAATCGTGCAGACAGCACTGTTTACTGCTCGTCTCTCCTGGTGCCACAGCATACTATAGGTGAGTGCTCCATGCCTGCAGCATAGAAAGGGCCAATCAGACAGGAACAGGCCACTCTAATCACTGAGCAGACTGCCTCAGCCAATCGGAGACGCCGCTCAAGTGATACCCAGGGGGAAGAGGTGGGGGTTGAAGCTTAGAGCCAATGGTAGGGCTCTTTGCTCAGCAGCCAGGCATTTGAGGTTACCGCGAAAGCAGTCGGTGTAAGATAAAGAATATGAAGACTAAAGAGCTCACAAATACAACAGCCTAGCAAAAAAAAATTTCCAAATGCACAAACAACATGCTGACCAGCTGTGTAAACACGTTTTTATGTCCACTCAGTGCACACTTAAAAAAAAAAAAAAAAAAAAAACATCCCAAGGGAACAGTCAGTTATAAATTACACCTGGCCTATGTTTTGGAGCATTGTTGCACATAGATCATTGATCTAGAGTAAAGCTGCTAAAAATATATAAGTTGTATCCCAGTCTTCATTGAACATTGTTCTGCATGTTTATCAGTTTCAGACACAATCTCTGGGAAATTTGTTTCTGTAGGGTTGCACACATCCGACACAAACATGATGAAGCAGACAGCATGTGTTAGCATGCATACACAAATCTTTTTACCGATAGTGTTCTTATAGACTTGTGTATAAACACACAAACATGTTTAATAAAAACACCAAAAGATGTACTAAAGATCACGTTTTTAGCCTGTATTGATTTAGTTTAAGGTGTGAACTGCCAATATTGAATCTGGATGATTACAATTTTCTATGTTTCATGATAGCAGAAAACTACTTGTGTAGTACTGTATGTATACACCATTTAGCCATAACATTAACAACACATGCAACTGATTGTGTAGAGCCCCCTTGTACTGCCAAAACAGCTTTGATCCACCAGAGCATGAAGCATGAACCCCACAGATCCTCTGAAGGTGTGCTGTAGTGTCTGGCACCAAAATCAGTCTTTTTGGTCAAGTAAGCTGGAGGTGGGGCTTCTGTTGACCATACTAGTTTTTCAAGCATATGCCACGCATGTTTGAGTTGGACAACTTGGTATTTCCTTGGACCGCTATCTGCAGGTATTACAAAGGCATAATTGATTTCTTTGAAATGAGTAAATTTAAACTGGAATCACATTCCTTGTTTCTGTACACAAACTTAGCTAATAAAACTGATTCTAATCCTGAAAACAGGAACAATTTACAAGACCTTGTGTTTTGGAAATGCTGAGACCCACATGTCTCACTATCAAACTTCCTCAGTCACTCTGATTCTGCCATGTTCTCGGTCTTCAACACATCAACTTTGAGAACAGACAGCCTGATACATATATTCCCCCACTTGACAGATGTGACACCAACAGTTAGTGAAATTAAAGTTATATGTTGCTAATGTTATGGCTTATGATTGATGTACTAAGTATATATTACATTTGTTCACCATCTCAGGTTAATAGACTAGAAATAGCTTAAATCAAACCCAAAGACAAAACTCATGGTTTGCCATAGTCAGTAAATATGAAATGCTACAAAGTAAACAAAAATGTCAGCATAAAAAAATAAAGGCTTGGACAATTTTCAGAGACAAAAACACTATTCAAAATCTGAATGAGTTTCAAAACATGCTGCTAGCAAATGTATGCAAATGTCGTGATGGTGCATGGCCATGATCATCATTCATTTTGTGTAACCGTTTAATCCTGATTAGGGCCCCAAGGAGGCTGGTGCCCATTCCAGCCGGCTCATGGTGAGGGCAGAATACACCCTAGACAGCTCGCCAGGCCATCGCAGGGCAGAAACATGCTGAGGGCTATGCAGCTACTCTTGTCAAAAGTCAGCAATGGTTCTTTTACATGACTTACACTATAGACAGTGAGAGACACAGCAGGCCTTTCATAACCCAGTTAGCTGCAGTGGGGTTGGGGGCGGGGGTCCAGTGTCATGGTTTTAAAAATCGAAAAACAAATTCAAATATTTTCAAACTAGCTGTGTGAATGGAAAAAAGTTTAGGATAATTAATTTTGGAAAAAATAATGAGCTCATAAAAAATATTTAAGTGATTGCCGGATCACAGGTCAGCACCAATCAAAACAAGCTGGTCCCCATCACAGGATAATTGATTGGTGCATATTTAGAATACACAGTCACTGACATTTTATTACATACTTTTTATAGTTAACTTTAAAAGTTGCTACTGGTTTGCTGTACCTCTGGTTTACTAAGGCTGGATGACAGCAGACAGCCAGAACCCACGTCCAAGTCCCACTGCTTACGTCCGTGATTCAGAGGATCCAGAGCTGCAATCCGCCCATCTAGAGTGCTGATGATCACCAAGCTTCTGAACAGAATGAAAATAATAATATTAATAATAATAATAATAAAACACACAAATGACAGGACTGTTTTCATATAAATAATAAAAAAAATCAGTGTTTGACATTATGCAGTTTGTATTTTATTTATAAACATAAGTACAGTACTTTGTTTATAATAATTCTTTAATACCATTAATTATAATTAACCAAAAACAACAGAAACATTCAAGAAAATCAATGTGAAATTCACAATGAATTTTAATAAACACTGATGTTTTCCCATTTCATTGTTGGGAAAAAGAAAAATGTCCTTAAATGTTCACCGTCTTCAAGAGGAACACTGAGTAACAAATATTCACCTATTCTGCATATCACACCTAAGTGCTCTTTTTGTCATTAGGAATTTAAAATAAATGAATTCTTCATCAGGGTACAGGGGGAGTTTAAGTGAAGTGGAAGGAGAGCTCTCAGAATCCACTCTGACAGACTTGTACCTCTCTGTGCACAGCAGCACTGATGAGGGCCGATAGTAAAGGCACCTCAGCTCCTATGAATCCTCTTCATTACTGCAGGCTAAATCTTGTTTGTTTTATCTCCTCCTCCAATGG
This sequence comes from Plotosus lineatus, assembly GCA_024760905.1. Lineage (NCBI taxonomy): Eukaryota > Metazoa > Chordata > Actinopteri > Siluriformes > Plotosidae > Plotosus > Plotosus lineatus. The sequence goes on from CM045736.1 coordinate 53,013,407, forward strand.
GATTCAAGAGTGTAAAATGGTTCAGCTCACCACTCCTCATTGGCTGATCGTGACCTCCAAAAATATTTGGACTGATTGGTTGTTGCTAAGCAGTGGGTGTTGGTGGGATGAATGAAAATGCTGCACTGGCTACACCCAACTGTGATGAAGAATCACAGAGCTTCTCAGTGAGCGAGTGAGAGAGAGAGAGAGAGAGAGAGAGGAGAGCGAGAGAGTGTCTGGATGAGCTCAAGAGTATTGATCAAATAATTTTTCTTGTGAATCAACGTAACATTCTAATATTTTACAGTTAAACAGCACAGTAGAGTAATAGAAACAAAAACAGACAAAGGAAAAAAAGAAAAAATGAAACAAAAAAAATCATTCAAAATCATGGCTGATTTTGTGAAGAACGATCAGAGAACTTTCAGGAAATTAAAATGATTCTGTGGGACTTTTCACTAACTCTCTGGCCTCAATACTGAAGTGTTAAGACAAAAAACAAACCTGCATTTTCACTGCAAATCCACAAAACCTGAATCCAACAAGTTTATAAGCAGAAATAATGTATGGTCAAATATTTGTGAGGTGAGTTTTCTCCAAAACACTGCACCTACTCCAGAAAGAATAATCTTTCCATGTGTGTTAAACTCAGTTTGTGATGCTTTCTGCCTTCTAATCCGAGAATACACATTCCTCTAACAACTACAGCTCTTCTCAACAAACCCCAAACACACTTGAAAGGGCCCCCTCTTTTACACGCTCACACACACACACACACACACACACACACACACACACACACACCTTACAAAAAGAGACCTTACTAAAGCAAAAATACAGATGCCAAAACTTGCACAGTATCTGAGGTATTTAGTCCAATCACAGATGTGCTCTCTCACACAACACCCAATCACAACATAGCTGCATCACAGGATGTCCAATAAGAATGCTGTGTCAGGAAAAAGACAGACCAATGAATAGAGAGCACTCACTGTAACCATGCAACAACAAGCAGCAACCACCATCCCACTGTGTGCTGTCAAGTACCACACACACACACACACACACACACCAGAATGAAAATCCTGGGGCAGTATGAGCACGTGGAGAAGTTATGGATGTGAAGTCACACCCCTGCAGAAAAACAGCTCAGCTCACAATACTACAGAGAGCTGAAGTGCTGCAAGAAATTTGGGCAGCAGACCCCATAAAAGTCTGCAAGCACTAAAAGAAATACAACAAAAGTACTAAGCATACAAACATTGTGAGCACACTGCAACTAGTCAAACAGGTCATTTGTATCCATATACCATAGGTTCTTTCTGACAGTACAGACACACAACTAGATTAATGATACTGTTCCATTATGTTGGAGAGAAAAAAAAAATATCAGTTTTTCTGGAATCGCAGAGGCCAAATATTAAAATCTTCTCTTCTCCTCAGCTTTTTCCTGTTCTCTGGAGTCGCCACAGCGAATCATCTGATTCGCACATTTGATTTGACATAGGTTTTTACGTCGGATGCCCTTCCTGTCACAACCCTTTAGCGAGGGACAAAAACATGCTGACGGCTTTGCAGCCTTTACGAAAGTCAGCAATGGTTCTATTACATGCCTCTCACCATAGACCGTGAGAGACATGGCCCGTCTTTGATAACCCAGTTAGCTGCACTGGGGGACAGTGATAACCCTGTGGGGACTCGAACCCCCAACCTTAGGATCAGCGATCCTGCGCCCTATCCACTAGACCACCACTGCCCCGGGCCAAATATTAAAATAGAATTAAAAGTTAAGATACAATGAACTACCAGACTTCTATTATATTTTCGCCTGTAGCAGTTACATAAATGTCTGATCGTGATTATTTCAAGGTATGGTTCCGCGGTTTTCAGTCCGTATAACAGTTGTATGAAACGAGTAGAAATAGTACTGTATATTTCCACAATGTTTGAAGATTAACTGGCACCCTTAAAACATGTTATACCGATGCACCCCTTCATTGGCTAGGATTTAATGGCACATCAGTAGAATAATAGCACCACCCACTGTTTCTCTCATCAATTTTAATTATTAACAATTACACACTGGAGGTGATGTGAATGCAGGAATCCCAGCGAGGTTTTAAAAAAAAAAAAAAAATAGAGAAAATTAAACATTTCAGCTGTGGGTCAATGGTTAAAGCTGAAAAAAAAAAAAAAAAAAAAAGCAAAATTCCACTAAATAGGAAAGTAAAAATAGTGGAATTCCACTAAATAGGAGAGTAAAAATACAGTAAAACCTCCGCTGACGAACGCTTAAGCTCACGAACTTTTCGCCTCAAGAACATTAAATTTGCGAGCATATAGTCTCTGCTGACGAACTAGTTTTCGGCGGACGAATCAAACCACGCGGTCGAACAGCGCCACGGTGGCGGCCACGAGAAGCTGACGCACGCTCACGGCGTCACAGTTCGTCACACCCTTTCTTTGAGTGCGGAAGTAGTTTGTGTTTGATAGACATTTTGGACCATATTGAGTGTACTTTTGCTATTATGGGACCGAAAAAGACCCACCACAGGCGGAGATCATTGAAAAACACGAACGAGGTGTGCGTTTGTGTGACTCAGCGTCCCAGTACCAGTACGCTAAGTCTACCATTGCTCCCATCCTTAAGAACAAGGAAGATATTAAGGGTGCGTGTGTGGCTATGCGTGTTTCCAAACAGTAGGCGTTTCCAAACACTCCTTCCAAACAGTAAGTCCCTCCCTCCCTCCTCCTCCCACTCCATTCCATCAAGCCATCAACTACCATCACAAAGGTAAATAAAACGACTTTATTATACAGTACAGTTTATTTCTTTAATTACAATACAATAGCACATTTATTATACATAAAATAAGGTATATTTTTGTGTAGTTTTAAGGCTTATTTAGTAGAAAATTATGTTTTATGGGGACCTGGGAACGGATTATTCTCATTTTAATGGTTTCTTATGGGAAATAAATGTTCGGAAGACGAACTTTTCGCCTCACACACACTTTCTGGGAACCAATTATGTTCGTGAGCTGAGGTATCACTGTAGTGGAATTCCACTAAACAGGACAGTAAAAATAGTGGAGTTCCACTAAATAGCGGAGATCTGGGATCCCTGTGAATGTCACTGAATAGTTGTGGTCATACATTAAGCCTGAGGTAAAAACCTCTTTTTGGACACAATACACAGGACCAGAAAAAAAAAAAAAAAAAAAAAAAAGATTTTTACTATGACAGACGCAGGTTAACTGAGCTTACTGCACACATCATAAGCACTGTGTAGATAAAGGTGCCACTTAAAACTCATTCTAGTTGTAGCATATACCACATAGAACCAAAAACAAAAAAAACAAAACAAAAAAAAAAAACAAAATGAGAATTTATTTATTTAAAGTTGAGTTTAAAACGATGATTCCTGCTCCGAGTAGCCAACAGAAACTATCAGTGGCCATTGAATTGTGCCAAGCACTTGGGATAATGTCGATTAACCCTGAGATATTCGATCAATCAATTAGATCACATCATTCCAGTGTAGTGTACACTATTTACTAATTAATAATTTGGCCACACACTTTGGCCAAAACAAGCTATGGTAAATTGTTTATTATGGTCATCAGTAAAGGTCATGGTTGGTAATTCCTTTGCATGTTAAGTAAGCTTTGTATATTGAAGTTATTTATTTTATAGTGCCTGCCTTATGCAATTTTTGTTTAAGAGCTTGTGTTCACTACCACAGCTTCATCTTCAAAAGATGTATGCATATTATTTAACTATATAAAGTAGGCTTTTACTACTATATAATAGCAGCACTATTGCACATAATGTCACAGGGTTAAAATAAAAAATACACATGGAGAAAAACTAACAGCCAACCAGCATTCAATAAAACTGTTGGAACAGTCTGATAACATTATGTTCTTGGCTGTCGATCTTGATTTATAGGTTGTAAAGCTTTTGTGTTCATCTAGTTTTATGGCATGTATCGATTAGGATGTGCAGCCAATACAAGTGTCCAAACACAGACTCTCACATTGAAGTTCAGGTCACGTACCATCCTACAACCCCGCCCAAACTAGGAGCTATCACCATCTGCAGCGCACCCAAGCACGCACACACACACACGCACACTTCTCTCTCTCTCTCTCTCTCTCTCTCTCTCTTTAACACTGACCATATGATCATCAGCACTTAAAGATATTCAAATAGAGAAATTATTTTTCTTCTTCCATTAAGAAAAATAAAGAAAGATTTATTCCTGTGGAGCAACACTAAGCCAAAAAAGACAGTAATGGAAAACTTTCCAAGCCTAGTACCCTTCATTATGTCCCCCATCCATCTAACTTTGATCATCATCACGCCATTCCACTCATCCCTGTTCCTTCTCCCCACTATTCTCTCGCTCTGCATCTTAAAACTCGCAGGCACTGAAATCAAAACTCCATAGCATGGCGCTCTGCTCCTCTTATTGGTCAGGGACTGGCCTTGATCTGGGCTGCTGATTTGTTGTTGCTAAGCAGTAAGAAACCAAAACGAAGAACAACGTGCTGGGTCCTTGTGCTCGCAGCTTTGTCTTTTTTTCTACTGGTTTAAAGATCTGCCTGACGGTCTCATCTCTCCCCATTTTCATCTCCTTCTCCCCACCTTTCTCATGCTCTCCACCCACTGCAGCACTGCAGCAGGGCGGGTCCTCTGCAAAGTCTCAAGAACTCATTCTGAAATGATCAATAAACAAATAAGGGAACTTATTTACAAGTAATAAACTCGGGCTAATGAACCGCTTCTCTCCCACTCGGTGTAAATGAGAAGCAGTCAGGAGTCCAAAGCATTAAAACAAAATCCTCAAGAAGTGATGGAAATGAGTGAACATTTGTTCAGTGCAAGCTCACATTCAGGAGTAAAAATATTTGATCAAAATCTCAATAGGATTAATTAAGTTTTTAAAAAGCTGCCATACGGTTTCCATAACTCAAGGACAAGTTAGATACCTATTTTCCATGCACTGAGAACAATACTTCAGACAATTGGATTTTCTAAACAAGTTCTAAATGATGCTGTAGATAGTGTTAATCCCACATTCACAACAAATATTTTAGCTTCTATACAATTCACTGGTAAAACTAGCAGAGGTCATCGGGTGGTCGTCATCATCTACCTCAGGGCTTTCCAAAACACTCAGCCAGGGACTCCCTTAACTTTAATTGTAAAAACAAGTTCCCAGACTCCTTCATAAAAGATTTGTTTTATAAACAACATTGAACTACCTTTTCACTCAAATATTAAGCTCATACATTAAACGTGGGCAATAATAAAATCGCAAGATAATATAGCAGCCATATGCATCAGATTTGTAATAATAATTATAATAATAACAATAATAACAATAACAGACCCCATGGCTGGCTATGCTTCCTGTGGTCTGCTGGCACTTACAATATGATGTGTATAAATCTGTTACCATGCTTAAAAAAAAAAAAAAAAAAAAATCAGTGTAACATCATACCCTATAACTTCAACACTTCATTTGCACAGTGTACATATAAAATGATAAAACATTCTCATGGACTCCGTAGTCTCCTTTCATGCGCCTCGCTCTCTCTCCCTCTGCACCCAACTCAAATTCTGAGCACTTTCTCCCTCCATTCTTCTCATTGGCCAACAAGTTTTCAAGCTTGAGGCTTCTGGTTGGCTGTTGCTAAGCAGTAGGCAGCTGGAGCTAGACGTCTGCCATGGTTAATCCGAAGCAGGCAGAAAAGAGAGCTGTAACCACAAGTGTGTGTGTGTGTGTGTGTGTGTGTGTGTGTGTGTGTGTGTTAGATAGGGCATCTTAACTCTGACTTCTACAAAAGGTCTCCCAGGAATCACTACTAGTCCAAAAATATACTCAATCAGGTCAATTGGAGCACCACACTTGGATCAGCTAGCACACCCATGCACACAAACAAAAAAGTCAATATGATAAGATTAATTATTGACCTTAAATTGCTCCGTCATGATAGGAATTGTTTTGATCCATGATCAAGTGTATGTCATGACAAATATATTTTGAGCAAATACTTTGTTACTAACATTGCATACTTAATGAAAAAAGAACAAAAAATAGTTTACGATGAGATGCTTGCAGGACTTGCTACGATAAAAAACGAACAACAACAACAACAAAAAAAAAACCCCTTGATATTACCGCAGCTTCATACCGGCTACTCAAACAAATGCATAAATGTGGCCTGTTTGACTTGGCGCCTCAACCCCACCCCCCACCCCCCACCCCCCCACCCCCACACACACATGTTCTGAGGTCTTCTAAAGCAAAGTCTGTACAAAGAGAAGGAACAGAATGAACATTATACTCGGGCACTCAACATCCTACACACCCTTATCCATGTTCTGGAGGAAACCAGTACAAGTAGGCAGAGCCCAGAATCTGCCCCTCATACACCCTCATTGGCACAGTGGCACGTACAGCTCACTTAATGATTAACTGAAATGTAATTATTAACTGGGTTCCACCATTCACAGATTTACTCACTAGGCAGTATTCATTTTCCAAAACTTGATCCAAACACTCTTCTGGAGATCAGATAAGAAGCACAACCATTCACTGCATAGCTCGAGAAAGTTAAAACACATATGGCTGTTAAATAAAGTCTGATAAAGTGGCTGTGCTGATGTTTGCTGATGATTTTTGTTTGAGGCTTACACAGGGGAAAATCAGCGGGATTTTCTTTCATTTGACTCTTCACATTAATGATTTTTGTGCCAGTGCACTCTTTAACTGCAAACAGCATCTTGGTGGCAATTGGCACAAAGTAGTCCTCTACTGTATTTGCTTTTGTAGTACAGTACGTGTAAGTCTCCTGGGTTTCTGGGTTACAATCCCGCTTGCCAGTCGGCCAGGCTGTGCATTGCTGAAACAGTCCCAGGAGGACCCCATCCCCCAGTTAGGCTGTTCCATGTCTCAGGAAAGGCCTGCATGTGTTGATTCTAAGGAACTGAGGACAATAGGTTGGTTTCTCCAAGCTACTGTTGAAATCTTCATAGTGCTGTAACCGTTGAGTTAAATTATTATAGACATACATAGTGCATAGTGTAATGTTACTACTGGCTCAAGTAACTTACCATAAATATTCGAAGTTAAATAAAATTACTTAAAACATTCCTAACATACACTGATCATCTCCATGATCAATATTTTCGACTGATGTTAGCATTAGTATGAGGAGCATGAGTCTCAACTTCCCAGCAGCAAGTCTCAACAATTGACATAACCCGACATTTAGTCTTGCGACTGGCCAGCGATCTTTCAAAACCCGCAAATGACAAAATGGTCGGTACATATTTCACTTCCGTAATACCCCCATTTCACTGGAGTGCAGCAGACTCACGGAAGCAAAACCGTAGTCATCCTCCAACGTTCCTCAGTCATTTCATCATCTTCCGTGTCCTTCCATACAATTATTATATTCCTCCTCTCCCGTCAGGCCAAAATATTCCGACAGTGTTCCCTCACGTTCCGCAGTACTTCCGCAAACGTTCCATCCTTTCTGCAAACGTTCCATGATTGTTCATTTTATTCCACAAGTCTTCCAAGACTGTTCCGCGAGCATCCTCCCCCTCTTCTGGATGGTCAAAAGTGGCCACAGAATACACACGGAAGGTTTGCGGAATGGTTGCGGATAACACGGAACACTTGTGGAACACTCAAGGAAGTCACTTCCAATATAAATTATTCCAGGTCATTCACTTTATTTTTCCTGCTTTCCTGTTCATGTAATAAAGTTTTAAAGTTATAGTCACTGTGGTTTGGACTTGTGTTCATGGTTTATAGTCTGTAATGATTATATTGAGGTACAAATAAAAAACGTATTGACATTAAACATTAATATGTTAAATTTATTGTACATTATAACCATATTATACATTATAAACATAGTATGAATGAGAGAATGAGCTTCCTTGGTCGATTCTGCGTATTTATAGGTGGAATCAGGGGCAAATCCTTTGATCTTTGCCGATTTTTCCTTGTTGAAAGCGGGGTATTCGTCAGTCATTCCGTGTTGAACGTGAAATGTTCTGCCTTCATTCCGCCTGTTCCGCAATCATTCTACAGCTCTTCCTCCTAAAATGGAGTAGTGCCGTTGTCGTTCCTCGAGTGTTCCTTGCTTTCCGTGAAAGTTCCGTGAATCCAAAGGTCTTCCTTTGCACTGGTCCCAAAGGTAATCCGAGTGCTTTTACGAATGTACTTCGACATTGTACCGCAGTCTTTCCGTGTCGTTTCCGCACATTCCGCAAAGGTACAAGTTTCCGTAGGTTTTTGACCCATTTTCCATGCAAAAATGCCGAAGCTCCTCCGTAGAGTGCGTTCCGTGCCTTTCCGCCACTATCATTGCATTCCGCGCTCCAGCGAAATGGGGGTATAATGCAGTGCGTGATACTGTTTTCGGCAGGTTTGTATGTCGTAAACAAAACAAAACACAGAAAACAAAAAAGCCAACACAGCATGGGTACATGCCAAAATGTTCAGAAAATATTCGTATTTTATGGGTATGCTACCAAAATAAGATGCAAGATTTGCTACAAGTATATCATACAAATTAGGGAAGAAGCTAGAAGGCAAGGCATCAAAGGGGCCATGCGGACAAGTGTATTAAACTACACAGAGAGCGTAGAATATATTCACAAGAACAATTTAACTAGGCACATTAAAGCCGCAGGCCTTCAAGATTGGGCTAAACATTTCATTTCGGACTTAGACTGTGACAGGGAGCCGGAGGCCTCAAGCTCATCCTTGATAGAAAGTAGGCCTACAGTTGAAAACACTCTTCCATTCGATAAGCTGATGTTACAGAACATGCACATTTTAATTTATTATCTGATAAAAGTTAGCTCCTAGCAGAGTGTGATTTTGTTCCTCATTTTTTTTAAGCCTACAGAACTCTGGACATTACAACATTGGTTCCTGTGTTTAAAAACTATAATGACATCACACACACACACACACACTGGGGCAGTGGTAGTCTAGTGGTATAGGGTGCTGGATCGCTGATCCCAAGGTTGGGGGTTCGAGTCCCACTCTCCACAAGGTTGTCACTGCCCCCCCCCCCAGTGCAACTAACTAGGTTATCAAAGGTGGGCCATGTCTCTCACTGTCTATGGTGAGAGGCATGTAAAAGAACCATTGCTGTCTTTCGTAAAGAGTAGGCTGCAAAGTCGTCAGCGTGTTTCGGTCCCTTGCTAAAAATGGTTGTGACAGGAAGGGCATCCGACGTAAAAACCTCTTCCAAATCAAACGTGCGAATCAGATGATTTGCTGTGGCGACTCCCGAGTAAAAGGGAAAAAGCCGAAAGGAAGACAGACACACACACACACACACACTCGGCCCTCTACTTATGAAAACCTCTGAATAAGAAAAATCCAGGTTACGAAAAACATTTTCCTAAATTTTCGTCCTCTCTATACGAAACAACCTCTTCTTGCGAAAAGTGCCAAACGCGCCATTCAAACAAAGCGCAAGTTGCTCTCTCATTGGCTGTCTCCCAACATCCCACCCCGCTGGCCTCCCATTGGCCAGGAGGAAGCTAAATCTCCATAGTACTGCACCAATAAGCTTGTTTGTCACACGCATAAAGGAGCGATGTACTGTTGGTTCGTGAGTTTCGAGGGTTTTTTTTGAAAGTGTTCATTGCAGCTTATTTTTCATTTTTTAAGCTGTTTAATTCAGTAAATGTTTAATAAGTGTGGCGGACTCTGCCGAATGTAGGCAAAACGCGGCTCATCCGGACCTCCGATCCCACAAGCAAACAGGTGAATGTTGAGTACTAAACAAGTGTTCAAAGCGCACTTGCCTGCTTGACAGATCGAAAGTCCAGACAAGTCACATTCTGCCCCAAAAGCTCCGGTGTCGGCCGCGACGCCTCCCGCACTTGGTGGGGCACTTCACAAATGTCTAATAAATGTTTAATATTGTTTGGTTTTTGGTTAATAAAAAAAATTAATTGAATAAAAATGTTAATAAATATGTTAATAAAATGTTTAAATGGTTTAATAAATAATTTCATTTTACTTTTAACACATATTTCATACAAAATTGGTGTAATTTTATAATTTTTAAAGGGTATTGGGAGCCTTGGAATGAATCACGTGTTTTACATGTAAAAATGCACCTCTGCTTACGGAAACTCCAGGTTACGAAAAAGGTGCAGGAATGGATTCATTTCGTAAGTAGAGGGCCGGCCGACTTTGTGTATATATACACACAAACATATACATACAAACATTATACATATATATGGGACAGTGACAACCTTGTGGAGAGTGGGACTTGAACCCCCAACCTTTGGATCAGCGATCCAGCGCCCTATACCACTAGACCACCACTGCCCCACATTATATATATATATATATATGTCCCTTGCTAAAAGGGTTGTGACAGGAAGGGCATCCGACGTAAAAACCTATGCCAAAAATCAAAATGTGCGAATCAGATGATTCGCTGTGGCGACTCCCGAGTGAAAGGGAAAAAGCCGAAAGGAAGACAGACAGACTATATATATATACACACACACACACACACACACAGGGATCCCTCGCTATTTCGCGTTTCAATTCAATTCATGCGGCTTCACTGCCTCGCTTTTTTTTTTTAATAAATATTCATCGAATTTAAAAAATAAGTCAATTCAGGAAGAATAAGGGAAAAAGTTAAGGAAAATGCCACAAAAACAAGGCCAATTATGAAAAAAAATTAAATAAATAACCCCAAAAACCAACACAAAACAAAAAACAACCCAAAATCTCCCATCAAAACTACTTACATTGTTGCATGTGTGTGCACGTACATCCACTCGCATATGTATGTGTGTCGTCTTCTCATGCAATACCATCTGTATGTGTGTATTTATTTTATTTACATAGTGTTATTTTATTGTTATTATAAGCATTTGTAGCATTGAATATGTATTTATTGATATTATATACACCAGAAGAAAATCTCTCTCTCATACATGTACGTATTTGTCAGTCAGGGGGGCTGGTTGAGGAGGATCCTACTTCGCAGATTTCGATGGTTGCGTGGGGATCTCTGTCCCAATTAACTGCGGAAAGTGAGGGATCCCTGTGTGTGTATATATATATATATATATATATATATATATATATATATATATATATATATAAAATTATAATAAATGATTAATTTACTTGTACTTTAGTGAACCATTTTGAGCAAACTATGGGTTATGCAAGTCATTTTCAGCTGAACGAACTTTGAGTTACCAGAGTCATTTCCCCGTGAACACTAAACTGGTTCCCCAAATTTTTGAAATGTCGAGGCCTGCAGCAGAATAGTATATTTTAGCTTTGAAAAAATAAATAAATTCATCTCACACACAGCCACACACACCTCTCTCTCTTTGTCCGAAGTCGACGAGGACCATCTAATCATCCTGTGAACTGGGAGCATCTACTTGTGGATGCGAAGATGGCGTGTCAGTCCAATCTACGCTTGGAAAATTCTGGTGCAGTATGGGCAGGGTATCATGGCTGCCGCTGGGGGCTTGGAAGACCTGCTATTCCTGTCTTGCCTGCGTTTCTCAGCTGTAGCAATTCTCTTGGTTTCGTATGACTCGGCACCCTTGCATATAGCGGCTCTCTGAATTTCTATCCATAGCTGCTTTCTCCCAAGAGACGTGCTTGATGTTAAAGGCATTCAGTGAAGCTTTCAAGGTGTCTTTAAAATGCTTCTTCTGTCCTCCTTGGGATCGTTTACCATGCCGTAGTTTGCCAAACAGAAGTTTCTTTGGGAGCCGATGGTCAGGCATTCGAACAATATGATTTAGCTTCTTGGCATGACTTTGGTAGACCGTCCAAGTCTCACAGCCATAGAGCAGGGTGATAATCACTACCGTTTGTAGACCTTGATCTTTGTTTTTGTGGTGATGCCTCATCTCTCCCACACATTCTTATGGAGTCTGCCAAAGGCAGCGCTTGCTTTAGAAAGTCTGATGTTGACCTCATCATCAATGACAACTGTGCAGGAGAGTGTGCTACCAAGATATTTAAACTTGTCCATTGCTTACAGTTTTTGTCCATTGACAAAGATGTTGGGTCCAACGTAGGTTTTCCCTGGGGCTGGTTGGTACATCACCTCAGTCTTCTCGGTGGTGATTGTCAAGCCGAAGTTGCAGGCATTCATGAACATCTTAACACTGTGTTGCATATCCGCATCAGAAGTAGCATTGATGGCGCAGTCATCAGCAAGTAGAAGGTCGTTGACGGTATCAATTGAAACCTTGGTTTTTGCTTGTAGCCTCCTGAGGTTAAAGTGAGCCATCAAACCTGTACCTGATGTCACTGCCTAGGTCAGCGTCTCCAAAAGCATCCCTCAGCATTGCTGAAAACATGAGACTGAAGAGGATAGCACACAGCCCTGTTTCACTCCACTGGAAACTGGGAATGGTTCTGACACCACTCCACTGTCCTGTACACGAGCCAGCATACCATCATGGAACCGTCATATGATGGCGATTAATTTTCTTGGGCATCCATATTTCGCCATGATTCTCTATACTCATTCTCTACTTACAGTGTCGAAGGCCTTGGTCAGATCAACAAAGGTGGCATAAATGTCTGCGTTCTGTTCCTGACACTTCTCTTGGAGCGGCCTTGCAGCAAACACCATGTCGATAGTCCCACGATCTTTTCGGAAACCACACTGACTCTCTGGAAGACGGCCTTGCTCAAGATGGGCTATGAGCCGATTCAGCAACACTCTGGCCAGGACCTTTCTTGCAATGGACAATAGGGATATTCCTCGATGATTGTCACAGGCCTGACGATTACCTTTGTTCTTGTAAAGGTGTATAATGGAGGCATCCTTAAAGTCTTGTGGAGGTGTCTCATGCTGCCATATGACTAGGAATAGTTGGAGTTTTTCAACAAGTGCTCTGCCGCCCTCCTTATAGACCTCAGTTGGAATTGAGTTTGGACCAGGTGCCTTACCGCTGGACAACAGACCGATTGCTTTCTAGATCTCCTCAGAAGTTGGCGAGGCATCCATTGTCTCATTGACTAGAACTTGTGGGAGACGATTGATAGCCTCATCATTGATGGTAGAAGGACGGTTTAGTACACTCTCAAAATGTTCAGCCCATCTCTCAAGGATCTTGTCTTTGTTATTTATGAGAGTAGGGATCCGTCTGCACTGAGAAGAGTTGATGACCTAGAAGTGGTAGGACCATAGACTTCTTTGAGGCTGCTATAGAAGTTCTTCATGCCGCTCCTGTCTGCATATCCTTGAATCTCATTGGCTTTGTTGCTGAACCAGGAGTCTCGCATCTGACGCAGCTTTAGCTGGATGGTGTTGCGAATGTTCTTCAGTGCATCTTTCTTTGCTGTTCAGTGTAGGTCATCAAGGTGGGCTTTGTAAGCACGGTGCTTGTCTTCCAGCAACTGTGTGATCTCAGAACAGTTTTTATCAAACCAGTCTTTGTGCCGTCTGGAGGTAGGCCCGAGGCACTCCATGGCTGTGTTGTAGACTATCTCACGAAGTTTACCCCATGCTGCTTCCACATCGTGGTTGTCCAGCATGATGGGTTCTATGCGTTATTCCAGCATTGTAGCAAATGACTGCTTGATGGTGTTGATCTTCAGATTGTTGACATTCAGGCGTTTTGGTGCTTTCATGCCTTTCAGTCGTCTTTTTGGTTGGATTCGTAGCCGGAGTTTTGAGACGATAAGGCGGTGTCCAACACTCTGCTCTGCACATGGCCTTTGTGACACGGACATCACGTCTATCCCTCTTTCTTATGATGACATAATCGATGAGATGCCAATGCTTAGAACGAGGATGCATCCATGATGTCTTGTTGCAGGTTGAGAGTTGGTAGGTCGTGTTTGTAATTAGCAGGTCATGTTCGACGCAGGTTTGGAGAAGTAGTAGACCATTACTGTTGCAGTTTCCTACTCCATGCTTTGCGATGACTCCTTCCCAGGTGGTGCTATCACAGCCTACTCTTGCATTAAAGTCACCAAGGATGATGAGCTTATCTGCATTGGGAACTGTGATAAGGACTGCATTTAAGTCTTCGTAAAATTTGTCCTTGATCTCACCTGGGTTTGTTATGGTGGGAGCATAAGCGCTGACAAGAGTAGCAAACTTCTTCCCGTGTGAAAAGGCTAATCTCATTGTCATGAGCCGATCATTCACTCCTTTAGGGGGTCCAGCCAGCTTGTTGACAAGTGAAGTTCTCACTGCAAAACCCACTCCAGCCTCTCATCCACTCCAAAAGAAGATATAGCCTGTGCCTATTTCGCAGAGTTGTCCCTCACCTCTGCTAGCCTGGTCTCACTAAGGGCAGTAATGTCGACGTTGTATCAGGCGAGTTCACTTGCTATGAGTGCAGTCCGTCTCTGGGGTCTTTCAATGTTGTTCCTGTCAAGAAGCGAACGCACATTCCAAGTGGCAATGATCAGACTGTGGATCTTAGATTTTATTGCTTTTTTTCTCCCCCCCCCGACCGCATGCACAGGATCCACGCCAGCCGCAGTAAGCTAACTAGGGTAATGTGGAGCAGGCAATGTTTAGGGCACCTTTTCTAGCCCCGTCCTCAAGCATGGAGGTGAACAGTGCATTACTATAAAAGGGCTGCTCAGATGCTCAGACAGCTGCCGAAATCTACAGCTGCTCCTTTCCATAGATAGCGACCCTATGGCCTGAGCGGCCTGAGTGTAGGTTTCCAACTACGACTGCCAGTGTACCCACACCTGTTGCTTCGCTGCTTGCCTGTCGCCGCAGGACTTAGGGGATGAGGGTGGTGGATGATGGATGAAATTGCGCAATGACTAAGTGAATGAAGAGTTGCGCAGCATCGACCTCACTCTCTCATCCAAAAACCAATCAGTATCCAGTGGCAAGACAGGGTCAAGGCGACTGGGGAACGGTCAGGATGCAGGAGCTGCCGGAAGGTGACAACGTATGTCAGTCAACCGCCTTAGGGGCTCCACTCCTGATTTTCTTTCAGGGTTTACTCCCTTAGGCTTTGTCTACAACAATAGACACACACAAGGCAGTGGAACGGAGACAGGTTGCACTGGTTTACAGCTTTACCAGTGTCAAGTCGATTCATAATAATATAATATCTAACTTGACCTGACACACACACACAGCTGTGCAAAAGTTTTTGCCCCTGCCCAATTTTACATTTTTTGCACATTTGTCACTGTATAATATTTAGGTTTGCTTGATCTGAAATGGATGACAAACATAAAACAGAAAGTACAGTAAACACAAAAATGCCATTTTCAGTGCCAATTGCATTTATTGGGGGGAGGGGGGACATGTGAACCTACAAGGGCCTTTGTGAATAAGTAATTGCCCCCTAAACCTAATAGTTGGTTGAACCACCTTTTGCAGCAATAACTGCAGCCAAGCGTTTGCGATAAGGGATGATAAGTCCTTTCATATTCTTGTGATGGGATTTTGGCCCACTCTTCTCTGCAGAATTGTTTAAGATCAATCAGACTGGATGGTTTTCAGGCATGAACAGCATTTTTAAAAGGTCATGCCACAGCATCTCAATAGGGTTCAGATCGAGACTTTGACTAAGCCACTCCAAAACTCTCATTTTCTTTTTTAGCCATTCAGAAGTGGACTTGTTGGTGTGCTTCAGATCATGGTCTTGATGAAGAACCCAGGTGTGCTTCAGCTTGAGGTCTGGAACTGATGGACAAAAACAATCTTCGCCAGGATTTCTTAGTACCGAGCAGAATTCATGGTTCCAATCAATCATGACAAGTCGCCCAGGTCCTGAAGCAGCAAAGCAGGCCCAGATCATCACACTTCCACCACCATGTTTCACTGTTGGCACAATGTTCTTTTTATCAAATGCAGTGTTCCTTTTGTGCCAGATGTATCGGGCTGCATTTCTCCCAAAAAGTTAAACTTTAGTCTCATCAGTCCAGAGGACATTTTTCCAAAAGCTTTGGGGATGATCAAGATGATTCTTAGCAAAAGTGAGTCATGCCTTGATATTCTTTTTTTGTCCACAGTGAATTTCACCTTGAAAATCTTCCATGGATGCGATTTTTGTATCGTCTTTCTGACGGTGGAGTCATGAACATTGACATTAACTGAGGCAAGTGAGGCTTGTATTGTTTAGAAGTGGTTTTTGGATTCTTTGTGACTTCTCTGGTTAGTCTGCGCCATGCACTTGGAGTAATTTTGGTAGGTCGGCCACTCCTGGGAAGGGTCACCACAGTGCCATGCCTTCTTCCATTTAAGAATAATGGCTCTGACAGTTGTCCGCTGGAGTCCCAAAGATTGACCAATGACTTTGTATCCGTTCCCAGACTGAGACATCTCTATAATCTTCTTTTTTGTTTGCTCTTGAATCTCACTGGATCGCGGCATGATGATGTCTGTCCAGTATGGCTTATTCCACCTTGTCTGACAGGTTTTGTTAGGGATCTCCTGATTGGAAATGTCTGGCAGCAATCAGGCCTGGGTGTGGCCATGAAATTGAATTCCGCTTTCCCCAATAATATGATTAATCACAATTACCTCACCTTTAAACAAGGGGGGGGGGGGGGGGGGCTATTACTTTTTCACAGGGGTTCATGTAGGTTTGGATAGGATTATTCTCTTAAATAAAATCACAACAGGAAAACAGCATTTTTTTAATACTTGGGCGATCTTTGTGCAATGTTTAAATTTGTTTGATGACCTGAAAACATTAAGTGTAACAAAGGTGCAAAAAAGGAAGAAAAAAAAAAAAGAAAAAAAAAAATCAGTTAGGGGCAAAAACTTTTCCACAGCACTGTATATATAAAACAAGCAAAAATTTTAAAACTTACCTTTTTGATTTTTACACTAATTTTTGTATAATTTAAATGTAAGCCTGTTGGGTTTTTTACAATCGAGCCTAGTGGCTCATCAGAGCCGGTATTTCTCGGACTCTGTATATTGAATTGGCTTGGCGTTCTACTCCGCCTTGATGGGACACAAGTCCATCACAGGTAACCTTCCCAGCATTTTTTTAATTTTATTTTTTTAACTGGTACCCATTCAGGCTGTTGGATGAACTGAGGAACACTTATGATTAAGACTTTGCCCAGGGGGTGGTCTAACTGGGATTCAAACCCATGACCTTCTGATCATGACCCCAACACCCTAACCATTACACCACCAACATAAAAATTATATTTATCGTTGCTGTGTCATAAGTGTATTATAACATTACTTATCACTACTTGAAATTCAGTACAGTAACCCCCCATTTTTTTTGCAGGGGTTGAGTTCCACCCTTTCCTGTGGATCCTGAAAATCCACAAATTACTCATGCAGTTTTAAAACCCCATGTATGATATTACATATGCTAAAATATGCTTGTTAAACACATTCTATAGATTATTACATTAATACAGTAATAATGCAGTAAAATGTAGTAAGGGCAGTGGTGGTCTTGTGGTAAAAGGGCGCTGGATCGCTGATCCAAAGGTTGGGGGTTCGAGTCCCACTCTCCACAAGGTTGTCACTGTCCCCCCAGTGCAGCTAACTGGGTTATCAAAGGCAGGCCATGTCTCTCATTGTCTATGGTGAGAGGCATATAAAAGAACCATTGCTGACTTTCATAAAGAGTAGGCTGCAAAGTCGTCAGCGTGTTTCTGTCCCTTATGTCTTATCCGACATAAAAACCTCTGCTAAATCAAATGTGCAAATTAGATGATTCGCTGTGGCGACTCCCAAGTAAAAGGGAAAAAGCCGAAAGGAAGACAGACAGACAGACAATGTAGTAATGAGTAAGTAAAAACGTTTTAATTTTATACTGTGATAATATTTATGAATAAATAAAGCACTTAGGCTCCTTGGCGGCACGGTGGCGTAGTGGTTAGCACGTCCGCCTCACAGCAAGAAGGCCCGGGTTCGATTCCCGGCCTGGGCGTTTCTGTGTGGAGTTTGCATGTTCTTCCCGTGCTTGTGTGGGTTTCCTCCGGGTGCTCCGGTTTCCTCCCACAATCCAAAAGACATGCACTGTAGGTTAATTGGCCGTTCTAAATTAGGGACTACAGATGGAAACTAGCTATAAGCTATAATCTGGTACAGTACATCTCTGTCTCTATGAGCTTAATGTTCCTGTACATTGTCCCTTAAATACATAAATAAATAAATTACCAGACGCGAGAGAAGATGCAGGGCGTTTGAGTGGCATCATGGGGCTTAAATAATAATTCAAAACAGACTAAAAAACATGAATTCACAATTCAAGCAATCATGTTGACAACATGTGTGTGAAGGAGGAGAGGGGGGAGCTGTACAGATGACTGATCATCTGCAACCAATCAGCAGGAAGAAGAAACAAAAGCGCTCAGCCACTGACTAAATTTAAATCACGTGACAGTAATTTCTGGGTTTCCCACTAATCTGCAAATATGCGGGGCCGCAAGCGCTGAACCTCGAATGGTCAAGAGCTTACTGTTTGTCTAAAATAGGGGTGAGTGATGGTGAGTGAAGAGTCTAAATGAGATTCTTGAAGACATTTCGGGGATAGAATATAATCTACACACACACACACACACACGTGAAAAAATTAGGACACACCATTAAATTGTCAACTCTTTATGAATAAATGTTGACATAATTATCCAAAGAGTTGACAAGAGCTCAAGCAGGTTCTCGCTACTGTTGATGTGAATGTGCCTGACTCAACTATCAGACAGTAATGACAAGTTTTATTTTCATGGGAAGTGTGCAAGGAGTAAACCTTTGCTCTCTAAAAAGAACATTCAGGCAAGACTGAACTTTTCCAGAGAGAACAAACAAAAACAAAGTCTTCTGGAATAATGTTCTTTGGAGACATGAGTAAAGTTGAATAATTTGAACACCAGAATAGAAGACATGTTTGGCAGAAACCAAATGTAGCATTCCAGGGAAAGAACCTCAAACCAACTGTGAAGCATGAAGGTGGAAGTGTCGTGGTTTAGGGATGCTTTGCTGCAACAGGACCTGGACAGCTCACCACCATAGAATCCACAATGAATTGTACTGTGTACCAGAGGGTGCCTGAAGAACATGTGAAACCAGCTGTAAAAAAAAAAAAAAAGCTGAAGTGGAACTAGGCACTGCAACATGACAATGACCCAAAATATACCAGTAAATCCACCAAGGACTGGCTCGAAAATAAGAAATGGAGAGTCCTGAAATGGCCCAGTCGAGGCCTGGCTCTTAATCCCATTGACATGCTGTGGGGTGACTTGAAACAGGCTGTGCATGCAAGAAACCCTCAAACATCTCACAGCTGAAAAAATTCTGCATTCAGGACTGGGACAAGCTTTCCTCCGATCAATGTCAGAAACTGATAAGACGACTACAAGAAGCGTCTCTCTGAAGTTATTTCAGCCAAAGGGAGTACCGGTAACACTAGTTAATTAGGGGGTAAGGTGCCCTAACTTTTTCCTCAATTGTTCATATATTTTATTTGATGAGTGTGTGTGTATACACACACACACACACACACACACACACACACACACACACGTGAAAATTATAGGATCAACTTTACTTCCAGTTTGCCTTTTTTTGGGGTAAAAACACATTTTGAAATGAATGTTAAGAAATCCCCACAGTGCAGAATAGCCTATTGTGACGGAGTTAATCATTATACTGATATGATATGGTACAATTGGCCAATATGAAAGTGTAATGTTTATGTACATGGAAACAAGTGAGGATATCTGACACAAAACATATGCACAGCAAAAGATCTTTCATCACAATTTCTTTCCTTGAAACACTTTTATCTACATATCCGAGCTTGTTATAAAGCGCATCTGAGGAGAAATGCTTTTTTGGCCAGGAGCCAATAATGAAGGCTTAATGGTGCTCTAGGTTGAATTAATAACCTTCTGATCAGAAGCGATTAACTTTAAATCAATGACTCAACCTTCAATGTCCATCCCTATAATGCACCTCAAATGCTTTGTTCAAATTTGAGTGTTCTTTAAAGAATGATAAACTTAAGCATGCTCTTTGGAAACAAACCATTCTCTACCCCTACTCCA
The DNA here is from genome assembly GCA_024760905.1 of Plotosus lineatus. Classification (NCBI taxonomy): domain Eukaryota; kingdom Metazoa; phylum Chordata; class Actinopteri; order Siluriformes; family Plotosidae; genus Plotosus; species Plotosus lineatus. The sequence goes on from CM045736.1 coordinate 53,033,451, forward strand.
AGCGCCCGCAGATTCCCCCATACAGTTTTTGAGATGCTGATTCCATGTTACACTGAGGGAAGATCACTTCTGTAAACAGGCAAGTATAGCTTTGAAAAGCAGCAGCAGCGGTAGCGCACACGTGCACACGCACAGTTTGAGACTGAAAAAAAAAAAAAAAAAAGGAATAAATAAAGCATTTAGGCTTGAATATACTATAGGGGTCAGGGAGTAGTGGTGGCCTTGTGGTAAAATGCTGGAATGCCAATCCTAAAGTTGGGGGTTCAAGCCAAACTGTCAGCGGTTGTTACTGCTGTCCCCTAAGTGCCGCTAACTGGCAGTTAACAAGGCCGGCCATGTCTCTCACTGTCTGTGGTGTGAGGTTCATGTAAAAGAACTATTGCTGACTTTCGACAAGAGTAGCTGTATAGCCGTCAGTGTGTGATGGCCTGACGAGCTGTTCAGGGTGAACTCTATCCTTGTCCTGAGATGGGCACCAGCTTCTCCATGACCCTAATTAGGATTAAGCGGTTCAAAGAATTATTGATGACATAATATTGGGATATGACACACAAAACATCATATTCTTCTTCTGCTTAAATCCGGGTCAAATCCAGGGGGCAGCAGACTAAGCAAGGAGATCCAGATGTCCCTTTCCTCAACCATATACTCTAGCTCTTCCGGGGGGGACACGGCGGCGTTTCCAGACCAGTCAAGTGATATAGCCCCTTCAACGAGTTCGAAATTGACCCTGGGGTCTCTTCCTGGTTGGACATGCCCGAAACAACACACAAAGGAGGTGTTCGGGAGATATTCTAATCAGAAGCCCGAGCCATCTCAACTAACTCCTCTCAATGTGGAGGAGCAGCAGTTCTACTCCAGGCTCATCCCAAATGCCTGAGCTTCTCATCCTATCTCAATGAGAAATCCCCGGCACCCTGCAAAAGTAGCTAATTTCAGATGCTTGTATCCACGATCTTATTCTTTTGGTCACTGCCCAAATCTCATGACCATAGGAAAGGGTTGTAAAATAGATTGAATGGTAAATTGAGAGATCCACTTGGGGCCAGGACCTCATTCCCGACCTGGAAGGTGCATTCCATCCTTTTCTGGATGAGAACCATTTTCTTGGACTTGGAGGTGCTGATTCTTCTCCGTGGCTTTGCACTCAGCTGCAAATCATTCCAGTGAGAGCTGGGACTGTTGAATTAATAAAGCCAAAAGGACATCATCTGCAAAAAGCAGAAAGGAGACCTGATGGCCACCAAACCAAAACCCCTCAAAGCCACAGCTGCACCTGTATGATGCATAGAAATTATGAACAGAATCAGTGACAAAGGACAGCCTTGGCAGACTCTAACCCTCATCGGAAATGGATTCAACCTCTTGTTACCAATGCGGACCAAGCTCTGGCTCTAGTGATAGAGACCGACTAGCCCGTAGCAAAGGGTTTCAGAGCACCATATTTCTGGAGGACACCACACAAGATATCCCAAAGGACACAGTCAAAGTCCTCTCTAAATCAACAAAACACATGTGGACAGATTGAGCAAAATCCCATGCCTCCTCCAAGATCCTGTAGAGTGTGAGGAGTCAGTCCAGAGTGCCACGGCAAAAACCTCCTCCTCTCCGGTACCCCTGCATAGAATTTTCCGGGTAGGCTGAGGAGTGTGATTTTACGATAATTGGAACACAACCTCCAGTCCCCCTTTCTGCCAAACCAGATGTACGGTCCCCCGATAACCATGCCATGGTTGCAAAGATGCATCAACCAGGACATTCCTATAACATCAAAAGTGCTTTGATATTCAGGGTGGATCTCATTCATCATGGGAGCCTGACTACTAAGGAGCCTTTTGACTACCTTGGTGACCGCCGCCTCAGTGATGGGTGGAGCCCCACCCAAACCCCCAGGGTCTTCCTCTTCAACAGAGGGCATGTTAGTGGAGGTCCTCAAAGTATTCCTCCTACCCTCCAACAACACCGCCAATCGAAGTGAGCAGCTGCCCACTTCCACCATAAACAGTATTTGTGGGGAACTGCTTTCGCTCCTGAAGTGTTGGATGGTGGTCCAGAATCTTTTTGAGGCAAACCAATAATCACTTTCTAGGCTTTCACCGAACTCCTTCAACACCCGAGATTTTGCATTGTTGACAGCTCGGGCTGCAGAATGTTTGGCCTGCTGGTACCTGTTTGCTGCATTGGGCGTCGAACAGACCAATAAGACCCAATAGGCCTCCTTTTTTTTTGGAGGGCAGTGGTGGCCTGGTGGTAAAGGTGCTGGATCGCTGATCCTAGGGTTGGGGGTTCAAGTCCTACTCTCCACAAGGTTGTCCCTCTGCCCCCCCAGTGCAGCTAACTATGTTATCAAAGACCGGCCATGTCTCTCACTGTCTATGGTGAGAGGCATGTAAAAGAACCATTGCTGACTTTTGTCAAGAGTAACTGCATAGCCATCAGCATGTTTCTGGCCCCTTGCTAAGGGTTGTGTCAGTAAGGACATCCAATGTAAAAAAAACTATGCCAAATCGAATATGCAAATCATTAATATGACTTCCATGAAGATAGAGGCAGATGAGTCACTGTGGCGACCTCTGAAAGGGAACAGCCGAAAGGAAAAGAAGAAGGAAGCCTCCTTTTTCAGCTGGACAGCTCCCTTCACCGCAGGTGTCCACCATCTGTGTTTGGGGGTTACTGCCACGAAAGGCACCGATGACCTTCCAGCCACAGCTCTGGACTGCTGCCTCAAGAATAGAGGCATGAAACATGGCCCATTCAGCTTCTATGTCCCCCAACTCCTTTGGGATGTGGTTGTTGCTCTGCTGGAGGTAGGATTTAAAGTCCCCTCTGACAGCAGACCCTACCAAACGTTCCCAGGAGACCCTTACTACATGCTTGGGCCTGTCAGGCCTGGAGGGCAGCCTCCTTCCACCATTGGAGCCAACTCACAACCAGGTGGTGATTGGTTCAGCTCCCCTCTTCACCCAAGTGTCCAGAACATGCTGCTGCAAGTTCGGTGTCACAACTATAAAGTCGATCATCAAACTGTGACCTAGGGTGTCCTAATGCCAACTGCACTATGGACACCTTTTTATGCGAACATAGTACTCATGATGGACAAACTAAGAGGAGCACGGAAGTCCAACAACAAAACACCATTCAGGTTCAGATCTGAGAGGCCGTACACACCCTTCCAGGTCAATGCCCACATGAACATAGATGTCTCCCAGGAAAACAAGTGAGTCTCCAGGGGGGAGCGTTCTCCAACACACCCCTAAAGACTCCAAGAAGGGTGGGTACTCTGAACTGTCATTTGGTGCATAAGCACAAACAGTCAGGACCTGTCCCCTCACCTGAAGGCAGAGAGAAGCTACCCTTTCATCAACCAGGGAGAACCACAACGTGTGGGCACTGAGGGGAAAATGCCAAGGATGCCCACACCAGCTCACCACCTCGCCCCATGAGCAACTCCAGAATGGAATAAGGTCCAGCATCTCTTGAGATTAGTGGTTCAAGAGCCCAAGCTATGCGTTGAGACGAATTAAACTATGTCTAGTTGATATCTCTCAACCTCACACACCAGCTCAAGCTCCTTCAACCCAGAGAGGTGACATTCCACATCCCAAGAGTCAGAGTCAGTAGCTGAGGATCAATCCTACAGAACCCATGCCTTTGACTGTCACACAACTCACAAAGCACCCAACCCCAAAAGTGCCTCCCACAGGTGGTGGAACCTTGGGAGGGTTGACCCATATCTTTTCAGGCTGTGCCTGGCTCCATGAGCAGAAGCCAAACAACCAGATGCTGTATCCGTGCAAAGGATCGTGTCTCTTGTGTCTTTTGAGCTAAAACACTTACCAAAAAGCAGAAGTCTCCCCCCCCCGATTTTTTTTTATTTTATTTTTTTTTACAAGTTGCATTTCCTTTATTTTCAAAATTAATTATTGCGCTGTTGTTTTAAATTTTAATCTATGCTCTGTCAAAATCATTCTTTTATTTCACAAAAACTACTGTCAGTTACTGATATAAGGATTCTGTGATCAGTATTATTAGCTCTGAAAGTGCTGTTAAATAAGTGTTTGGAAGAAATATGGATTTAATATAAACATGTCAAGGGTGATCCAAGACTACCCACATTTTAAAGGTACAGTGGTACCACGTCTAACAAGTGTCCCTTATTATGATTTTTCCAGGATACGAGCTTCAGACCCACCAAAAATCTGTTCCATCCAACAAGCAAAAAAATTCACTTTACAAGATCTCCTCGAAATGACTTTTCTGGCCAATTAGCCTCGTGTTCTTTTGCGTGTATTCTTTCATGAGAATGCCTTGTGCAGTGCTTCTCAATAATTTTCTGCGATACCCCCATACCCCCAGCGCGGCTATAAATAGTGTTTACTGCACTTCATATTGTTTGCTCGGTGCTTTTTCCCTACACCATAGCTTAACAATGAAAGCACCACTGCTAACTACTAGAGTGGATACGCGATTCCACTCAGTTCCAGTACAGTATGGCAAAAAAGCATGTTCCCCAGGGTCATACCCCCCCCCCCCATGGCATTACACCATGTCCCCCAAAGGGGGCACGTCCCGCTATTTGAGAAGCACTGGCCTTGTGGGAGCTCACCACGAGCCTTTCCTCGATTATTCGTAGCATGCACACAAAAAATTCTCTTCCTGTTACACACCACCTCGTGCCTGCCGACGTGACATTCGCCACAGTCGATGATCAGAAGGGTTAGTTGACTTATTGTTAATTTATTATTTTTAATGTTAACATTCATGTATTATTATGATGAACTATTTATTGTTTTTACATGTTTATCTTTAATATATTAGGTCAAATATACGTATTTGTGTCAGGTTGTACGAGTTTGGGAGGGGGTTGGAGCGGATTAATTGGTTTTCTGTTATTTCTTATGGGAATAATTGTTTCATCTAACAAACATTTCGTCTTACGAGCTTGTCCATGGAACAGATTAAATTCGTTAGACAAGGTACCACTGTACATAAAAATATCTTTAAAGATAATCAAACTATTATTCTGAAACAATGGTAGCGGTCAGTCTCTAGTTGGAGGCAATTTCTGAAGACTTTCATGACTTAACAGGTCAAGGCAGGCAAAACAGAGATTACTGCCTACTGAAAAACAACCTTAAGGACTTCATGAGTTGGGGCTTCAAGTTAGCACCATGGTAAAACATTTACAAGGAACTAAATTTGGGGACCGGGCCAGCCACCCAATATCGTCAATCAATGAAATGATCTGATCTGGAAACATTTTCCTCAGGACTTCCAATGATGTTTGAGCTGTGTGTGCGCTGTACCTCCAGCTTACTAAAACCACACATCAAGTACTTCATCTTGCCTCATTACTGTAAATTTCATGTGTACAAATAATTTTAAAAACCTGTATTGAATGTTTTGTGTGCGTAAATAAGAATTTGATTATCTTCAATCGGTTTTATTTAACCCTCTACTAACTAGCATATTATATCTGACACAAAGTGAAAGGGTGAGGAAAAAATATATATTTTTCCCTTTTGAAATATTGGCCCAAAATCAACTTTTTTGCCTAATGAAATAATTTTAACACAATCAGAACGGGTCTTGTTAGCAAAAGGCCAAGTCATCACTCACTTATTTGCTGAAATACATAATCCTCATACTACATCCTGGTGAGGAGGCTGCGCCTATCTCAGCTGAAACACTGGGCGAAGGGGGAACCCTAAACAGCTCACCAGACCATATCAGGGAGAATTCACACAACCATTTGCACTCTTTATGCAATCTGAAACAGACAATTGGCAGAATGTGTAGCAGGAAACAGGAGTACCTGGAGGAAACCTATGCAAGAATCTCAGGAACAAGCGAGCTCTACAGAGAAAATATGAAAATAACTTACAAATATGCATTCTTAGGTCAATGATACAAGATATTGATACATAAATAAAAGTTTTAAATTTTCCTCACAAGGAAAAATATTTTTTTTGCACTTTTATTTCAGAAAAGAAAGGTTTTCATTTATTTTTCTTGAAATCAGAATCAGTGTAGACACTTTACCATTTCTTCATCATGTTTGTATTTTATTTCGCCCAATGGTGGCCTCTGAATTAACAAAACAAGCCCTTGGGGTGGAAGAGTCAGCTCTGCTTGCTGCTGCAGCATTCTGATGAAGTTCCCACCACACCCTCTGTGACCAAACTGAACCCAAACAGGATCAACACAAACACAACCAGGGAAAGAAAATGAGATCAGGAGAGTGAACACGAACATGGCCCTGTTTTTTTAGGTATGGCTGCAGAAGGGTTGAAAGTGAGAGGAGCGCGTGAACAGGTGCGCATGTCATAGAAGCTCAGTAATCGCCCCAAAACAAAAATCAAGCAGTTGACTTATTCAAGAACGGTGGCGACAGGATTTATTTATTTATTTATTTTTTGTCTGAAGGATCCATTTTCGAGCAGATTTAGGATGCGATGAGCCGCACCCGCCTCGGCGCGCGCTATAACTCCAATCACCGCAACACCCGAGTCAAACTTCCGCCTCAGTCACGAGATAAACGACAAAGCCGTACACATCTTTCGTGAACACTGGAGAGTGGGATGAAAAGTAGATCACGTGGGAGAACAACCCAACAACTCCTGCTCTACACGCTTAACAAAAGTGCTTTTAGAATGAATTCGGGGTTGTTCGGATTTACTCGGTACACAATTTCCTCCGGGATCAATAGAGTATTCTGATCCTGATCTGATCGGTATATTCTGGGGTGCGAGTTCGGCACAGGACACCGGGATCACACCAGACGCACAACAGAAACACGACAGAGTGAGACCTTGTTTTCGACCCGCATCAGTAACTCGGACTAGGATCTTTTTTTTTTTTTTTTTTAGGCATTCGAACTTTAAAAATATCTAAACCTAAACAAACACTGGATAAAGTTAACCGATGGGTTCATTATCATTCATCCATGTTCGGAACCGCTTAATCCTAGTTAGCGTCGTGGGGAGGCTGGCGCCCATCTCAGCCGACTGTTGGCGAGGGCAGAGTATACCCTGGACGGCTCACCAGGTCATAAACACACTGACGGTTATACAGCTACTCTTGTCCAAAGTCAGCAATGGACATGAACCTACACGAACCTCAACACCACAGACAGTGAGAGATACGACCGGCCTTTGATAACCCAATTTAGCAGCACTGGTGGTGGTGGGAGTTGACAACCGTTGATGGTCCTTGGGCTCAGCAGCCTACCACTGCCCTTCATCATCATCATCATCATCATCATCAATTATAAGGGTAATTACATCATCTTTAGTGATAGCAGCACCCCTCTCCTGAACACTATATTTTTGTATGACCCATCTGAAGTAACCCTGACCTGATTGAGAGCTTTATGGTGTCTGTAAACACAAAAGCTCATTCAATAACACTTCATATAAGCCGCGGAAACAGAGCGGCTCGCGAGTTGAACCCTGCAGTGGTGGACAATTGAAACGGAACTAAGACCTCGACCGCGTTTCAGAGGTTAGTGGCTTTTATTTTGTTAACAACAGCCCTGAATCCATGTGACAGGGTGAGCAATGTATTCTAACCGTGTTAAATTGAAGTTGTGGTGTAAATATGAAGAGAAATGTCGGATAGAGAATTCGGAGGCAGTCTGAGGTAACATGAGCGAAAATTACCTCAGACTCGGCTCCCGGAGCTCCGCGCGCTCGACAACAAACTTCCAGAAAGTTCGACACCGTTGTTGGTGTTTCGAGTGCGTCAATAATTCAATAATAAAACTGAGCTGAGGAAACACAGACGGCGAAGAAGGACAGAAAGTGACGGTGTGTGGTGCTTCGTTATGTTTCTGACCTGCCGTGTTGCTGGAAGTTGGTGTCGTTGTCTCCGGCGGGATCCTCACTGTCTCCAGGCGGGCTGTTCTCGTCGTCCTCCACGGTGGCGTCCCCTATGCTGCGCTCCATCGCCATGTCCGCGGTCTCCAGCCCTGGCCGGGACGTATGATCCGACTGCACCGTCCTCACACTTATGGCTCTCAACATCAGCAGCAGCACGAGGGATATGCCCACATTGCCAAAGCGAAGCCCGCTTTCCATTGGGACAAGTGACACATCAGTCCACAAGCAATCCTATAACCGAATCAATGAATTTTTTATTTTATTTTTTTTTAAATACCGAAAAACAGCTTTGAACGGTTTAAAAACAAAACGAAAGAATTCAAACGTTTTCCATTAACTCTGTTCCCGTTTCTTCGCGTAAACAGACAAGTCGTTGAGGCACCATGTTATTGGCGTTCTACCTGCAGTCGGTGGCACCTTAGTAACGCCCCACCCACTCTGTCTCCAAACGTCGATTGGACACGCAAAATAGGCTTCTGCGCGTGAGGCTCAATTCTGCGCTTCTATAGCTACAAGTATACGTCAATCCACACTCGCGCGGCTACTAAGCAAAAAGTGATTGGTTTATACAACTGCCGGTCCGTCAAGACACCCGCCCACTAAACAGATAATATTATTGGTTGCATTGCTGTCAGTCCAACCTGCAAAGGCGGAGCCGAGATGAACTGGGGAAATGTGGCGGCACTGGCGTGTCAGTTGCTAAACGAAAGAAAATTATTGGACCAGAGAAAATGCTGCGTTTACATTCGTTGTGAAAGACCCACAGGTGAAGCTGGTTGGTCTTTACTCTGTCAATCGAGTGAGTTTTCTGAGCTGTCGGGCGGGTCTAAAACTGAGAAAAGCGAAAAGTATGAGGATGGAAAGAGCGACGTGGCCACTTGTTTACCGACAGAAGTTTGACATTTCCTTTTCCGGAGCTTTCAAACGGAAGAGTTAAGCAACGTTTCTATGTACCCCAAAACAGGCTTTTATTAAATTTCCATAAACTTTAAACAAGCCGCGTTTGAAAACCGTAGTCTTTCATGAAATTTTTGAAGCGTGTACCTTAATGAAAGTACTTATACTTCAGTTAACACTTCAGGTTTTAAACCATATCGGCATTTCATTACTCTTCTTTAAAAAAAAAAAGCAAGTAAAACGGTGCAATTATAAGCTATACAGATGAGCTTTATGCAAACATTGATTTAGAAATAACTACATTACTGTAAATTCCGCGTATGACCTGCCTCACAATTAACTTTTGTCGCCCTCTTGTGGCCACGTAGCGGAAAAACAATCATCAGAAGGCGAATCATGAGGACCACTTCATCCTACTGCGGTTGCGGAGGAACCTTCAGCGAAAGCGGAGTACAGTACACGCTGAAACAGCTCGTCCGACCATTGCACGGACAACATATACAACATTCACACTTAGATCTACCGGTAATTTGAAACAGCCAATTCACCCAGTGTGCATTTTGTCTGTGTCTGGAAGCTGGAGCACTGAGGGAATATGCAAACCCCACACAGAAACCCTCAAGGCCTGGACTCACACCCAGCACATTCTATGTCAAAAGGGGATTGGTCCGTTACAACAGGATGGAACACAGTGAGGCGGGGCAAACGTGGTGGTGTTCCATATACATATGTGTATATGTGTGTGTATATATATATATATATATATATATATATATATATATATATATATATATATATATATATATCTTTTCCTTTCAGCAATTCCCTCCAGGGGTTGCCACAGCAAATCATCTGCCTCCATCTCACCCTATCCTCTCCATCTTCTTCTCTTACGCCAACGACCTTCATGTCTTCCTTCACCACATCCATAAATCACTTCTTTGGTCTTCCTCTAGGCCTTCTGCCTGGTAGTTCCAACATCAGCATCCTACTACTAATCACGATCCCTCCTCTGTACATCTCAATCTAGCCTCTCTGACTTTGTCTCCAAAATATCTTACATGTGCTGTCCCTCTGATGTGCTCATTCCTGATCCTATCCATCCTTGTTACTCCCAGAGAGAACCTCAACATTTTCATCTCTGCTACCTCCAGCTCTGCCTTCAGTCTTTTCCTCAGCGCCACTGTTTCTAAACCATACAACATCGCTGGCCTCATCATCGTCTTGTACACTTTTCCTTTCATTCTTGCTGATACCTTCCTATCACACATCACACCGGACACTTTTCTCCAACCATTTTCTCAACCTGCCTGCACAGGCTTCTTCACCTCTTTTCCACACTCTCCACTGCTCTGGATTGTTGAGCCTATGTACTTAAAATCCTCCACCTTCTTTATCTCTGCTCCCTGTAACCTCACCGTTCCTGTTGGGTCCTTCTCATTCACACACATGTATTCTGTCTTACTGGGGCTAACCTTCATTCCTCTCCTTTCCAGTGCATACCTCCACCTCTCTAGATTTTCCTCCATTTGTTTTCTGCTCTCACTACAGATCACAATGTCATCTGCAAACATCATAGTCCATGGGGATTCTTGTCGAACCTCGTCTGTCAGCCTGCCCATCACCATCGCAAACAATAAGGGGCTCAGAGCTGATCCTTGATGCAGTCCCACCTCCATCTTGAATTCGTCAGTCACGCTGACAGCACACCTCACCACTGTCTTCCATCTCTCATACATGTCCTGCACCACTCTAACATACTTCTCTGCCACTCCAGACCTCCTCATGCAATACCACAGTTCTTCCCTCGGCACCCTGTCATATGCTTTCTCCAGATCCACAAAGGCACAATGCAGCTCCGTCTGACCTTCTCTGTACTTCTCTATTAACATCCTCAAAGCAAACACTGCATCTGTTGTGCTCTTTTTTGGCATGAAACCAAACTGTTGTTCACAAATGCTGACCTCTGCTCTTTCAGCTTCCACCACTTTGTCTTCTATTCTACCTTCGCCTTCTTCACCATCAACGTGCTCCTGCACACCACCATCCTATGCTGTTTGGTAACATTCTCACCCACTACTATTTTGCAGTCACAGACTAACTTCAAATTGCATCATCTACACAATATGTAGTCTACCTGTGTGCTCCTATCTCTGCTTTTATAAGTCACCCTATGCTCCTGTCTCTTCTGGAAGAAAGTATTTACCACAGCCATTGCCATCTTTTTTTGCAAAATCCATCAGCATCTGTCCTTCTGTGTTCCTGTCCTGGATACCAAACCTGCCCATCACTTCCTCATCCCCTCTGTTGCCTGCACCAACAATATATATATATATATATATATATATATAAAAAAGTACACTGCTTTCGGTATTGAGCACTTCACATATTGTAAGCGTTGATTGGCTGTTTTAAGCTTCATATAACGTGACTCGGTATAAATAAGTGACTGATTTGAAATTAATGTTGAGATAATTTTACAATGTTATGTTTATAATAATTGATTTTGGGGTGTTTTATGAAATACGGTAATGGCATTTATGGATGTGTAGTACAGTATGAGCATCATATATCACTGTAACAACTTACGTGAGTACTATACAACATAAAAAATGTAAAACGGATGAACGTAAGGTGGGGAGTGTCTATATATATACACACACACACACACTAGTCCTTCTCAAAAAATTAGCATATTGTGATAAAGTTCATTATTTTCTGTAATGTACTGATAAAATTAAACTTTCATATATTTTAGATTCATTGCACACCAACTGAAATATTTCAGGTCTTTTATTGTTTTAATACTGATGATTTTGGCATACAGCTCATGAAAACCCAAAATCCCTATCTCAAAAAATTAGCATATTTCATCTGACCAATAAAAAAAAAAAAAAGTGTTTTTAATACAAAAAAAGTCAACCGTCAAATAATTATGTTCAGTTTTGCACTCAATACTTGGTCGGGAATCCTTTTGCAGAAATGACTGCTTGAATGCGGCGTGGCATGGAGGCAATCAGCCTGTGGCACTGCTGAGGTGTTACGAAGGCCCAGGATGCTTCGATAGCGGCCTTAAGCTCATCCACAGTGTTGGGTCTGGTGTCTCTCAACTTTCTCTTCACAATATCCCACAGATCTGGGGTCACCAACCTTTTTGAAACTGAGAGCTACTTTTTGGGTACCAATTAATGCGAAGGGCTACCAGGACGATACACACTTCTGAAATAACTAATTTTCTCAATTTACCTATAATTTTATGTTGTTATTATTAATAATTAATGATATTAATTTATGTGAAGATATTGATTTGATTAAAAAAATAGCAAAAAAAAATTTAGATGCAGCTCAATGGAGAGTGGCACTATGGAGCCACCGTCCTGTTCTAAAAATAGCAGTGAACAGGTCCGCGGGCACCTCATGTTGATCTTGCGGGCGACCTGGTGCCCACGAGCACCATGTTGGTGACCCCTGCCACAGATTCTCTATGGGCTTCAGGTCAGGAGAGTTGGCAGGCCAATTGAGCCCAGTAATACCATGGTCAGTAAACCATTTAGCAGTGGGTTTGGCACTGTGAGCAGGTGCCAGGTCGTGCTGAAAAATGAAAATCTTCATCTCCATAAAGCTTTTCAGCACATGGAAGTATGAAGTGCTCCAAAATCTCCTGATAGCTAGCTGCACTGACCCTGCCCTTGATAAAACACAGTGGACCAACACCAGCAGCTGACATGGCACCCCAGTCCATCACTGACTGTGGGTACTTGACACTGGACTTCAGGCATTTTGGCATTTCCTTCTCCCCAGTCTTCCTCCAGACTCTGGCACCTTGATTTCCGAATGACATGCAAAATTTGCTTTCATCCAAAAAAAGTACTTTGGACCACTGAGCAACAGTCCAGTGCTGCTTCTCTGTATCCCAGGTCAGGTGCTTCTGCCGCTGTTTCTGGTCCAAAAGTGGCTTGACCTGGGGAATGCGGCACCTGTAGCCCAGTCCACTGCTTCCACAGGTCCCCCGAGGTCTGGAATTGTCCCTTCTCCACAATCTTCCTCAGGGTCCGGTCACCTCTTCTGGTTGTGCAGCGTTTTCTGCCACACTTTTTCCTTCCCACAGACGTCCCACTGAGGTGGCTTGATAGAGCACTCTGGGAACAGCCTATTCGCTCAGAGATTTCTTTCTGTGTCTTACCCTCTTGCTTGAGGGTGTCAGTGATGGCCTTCTGGACAGCAGTCAGGTCGGCAGTCTTACTCATGATTGCGGTTTTGAGTAATGAACCAGGCTGGGAGTTTTTAAAAGCCTCAGGAATCTTTTGCAGGTGTTTAGAGTTAATTGGTTGATTCAGATGATTAGGTTAATAGCTCGTTTAGACTACCTGAACATGACATGCTAATTTTTTGAGATAGGAATTTTGGGTTTTCATGAGCTGTATGCCCAAATCATCAGAATTAAAACAATAAAAGACCCGAAATATTTCAGTTGGTGTGCAATGAATCTAAAATATATGAAAGTTTAATTTTTATCAGTACATTACAGAAAATAATGAACTTTATCACAATATGCTAATTTTTTGAGGACTCGTGTGCGCGTGTGTGTGTATGTATATATATATATATATATATATATATAGACACTCCCCACCTTACATTCATCCGTTTTACGTTTTTTTTTACATTGAATAGTACTCACGAAAGTTGTTAGTGATATATGATGCTCATACTGTACTACACATCCATAAATGCCATTACCGCATCTCATAAAACACCTAAATCAATTATTATAAACATAACATTGTAAAATAGTATCAACATTAATTTTAAATAAGTCACTTATTTATACTGAGTTACGTTACACGAAGCTTAAAACAGCCAATCAACGCTTACAATATGTGAAGCGCTCAATACCGAAAGTAGTGTACAGCCAGTCCCCAACTTACGAAGACCCCTGTGTACGAAATCCCTGGGTTACGAAAACATTTTCCTGAGTTTCCGTCTCTGAGACAACCCCCTCTTACGAAAAGAAATTCAAAATTCAAACGCGCCAATCAAAATTTCACACGATGCACGAGTTGCTCTCTGTCTCTCAGCATCCCGCCCCACTGGCCTCCCAGATAGAGACAGAAGGAAGCTTCACGCTTTAGTTTAGTTTTTTAAGTTGTTTTAATTCATTAAATGTTTAATAAATGTGGGAGCATTCGAGCTCATCTGGAATTCCGATCCTTCAAGGAACAAAATTAAAGTTGAGTTTGTCAAACAGGGAATGTGCTTTGAATGCCACGTCTTGTGGGCGTGTCCCACAGCAAAGCAAATGAGAGAGAGAGATAGAGACGTGTGTGTTAATAAAAAATGTTTAATAATGGTTTAATTATTAAATATGTTAATAAAATGTTTAAATGGTTTAATAAATAATTTTTTACTTTTAACACATTTCATACAAAATTGGTGTACTTTTATCATTTTTAAAGGGTTTATCCAGTCCAAAGACTGGAGCCTTGGAACGAATTAGGCGTTTAACATGTAAGACGCGACCCCTACTGACGAAATCCCTGCGTGACAAAAAGGGCTCTGGAACAGATTAATTTCCTAAGTTGGGGGCCGACTGTACTTGCTGTGGGATGGCGGTCCACAACCTTTTTGAGGCCAACCCATAATCACTCTCCAGGCCCTCACCGAACTCTTCCCACGCCCGAGATTTTGCATCTGCGACAGCCTCGGCTGCAGCACGTTTGGCCTGCCAGTACCTGTCTGCTGCCTTGAGAGTCCCACAGGCTAATCAAACCCGATAGGCCTCCTTCTTCAGCTGGACGGCCCCCCTTCACCGCAGGTGTCCACCACCGGGTTCGGGACTTATCGCCACGACAAGCACCACCGACGTTCTGGTCACAGCAATGGGTGCACGAAACATGGCCCATTCGCCATGTCCCTCGCCTCTTCCGGGACGTGGTTGTAGCTCTACCGGAGGTGGGAGTTAAAGACCTCTCGGAATAATAATAATAATAATACTAATAGCATTTTAAAAAGATATACCAGTCAGTCCTGCATGGTTCCAACATTTTTTTTTATTATTATTATATTTGTCTTCAGATAGAAGCATAAATCAAAACCAAAATTTCACAGTAAGGTTGGCAACACACCTTTCAAAATAAAGCTGGTTTAATGGTCTTAATGCCCATTCCAGATGTTAAACATCTGTTTGAATATTACATAGGTGTGTGAAAAGGTAAGGCTTGAAGAGGTTATTAAAATAAGCAGTCCTCTGAATCCCTGATGATTATGTCTACAGGCACAGGAGATCAAGTTTACAAATTTAAATGAGAAAAAAAAACCCAGCTGTGGTTCACACTGAAATACTAACATACAAACCACTGAAACTGTTCAAGCTGCACAAATATCACAATTGAGAATTTCTTTGTCCAATCATAACAAATACAGAAAATAATTAACTGTGAGAAATGGATTCAATTTCACGAAGACTGAAACTGGACATAAATGCAAACTGGAGTACCGATAGTCCTGGCTGTCCCAAAAGTCTCTGATTGCCATTTCTTATAAATGCACTGAATGGTCTTTCCATTAAAAAAAAAAATCACAAAATGTATAGACATTTGGGACACAGCCTGTATTATACAGTTTACATATTAAATAGTGGCCTGGTGATTGGATGCTGGATTACCAATCCCCGGGTCGGGTTCAAGCCCCACTAGCAACAGGTTGTCACTGCTGTCCCCTCCCCAGTGCAGCTAACTGGGTTATCAAAGGCTGGCCATGTAAAAGAACCATTGCTGACTTTTGTCAAGAGTAGCTGCAAAGCCGTCAGCGTGTCTCTGCCCTGGTGCGGTGTCCAGGGTGTACTCCGCCCTCGCATAGAGTCGGCTGAGAAGGGCACCAGCCTCTCTGTGACCCTAATTAAGATAAAGCGGTTCAGGAAATGAATGATTTAAAGAGTATTTAATCTGCATTTCATCCTCACAAACCGTTCAATTGAAACAGAAGTTAAACTGAAAATAGGCAACAACAGATGCATGAGGCACAAAGATCAGAGTGTATAGAGGGAGTGATTAGCACTGAAAAGGCATTTTCCCAGACCTAAAATAAACAAAAGATTATGAAATTTGAAGGGGCGTCTTCAATCACAATGTTCAGGTTGCACTACATTTTTTTTTAAATAGATGATTCAACAGTTTTCCTCAAACTGTGTTAACTGTTACGCTGCGGGGAGCCGCTATACCGGCTTATGACGTTGTATTCGAGAAACGTGGTGAGCCGGGATCGTGGCTCTGCTGTACATATGTGAGAAATGCGGCGAGCCTTTGTCGTGGCTTTCCATAGATATCAAACAGCTATACTATAGACAAATGTTACGGTAAATTTGATTGGCTGTTGTGAAAAAAATGTATAGAATGTATCATGCTGCATCTACATAGTACAGAAAACACAGCAGTGTAACAATTAATGACAGGACAAAAAATGTAGAGAGAACTCAAAATACAAAGTGACATGATGTTACAGGGGGTCTACAGTTGGGTGGGCATTAGTCTGTACTCCGAGAAAACACAGCTGTGTGTGTGTGTGTGTGTGTGTGTGTGCGCCCATGCGCGCACACACACTGCATTGGCACTTGAGGTGTCTAGAACAGAAAAGGTCAGATCTGTGTTCTTCCTCAGTTCCTTGGGGCATCTCTGACCTTCACACTTCCATCTTCCATCCCAAAGTAAACTCTCTCCACCATTCCCACAAACAAGCCGGTCTCCACAACACCTACAGACAAAGAAACAAGTCGGTGTCAAGAGAGGGTACAAACATTTCAACAAGTCTCCTTTCTTTAACTGCATTCTGGGGTTTTACTCGTAGCTTAATTCCTCATTTTGATGATGCAAGAAAAACACAAGAAATTCCAGCTTGTAGAAATCGGCTCGCTCAGTAATAAATGTCATGGGGTGGATTATTTTCACATCTACGAACAGTACAGAGAAGCTGAAAGCCTACATTCATGTTGCTGTTTGTAGAATCACAGGCTCATTTGGGTCACAGCCTGTCTTATACAGTAGATGTATGTAGTTTTGTTGGAAGGGTTTGAGCTTTTTTTGTTTGTTTGTTTGCATAATTGGCCTTGTTTTGTGGCATTTTCCTTAACTTTTTCCCTTAATTTTTTATTTTTCGATGAATATTTTTGAAAAACCCACGATGCACTGAAACTGAAGCATGAAGTAGTGAAAGATCACCGTGTGTGTGTGTGTGTGTATATATATATATATATATATATATATATATATAAAAACACACACACCCTTTTTGCATAATTGGCCTTGTTTTTGTGGCATTTTCCTTAACTTTTCCCCCTATTCTTTACTTCCTTAATTTCTTTATTTTTAAATTTGATGATTTAAAAAATAAATAAATAAATAAAAATATCGCAATGCACTGAAGCCGCATTAATTGAAACGCTAAGTAGCAAGGGATCCCTGTGTGTGTATATATATCACACACACACACACACACACACACACTCACTCCGACTTACGTTTTTAATTGATTCCGGACGGCTGAACGTAAGTTGAAAGTGAATGCAAGTTGTTACAGTGACGTATGATGCTCATACTGTACTATACATCCATAAATACCATTACCGTATATCATAAAATACCCCCAAATCAATTATAAACATAACATTGTAAAATAAGATCAACATTAATTTCAAATAAGTCACTTATTTATACCGAGTCACTACATGAAGCTTAAAACAGCGGCACTCAATACCGAAAGTAGTGTACTTGCTGTGGGTTATACAGACTTCCGGTCTTTCAAGTGCACAAGGGTGCCGTTGAACTTGTTTAGAACACAGCCTGCACTGATGTAAATCCCAGCAAAGTGGAGAGTTCTTTCTTTTATGTGAGAAGTAAGTAAACTTTATTCAAGAGATGCATACAAAGAACAAGTACAAATCCTAATGAATATGAATAATGAACACAAGGGTAACACGCTATATATCTCTCAAACACACACATTCGGTCTGTAGTTTGTAAACAATGAATGCAGCGTCATTACGTCAGCGTACTACGTCGGTACGTCTAAACTCAAAATTTGATTTTTTTTTTTTTTTTTTTTTAAATAAATAAATCAAAAACTTAAAACGGATGAACGCAAGGTGGGGAGCATCCGTATATAGGTTATTCATACCCTATTCTTACGATTTCATGATTTTAAATGGCAGTGTTTTTAATCTGGCTAATGAAAACTATCAAACAGGTTTTAGCCGAATGCAACTTCAAAGTTACGTAAGAACCTGATAATGAAAATAGGCACATCAGAATGATAGCTATGTAAATTAACATTTCAATTGAGATATTACCTTAAAATTGACAAAAAAAATCCCCATCTCTTTTTGTGTACTGACAACATTGTAAGCTTACCATGCTTTTCCTGCCGGGAGGAGGGATGTTGGTTGGTGTCTAAAAATTATTGAGCAGTGAATGTCTCCAGCTGTACAGTTTATTGAGCTCAGAGGGTATGACAAATGCTTTAAACAATGGCTTGTGTGTAATAGCATTTTATGCCTGCAGTGAGATCCCATGCCACACGGTTCAACAGTCAGAGGAGAGTAGAGGTAAGACATACAAACAACTGCATCGTGTTTTCAAACTGCTGTACTGACCTGGCATCATTTTGATGGAAGTGCTGACCTCTTTCCAGTTCTGTGCATGCTCAAACTTCCAGTCAAGGATGAAGTTGCTGTTATCAGTCACCACAGGGCCCTAAAGCAGTATCACAGTACACAGATTTAATATCACCATGTTATGCTTGTGTGTTCAGGGAATAGTGGGATTACCATCAAAAATATATATTTAACTTCAATCTTCTGTTTTTTGTTGAGAAAGTAGCATAGTAGGTGTAGTAGAAGAATAGAATCCAACAGACCCGACAGTCACGACATGCATGCACATCAGGCTGATTGTGCCAAATTGGCTCTCAGTGTTAAGTTGAAAGTAAACCTAAGTTGTTACAGTGACGTATGACACTCATACTGTACTATATATCCATAAATACCATTACAATATCTCCTAAAACACCCCGAAATCAATTATTATAAACATAACATTGTAAAATAATATCAAATATATCAAATAATATCAACATTAATTTCATATAAGTCACTTATTTATACCGAGTCACTTTACATGAAGCTTAAAACAGTCAATCAACGCTTACAATATGTGAAGCGCTCAATACCGAAAGTAGTGTACTTGCAAAAGTAGTGTACTTGCTGTGGGTTATACAGACTTCCGGTCTTTCAAGTGCACAAGGGTGCCGTTGAACTCGTTTAGAACACGGCCTGCACTGTTGTAGTCTCCCAGCAAAGGGGAGAGTTCTTTCTTTTGATTAAGTAAGTAAATTTTATTCAAGCGATGCATACAAAGAACAAGTATAAACCCTAATCAATGTTAATATAAAAATAAGTATACACTCTTAGGATTCTGCTAAAAGATAATAAATATAAAGATTGTGGGAATTACACTCCTCAGCTTAGCTGGGAAAGTGTATGCAGGAGTACTAGAGAGGAGGATCCGACTGATAGTCGAACCTCGGATTCAGGAGGAACAATGTGGTTTTCGTCCTGGCCGTAGCACTCTTGACCAACTCTATACGCTAAACAGGATTCTGGAGGGGGCATGGGAGTTTGCCCAATCTGTCCACATGTGCTTTGTGGATTTGGAGAAGGCTTTCGACTGTGTCCCTCGAACGATCTTGTGGGGCGTGCTCCGAGAGTACGGCGTTCCGGACCCGTTGCTACGAGCTATCCGGTCGCTGTATCACCGGAGCCAGAGTTTGGTCCGTATTGGTAACAGCAGGTCGGATTCGTTTCCAGTGGGAGTCGGAGTCCGCCAAGGCTGTCCTTTGTCACCGATTCTGTTCATAATTTTTATGGACAAAATTTCTAGGCGCAATCGAGGCGATGAGGGGTTCTGGTTTGGTGGCCATCGGATATCGTCTCAGATTTTTGCGGATGATGTTGTCCTTTTGGCTTCATCAAGTCGGGCCCTCCAGCTCTCATTGGAGCGATTTGCAGCTGAGTGCGAAGCAGCCGGGATGAAGATCAGTACCTCCAAGTCCGAGTCCATGGTTCTCAGTCAGACAATGGTGGAATGCACCCTCCAGGTCGGGAATGAGGTCCTGCCCCAAGTGGAGGAGTTTAAGTATCTTGGGGTCTTGTTTACGAGTGAGGGAAGGATGGAGCGAGAGATCGAACAGACGGATCGCTGCAGCCTCTGCTGTTAAGCGGTGCCTGTACCGGTCCGTCGTGGTGAAGGGGATGAGCCGCAAGGCGAAGCTCTCAATTTACCAGTCGATCTACATTCCAACCCTCACCTATGGTCACGAGCTTTGGGTAATGACCGAAAGAACAAGATCACGGATACAAGTGGCTGAAATGAGCTTCCTTCGCCGGGTGGCGGGGTTCTCCCTTAGAGATAAAGTGAGAAGCTCCACCAGCCGAGGAGAGCTCGGAGTCGATCTGCTGCTCCTCCGCATTGAGAGGGGCCAGTTGAGGTGGCTCGGGCATCTGGTTAGAATGCCCCCCGGACGCCTCCCTGGTGTGGTGTTTCGGGAGTGTCCAACCGGGAAGAGACCCCGGGGTCGACCTAGAACACGCTGGAGGGACTATGTCTCTCGGCTTGTCTGGGACCGCCTCGGTGTCCCCCCGGGAGAGTTGGAGGAAGTGGCTTGGGAGAGGGACGTCTGGACCTCTTTGCTAAGGTTGCTGCCCCCGCGACCCGACCCTGGACTAAGTGGAAGATGATACTGATGATGAAGATTGTGCTAATCTGAGAAGACAGTTAATTCATCTCTGTGTATGAGACTTGCACCCATGCTAGTAGACTTTCATTTCTGACCAACCAGATTTGCTTAGGGTTACAAAAGTCCGCAACAGTGTAAACACAGATGACGTCTTAACACAAGGGTAACACTATATAACTGATATATATATATATATATATATACACATATATATATATATATATATATATATATATATATATATATATACATACATATACACACACACACACACACACTCAGTCTGCAGTTTGTAAACAAAATATGAGCAGGGCTGTCCGAGGTCGAAAGTGAAATGAAATTTAACAAGTAGAAATAGAAATGGAATAAAATATATAGAAAGATTATAATTATGAAATATGATTAAACAGTATCCTAAGGTACACTTAATAGTAGGCTCCAGCAGAGGGATGTGGCTGACAGAGGTCAAGAAAGAGAAGCAGAATGATATGTTTCTGAACTTGTGCCAAAACTTTCAAAGAAGAAACAAATCGACTCCATTATTATAATGAACTTGGATAAGAGTGAAACTCTCTGTAAATCTGATCTTATCTGCTGTGCTGTGCTTGAGAGGAATCAGGAGTTCACACACAGGACATAATGATATTGATAATGTACAGATGATTATGTAGAGAGAGATATTGTATACAGTACAAACTCATATAGGTTACTTATACAAGAGGAAAGGCATGAGTCTCGGATTGAAAGTAGGGACTTTGAATGTTGGAACTATGGCAGGAAAAGGTAGAGAGCTGGCTGACATGATGCAGAGGAGGAAGGTGGACATACTGTGTGTTCAGGAGACCAGGTGGAAAGGTAGCAAGGCGAGAAGCTTAGGAGCAGGGATTAAGCTGTTTTTTCATGGTGTGCATGAGAAGAGAAATGGAGTAGGAGTCATCTTGAAGGAGGAGTTTGTCAGGAATGTTCTAGAAGTGAAAAGAGTGTCAGACAGAGTGATGAGTCTCAAGTTGGAAATTGAAGGCGTGATGTTCAATGTTGTTACTGCTTATGCCCCACAGGCAGGATGTGAGCTAGAAGAGAAGGGGAGATTCTGGAGTGACTTAGATGAAGTGATGCAGAGTAACCCCAGAGATGAAAGCGTGGTCATTTGGGCAGACTTCAATGGACATGTTGGTGCAGGCAACAGAGGGGACGAGGAAGTGAGGGGCAGGTTTGGTATCCAGGACAGGAACGCAGAAGGACAGATGTTGGTAGATTTTGCAAAAAGGATGGAAATGGCTGTGGTGAATACTTTCTTCCAGAAGAGAGAGGAGCATAGAGTGACTTATAAAAGCGGCGGTAGGAGCACACAGGTAGACTACATCTTGTGCAGGCAATGTAATTTGAAGGAAGTCAGTGACTGCAAAGTAGTAGCGGGTGAGAGTGTTGCCAAACAGCATAGGATGGTGTGCAGGATGACACTGATGGTGAGGAAGGTGAAGAAGGAAAAGCAGTAGACAAAGTGGTGGAAGCTGAAAAAGGAAGTGTCGGGTTGTCTTCAAGGAGGAGTTGAAAATGGCTTTGGGTAGTCAGGAAGTGCTGCCAGATGACTGGACAACTACAGCTAAGGTTATCAGGGAGACAGGTAGGAGAATACTTGGTGTGTCATCTGGAAAGAGAGGAGATAAGGAGACTTGATAGTGGAATGAGGAAGTGCAGGAGTGTGTACAAAGGAAGAGGTGAGCTAAAAAGAAGTGGGACATTGAGAGGACCGAAGAGAGTAAACAGGAGTACAGGGAGATACAGCGTAAGGTGAAGGTAACGGTGTCAAAGGCCAAACAAAGGGCATATGATGACTTGTATGCTCGGTTGGAAAGTATTTATACAGGTTGGCACAGCAGAGAAATAGAGATGGGAAGGATGTGCAGCAAGTTAGAGTGATCAAGGACAGAGAGGGAAATGTATTGACTGATGACAGAAGTGTGCTGGGAAGATGGAAAGAGTACTTTGAAGAGCTGATGAATGAGGAAAATGAGAAAAAAAAAAAAATAAAGAATAAAGAGGTGACTGTTGAGGACCAGGAAGTAGCAAAGATGAGTCAGGGTGAAGTGAGGAGGGCATTGAAGAGGATGAAGAGTAGAAAGGCAGTTGGTCCTGATGACATACCGGTGGAGGTATGGAAGTGTCTAGGAGAGGTAGCAGTAGATTTCCTGACAAGAACATTCAACAAGGTCTTAGAGAGTGAGAGGATGCCAGAGGAATGGAGGAGAAGTGTGCTGGTGCTCCCTAAGAACAAGGGAGATGTGCAGAGTTGTGGCAACTACAGAGGGATAAAGTTCATGAGCCATTCGATGAAGTTATGGGAAAGAATAGTGGAAGCTAGACTAAGGGCAGAGATCAGCATTTGTGAACAACAGTTTGGTTTCATGCCAAGAAAGAGCACCACAGATGCAGTCTTTGCCTTGAGGATGTTAATAAAGAAGTACAGAGAAGGTCAGAAGGAGCTGCATTGTGCCTTTGTGGATCTGGAGAAAGCATATGACAGGGTGCCGAGAGAGGAACTGTGGTTTTGCATGAGAAAGTCTGGAGTGGCAGAGAAGTATGTTAGAGTGGTGCAGGACATGTATGAGAGATATAAGACAGTGGTGAGGTGTGCTGTTGGTGTGACAGAAGAGTTCAAGGTGGAGGTGGGACTGCATCAAGGGTCAGCTCTGAGCCCCTTCTTGCTTGCTATGGTGATGGACAGGCTGACAGACGAGGTTAGACAAGAATCCCCATGGACTATGATTTTGCAGATGACATTGTGATCTAGAGAGGTGGAGGTATGCCCTGGAAAGGAGGAGAATGAAGGTTAGCCTCAGTAAGACAGAACACATGTATATGAATGCCAAGGACCCAACAGGAACGGTGAGGTTACAGGGAGCAGAGATAAGGAAGGTGGAGGATTTTAAGTACTGAGGCTCAACAATCCAGAGCAATGGAGAGTGTGGAAAAGAGGTGAAGAAGCGTGTGCAGGCTGGTTGGAATGGTTGAAGAAAAGTGTCCGGTGTGAAGTGTGATAGGAAGGTATCGGCAAGAATGAAAGGAAAAGTGTACAAGACGGTGATGAGGCCAGCGATGTTGTATGGCTTAGAACCAGTGGCGCTGGTGAAAAGACAGAAGGCAGAGCTGGAAGTAGCAGAGAGGCCAGATTGAGATGGTTTGGACATGTACAGAGGAGGGATAGGGAGTATATTGGTAGTAGGATGCTGAACCATGCAGAAGGCCTAGAGGAAGACCAAAGAGACGATTCATGGACATGGTGAAGGAGGACATGAAGGCAGTTGGTGTAAGAGAAGAAGATGCAGATGATTCGCTGTGGTGACCCCTGAAGGGAAAAGCCGAAAAGTATATATATATATATATATATATATATATATATATATATATATATATATATGTATATTTTTATTTTATTTTATTAAAATACCGTGATGTACCAAGACCGCGAAGTGGCAAGGGATGACTGTACCGCAATTAAAAAGTTGATTGGAGAGTGGAAAACAAAGAAGTGCAGAAAATGAGACTACTCAGCTAAAATGATCCCAAGTGATTTAAAATGGCAACCACAACCTGAACGACATGGAAGTAAGTGAAAAAATACAATTCGAATGATCGAAGAGGAGCCAAAATGGCAAGGACTTGGCCAACAATCAGCTCCAGGAAGATCAGGTCCAAAGTTGCCTGTGAGTCGTGTTACAATTAGAAGACTCCCATGTGAAGCCGAGCTATTAGCAAGAAGAACTCATCAAACTACCATGAATAAAATAAAGACGTGCCGAAGAGGTTACAATATACCAAAGAGCACATTGACTGGAATAAAGAGAAACGGAGCAACATTTTATGGAGTGATGAAAAATTGTTCTTTTTGGGTCTGGTGGCCAGAGACAGTTTGTCAGATGACCCTCAAACAAAATGTTTGAGGCAAAAACCAAGAAATCCAAAAGAAAATGCAATGTAGTCCAATCATCCCTGGCTGGAAAACCTTCCCACAGGTGCCAGAAATTGGTCGACTCCACAACACAGATGTGCAGCAGGTCTCAGAAGCAGTGTTTATGCAAATAAATATTAGTTCAGAGATTCAAAGGAAAGCAAAATCTTACATTTCAGTTTATACAGTGAATGAGTTTGTAAAGAAGAAAGTAGACACTGCTGTATTCTTAACGGTCTAATATTCACTTTTCTTCAATTTCTTTAAAGAGATGAATTTGACATTTTTCATGTTTGTATTTGAAAATAGAATGTGTAGTGTTTCCAATGCATTTGTGTGTATGAAATAAAAACTAAAATATTTTCAGCTTTATTCACTTTTTAAACATACTATTTTGAATGTATAAATATTTCTATAAAATTAAAACTTCAAATGGTCAGAGTTTCTATTAAGTGATGTAGCTGGGTTTTCTTTTCTCAAGGTTTCTCCTCTTTCACTGCAGTCTCTTGGCAGGACGGCAGCATTAGCTCTCGTCACGTCATGTCACTTGAATGAAAATGGTGCTTTTTCCATTTCAGTTGTGGGAAACATGGCTATCGCATTAAACAAAACATCACCTCATAAGAGTACTTAAACTTCTTGTAGTACGTGTTGGCTTTTTAATTTGATTTCCATCTTAAAATTTCAAATTATGCATGAAAGGGTTTAATGGACAAGTTTCCCTGTCCAGATGCTGGTTACAACCCCAGAGCCTGCCCTGGGGATGGTGGGTCTTGAATACGAGTGCCTGACAATTGGCTTCTACCAATAGAGCTTCGCTGGACCCTGCCTGAAGACATGGGTCTGGACTCTCATGGAGCCATCACCTGTGGGAGGGGCTATTTGGGTCAGGTGGCAGCAGAAGGTGCAGCTTCCACTGGAGAGATCCTTGGAACTGACTCTGGCTCATGGGACATGGAATCTTGCCTCTATGGCAGGGAAGGAGCCTAAGCTGGTGCATGAAGTTGAGAAATATAGACTTGGATAAAGTCGAGCTCACCTTGACGTACAACTTGGGTCTCTGAAACCACCCATCTCACGAGGGGCTGGACTATGTTTCATTCTGCAGTTGCTCATGGAAAAAGGTTGTTGGCCCTTGTCTCGATGCCCACATGTTGGGGTTCTTCCCATTTGACAATAGGGTAGCCTCCGTCTGCCTACATGTGTGTGGATGGATTGTGACTGCTGTTTGTGTTTAATACACCAAATTACAGCTTGGAATACCCATCCTTTTTGGAGTCCCTAGGTGTGTATTAGAGGGTGCTCCTCCTGGGAACTACCTTGTCACCCTGGGAGACTTCAATACCTGTGTGGATAATGACATGTGACCTGGAAGTATGTGATTGGTCATCTATCGATCCGAACCCGGATGGCATTTCATTGTTGGATTTCTGTGTTCTCCACAGTTTGTACATTACAAAAGACCATGTTCAGACATAGGTTTGGACAAAGTGTCCACAAAATACACTTGAAATCCAGAACACCATGGATCACAGTGCGATGATCAACTAGGTAGTCATGTTATCACACCTGCAACTGCATGTTCTGGACACTCGGTTGAAGAGAGGAGCTGAGCTGTCAACCAAACACCTGGTTGGGAGTTGGCTCCGATGGCAGGGAAAGCTGCACTCCAGATCATGGAGGCCCTTGCATGTAGTCAGGGTCTCAAACATTTTGTGGAGTCTCCTGTCAGAAAGGTCTTCAACTCCCACCAGTGGCGGGCCGTGCATTTCACACCTAGGTCTTCAGTAGTGCTCCGTCTGAATCAATCCAACCCTCAATAACTAGTTTATGTCTATAAAACTTTTACTGCAGCTACAGCTGCGACACACAAAAAAAAGCATCACTTTTTTTTTTTTTTTTTAACCTCATAAAATTGCAATATTATTTAGGAATATAGCCACAGTTTACTCACCAAAAATCCTTTTTTATTTGTACACAAAAGTCATCCCGAGTCAGGCCCCCTGAGTCAGTACTAAATTGAGCCGATGTGCATAGCAGTGTATGAATAAAGCCAACGGTGCTCTCTCCTTAACTTTAGCCTGCACCCCATTTAATCCAGAAGAAATGACCGCTGCACCATCAAAACACTGGGCCACAACTTTACCCAGACATTCAGTTTCCACCAAAAATCGGATGATCAGACCTGCAATGTCATCGGCTCGCTTCCCACTGGTAACATCTTCAAATCTGACAAACCGCTCCTTGACACCTGTGGCTGTTACATAACGCAGAACCAGTGCGAGCTGCGCTGCATTACTCGTGTCTGTTGTCTCATCCACCATAACCGAGACAAACGGTGCTTTATTAACTTTCCTTCTGATCTCTTTCCCCATCACTTCAGCAATTGCAGTGATAAGGTCGTATTGTATTTTGCTCGACGTCCCACTAAACACTATTAGTGGACAGGTGGTCATGTAAATCCGTGTTCCTCTCAGCAATAAGAGAAGGAAGCTCCACATAGTTCCCTTTGTTTTTGTATCCAGCGCTTTCATCGTGTCCCCGAAATGAAAGTTCCTGCTTGCCCCAAAAAATGACACCGTCAATCAAACAAATCCTTTCCCCGGTTGTGACAGGCTTGCTAGCTTTGGAGTTGCCCGACCTTTCTTAACGATGTCCAGCTTTTCTTGAAAAGCCCGTCTTAAAAATGGCTTTGACAGTAAATCTGCAACCAAATCCATTCCTTCTCCTCCTTCAGCCATTGTGGGTTGAAAAAAGCACTATTAAATCAACACAACAATATTGCTTGTGCAGCTCGCTATAGATGCAGTTTGCTCGCTCTTGCTAGTACACTCTCTCACTATCACTATTACTGTGAAAGCGCTTACGTTTCCGTACGCCTGCTAGAAGGCCTTGGCGTCGCCAACTCTAAATCTGATTGGTTAAAGGAACAGTTTTCCTGACACTTATTTTATGCTACAGGGCCCGCAGAACTGATTATGAATGCCTCCAGGTAGATTTCTGACCCTGGCAACAAATAATGGCTGAAATGTGATTGGTTAAATGCTTAAATATGAAAACATACATCTGGAAGCAGCGCAACCAGGGGAAAAGCAATGAGAGGAAGCTGACAGACAATTTGGAATAAGTATTCATGGACAAAATATAATTAACATCAGTCTGTGTTCCAAATAATTTTTTAGGCCAGCAGAGAACGCCTTGCAGGCCCTGACGGCCCACCACTGACTCCCACCAGCAGTAGCAGAGCTACAACCACATCCCCATGGAGGCTTGGGACAGACAGTCCTAAAGGGCCATGTTCCATGTATCCATTATTGAGGAGGCAGGCTGGAGCTGTGGCCTGAAAAATTGGTGCCTGTCGTGAGGCCAACCCCCAAACCAGATGGTGGACACTTGTGGAGAGGGGAGGGAACCATCAAGCTTACAAAGGGGGCCCATCGGGTCCTTTTGGCCTGTGGAACTTCCAAGGCAGCAGATAGGTACCAACAGGCCGAACATGCTGCAGTGTAGGTTGTCGCGAATGCAAAATCTTGGGTGTGGGAGGAGTTTGGTGAGGGCCTTGAAAAGGTTCTGTACCTCCTTCCGATGCCTCCAGAGGGCGAAGCAGTACTCCACAAACACTGTTTACAGTGGAAGTGCGGAGCTGCTCACCTTGAATAAGGACATTGTCAGAAGACGCAAAAAAATACATCGAGGACCTCCTCAATCCCACCAACATTCCCTTTGTGAAAACCAAAGACTCTGGAGGTTCAGAGTATGATGCACCGAACCCGTTGCTATGAGCCATTAGGTCTCTGTATCACTGGTACCAGAGCTTGGTCTGCATCGGTAACAACAGGACGAATTTGTTTCCAGTGAATGTCAGAATTCTTACAA
Source organism: Plotosus lineatus (assembly GCA_024760905.1). NCBI lineage: Eukaryota > Metazoa > Chordata > Actinopteri > Siluriformes > Plotosidae > Plotosus > Plotosus lineatus. The sequence goes on from CM045736.1 coordinate 53,061,837, forward strand.
GGCTGTCCTTTGTCACTGATTCTGTTCATAATTTTTAATGGACAGAATTTCTAGTGGCAGGCGAGGCGTTGAGGGTTTCTGGTTTGGTGGATACAGAATCTTGTCTCTGCTTTTTGTGGATGATGATGTCCCTTTGACTTCATTGAGCAGGGTCCTCCAGCTCTCGCCAGAGCAATTCGCAACCAAGTGTGAAGCGGCCAGGATGTGAATCAGCATCTCCAATTCTCAAGCCATGTCCTCGGCCAGAAATGTGTGGACTGAGATCCTGTGGAATGCACACACTGGAATTATGTCCTGCTCTCAAGTGAGGGAGTTCAAGTATCTCTGACTCTTGTTTACGAATGAGAGAAGGACGGAGCAGGGGAATAACAGGTGGATTGGTGCAGCCCCTGCTGTAAAATTGAGCTTGTACCTGTTCGTTGTGGTGGTTGAGGTGGCTCGGGCATCTAATTAGAATGCATCCCAAACGTATACCTGGTGTGGTGTTTCAGGCATGTCCAGCTGGGAAGAGACCCAAGGGACCGAAGACTAGGTCTTTCGATTGGTCTGATAATGCCTTGACATCCACCCAGAAAAGCTGAATGAAGTGGCTAGAGAGAGGGAAGTTTGGACCTCACTGCTTAGACTGCTTCCCCATGAACTGACCCCGGAATAAGCGGAAGAATATAGACAGAGAGAGAAGTAATTTTTTGTTGTTTTTTTTTTGCTCATTGAAGCAATGTTACATTTCGCAGTAAATTTATCGGAAAAGCAAAAACTCAGAAATGCAGTCGGACCTGCCATGAAAAAAACTTTCCACTGCACATCTTTAAAAAGTATTTGTTACAATTTATTAAAGTCAGCAGAGGGTTTGTGTAGATGCAACCTGTTAGTAATTCTGATGAAAATGAAAGATTTCACTCCCAAATATAAACCAGCAATCATAACCAGCATCTGACATGAACGCATCATGGAGGAAAGCACCACGCAGCTCTGTGCTCCTCTATCTCAAACACACATCCGCAGTTTTTTATTTGATGGTTGAGAAATCTGATGAAACCGTCAAAAATAAACCATTCCCTCATTTCAGTTCATAAAAAAAAAAAAAAAACCCCAAATAAACAGAACGATGCAGAGATAAATGAATATTTGCATGTTGTAGCTGCCCTGCATATGTATAAAACGGACTGTGCACTACTCTCGTTTCACACTTGTGAAAATGTTGAACCACCCCTCACAACACGGCACTTTTGATATTTCACGCTTAATTCCAAGGGGAGAAAAAAAATTAAAGTAAATATTTAGTAAAAACTACAGTTAATGGCAACTAGGAATGGCATTAGTTGGTTCACTATCCAGGGATCATTAATTCTTCCAAGTGGATAATGCCTGAATCAAAATTACGGACTTAGACTTTACGTATCATGGGTGCTTAAGCGCACAGAGTCATGAGTATCATGCTTTAAAAGGGGGTGCCCGGGGGGTGACCTGGAGATCGCAAGTTCAAATCTGGTTTAATACCACAGCCATCCATGACTGAGAGTCCATGGGAGCTAATTGGCAGTTCTCACGGGACGGAAGGATGGCATACGCTTACGTCCCTATAACTCACACACAAGTGATTGCTAGCCAACCATGGGTGTGTCTGAGCTCAATTGTAAAAGAGGGCAGATTAGCGATTTCCCTCCGAGCGTGTTAGACCGCCCCCAAATACACATGGCACTGCAGGTCAAAAGAAGTAGGTGGCTCAAGGGGGCCTGTGCATGCTTTTTGCCCCTCCCTGATTGGTGGTGGTCATGTGATAGGGAAGGCAATACTTCATGGGTGGGAATTGGATACGACTAAAATTGGAGAAGGGGGGGGGGATAAAACAACTCATTTTAGTTTGCGTTTCCTGTATTTTCTTGTAGTAATATAATAAAAACATGTGTCTCAGAATCAAGTAGATGTCTCTGAAATAATTTGATTGGACAAAGAGCACTGTTAGCTTCTGATCTAACAGTAAATCTAAATGTACTGATGGTATTTTCATTTGAGCCTCATTCAACATTCTGTTAATGCTGGAAAAGCACTGACTGAAGATTTGGAATAAACTCACCAATCTAACCGTTTTATTTTTAACCTTTCAATGTTACATCTCAGTTTCTCTGGAAAATCACAAATTATTGTTCACTATATAGAACAAAAAAAGATGAGTGCACGTAAACACAGCCTGGGTCCAGAAGTTCAGAGTACAGTATTCAGAGACTGAAAATCAAGCTGTTCAATGTTTTTTTTTTTTTCCATGAATGGGTCTCAGTTTTGATTAGAATGTTTGATGAACTAATACAATTCACAGACAATGTATTTTATTTTTAATTAGATTTAAAAATATAAACCTAACCACACCCTTTGTAGAACGTACTAAAAACAAAGCTTTTTTTCAAATAAGGAATGCTTTGACAATTTTGAATGAAATATATTTATAAGAACATTAGACAACTGGGGTGACTTTAGAACCCATGTCAAAATTCAGTGAAACTATCTATAGAATGTGTAGTTACCATCCCAAATTAAACAATCTTTTTTGTTCCTCAAAAGAGTACTATGTCTGTCACGATATGAAGTACCACTATATCAGAAAACTCTTCACTGGACTAATTACTCAAACAGTAAAAGCCAAGCAAACAAACACCCTTAATTAATTAATTAATTTTCTGTAACTGCTTAATCCTAATTAGGGTCATGGGGAGACTGGCGCCCTTCCCAGCCGACTCCGGGCAAGAGCAGAGTACACCCTGGACAGCTTGGCAGGCCATCGCAGGGCAGAAACACACCGACGGCTATGCAGCTACTCTTATCAAAGTCAGCAATGGTTCTTTTACCTGAACCTCACACACCGGGGGGGGGCTTGTATCCCCAACTTTAGGATGACTGATCCAGCACCTTTACCACCAGGCCACCACTGCCCTAACACCATCAAATTTCTGTTAAATCAACTTCAAATCCTGTTCCTGTTTACTGACTGAGCTGAAATCAGCAGTAAAAAAAAACTGTGTGCTTCTTACCATTAAATGAGTGATTTATATATACAAGAACAGACGCTCCCCGACTTATGTTCATCCGTTTTTTTTTTCGATGTTACGTTTAAAAAAAAAAAAAAAAAAAGTCAAATTTTGAGTTTAGACATACCTACGTAGTACGCTGACGTAATGATGACGCGTCCATTGTTTACAAACAACAGACTGAACGTGCCCCTCCTTCTTCCCAGTTCAGTTTTATATATCAGTTATATAGCATGTTACCCTTGTGTTAAGACGTCGTGTCTGTGATTTTTGTGTTTACACTGTTTTGCGGACTTTTGTAACCCTAAGAAAATATGGTTGGTCAGACGCGTCAGCCTATTAACATGGGTGCAAGTCTCATACACAGAGATGAATTAACTATCTGCTCGGATCAGCGCAATCTACCATGCATACTCAGTTAAGCAAAGAGTGTAGTAAAATGAATGAAAACCGGAATGCACAAAAGACAGAACTCTCCACTCTGCTGGTGATTCACATCAGTGCAGGCTGTGTTCTAAACGAATTCAACGGCACCCTTGCGCTCTTGAAAGACAGGAAGTCCGTATAACCCACAGCAAGTACACTACTTTCGGTTTTGACCGCCTCATATATTGTAAGTGTTGATTGGCTGTTTTAAGCTTCATGTAAAGTGACTCGGTATAAATGACTTATTTGAAATTAATGTTGATTTTTGATATATTTGATATTTTACAATGGTATGTTTATAATAATTGATTTAGGGGTGTTTTATGAGATACGGTAATGGTATTTATGGATGTATAGTACAGTATGAGCGTCATACGTCACACGTTATACAACTGTAACAACTGACGTTCACTTTCAACTTGCGTTCGGCTGTCCGGAACCAATTACAAACCTAAGTCGAGGAGAGTCTGTAATCGCTTCATAGTCGACATATTAACAGCCACATGTTAAACAAAGCTGCGTTTTAAAGTGTATACTATAAATAAGTTATTCACTAAAGCTGAAACTTATTTAGCTGAATTTCAAGACAACATTTTCAGTGAAATCCACCAAGTCTGGGGTAAATAACTTGTAGTATACAAGGCACAGAATAAAATAAGAGTTTAATTTGTTTCCTCCAGGTTCTCAATCAAGTATACAGCCCCATCACACAATCACCACCAAACAGAAACTGTAAGAACAAGCGTGTGCTTCGTCCGAGACATGCGACTCCAGTTGACTAACTGTCCGTAATCCCCCACTCTCACCAGGGCATAGTAAGCATTAACTTAGAGATTCCTTTGCCATTCAGAAATACTGAAAAGTCTTCAAAATGGCAGCTACAGAACCATGAAAAAGGTTACGATACAGGCCTCATGATTTTAAAACCTATATAAGTTTAAGTTAGATACAAGTTTCAAATGACGCTGACATGAACCACTGTGATGGAGCAGGACTGATCGTCGTCATGCTTAAAAATTGGAAAAATAAACCACCAGAATCTCATTTTAATTTGCTTTCATTATGTTCTGAAGTGTACACTGAAATAAGTGTAGCCCTCAAGCTCAGTCGATATCACTTCAGAGTTCCCTCAGCATCCCATCTCGGGAACCATTCGACAATATCCACCTCACTTTATCAAACAATTGTTATTCAGCCTAGGATAGTGAACCTAATACACTGGTACCTTGTCTAATGAATTTAATCTGTTGCTAAGGCGAGCTTGTAAGCCAAAACGTTCATAATAATACATGTACACTAACATTAATAATAATTAATAATAAAACAGGAATAAACAGTAAGTCAACTAACCCTTCCGATCATCGACTGTGGCCAAGATGTCACGTGGGCAAGCAGGAGGTGGTGCATAACAGAGGAGGAGAATTTAATGTATGTGCACACTATGAAGGCCAGCAAGGAAAGACTCGTGGTGAGCTCCCACAAGGTCAGTGCTTTTCCAATAGTCAGACACGTGGTGTGATGCCCTGGGGGGTGTGTGTTTGACCCTGAGGAAGATGCGTTTTTGCCATACTATACTAGAATTAAGTGTAATTGCACATCCACTCCGGTAATTGGTGGTGGCACTCTCATTGTCGTAATATGGTGTAGGGAAAAGGCACCGAGCAAATGATATGAAATGCAGTAAGCACTATTTATAGTCGTGCACGGGGCGCATGAAATGTTTTTTTTTTTCTTCCTAGACGGGGCATCACAGAAAATAATTAAGAAGCACTGCACAAAGCGTTCTCAGAGCACGGAGGAATACGAGGCTAATCGGCCCAGAAAAGCCATTTCAAGGAGAGCTCATAAAGTGAATTTTTGCTCCTTGGATGGAGCAGATTTTTGTGGGATCGAAGCTCGTATCATGGAAAAATCTTTGTAAAATACACTCGTTAGACGAGGTACCACTGTAGAGTTTGCCATTTCCATGTAATATGCACCATTAAGAGTTTTTTTACACTGCTTTATTAGCAAGTCTTGATACTCATTCACAAGGCACTGAAATAGTGCAGTAGTACTGAGTGTGCACTCTCACCGCTTTACTGACAGCCATCCTCAGCACAGCTTCCCCGCCAAAGCGCCGGGTGATGGCCCGAGACACAGGGACATACGCCATAGGTACCACTTCCACTGGCACACCTTTCTTCCACTGCTGCCCTAGTGTCTTCGAGTCCTTCCTGTCCATAAAGAAATTATCCCATCACACACACTGCTCAGCACCACTTTGGAAGGACTAACATTTGTTTTTTCAAATAAAAACTTTAGAACCTTTGGCTTCCTTCCAAAGTTACGCAACACGAACAGTGCGACTGATTTAAAGGCTCGTTTAGTGTTTGAAACATGGCTGTTGAACTGCATTACTCTCTTGAAAGCAACAGTCACTTGTTTACCTGTAGTCAGCAATAACGATGAAGTGTTTGGCGCAGCCGGCTACAATTTTCTCCTGAGTCAAGCATCCTCTGAAATTTAGGAAAGTAAGGCAGGAGGAAAGAAGAACATTTTTTGAAAAGAAAACAGCTTTGGGATGTTTATGGATGGACAGTAAGGAAATTCCAGCATTTATAAAAAAGTTTTCTTCAGGCCCTAGAAATGTCTTTACAAGATGAAGCATCATGAATTATTTCAGTGTCATGTCCAAGATGCACATGTGTGTCAGTGTGTGTTTGCAGAGCTGTTAATAGATTCTAACAGTCTTTGTGCCTTAACTTTGTATTAAAATCTGTCAGCATTACGTATTTATAGAGAATAAACAAAAAACAAATAAATACCGTTATTCTATGAAAATCAATTCCTACTTGACCTGACAGCCATTGAGGTGTCAAGTTGAGAGTTATCTATCAGTATGTGCAGAATAAGTATTTTATTCTGTCTACATCCACTAATAGATAAAATGCAAATAAAGCACACACAATCAGCCCCCAAATTACGAAACCCCCTGGGTACGAAAATTCTGGGTTACGAAAAAGATTTTCCTAAGTTTTCGTCCCCGGGATACGAAAACTACCTCCTCTTACGAAAAGCGCCATTCAAAATTCAAATGCGCCAATCAAAATTTCACATGATGCATGAGTTGCTCTCTTATTGGCTGTCTCCCAACATCCCTCCCCGCTGGTCTCCCATTGGCTAGGAGGGATGACGCAGCTGAAAGTTACCCAAACTTCCTGTTTGTTGTGCACGCGTGAAGAAGAGTTGACTGTTGGCTTGTTTTGAGATTGATCATGCAGTGTTATATTTTTTTTATAGCCGAAACCCCTCTACAATCAGTACGATATTGAACCAGAAGGAGACCTTAAAGCGGAAATACAGTGACGGAGGCGATTATTTCGGCACGATATTAAAACAGAGTGCCCCATGGATCCTCCGATCTCGCAAGGAAGCAAGTTAATATTGAATGAGGACCTCTGATCTTTCAAACAGGTACTGAAGTTCCGCTTTAAATAAAACAGCCCATCCATTTAAACATTTAAATAGAATTGGTCCGTCAGCTGCGTGTTTTGTGTGTGTGTGAGAGAGAGAGAGATAGACAGACAGAAGGAGGTTTAGTTCTTTAGTTTAGTTTTTTAAGTTGCTTAACTCAGTAAATGTTTAATAAATGTGGGGCATGTGAGCAAAACGAGGTTCATCTGGACCTCCGATCCCTCAAGGAATCAAGTTAACGTTGAGTTTGGACCTCTGATCTGTCAAGCAGGGAATGCGCTTTGAATTCCACATCTTAAAGTGCTCCAGCGTCCTCCTTGTGGGCGTGGCCCGCAGCATCACAATAAACATTTAATGTGTATACAATTCACATTTAATGCATGTACTGTATTATGTGTGTGAGAGAGTGAGATAGAGACAGGTGTGTGTTAATAAAAAATGTTTAATAATGGTTTAATATGCCAATAAAATGGTTTAATATGTTAATAAAATGTTTAAATGGTTTAATAAATAATTTTCATTTACTTTTAACATATTTCACACAAAATTGATATACTTCTATCATTTTAAAGGGTTTATGGGGTAGTCTTGGAAGCCTTGGAACGAATCAGGCGTTTAACATGTAAAATGTGCCCCCTACTTACGAAACTCCCTCGTTACGAAAAAAGGCTCTGGAACGGATTAATTTCGTAAGTAGGGGACCGACTGTACATGTATTTGACAGACTAATACAAAGTGTAACATGGAAAAAGCGATAAATGGTATTTAAACCTTTTTTACGAAAAGGCAGCAGTGGCCCGGTAGTAAGATTACGGATCCTAAGGTTGGGGGTTCAAGCGGAACTGTCAACGGGTTGTCACTGTCCCCCCCAAGTGCACCAACTGGGTTATAAAAAGCTGACCATGTCTCTCACTGTCTATGATGAGAGGTTCATATAAACGAGCCAGTGCTGACTTTCATCAAGAGTAGCTGCATAGCCATCAGCTTGTTTCTGACCTGCGATGGCCTGCCAAGAGCTGTCCGGGGTGTACTATGCCTTCGCCAAGAGTTGGCCGAGATGGGCACCAGCCTCCTCACAACCTTAAATAGGACCAAGTAGTTCAGAAAATGAATGAACGAAAAATGTTTATGAATTACCTTCAGAAGTCAACAATTAAAAAAAAAAAAAAAAAGTCTGTGTGTGTAATCAAATCTCAGCATAAATACTACTGCTCGATGAATGCATGAGATTTCTTAGGTAACTCTGGAAGAGCAGCAACAGGACAATTAAATTATCAACTCCAAAAATATGGCCTTTATGGGGGGGGGGGGGGGGGGGAAGAGAAAGCTATTGTTAAAAGAAAAGCATAAGACATCCAGTTTGTATTTTGCCACAAGCCATGAGAAAAGGTGCTTGAGTCAAACAGGAAAAAAATGTTACTTTTGGGCCAAAATGCAAACCTCCTTGTGTGGTGGAAAACTAGTACAGTAGTACCTTGACTTATGAGTGTCTTTTATAATGAATTTTCCATGATACAAGCTTTGATCCCACCAAAAATCTGCCCCATCCAACGAGCAAAATTTTGATCTACAAGATCTGCTGGGGAAATGGATTTTCCGGGCTGATTAGCCTTGTATTCTTCCGTGTGTATTCTCCGTGCTCCGAAAACGCTTTGTGCAGTGCTTCTCAATTATTTTCTGTGATGCCCCCTATAAGAAGAAGAAGAAAAAAAAAAAAACATTTCACACCCCCGCCCCCAGTGCGAACGACTATAAACAGTGTTTACTGCACATCATATCGTTTGCTCGGTGCTTTTTCCCTACACCATAGTTAACACAGTGAGAGCACCACTACCACCTACTGTAGAGGATGCACAATTACACTTAATTCTAGTGCAGTATGGCAAAAGATCATGTTCCGTAGGGTCATATTCTCCCCCAGCATCACACCACTTCACACTATTTGAGAATAATTGGTCTTGTAGGAGCTCTCCATGAGCCTTTCCTCGCTGGCATTCGTAGCATGCACAAAATTTTCCTCCCCCTCTGTTACGCACCATCATGCCTGCCCACATGACATCTTTGCGCCCACTTGACATCTTGACGCAGTCGATGATCGGAATGGTTAGTGTTTTACTATTATTTATTATTCATGTTAATGTACATGTATTATGAAATATTTATTGTTTTTACATGTTTATCTTCAATACATGAGGTCAAATATACATTTGTGTCAGATTATGAGTTTGGGAGGGGTTAAGAACAGATTAATTGATTTTCTATTATTTCCTATGCGGACTTTTGTTTTATCTAACGAACATTTTGACCCACAAGCTTGCCCTCAGAACAGATTAATTTTGTAAGTCAAGGTACTACTGTTCTGCATATCATCCTAAAAACATCATCCCAAAGTGAATCAAGGATGTGAAGGATGCTTTTCTTCAGTAGGAACAGGGAAACTGGTTAGAGTTGATCGGAAGATGGATAAAGAAAACCTGTGAGAGTTTGCAAAATACTTGAGACTGGGGTGGAGGTGGAGGTTGACCTCCTCGCAGGACCACGATTCGAAACATACAGCCAGAGCTACAATGGAATGGTTTATATCAAAGCATATTCATGTGTTGTGGGGCCAGGGGCATAGTGGTTAGGGTGCTGGGCTCATGATCAGGAGGTCATGGGTTCAAATCCCAGTTAGATTCCTGCTGTGCTAAGATCCCTGGGCAAGGTCTTAATCACAAGTATGCCTCTGTTCACCCAGCAGTATAAATGGGTACCAGTAAAAATATACTGGGAGGGTCACCTGCGATGGATGAGCGTCCCATCCTGGAGGAGTTGAGCTCCTAGTTGTTTCACGCTTCAGAAACTCGAAATGAGCACCAGCCTGATGAGCCACTAGGCTCGGGGTGTAAAATGCCCAACAGATAGTCGTGTTAAAATGTACCGGTCCAGATCTAAAGCAAATTAAAATGTGGAAATGCTAGAAAATTCATGTTGAAACACTCTCCAAACAATCTGACTGAGCTTGAGCCATTTTTAAACCTCGAAGACTATATAATTTTACTTCACCGCACAATCACCACTTTGGCTATATTATTAGTACATATAAATAATCTCTAGTCTATTTTATACATACACACAAAATATTTATTAATGTATTTCTTCCTCCAATCAGCCGTAACATGAACTTCAGCTGATGCTATTAATTTCACCTCTCAATGGTCATATTGCTTTTACCGTTATGGCAAATTGGTGCAAATTTATATTCAGGATTTTCTTCACAGCCTACTTACACTTGCTCTTACAAATGGATCTTAATTTGCAGACTTGTTTGTTTTAATGGAAACCAAATTAAAAAAATCTGATGACAGGAACATCTGTTGTCAACTTACCCGCCTCCTTTAATAACAGTGAGCGAATCATCCACCTCATCGGCGCCATCGATTGCCACATCCAGCTAACAAAACCACACAAACATTTTCTTAATTTCATCCAAACCTTTAAATGCAGTATAAATTTATATACTAATTTAGAGTAGTGTTTCAATACTGCTTGCCCGACGGAAGCTCAAAATATCTGTGAGAGACATGTATGTGTGAAATCTAGGTGTTGTAAAGCCTGGGTCATGATTAACTCACATCTGGGTGTCGGTCCAAGTCTGAAAGGGACAGACCATGCTGCAGAATTAACTGACGAGCCTGAGGCAAAGAGGAGACACCATATTAGCCTTCATCATCATTCCAAGGTACTGAGGTTATAAATTAGTGTTATATCTGCTTCGTTGAACTTGTATGGACTCACCTGGAATGATGTTGGAACACACACAACCTTCAACTTCTCCTGCCTTACTCGCTCAGCTATAAAAGTTCAAATAAATCAATCATCCAAGTGGAAACATATAATTGATGCCTTAGCTCTAAGTATGTGTTCATTGTGCTTTGCAAATTGTAACGTGGGAGGTATAGTATACGGGAGTTGCCTGATCAGACTGTCACTCATTGTGCACTATCACTCATTGTGTGCTATCACAGAGGCAAATAATTGTCATCATTATAGATTTATATTACTATTATGAAAAATTTATACTACAGTAACCCCCCCGCCCATTCGTGGTTCACTGGTCATGGCCCCGCATACTCGCGGATTAGCAACAGCCCCGAAAGTTACTGCCATTCTTTCTTCCTTTCTGCTTTTTCCCTTTTCTCGGAAGTTATCATCTGATTCGCACATTTGATTTGGCATAGGTTTTTACGTCGGATGCCCTTCCTGTCACAACCCTTTAACAAGGGACAGAAACACGCTGACGGCTTTGCAGCCTACTCTTATCGAAAGTCAGCAATGGTTCTTTTACATGACCCTCTCACCAAACAGTGAGAGACATGGCCCGCCTTTGATGGCACAGTGACAACCCTGTGGGGACTCGAACCCCCAACCAGATCAGCGATTCTGTGGCATATGATTCAAATTTAGCCAGTGGCTGAGAGCTTTTGCTTCTCCCTCCTGCTGATTGGTTGCAGATGCTGTGTACGCCTCTTTTTTTTTCTCCTTCACGCAAATGGCATCAACATGACTGCTTGAATTGTGAATTCACGTTTTTTAGTGTGTTTTTAATGATTATTTAAGACCCATGATGCCACTCAAACACCCTGCATCTTCTCCAACTTCTGGTAAGGAGTCTAAGCACTTTATTTATTCATAAATATCACAGGACAAAATAAAAAAAAAAATTCTTGATCATTACTACATTTTACTGCATTATTACTGTATTAATGAGGAAGACTGGCTATAGAATGTGTTGAGCAAGCATATTTTAGTGCATGTATTGTAATATCATACGTAGGGTTTAAAAACCTATTCACGGATTTTCAGGCTCCACGAGAAGGGGCAGAACGCAACCACCGCAAATAACAGGGGGTTACCGGACGACACTTCCAGGTCGGATGGTGGCAGTAGTGGTCTAGTAGTAGGGCGCAGGCTCGCTGATCCTAAGGTTGGGGGTTCGAGTCCCCACAAGGTTGTCACTGTCCCCCCAGTGCAGCTAACTGGGTTATCAATGGCGGACCATGTTTCTCACTGTCTATGGTGAGAGGCATGTAAATGAACCATTGCTGACTTTCGTAAAGAGTAGGCTGCAAAGCAGTCAACGTATTTCTGTCCCTTGCTAAAAAGGGTTGTGACAGGAAGGGCATCCGACGTAAAAACCTATACCAAATCAAATGTGCGAATCAGCTGACTCGCTGTGGTGACCCCTGAGAAAAGGGAAAAAGCCAAAAAGAAAAGAAGAGACTGTATAGAATAAGATTCATTCATTTTATAAGCCGCTTAATACTAATTAGAATCGTGGGGAGGCTGGTGCCCATCTCAGCCGACTGGGCAAGGGCAGGGTACACCAGATCTAAGTGTAGCAATAATGCAGTACAGTCTACAATCAGTGTTAAAAATGCTTCTCCATGAAATAATTTCTGGATTTGTGACCGTTGTCTTTTTAATCCAAATGAGGAAATGAACTCTACAACTAAAATTATTAGAGTAGATGAATGGGTCAATTAATCTTTTATAAGCAGTTCTTTTATTCATATCTTGATAGGCTTTTCCTCAGGTCACTGCCATGCGTTACTTTATAAAAATCAATAATACATTTGAAATTCCCTTCGTCATTAAACTTTCGCGTTAACGGAGGGGTATGAATGTTGCATATCGTCGCATCAACTGAAACAGACTGTAAGTATTCGATTTCAGCCAAGCTATAGCTAATTATAAACAGATCAAACTTGGCAGTATTACAGACAATCCCAGACTTCTGTTTACCCGTTTAACGTTTTTGCGATTTTACGTTTGTTTTTTTTTTTTATTTTGACGTACCTACGTAGTACGCTGACGTAATGATACAATAAGGCTGTGTCTATTGTTTACAAACGACAGACTGAACGTGCCCCTCGTTCTTCCCAGTTTAGTGCAGTCCAGTTCAGTATTGTTTTATATATATCAGTGGTTCTTAACCTGGGTTCGATCGAACCCTAGGGGTTTGGTGAGTCAGTCTCAGGGGTCCAGCGGAGGTCAAGACACACACCTGACTCATATTGATATTCACGATGACATGTCCTGCCATCACTGGCTGCAGGTGATCACGCTACATTGCTTGGTCAATCTGTGCTGCAGGAAATTTGGTGCGCTCAGCAGTCGACTTGTGACTGTCATGATGATAACGTAATGTGATTTCTTTCTGAACGTTTTAATCCTTATAATGTTGAGCAAAAAAAGAAAGTGGTCGGACGAATATGTACAACATGGATTCACATATATAACGGAACATGACGCGAGTCAGCTCCCTATCTGCATAATTTGCCAAATTTGCCATTTCTGTCTTCCTTTCGGCTTTTTCCCTTTTACTTGGGAGTCGCCACAGCAAATCATCTGATTCGCACGTTTGATTTGGCAGAGGTTTTTACATCGGATGCCCTTCCTGTCACAACCCTTTTTAGCAAGGGACAGAAACACGCTGACGACTTTGCAGCCTACTCTTTACTAATGTCAGCAATGGTTTTTTTTTTATGCCTCTCACCATAGACAGTGAGAGACATGGCCCGTCTTTGATAACCCAGTTAGCTGCACTTGGGGGGACAGTGACAACCTTGTGGAGAGTGGGACTTGAACCCCCAACCTTTGGATCAGCGATCCAACACCCTATACCACTAGACCACCACTGCCCCATAGACATACATGTCTGTGTACACAATATCAATAAATACATATTCAATACTTAAAATGCTTATAACAACAATTAAACATTCAAAAATACTGCATAAGATGTAAAAAAATATAAATATACACAAATACAGACGCAGACCTCACATAAAAATGTAAGTAGTTTTGATGGGTGGAGTTCCTGCATTGTATTGGTTTTGTTCTTTGAACACAGTGATGGTAATGCACAGTTCAACATTTTTTTTTTCAATAAAGGCGTGTTCAGTGAATAAGGATATGAAACTGGTGGGGTTCGGTACCCCCAACAAGGTTAAGAACCACTGAGATATATATATATATATATATATATATATATATATATATATATATATATATATATATATATATATATACACATACACACACACAAAAAAAAAAAAAAAAAAAAAAATCGGCCCCCAACTTACGAAACCCCCTGGGTACGAAAATCCTGGGTTACGAAAAACATTTTCCTAAGTTTTCGGCCCCGGCATACGAAAACAACCCCTTCTTACGAAAAGAAATTAAAAATTCAAACGCGCCAATCAAAATTTCACACGATGCGCGAGTTGCTCTCTCATTGGCTGTCTCTCAACATCCTGCCCCGCTGGCCTCCCATTGGCTAGGAGGGATGACGCAGAACCAGAAGGAGACCTTAAAGTGGAAATACAGTGAGGACCTCTGATCTTTCAAACAGGTAATGTAATTCCGCTTTGAATAAAACATCCTGTCCATGTGTGTGTGTGTGTGTGAGATAGAGAGAGAGAGAGAGAGAGAGAGAGAGAAGGAAACTTAACTCATTCGTTTTTTTAAGTTGTTTAATTCAGTAAATGTTTAATAAATGTGGCGCATTTGAGCTCATCTGGAATTCCAATCCCTCAAGGAATCAAGTAAACTTGAGTTTGGACCTCCGATCTGTCAAGTAGGGAATGCGCTTTGAATTCCACGTCTTGTGGGCGTGGCCCACAGCGCTACAATAAACATATAATGTGTACACAATACACATGTAATGCGTATGTGTGTCTGTGAAGTGAGAGTGAGATGAGAGAGAGAGAGAGAGACAGGGGTGTGTGTGTGTGTTAATAAAAAATGTTTACTAATGGTTTAATTAATAAATGTTAATAAAATAGTTTAATATGTTAATAAAAAAATTGTTTAATAAATAATTATTTTACTTTTCACACATTTCATACTTTTATCTTTTTTAAAGGGTTTATGGGGTTTATCCAGTCCAAAACTGACGAAACTCCCGCGTTACAAAAAAGGCGCTGGAACGGATTAATTTCGTATGTCAGGGGCCGACCATATGTATATATATATCAGTTATATAGCATGTTACCCTTGTGTTAAGACGTCGTCTCTGTGATCTGTGTTGACACCGTTTTTGCGGACTTTTGTAACTCTTAACTATCTGCTCAGATCGGCGCAATCTACCATGCATACCCAGTTAAGCAAACAGAGTTGTAAAATTAATGAAAACCCGAATCAAAAAAAGAGAACCGTCAGATCTGCTGGTGATTCACATCAGTGCAGGCTGAGTACTAAACCGGTATTCAACGGCACCCTTGCTCACTTGAAAGATCGGAAGTCCGAATAACCAGTCTCAAGCACAAATAAGTAAACTACTTTCGGTGTTGAGCGCCTCGCATATTGTAAGTGTTGACTGGCTGTTTTAAGCTTCATGTAAAGTGACTCGGCTCAGCTTCATGTAAAGTGACCATCTGTCGACCATAGTAACCATTTACAAGCAGAAAGATCGCATCATGGAGAATGTTTAAGGTTATATTTGATACTGTATTTGATATTTGATGAGTGAGTTTGACTAAAATTTATCTATTTGAAAGTATTTTGCTTGAATTTAATGTATTTGAAATTATTTTACAATGTTATATTTAGAATAATTGATTTAGAGGTGTTTTATGAGATATGGTAATGGTACAGTCGGCCCTCTGCTTACGAAATGAATCCATTCCAGAGCCTTTTTCATAGCCTGCACGTTTCGTAAGTAGAGGTGCATTTTAAATATAAAACGCGTAATTCTTTCAAAGGCTTGCAAGACTCCCCCATAAACCCTTTAAAATGAGTATCATTTTTAAAACAGTATACCAATTTTGTAATGAATATGTACGAAAAGTGTTAAAAGTAAAATAAAATTATTTATGAAACCATTTAAACATTATTAACACTAAACCATTTTATTCACATATTAATTTTATATATACACACACATATACACACACATATATACACACACATACACAGACACACACACACACATACACATATATTTATATATATATATATATATATATATATATACACACACACATACACATTATATATATCTATCTATCTATCTATATATAATATATATATATATATATATATATATATATATATATATATATATATATATATATATATATATATACACACACACCACATACATACATACAGTAGGCCCTCGACATTTGCGGGGGTTCGGTTCCAGGCCCTCCCGCGAATCGAGATAATCCGCGAGTTCTGTACCCAGATGTAAAACCCCATGCATCATATTACATGCACGAATGATCAACCAGAAGTAAAATACTATGTATCTATCACATGCGCTAAAATATGTTTCTTAACCCATTCTATAGACAGTCTTACTCATTAATAAAGTATTAATGTAGTAAAATATAGTAATGATTAAGAAAAACTTTTCAATGTATACTCTTATTTTTATTGATAAAATATAAACATTATACAGCATATACTGTTGTAAAGCACTCGTTTTAAAATCTTTTTCAATTATTATTCCAGTACAGTACCTAAGTTAATTCTTAGAAAGTTTGTGCGTGAGATTTTATGTTCTGCAGCATGTTTAACAAACGACACCAAAAGGATAAACTTTATTACGCTTCATGTCCTTTTACACTGAACTTGGAGTGACATCTTCATGATGGCGCTGCCTAGAGGGCGACGTCACAGAGTTCTCAGAGTCAAATTGGTTTTTTGTTCGTTTTAACCCCTAACAATTAACCCAGACAGGAAGGGGCCAAACGACAACTCCGGCGCTTGAGATCGCACGGGATGAAGGCCATGCAGCCGGCTAGTACAATCGCCTCATCGGGTGTACTCTCCTCAAGCCATGTGTCACAGAAACACAGCAACAGACTGTTGAAAAAAGAAACATGACTCTGAAAACTCCTACCCTTGTGTTAAGACATCGTCTCTGTGATCTTTGTGTTTACACTGTTTTGCAGACTTTTTTTAAGCCTAAGCAAATATGGTTGGTCAGAAGCCCAAGCCTACTAGCATGGGTGCAAGTCTCATACACAGAGATGAATGAACTATCTGCTCGGATTGGCGCAATCTACTATGCATACTCAGTTAAGCAAAGAGAGTTGTAAAATGAATGAAAACCCGAATCCAGAAAAGAAAGAACTCTCCACACTGCTGGTGGTTCACATCAGTGCAGGCTGTGTTCTAAACGAGTTCAAGGCACCCTTGCGCCCTTGAAAGACCGGAAGTCCGTATAACCCACAGCAAGTACACTACTTTCGGTTTTGAGCGCCTCACATATTGTAAGCGTTGCTTGGCTGTTTTAAGCTTCATATAAAGTGACTCGGTATAAGTAACTTATTTGAAATTAATGTTGATATGATTTGATATATTCGATATTATTTTACAATTTTATGTTTATAATAATTGATTTAGGGGTGTTTTATGAGATACAGTAATGGTATTTATGGCTGTATAGTACAGGATGAGCGTCATGTGTCACAGTAACAACTGACGTTCACTTTCAACTTACGTTCGGCCGTCCGAAACCAATTAAAAATGTAAGTCTGGGAGCATCTTTATATAGGGATCCCTCGCTACTTCGCACTTCAATTAATGCGGCTTCAGTGCATTGCGGTTTAAAAAAAAAAATAAAAATAAATATTCATTGAATTAAATCAGGAAATTAAGAAAGAATAGGGGGGTAAAGTTATGGAAAGTGCCACAAAAACAATGTCAATTATGCAAAAAAAAAAAAACCCTAGACATACACAAAACAACTCAAAATCTCCCATCAAAACTGGATACATTGTTGCATCTGGCGCATCTGCGCTCGTGCGTGCACATATGTATGCGTGTCATGCAATACCATCTGTATGTGTATGTAGACACTCCCCAGCTTCCGAACCAGTTAGATTCTGGATAGGGGTGTCATTGAATACCTATTATTGGTATTGATACTTTGATAAAAAATTTACGATGTATCGATACATTGGAATATTGCTGTACTGTTCCATAAATGCATTAAATAGAACAGACTAAGATATATTACAGTAGTTTGTATAATGCATTGAATATTTTATAATAAAGTGACCAATTACTAAAGCCAAATCTGAAATAAAAGGCAGGAAATAGTTTTCCACTGACAAGATTTTAAATGAACACCTTTTTGTATTTAACAAATCTATACGTAAACACTTGTTTACTAGTTAATTTCAAGCAAGTTGTTTCTATTCTACAAACACTTGTCAATTGAAAAGTTTGAGATATGCATTTTTACAATTCATAATTATGATGCAAGAAGATGCATATATCTGCATTATCCGGTGATAAGTGTCTCTTCTTGTTCCGTGCTGTTGAGAACACGCGCTCTGAAGGCACGCTAGAAGCAGGGACGTACCATTTACCATACAGAGGCGGGCCGTACCATTTACTAGGGGTGTCATTGAAAATGGCATTTACTACAGACGCGGTCATGAACACAGGAAGCTATAACACGAAAAGGGATATCAATACTTCTAATAGGTATCGATTATCGATCGACAATTATATCGGCGATATTCCGATAGCCAATGACATCCCTAGTTCTGGATGGCCGTTCTTAGATGAATTTGTTTATAAGTTGTTACAGGGCATTCTTTAGAGAGGAAAGTATCTTTAAACCTTGTATAAGTAATCTATACGAGTTTGTACTGTATACAATCTCTCTCTATAATCATCAATTCAATCAATAACTTTATTGTCAAAGTACACCACACAAAAAAGTTAAGGATATTTGTCAATAAAAAACTGAAATTAAGGCCAATTCACAAAACCGGAAAAAAATATCTAGAAAATTTCCAAATATCCTTAACTTTTCTTTTTTGTAGTGTACATTACATACATTGAAATTTGGTTTGTGCTCTGGGCAGCTGTCGCCACTGTGCAGCGCCAGTTATTGCCTTGTTCTATCCTTTGATGCTGAGCGCCAAGCAGGAAGCAACAACTGCCAAATTTTAACGTCTTATGGTATGACGCGGCCAGATTTGAACTCCGACTTTCCGGAGGATAAAGCAGACGCTCTACCAACTAAATCCCCATTTCAATCTAAATCATCTATACATTATCAATATCATGTTTCAACTGCTGGTTCCTCTCAAGCACAGCACAGGGAATCTGATCAGATTTACAGAGAGTTTCACTCTTATCCAGTTCATTATAATACTGGAGTCAATTTGTTTCTTCTTTGAAAGTTTTGGCAGGAGTTCAGAAAAGTATAGTTCTGCTTCTCTTCCCCCATGTAAAGCACCTATCAGCCACGCCCCACTCTGCTGGAGCCTAGTATTAAGTGTACCTCAGGATAATGTTTAATCATATTTCATACTGACATTTATCTATCTTTCTGTAGATTTTATTCCATTTCTATTACTACTTGCTCTTCAATTTCATTTCACTTTCGATCTTGGACAGACCTGTTCGTGTCTCCGGATGTTTGCAAATGTTGGTAAGTTGGGGAGCATCTGTATTTATATTTTATTTACATTTTATGTTATTTTTAAATGTTTAATTGTTATTATAAGCATTTATAGCATTGGATATGTATTTATTGATATTATATACACATATACACGTCAGTCGGGGGGTGTGGGGTTGATCCTACTTCCCAGATTTCGATGGTCGCATGGGGATCTTGGTCCCAATTAACCGCGGAAAGTGAAGGATCCCTGTATAAGCTCATCAGTGAATAATAGCTGGTAACTTAGCAGCTAACTAGCCAACAGTGCGAACTCATTTTGATTCTCAAACCATTATTATACTATTAATCTCTCAGTTCTATCAATTAAGTGGGGCCGGTGGTGTAGTAGTTAGGGTGCTGCGCTCATGATCGGGAGGTTGTGTACTCAAATCCCAGTTAGAGCCCCACTGTGCCAAGACCCCTGGGCAAGGTCTCAACCACAAGTGTGCCTCTGATCACCCAGCAGTATAAATGGGGACCAGTAAAAATATACTGGGAAAATAACCTGCGATGGACTAGCATCCCATCCAGGAGGAGTTGAACTCCTAGTTCCTTCATGCTACAGAAACTGGGGATAAGCACCGGCCTGATGAGCCACTAGGCTCGGTGTAAAAAGCCCAACAGACTTTACCTTTACCTCTATCAATTAAACGTATAATTTCAACCAAGTACTGACTATGTGAACTGCTATAAAGCAAATACTATTACAGACTTCCTTTGAAATGAAGAAAGGGAACTTGAGACCGTGTATAGTATGCTCGGCCATGTTTGCTTAACCTCACACTGGAAATGGAGAAGGAAGTGGTGATAGCAGTAGTATCTGATAGCTTGTCCACCTACCCCATGTTGATTTGTTGAATTTTGACACAGATGTGATGTTTTTGGTGAGTTTTTTTGTGGAAGATTGTGGATTACAAATTGCAACTTGCCTCATACACAGCATTATGAATATCTTGCCAGTCCTTACCCAGTCTGTCCACAGCGTAGACTATGGTGGAGCCGCTTCCCACGCCCACCACCTGGTTATTCTAGTTCACACAGATGCAGAATACAGTAAGTGAATTTTGCATAATCATTGGTCTCCATCATTTTAGACTAACTGGGGAACTCCCTCTCCCATGTAATCCTTCACTTTACAATCAGCTGCTGAAAAGTATACTACCCAACACATCCCTGTGGAGACACTTTATCAAAGGATCATCTCACCATCACACTTGAGACAAACCTCAGGGCACTTCATTGCCACTATGTTTTCAGGATTTTCTTTAAAATCTACAGCAGGGTTTGCATAAAAGCCAAACTTTAGTCATGTCTATTGTTCGAGGAGCTATAAAAATAAAAATTATTGAATAATCTTCCACTTAAGGCGAGCTGCTCAGGATGTACCCTGCCTCTGCCCAGTGTTGACCGAGATAGCCTCCATGCAACCCTAATACAGTGATACCTCAACTAATGAATTTAATACATTCCAAGGGCGAGCTCAGAAGCCAAAAAGTCTGTTAGATGAAACAATTATTCCCATAAGAAATAACTAATCAATTAATCCGTTCCAACCCCCTCCCAAACTCGTATAACCTGCCACAAACACGTATATTTGACCTAATATAATATAGTAAACAAGTAAAAACACCTTTCAGAATAATAATCCATGTACATAAACAATAATAATTAATCATAAACAATAAGTCAATTAACCCTTCCAATCGACTGCGCCGAAGACGTCACTTGGACACGCACAACATGGTGCATACCAGAAAAGGAGGAGAATTTTATGCATGTGCATGCTACGAATGCCAGCAAGGAAAAGCTCATGGATCCACGAGCTCCCACAAGACCAAAGCTTCTCAAATAGTGGGGCGCGGTGTGGTGCCAGGGGGCGTATGACCCTGAAAAAGATGCTTTTTTTGGCCACACTGTACTAGAATTAAGTGAAATTGTGCATCCACTACAGCAGTTGGCAGTGGCACACTCATTGTCACGCTATGGTGTAGGGAAAAAGCACCAAGCAAACGATATGCATGGGGGGTGGGGGGGTGGGTATTTTTTCTTCCTAGAAGGGGAGTCACAGAAAATAATCGAGAAACACTGCACAAGGCGTTCACGGAGCGAAGAGGAATACATGCGGAAGAATATGAGGCTAATCGGCCCAGAAAAGCTATTTCGAGAAGAGCTCATATAGTGAATTTTTGGTGGGTTCAAAGCTTGTATCGTGGAAAATTCGTTAGACGAAGAACCACTGTAGGACTAAGCTGTTCAGCAAATGAGTGAGTGAGGTGATCAAGCCCACTTTTTCCAATTGACTGGGAACATAATGGAATAATGTATATTACGGTTTCTTTAGCTTTATGGTTTACATGTTTTGCAAAACATCAAATGCAGTATGCGGCTATGGCAGCGTTAACCCCCCCCCCCCCACACACACACACACACAGGACTGCATCATGTCAGCACTGCACACCATCACAGCATAAACTAATAATTTTATCAGATTAAATAAACAAATCGTGAACCTGCAGCTCAGATGATTATCATCATCACCATCATCGTATTCCGCTTTTTCAGGGGTCAAGTCGCAGGGGTAGCAACCAAAGCAAAGAGGCCCAGACATCCCTCTCCCCAGCCACTTCCTCCAGCACTTCCGGGGGGACACCAAGGCATTCCCAGACAAGCCGAGAGACATAGTCCCTCCAGCATGTTCTAGGTCAATCCCGGGATTTCTTCCCGAAACACTGCACCAGGGAGGCATTCAGGTGGCATTCTCACCAGATGCCCGAGCCATCTGAACTTGCCCCTCTCAATGTGGAGGAGCAGTGGATCTACTCCGAGCTCTCCCTGGATGGTAGAGCCTCTCACCTTATCTCTAAGGGACAGCCTGCCACCCGGAGAAGGAAGCTCATTTCAGCCGCTTGTATCCGCGACCTTGTTCTTTTAGTCACTACACAAAGCTCGAGACCATAGGTGACGGTTGGAATGTAGATCGACTGGTAAATTGAGAGCTTTGCCCTGCGGCTCAGCTCTTTCTTCACCATGATGGACCGGTACGGGCTCCATTTAACAGCAGAGGCTGCAGCAATCTGTCTGTCGATCTCCCGCTCCATCCTTCCCTCACTTGTGAACAAGACCCCAAGATACTTAAACTCCTCCACTTGGGACATGACCTCATTCCCGACCCGGAGGGTGTATCCCACCCTTGTCCGACTGAGAACCATGACCTTGGACTTCGAGGTGCTGATTTTCATCCCAGCCACGTCGCACTCAACTGCAAATCGCTCCAACGAGAGCTGGAGGTCCCGACCTGATGAAGCCAAAAGGACAACATCATCCGCAAAAAGCAGAGACGAAATTTGATGGCCACCAAACTAGAACCCCTCAACGCCTCTGCTGCATCTAGAAATTCTGTCCATAAAAAATATTTGACCTGTCGTTACTAATACGGACCAAACTCTGGCTCCGGTGATACAGCAATCGAATGGCTCATAGCAACGGGTCCGGAACGCCATACTCCCAGAGCACACCCCACAATATAGTCCGGGGGACACGGTCGAAAGTCTTCTCCAAATCCACAAAACACATGTGGACAGATTGGGCAAACTCCCACAGCCCCTCCAAGATCCTGTGGAGCGTATAGAGTTGATCAAAAGTGCTACGGCCAGCACGAAAACCACATTGTTCCTCTTGAATCCGAGGTTCGACTATCGGTCGGATCCTCCTCTCCAGTACCCCTGCATAGATCTTCCCAGGTAGGCTAAGGAGTGTGATTCCCCGAGAATTGGAGCATACCCTCCCAAAAGGGGGACTACCACCCCGGTTTGCCCATCCAGCGATATAGCCCCCGATGACCACGCGATGTTGTCATCCAAGACAGTCCTACAGCATCCAGAGCTCTGAGATATCAGATAATTATACTACACATAAAATTATATTTTTGGTAATGGTAGTTATGATGCATGTAAGGTAATATTAAATATGTCTGTCTTCCTTTCGACTTTTTCCCTTTTACTTGGGAGTCGCCACAGCGAATCATCCGATTTGCACGTTTGATTTGGCAGAGGTTTTTACGTCGGATGCCCTTCCTTGTCACAACCCTTTTTAGCAAGGGACAGAAACACACTGACGGCTTTGCAGCTACTCTTGTCGAAAAGTCAGCAATGGTTCTTTTCCATGCCTCTCACCATAGACAGTGAGAGACATGGCCCGCCTTTGATAACCCAGTTAGCTGCACTGGGGGGGCCAGTGACAACCTTGTGGAGAATGGGACTCGAACCCCCAACCTTTGGATCAGCGATCCTGCACCCTATACCACTATATTAAATATGGATATAATAAAAGGAGGTAGTGCAACGTGGTTCAGTCCGTCTTCATACTGACTTTCCCCGCCCCTCGCAGCGGATTGGTTTGGGAAGATGATCCTCAAAAAGGTCCGCCATTGCCCGCGTTCTCCAATACGGACCAATGCAAGAGACCGGGGATGTCGGAATACAGTTGGGGAAATGACTCTTAAACCTAGCCCTTTTCAGGCCCATATCACGTGAATATTGCACATAACAAACCAGCCCGGTTCCAGTGAATGACGCACGAGTGTGTGAGGAGCAGTATCCGTGCCTCAGCTCTTGTACATAAAGTCGTGGTGTGTATGTGCGCACGCGGATGTTTACTGTGATTAGCTGCTTACACCACCAAGCCCGAGCAGGAATATAAAAGCGAACAGAACAACAAACCCTTCAAGTTTCAGTCACAATAGCAGAGGCTCCCCCGACACGGTCCCTCACCTGGATATGGTTATCCACTGCCGCGTACGCCGCCAGTTTCTTCGCCTCCTCAGCCATCACGGTGCTGAACCAGCGGCTCTCCGGCACGCGCTCAGATCTGTGGGGCTGTGAGGAAGAGGAGGAGCGACACTGAGGTACACAAGAGGAAGCCACGAGTGTAGAAACTCTCACACGAAACTCAGCCCACCTCCACCGCTTCATCCCCCTTCAGCAGGCCCCACACACTCTCAATCCACTCACGCCTCTGACCGCAATTCAGGATAACGTTCAAGTTCACAACCCCTCCGCGGAAACCGATTAAACACGACAATCTCCTTTAATAGACAAATAAAAACACGCAGACGAGCCGATTTGCAATGGATCGATTGACGCACTGTGCAACCAATGAGATTAAATCGGGGGCCGCAGTGGGTGGGATTACATTAATCACAGTGACCACTAGAGGGCAACGTAGTTATGCTTAATGTTGGCTTGTAACGATGCATTATTCAAGTTCAGTTCATCAGTTCATTTTCTGTAACCGGCGCCCATCCCAGCCAACTCCGGGCGAGGGCAGAGTACACCCTGGACAGCTCGCCAGGCCATCGCAGGGCGGAAACACGCCGACGGCTTTGCAGCCTACTTTTGTCAAAAGTCAGCAATGGTTCTTTTACATGCCTCACACCATAGACAGTGAGAGACATGGCCGGCCTTTGATAACCCAGTTAGCTGCACTGGGGGGGGGGGCAGTGACAACCTTGTGGAGAGTGGGACTCGAACCCCCATCCATTGGATCAGCGATCCAGCACCCGAGACCACTAGACCACCACTGCCCCTTAACATTATTAAAGTTTACATGAAAAATATACACTTCACTTTTGAAACCGCGAAATCCTATTTCAGCCGACTCTGAGTTCACCATGAGCCACTACTAGGCTATTATCGGGCCAACACAAACAGCCATTCCCAGGTGCGATTTGGACCAGCCAAGTAGCTTGCATGCATTCACTCGTAGAGCAGTGCTTCTCAATTATTTTCTGTGACGCCCCCTCCAGGAAGAAAAAAAAAAACAAAAACATTTCACGCCCCCCCCCCACCAAGTGACTATAAATACTGAAGTATTATTTGTCTATAAAATTATTAGTATGCCTATGCATAACATTGTATCTTTATTAACATTAAAAGCAAAAAATATAAAAGATATAGTTCAACTTACAATAAAGAAAAACTCAATTAACATTGTTTTTAATTTGCAATAGAAATGATTAAAGTGCACCAATAAAAATAAATATAAATAAAAAAATACATCCTTTTTAAATTCATTCATATTTATGTCTTAACATCGCCATCTCTCTCCACTTTTCTCTTCGTTCCTGTTAGGAATTTTTCCATGTTCTTTCTCCAGTTGTTTATCATTTGCTGGTGTGAAAAACCGCTACATCATTGCATGACGATGAGAGCGCCACTGCCCACTAGTGGAGCGGAGGTGCAATTACACTTAATTCTCGTACACAATTCCAGAAAAGCGTGTTTCCCAGGGTCATACCCCGCATCATACCACTATTTGAGAAACACTGATTTAGAGTGTGGGAGAAGACTGCGGCCTTCACATTCGAGTGGAACTTGTTCAGAAATCAGCATCAGTAGGGACAGCAAGAAATTTCAAATTGGTATGTGAATGCTCAACACATGACAAGGACGCTGAGAAACCTTTGACAAAAGGTTGTTCACAGTTTTAACTATAGTAACCAACAACAAAGCTCTCAGAACATCAAACAATTCATTTCAATTCAATTTCTGTAACCGAGTAATCCTAATTAGGGTCGTGGAGAGACTCGCGCCCATCCCAGCCGACTCCGGGTAAGGGTAGAGTACACACTGGACAGCTCAGCAGGCAATTGCAGAGCAGAAACACACAGATGGCTTTGCAGCGTACTCTTGTCAAAAGTCAGCAATGGCTCTTTTACATGAACCTTTCACCATAGACGGTGAGAGACATGGCTGGCCTTTGATAACCCAGTTAGCTGCACTGGGGTTGGGGGTGGTGGTGGTGGTGGTGGTGGGGGGGGGGGGGCAGTAACAACCTTGTGGAGAGTGGAACTTGAACCCCCAACCTTAGGATCAGCGATGCAGTGCCCTATACCACAGCCACCAGTGTCCAAACATCAAACAATATTATTAATTACTATTAATATTAATAATAATAATTACTCAGTCGCTCAATGGTTGATACTGTTGCCTCAGACAGAAAGGTCTTGGGTCAGAATTTGGAGTTTGTACGTCCTCATGCTGGCAGTGGGGCTGGTGGGGGCTTAGCGTAGTGGTTAGGATACTGGGTTCATGAGCAGGAGGTAGTGGGTTCAAGTCCCAGTAAGACACCCAAGACACTCACCCACCCACCCCCACACACACAGTGTGCTCAGACCCCAGGGCAAGGTCTTAACCACAAGTGTGCCTCTGTCCACACAGCAGTATAAATGGGTGGAGCTTTATGCTACAGAAAGTGGAAATAAAGCACTGGCCTGATCAGCTTGACCCAACAGATTTCGTTTACCTCACGCCTGCGTACATTTCTTCAATGTATTCAACTGGATACTATAAATTGATTGAGTGTAAATGGTGAAAAGGTTTGTTTCCTCCATTAGCCCTGTAATGGATTGGTGACCCTTTGAGAGATTGGCTTCAGCTTTTCCTGTGACCCGGATAGTACAAATCATGGATATTGATAAAAATAAGAATGCTTTTAAATAATAACCATGGAAAACTAGTATATCAATATAACTCTTTATTTGGCAACCAGCTTGAAATGATCTAGTTTTTCAGTGTATAGCATCATCTTTCTTGAAATCACACAGTCCTTCTAATAAACATTTATCTTTTTTTATACATATTGCAGTTTACAAATTTAGCTTATCTGTTTGACAAAATTATTTCAACAATGGATTTTCTATGAGTTATATAAAAATCTACACAGTATACATTCATTATTGGAAGAAAAGCTTATTTTTTTTTTAAATATTAAGCCAGCACAGAACATAAACAGTCATCATATTCAATCCAGATAAGGTAACAAAATAAGTGGAATACTTTAATATTACAGTCAAATACTGAGAGAGAAGTACAATGGTGCGCAGGGAGGAGGGTGTTTTTACACCAGAGATTTTTTTTTTTTTTTTTTTTCCAGGACTACGAAGATACTGTCACATCCTCAGAGGAGATAGAGAGAGTTGGGAATCATATTCATTGAGGATTAGTATGAGATCTTTATGAAACAAATTGACTAGTGGCTAAAACAACAACAAAACACATTTGGATATCACTTTCATGCGGTCTTAAAGTGTACGATTCTAACACTAGTCATCTTTCCTCTTTTGTTTTTTCCTCACGTTGGTGTGAAAGACACCATGTTCCCAATCTTTAATAATGTTATTCCTCACGTGTGGTCACGTGTATCTTCAGATATAACTTTATATCTACATATCCACTATTCACAACATTTTATGTGCCGTCCCTATACTTTCCTCGTCCTGATATAATTTCAAAATATGTATATCCATTGTGCATTCTTCAGAAACCTCTCTCTCTCTCTGTATTCAAAACACTGAGTGAGATTTTTGTGGGAATTTAGAATAAATGTGTATAAATTAATTGACTGCACAAAAAAAAAAAAAAAAAAAAAAAAAAAAAAATTACAAGATCTTAGGGCATATATCACTTAGATTAAGATTACAAAAAAAAAAGTTGGAAATTGAATGTAAGCATTGAAGTGTTTTGAAAATGGTTATATTGCTGAAACAAATCCACAGATCATTGTGTAGTCTTCTATGAAAAGTTTCAGAGCTGTATTGGACAACTACATTTTGAAAAGTCTGAGTTTGTGGGTGTATTATACAAAACTAGCGTTTCACTCAGAATTGTATGCTTTCTTTGATGAAATTATATTTGTAATTGTTTAAAAAAAAGGTTTGGCATCTTAAAAAGCCATGCTTTATTTCTCTTTTATATATATATATATATATATATATATATATATATAGTAAAGTAGGGCCAGGACTAAGTGTGCGTGAGCAAGCATGCGAGTTTGTGTTTCGAAGTACAGTACATGCCTATTTGCGTCTATCTCTGTGTGTCCTGAGGACATATACTGGAGATGTTCTGTAATATGCAAAGCTAAAGATAACTTTGTTCTGCAGTGTGTACTGGGAAATAGCTCTACTTGTCTGGACCCGTTCCCCTATCCCTGAAGCATCAGTACTAATGTTACATTCTTGAACACATGTGATCCAGTACTCTGGATCATGTATATCAAGCCCAGTAATAATCTTTCTTATAGAAACTTTGAAAATATTCATAATCTATATCGCTGTATTGCTATGAGACACAGTATCAGGCAGGCGATGTGCGTGTATTCTTTTGGTCTGGTTCTATTCGTTGGTAATGTATGCAGCACAACACGTTGGCGTGCGTACGGTCAGATGAACACTATGATTTCACATCATGTACGAGCTGACGGAAAGAGAGACCCTTCACCTGAAAGAAAGTGAAGTAATGAAGGGTCACCTGGTTTGTTTCGTATGCGTGAACTGTCAACATCAGAGGTATTGCTACAGATTGATCCACCTCACTTCACTCCATTTGTTCAGTGACCTTTCATATATCAGAAACATGATGAGAAGAGCTTATCAGTCACCAGTCTTTTCCTGTCAGGATAATGTTCAACTGCCATTGTGTGTGAGTGTGAATATGGATGTTTCATGTTTTTTTTTGTTTTTTTTTTTTAAATCAAGAGAGAGATCCACATAATGAGACGGAGGTACACAAGAATTAACCAAAGAGAGAAGCTTTGGCATGAGAAAACATTGAGAAAAGCAGTGACTGACAGATCAAACAGACATGAATATAGTCAGCCTTTCAAACTTTAGATATTCTCTCTCTCTCGCTCGCTCTCTCTGATCCATCTTTTTCTGTTACAGTGCTTCACCAGAATGTCTGCTGTACAACACTAGAATCAGTCTGTTTATCCTCCCAGAGTTTTATATTTCAAAAAATACAATTCCCAGAGTCCTTTTTCTTTTATTATTATTCTTTTTTAATATTTAATTTTTTTTTTTACTTTTTAATCTTTGAGGTGCACATTTACATGTGCTGTGCGTCTATGATATCCAGGTACTTGGCCTCAATGATCCGGGGCAGCAAACAATTCCTAAAACATTTACAGTGCAGTTAGTAACAGTAACAACAACAACAACAACAGAGAAATAATAATAGACAACAGACGCATCACAAATGGCACTTTGGTAATAGCAGCAGTAGAGTAGGAAAGGTATCCAGTGTTAAGAGATGCCATGGTGCTACTATTAAGGACTTCCCTACAAAAAAAGGAGAGAGAAACAATACCTGATAGGTATGAGGATAAACATTAGCAGAGGGAAGATCATTTTCATGTACGGGAGCGGGTACATTCCAAATGCACAGAGTAACAGCAGCTGCACCATCTGAAGGAAGGTGAAATAATGGATTTTCCTCTGTGGGACCTTTCGGATGTAGTGAGTTGGTGGGTATGATGTCTGGAAAATCAGAAAAGTCAATAAAAAAAAAAAAAGGAAATGTGGGGGGGCAGTGAAAGTGAAATTTGGTATGCAGAAGCGTATTGGTATTCTGGATCACCAAACATATAACCAAAGCAGCCTTTATTCATGTGAGTTGTGAGTCACCCCAGGTTAGAAATCAGAAGCAGCCATGACGGAGCCTGTCTCTCGCTGGAAGGTTTTCAGTAGTGGTCTCCAACCCTGGTACTGGAGGTCCATCTTCCTGCCGGGTTTATTTCCAACCTTAACCATGCACACCTGAGGACCTGATTAATGCCCTGAACAAGTTCTTGAACGGGTCAAAAGAGGTGTGTTGCATTTTGATTGGAGATAACCCCTGCATTATAGTAGATCTCAAGGATCAAGGATGGAGACCACCTGTTTACAGCCTTCTATATCATCAGTCCCGAGAGATAGTCGGTAGAGGGCGCACTTGCGCCTTGCTTTGATTTTGACATAGTGGATGTTGTTTTTAGACGCAATTGGAAAATGCCTTCCATGACTTTTACTCGCCCTCTAGTTAGTTGAAAGATAAGCTCCTGTTCTGAATCAACACAAACACGCTCACGCCATGGTTCAAACTCAACTGTCCTGTCTTTTGATCACAGACACTGGCACATATACTGCCAAACGTTACACAGGTGATCTCACAAACAAATGAGCTCTACAGCCAAATAACATTCAGCACAGTCTGCTTTCCTGTATGGTGTCAGTTCTTTTGTAGCCCAAATCCATTAGATTTAACCTAATAAAAACAAGAACCAGGATTAAACCAGTCATGTCATATGGACCCATGTTTGACTTTTTTTTTTTTTTTTTTTTTTTTCTTTTAGGCTGAAGCGAGTATGTGGCTGATGGTTTCTATTTGAGCATTTTATTGAGTCTACTGTTGCCCACTTGATATAATAGAATTGATAGAAAACTGCGGCAGCAGTAAAGTTAATGCTGATCAAAGACATTCATCAGCAGCATGTTGCTCAGTAACTATATGCATGTGTTGTAGGCTGTGCGAAGGTCACATGAATGTTAATGAGAATGAACCTGTAGGAAACTATGCCATCACTGAGGAAAAATGTCCAGCTATTTTTTTGAAAAACATACAAACCTTCAAACCATGACTCCTGAAGCATTGCTACTTTTTCAGGCTGTCTTTTCTTTGAAATTATTTTCACATTAAGTTGTGCACATGGGTCAGACCGAGTACTGCTTTGTTATCAATGTTTTTGTTGAACATGAGGACAATCGCCCAGCATGAGCACTTTTTTGAGGCACTCGCACACAATAAAGATTTAATTTTGGGTTTTTGTCATTGCTTTCAGACCACAGACCAGACCATATATGTCCTGCATAAGATAATTCTGATGCACAATGCAGTGCGAACCAGAGGGAGAGGTAAAAAGGTGGACATTATAAGCTGGGCTTCAGCAATGAAATGCTGGTGTCAGGATAACCAATACCACACAAACCGAGTTGAAAAACAACTGCAATTTGTACAATGCATTTGAGCTTCTCTTTCCATTTATTAGTACAATTATTATTCATTCATTCATTTTCTGTAACCTCTTAATCCTAATTAGGGTCATGGGGAGGCTGGCACCCATCCCAGGCGACTCCGGGCGAGGGCAGAGTACACCCTGGACAGCTCACCAGGCCATCGCAGGGCAGAAACACGCTGACGGCTATGCAGACTCCTCTTGTTGAAGGCCAGCGATGGTTCTTTTAAATGAACCTCTCACCATAGAGAGTGAGAGACATGGCCGGCCTTTGATGACCCAGTTAGCTGCACTGGGGGGGATGGGGCTTGAACCCCCAACCTTGGGATCACCTTTATGCATATTGTTGTGATTTATCAATATAGTGCATAGCCTTCTGATATGTCCGCATTACTTCTCCCATAGGGGCCTTTAACTGTCATTAGTTGCTTTTAAATTCATAATCTTATGCTACTTTCCCCAATAAACAAGACCAAACACTTTAAATATAAGTAAATCTCTTTGTGATTTATTATAATTAGAAACATGAAACCACCGAGATACAAAGCTGTAATACAGCTACTGACAAAAATTATTATATACTGCATTTTTTTTCAGTTACTTTGTTGTCACTATATCAGGTAACGAAGCCGACACAAGCATGGGGAAAACATGCAAAAACACCCTGGGATTTGAACCCGTGACTTTCTTGCTGTGAGATGGATGTGCTTACTACCCCTGCTCTGCCCTCTTACTGTATCAATATACTTCAAAAATGGTGTTGGATCTTATAGTCTCTACATTGTCTCTACTTGTGCCACATTCCCAGACTTCACTACAAACCGACTTATCAACATCATGTACCTTTCTTAAAAATGTTATCATCTGCTGAACTGGCTGACAGCGTCTGCATTCTGACCTGTTTAAAACATTCATTCTGTTTCTCTTTTCCAAGGACCTTGGACTTGAATTTCCTGTTTTGACCTCACTGTGCTGTTTAAAGTTTTTGGCTTTGGGTGATTTGACGGTAAATCTTAGGAAGATTAGATTATATTTGTTCTTTTCTGTTGGTGGTATTCTGTCATGTAACTGTTTCGGAAAGAAAAAAAAGATATCGTACAGGCCTTAAAATCTAAAATGTGTTCGTCACAAAATAAAAAGTTCCATCAGAGAAAAATACAGTTTGTTACTGAGAAATTGCTCATTGCTGAGTCCTCTGCCACCTCAACGGGTGTCGCATCTTTTCTTCTCATGTATCGGCTTCTGGTCAAATTTTAGCATGACAAAGCTGCCCCGGGTTGATCAACCAGCCTTCAAGTGTAGCCTCTGTATATGTAATGTCTCACTATTTGAATGTAACCTCAATTGGAAAAGGTTTTGATTAAAATGCTGTGCTTATATTTCTGTAATGTAGTGCGATCATGAAATAGAAATTAGCATAGCGGATACATTTCAGACCAAGCCGTAATGCGAGCATTGTTCATTCATAAATCAGATGTATACTCTCTGGCCCAAAAGTACAGTGGTACCTCACCTTACGATAGTCCCAGCAAATGAAAAATCCAGGTTACGAAAAACATTTTCCAAAATTTTTTGTCTCTGTATACGAAACAAGTTCTCGTTACGAAATGCGCCATTCAAACGTGCCATTCAAACATTAAAACATTGGCTATCTTCCAACATCCCACCCCGCTGGCCTCCCATTGGCTAGGAGGGATGACGCAGCTCCCTCCCATTGGCTATTATGAAGCACCCATAATGCTTTTCGTGTAAAGGACAGAGTTACTGTTGTTTCGTGAGTTTTTCAAGTGTGCTCATTTCAACGTTATCTTTTGGCTCAGGCTTTTAACCTTGCATAAACATTTGCAAGATTATAACTCTGCTAAGAAGACAAGGTACACACACGCACACGTGTGATTCGCAGTGCAAGTGAAAAGAAGAAGCGGGCTCATGGCATGCAATTGAGTGATATCGAAAAGGAATATGGCCAAAATCTACCATCGGTACGATATTGAAGCAGGAGGTCTTAAAAGGTACACTTTATAATTTTTAAAGGGTTTAGGGGGTGGTTTTGGGGGCCCTGGAACGAATCACACGTTTTACATGTACAATGCGGTTCAATTTACGAAAAATCTAGGTTTCAAAAAAAGGCTGTGGAATGGATTAATTTCGTAAGGTGAGGTACCACTGTACATAAAAATTATGATCAGTTGCATGGGTCTGGTTTTCCCCTTATGATAATCACGAGGGTGTTTTCAGTTTGAGGCTGATTGGAAATGGGTATCTTCCCAGCTCATACTGCAGCATGAGTGGTTCACATACATACTCTTCAGGTCACCAATAGGATGAAATGAAACTCCAGATTCTCTGAAAGTGCACTTGGAAATCATCCAATACAATCATCATGGGTGTGATTCTGTGTCTCAACTAAATAATCTAAAGTGGCATATACACAAAGGAAGTGAAGAAACGACAAGCTTAGTCAGCTGCTCATCAACAGCTCTGGTTGCCTAGGTAACCCTCTCACATGGTTCCCCCAATGCTTTCCAGGTTAAACTGAGAAGACTAGGTAGTTCACCAACAAATAGCTTATAGTACCATTAGCATGTATTATTTTAGCTTTGATTACAATAACAGCTTATTATCAGTATTATCACACAGCAGGTATCAGAGACCTTTGTGCATCACAAACCAGGAAGGGTTAAGCATATATAATACTCACAGGAAATACCAACTGTTTTGGAAATACAGACCCAAGCATCGTGTTTCCGGTTATTATCCTTGTACAATTTCTGTGTTCACTCATAAAGCACAGGATATTCACACATGGCAATAAAGAGCTTCTCTTTCATGCTGATGTAGGTAGAAAAAAAAATAAATAAACTCGTGTTCCTTGTTTCAGCACAAAAATATATTTTTGAGTACTCAGTGTTTGAAAGCATCTGTCAATCAAGAGTATTTTTAAGCTTGGATTACGCAGGGTGCTCAGTTTAGATTCAGCTCAGTTTAACGCCATCCCACCCACTTTGCTTGACAAACTTTGCCTTTCAACATTCATTTTGCAGGTTTTTATTGGCTTTCCATGATTGCTTGTCGCTCATTGTTTCTTGTGTGTGCGCCTTCATGTGTGGATTTGTGTGATTAGGAGATTAAAATTTAAATCTCTCATTATATCTCCCACATTTTTAAAACTAGTTGAGAGTTGAAAATACTCCAATTTGTATCAGAATTAATGAAAATATTACCGTTCAAAAGGTGAAATAAAGAGTCGAATAATGCTCAAATACTTATTACATTTTGTATAACTATTATGGGCTCTTTTAATGTAGCAGGGACTGTTTGCATGGTATCAGCATGTGTTCATTTTAATTAGAACCAAATTAAATAAAAAATGAATAATAAAATCTAATGATATACGCCATCCCATTGTGTTATAGTGTTGGCCATCCACACACACACACCTCATGCATACCTGTTCTTTGAGTAGAAGTGCCATACGGTCACACATCTGATTGCCATCGATGGATGTGAGTGCAATGTAGAGGAAGAGGCCATAGAGTACAGGTTTGGGAATCCACTGCAGTGGAACAGGCAGCAGGAACACACTCACGCCGATCAATATATTCGCAAACAGCGATGTAACCCTGGTTTCCTTCACACTTATAATTCTATAAATACATATAAATCAAATTTTAAATTGGGATCTGGATTAAGGGTGAAACCAAAAATAAAGGCTGTGTAGGGGAGTGCAAATGCTCACGTCTCATAAAGGTGTCCTCCTTCCACACGCTCCTCAACAAGGGCCAACTGCCGCACATGCAAAGTAGAGTGTGGAAAAGCAGCGTGCATCCAAGGTAGACCCAGTAACGACATCAAAATATTAATCAGACCAGACAATGTCAGGTCCCAGTGATAAGCTGTACCTTTCAGTAACCTACAGGGAACACAAACACGGACAGACAGCACAGAGAAAACACACAAAGGTTTACACAAACACAAAACACGGATATAACCACAGTCAGTTACCAGTGATACAACCGTACCCTTTAGCAACCAACAGAGCACAAACATGCAAATACACACACAGACAGGCAAATAGGATATGCAGTTATAAACACGAAAACTTTTTTTTTTTTTTTAAACAGATCAGTGCATTGCACTTTACTTAAACATTACATGGCATGCTATATCCTTTAGTTGACCTCCACCCAATCATGACCACAAGCATGTGTGCAAACCAATCAATAGATCTCAACCTCTTATAGCAAAAGCCAAAAGAAAGTCCTCAATTCGCACAGTGAAAGTACATTTATTGTCTGACTGACAAGACTGCTTATGGGGAGTTGCCGATTTTGAAGTGTTTTGAAGGGTGCTGCACCTGTTTTCTGGAGCATTGGTCAAGGAAACCACGATGTTCTGGTCAATAAAGACGAGAAGAGCAAGAAGAAATCCTAGCCCCATGGCAGATATCACACTGATGCCTGATAGCTTTTCCAAGGGGGCAATTCGAAACAATAAACCCTGATGATAGTTAAAAACGGGCACTGAAGTATGCAAAAACACACACACACACACACACACACACACACACGGAATGCATTTACAAAATTGTTCTGGAAATAAAGTGATGGTTTAAGTGATGATAAAGACAATTACTATTTGTGAGTGTTTTCAGAGCACTCCACACTCACATTCAATGTCACTGAAGATGTAGGAGCCAATGAAGGAGAACACTAGCACAGAAATCGGCAGGGCGCAGTCTGACAGAACCTCCCTCATTTTTGCATGCAGGAAGGGACTGAGGACACACACAGTGTCAAAACGACTCCTGGTTTTTCATCCTACACAATGTGTGTGTGTGTGTGTGTGTGTGTGTGTGTGTGTGTGTGTGTGTGTTTCACCCTTACCTTCTTTTAAACTGGTAGAGTGTGTACCCAAGCCATAGGGTGCCGAGCATAAGCAGGAGGCAAAGCAACGGCCGTGCTCGTGTGCACAATATGAAGGATTCTGGGAGTAACCGTAGCACTGCCGATGTGAAATTCGTCTCCTCTGGCCCTCCATGTATTCGGTGCAGCTCTTCTATGCTGCCATTGGCCAGTGTAGGAGGATGATAATACTTATGGAAGACTGTAAGACATTTTCAATGATACGCACTGTATTAATAATAAAGTTCTCTGAAATGCGAGAGCATTCAAATGTACTCAGGAATACACTTTGCATCTGAAAGAGACAAAGAGCAACTTACTCTTGACAGTGCCTTTGACAGCATCGACTACAAAAGCAATTGAGATAAACAGAGCGATCACCTCCTCTATTGACCTATAGACATAAATATGAAACCACGTATCAGTCATCGAACGGTGTGTGAGTAAGTGAGCGTGAGAGCACATGTGTATGCATGTGTATGCCAACCTGACCTCTTGAAGAGCTTAACGAGTAGACTGAAATTGAAGAAGCCTCCAAGAATGAGGAACAAGCAGTTCCACAGTCCAATGCAGGCATAGAAAGCACTGAAGTCCAGTTCATAATCATCACAGATCCCTCTGATTACTGATTATACAGTACATGCATTAAACACAGTGATAAAGTCATGATTAATAAGAAAAACATTGCAGATAAAATGGGAAAAGTTACTCAATATTACATTATGTCTGTATGCGAGTCCACGAGAGGTATAGGTATGCATGTATACATAAAATCCAATAAAAGATGGATATAACCTTTCAATAATTCAATAGAATGTCTAGTTCTTTGTGTGTTCTTTAGCTCCTTCACAAGAATGGTGTACAGCTGCCTTTTTTTTTTTTTTTTTTGCACATGGGTCTAAAAAAAATGTAATTTCCACTAAAGTAATCCTTCACATAACTGAACTATCTGAACTGCTCTTTGAAAGCCATTTTTAAATGTTAACCAATGAAGAGATCAACCACACACACAAAATCTGGATACCAACAGTGGATACACCACCATGATCTTTACGACAAGATAAAAACCACTGCTAAGCCAAACAGGAAACAGGAAGGTCAATGTTGGTGAAGGCTGGATGGAAAGAGGAAAATGTGTACGGAACAAAAAAAAAAAAAAAAAAAAAAAAATCTTGAACAAATGAAACTGATGACAGGGATCCCAGGTTGCGAGCAATAATCCATTGCGCATACAGAATTCTGTTCGTTTACATATGAACATTTAATCAACCATGTTATTCCTTTAAGTTTATACCATTAAATACAAATGAAACGAAATAAAATGTTTTATCTTTAACCCGAGAGCCCAGTATAACCCTATAACCCCAGTCATATAAAGCGACACGGGAAAAATTCTAATTAGAATTTGTTGCACATATGCAACACAGAGCGCTACAGGGTTAAACTGATCGTTTCACATTTAATTCAATGTATTCGACTTGAAGAAATAATGTATGCCTTTTCACATTGTACTGATGCACACTGTATTTAAAAACATGCATTTAAAAATAAAAATAAGCTGAACTGTTGAATTTCATAATCTATATTTATTTATTTTCGTTGTTGTTCTGTTTTGGATGTACATGTTTATATGTCTTATTGGGACATTTAAAATGGAGTCACAACAATCTCCTTTTATTTCCACGCAAACAGACAACAACTTAAAGAGGTTCCATGAACAGTCAGACAATTCTCTCAAGTATTTCCATTAAGTTCATCAACATAAACCCACAAGCAAGACGCTCTGATTGGGAGAGACAGACCACAAACTTTGCCCAAACAAACTGCAACCATGCCTGCTAGTTAGCCTCCTGGTTTGAGAGCGGGAGATCTTTTCTACAGCATGCAGTGATTAACAGAGCTCTAAGACTACACACAGCCTCATTACTCACTCAGAGAATGAAGTAAACAACTCTTGCCAAAATAAAATGAGCATGTGGAAGAGGGGCACGATGCTTATGGATGTGTACATCAGGTTGCAATGTCCACATGGCTGATGACCTATTGATAGTGATGTGTCCATATGCACCCCCCCCCCCCCTCTGTGTGTGTGTGTGTGTGTGTGTGTGTGTGTATATATCATACCACTGATAAAGATGGCGATAGGCGCAGTAGTAAGCGGAATGACAAGAGGAGAGCCAGCAAACAGTGAATAAATGATTCCACCTATACTCTGTCCAATGATGGTCCTCTGAACATCTAATACACACAAAAAAAACCGTTAACCTGTCACAAGACTTTTGAACAAATTAAAGAAAAGTGAAATAAAACCATATTATCACTGATCTTAAAAACTAAACATGAGCTATAAAACAAAGTTTTTACCAGTTTTTATATAATAATTAATTTATATCAGAAGAATTTTAAATTTATGTAGTTGTATGCAGAAGATGGTGATTAATATTCTGTAAAAGCATGGCTTTGTCAATACGAGGAAATTTGTTTGATAAAGATTCCTGGAATGAGATGTTTAACAAACATTCATGAGTGCCAATGCTTTGTACAAATCAAGCATTAATGCCAAGTTCTCTGGTGAAGTATTTTTATTTTACGACTACAGCATAGTAGGTGGTGGTGTTCGCAGTTATTATTACTACTTAGACTAATACACTTATATTAGGCCAGGCTTAAAAAAATTCTTTGTTGGCAATAACATGATAAAAAAGATTCAGCCGGAAGGGAGGAATTTTTATTTTTATTTTTTGCCTGTGTGTGGCCACCCGGGATTCATAGGGAATTTTTTTCATACATCATGCTATATTATGCGTGTGATGTTGTAAACACAGTAGAATGAAATAAATATCTTATATTTGAAATCAACATACTGAATATCAAAGTTAATTCTTTTAATATTGTAATCAACAGAGTATCAAGGTTATCTTCAACATATCAACGTTTAATATTGCAGTCAACAACTAACAAATAGCTTCATCATGCTCCGCACTGTTGCTAGCGGTTTATTAATTAACTTGTATTTGTTTGAAAATGTCAGCAAATGTGTTAGTTAATTTGAAACGCATTCATTTGTTTATTATTTTCACATTGGGACCTTTAACAGTGACAGAGAAAAGTTTTTTCCCCCCTCATCATTGTCCCCTTCCATCATTCTTTCCGCCTTTGGTGTTAAGACAGTACTGGCCAATGAGAATCGCTGTTTCACCGAACTGGTGAAATTGACCAATCACAAGGCGTGGTTGATGCGGACTTTGCTTTGGTCACTTTTTAGTACAGTGTATGATAGGGGACACAGGGATTTTTTTCAACACAACCGGCGAGTATATTTTTATTTTTTACGTCTGTGAATGCTCAGGTGGGGTTTTTATGTACAATTTCGTCTCAACCGGCCGTGTTACTGCCAACAAAGATATTTTTATGGCTGAACTTGTTACTAATTCAGAATTTACATACACATACTATAGTACATAGTATACAGAAATATAAATTAAGGAGTCAAACAAGATTTTGAGAGTTTATATTTTAACCGTGGTAGATATAGGTCAGGTGAGTCAACAGTGCTGTGTAGCCAACGGCATATTTTGAACACAATCAATAAACATTCCACAAGAAATTAGTAAACTGCTCTGTGTAAAGGTTGTTTTTATACCGATTTAAAGTTTTATTATGCAGGATACAACAAGAAAAACAAACTACAGCAATATTTTATTTTTTGTTGTCCATTTTCAAAGCTCGATAATGATGATGTTGCCTGTTCCAAGTGACCGTGACAAACCATGAGTGTCTGTTGTTTTGATTCAAGTATTATCTACTCTGAACAACTGAATAATTGAGAGTTTTTTCCTGTCAAGGCCAAAAAATTATTTATATTATATGAAAGCTGAATTCTTTGTTTTACTTTTCATTCAAAATATTTACAACTTAGACACTCTAGGCGGTGTAATCATTCTTCTTGCTACTATGTGGAGCTAGGTACTTGGAGGCTATCATGCCAAGTGACCTACACAGAACATTTTGTCATGTATATTTTATTATAATGTTGTGGTTTGCCTGCGATGGCCTAGTGAGCTGTCCAAGGTATACTCCGCCCTCGCCCAGAGTCAGCTGAGATGGGCGCCAGCCTCCCTGCATCTCTAATTAGGATTACGCGATTCAGAAAATGATGATGAAGTTCACTATCTCTATGCTTACAACAGTATAAATATTGAAGCAATTAAATGAAGCGTACAGCTCAGAGCTGCAGTGTTTCGTCAGTCTTTTGAGCGTGCTACAAATTCCAGCGAGGAAAGGCTTGTGGTGAGCTCTCACAAGACCAGTGCTTCTCAAGGGGTGTGGTGAGATGCCCAGGGGGTGGAGGGTTGGGTGGAGGTTGGAGGGACACATACTTTTTGCCATACTGTAGTAGAATTTACTGTAATTCCGCATCCTGTACAGTAGGTGGCAGTGGGGCTCTCACTGTGTTCCCTATGGTGTAGGGGAAAAGCACCGAGGAAACGATATGAAAAACACTATTTATAGTCACACGTGGGGCGCTGGGGTGTGTGTGTGTGTGTGTGTGTGTGTGTGTGAAATATTTATTTTTTCTTCCTATAGGGGGCATCACAGAAGATCATTGAGAAGCACTACACAAGGTGTTCTGGGACCATGGGGGAATACACGCAGACGAATACAAGGCTAATCAGTCTGGAAGAGCCATTTCCCCAGCATAGCTCGTAAATCAAAATTTTGCTTGTTGGCTGGGGCACATTTTTGGTGGGATCAAAGCTTGTATCATGGAAAATTCATTATAAAAGACACTCGTAAGTCAAGGTGTCACTGTATTATTAGTTTAATATAAACTGAGATAATATTAAAATGGATCTGTTCATAATTGTGTCAGTCTTAAATATTTTAAATGACTAGATATAAACCTGTGGTTAAATATAACAACTCCATAACTGTATTTGATGTGTGTGGAATAATTTGTTCTTGACTTCACCTATTTCTCCTCTTGTGCTTTCATCATTGAGTGAGCCAAATGCGATTGCAGGAAGCAGGACGGCAATGTAGAGGAAAATGGATGTTGTAAAATACTTCAATAGTGCTTTATTTTTGCCCACCATGCCTGAAACACACCAACACACAATCATTCATAAATGCAATTTCTTATACACAATATAGATAAACATATGGCAGTATCTATGTGCCCGTTTCTTAGTATTTTACCATCAGTGAAGTCCGATATATAGAAGGGCAGACGGCGGCTCAGATCCTCATAGATGCCTCTGCCCACTCTGAAAAAATCTCTACACTACAGAGGGCAAACAAAGGAAGACAGCACAATTATATACATACCCTCTGAGCTGATTACCGGCACACACATATACACACACACACACACACACAAAAACATATTCTAAAGGAAGAAGCACAGAACAGAACCTCACACAAGCATATAAATTAGCACACACAAGACTCTTGAAGAATCACAAACAATACTGAAAGAAAAGATACATCCGTGCTAAAGAAACACAATGCAGCAGAGGAAAAATAGAGTTTAAAGCAAGCAAGTGAACACACACACACACACACACACACACACACACAAATGCATGCACACACGTGTACAAGCACTCAAAAAAACCCACCCTCAATCGCATACATACACACCTACACAAATACGCATTCACACCAATCACACACCCAAACAAGCACATATACACAGACTTCTACACTTTTGCACATTCGCGTACAGAAGCGCAGTGGAATCTCACTCACACAGAGCCCCCTGCAGAGCAGAGAGAGAGACACAAGGTGAGCAGAGACTGCAGACTGGAGAGAGAGACAGCCCAGCATTAGAAATTCTCCTCTACAATGTCACCACAAGGTTAAAGCAACAAAACAGTTTTAGCAGAATCACTACAATGCAATGATGAACACCATCTATCGGAACACTTGCTGAGACAGAGTGGTGATCAGTGATGCGTCTAATTCAAAAGTCTCTAGAGCATCAGAAGAACACTGCTGTCAGATTTACAAAACCAAAATCTGAGATGTGCGCATCTATACTGTACTACTAGTCATAAGTTTGGGGTCAGCCAACAGATTTTCCATGAAAATACACACATCCATCAAATGAGTTGCAAAATGGATAGAAAATGTAGACAAGACATCAACAAGGTTAAAAATAAACATTTACTGTAATTAAAATAATAATTTTGTTCTACAAACTTTGCTCTTGTCTAAAATCCTCTATTTACAGCTATTACAGCCTTGCAAAGGTTTATAATTGTAGCAATTTGTCGAGTTAAAATGAAGAAATTCCTTCCTGAAGCACCTCTCACCAGTTGGACTGGCATGATGGGCATTTCTTTCATTCTGGTCAAGTTGTTCCCACAAAAGCTCAATCAGGGTGGGATCTGGGGAGTGCAACGGGCACTCGTGCTGACAGAATACCACCTTCCTGCTTCTCTAAACCGGTCTTGAATAGTTTGGACTGTTATCCTGTTGTAAGTGGAAAGTGTCTCCAATCAAGAGTTTTCCACAGACTATGGAGCAAGCCTTTCTTTTTCGAGAATTCTATTTTTA
The DNA here is from genome assembly GCA_024760905.1 of Plotosus lineatus. Classification (NCBI taxonomy): domain Eukaryota; kingdom Metazoa; phylum Chordata; class Actinopteri; order Siluriformes; family Plotosidae; genus Plotosus; species Plotosus lineatus. The sequence goes on from CM045736.1 coordinate 53,104,493, forward strand.
TTCTGTAAATTTTAAATTGTATAAATGTCTTATTTTACCTACAATAAAACACCCCAGACCGTCAAATTCCCCCCACCATGACAAACAGCATCAAGCACTCGTCCAGCATCTTTTGATTTATTTTGCACCATAAATGTTCGTTTTGAACCAAACTCTTTAGATTTAACTCTCCATGGCATGTTTCCCCCCGACTGGTGTTTTGCAGGTAATATTTAACAAGGCTGCCAATTGAGAACATGCAGTGCTTCTGTTTCTTAGAACGGAGACTGGTGTACTTGTCCTCTTGCCAAGTTGTGTACCGGGACTTCCAGGCGTCTCTTTCCATTCTGGTTAGAGCAAGTTTCCAGTTTGTTCTATGAGGGGAATAGTACACATTGTTGTACGAGAGCTTCAGTTTCTTTGTAATTTCTCGAATGGAACTCATTCCTCAGGAAAAGGTACACACTGCTGAATTCCAAAAGAAAGTCTTTTTTTTTTTTTTTTGAGCAATTTTGAGTCCATTATCAAACACACAAATGTGAATTCTCAACAAGCCCAAAGAAGACCAGTTTTACAGCTTCTCTTTATTCAGAACAACAGTTCTGTGTTGACATAACTGTAAAAGGGTTTTATAATTATCTATTGGACTTTTAACATGACCGACAGCTGACACAATGTGCCACTGGAGCACAAGTATGACAGGTGCTGAAAATTGGCCTCTGTAAACCTCTGTAGATATTGCATTAAAAATCTACATTTTTCACCAATAATACTCATGTAACTTATTATTTCCAGCATATGCATATTATATACGTGCACATATAGTATAAATTGCAATTAATCCAGGACACAAAAACGTAAAGGTGAAGCTTCAATAGAAAACAGGTCTGAACAGGTCAAATGTTTTATCTGTGACCTTTATCAAATCTTCATTGTGGATGTGTGTTGGTGCGAAAGGCCACAACACTCAGCTCTTGTTTATATAAACCCCACCAGTTTTAGATCAATTATATTTCATACATATATTTCATATTCAGTTGGTAGAGCATCCGATTTATCCTCCGGAAGGTCGGCGTTCGAATTGGGCCGCGTCATACCATGAGACGTTCAAATTTGGGAGTTGTTGCTTCCTGCTTGGCGCTCAGCATCAAAAGGATAGAACAACACAACAACTGGTGCCGGACAGTGGCGACGGGTACCCAGAGTGCAGGGAGCACTGGGGTCTCATGCGCATTGAGCATACGTGTGTATGAATTTGTGCTGTATAAGCATCCACAATAATAATAATAATAATAATAATAATAATAATAATACATCATAAACTTATTTTACTGTCTAATCTAGTATGTCCATGTGTGTGCAGTTTGCCAGAGAGAGAAAGACAGGGGATTTTTCTTCTATCTCAGGACTGTTTGTGATTTGTGTGCCTTTGATACACACACGCACACACATAGACATATATACACACAAAATAATGATTCTCCACCTGGTCGCCATTCTTCAGATGTGAGATAGAATGAAAAAAAAAAAAAAAAAAAAAAAAAAAAAACAGAACTATTGGCCCTCTGTTCACTTACTAAAGAAAAGGGATTTTACAAGCGGAAAACCTCAGCCATGGTGGTCTACATGAAAGTGTTTGCATTTGTGTGTGTGTGCGTGCACGTGCGCAAAATGAGCAGCAAGCCAGATAAATTCTCATAAGCTGCAACATGCTCTGCAGCAGACAATAACAGGCCAGTCACTCAAAAAGTCAAGCGTCAGCACCAGTGAAAGTAAGAAAGGAAGAGCACATCACACAAAGGAAAACCAGGATGTAAACAAAAGAAAATATAGATACATGTATACATGCACTCTGAAAAATATCTGACACATGTACTTGAAACCCACATGTGTTCAAAACCACAGATACATACACACAATGGCCACTATCATCTAAACATACCATGAGTGGTTTGTGGCTGTGTGGATCAGTCTCTTCCTCCTCAACAGTGGTAGTTTTACTCTTGGCGGCGGTCAGGTGGAACCTCTGAATGACCAGTGCTTCTTTAAACTCCTCTGGAGTCTTACTCTCCAGCAGCTTCTGCCTGAAAGAGATGTCCGAAAACATGCTCGCAAATGTCCGGCCAAGCTCCATCGCTGTCTTAGTGCTTTTCTGTAGGACAGGAGACCAGAGATGGGAGGAAAGCATTGAGGAAAGGAAAGGAATCAGGACGTTACATGCAAGATATTTAGATTTTTAATTGCATGACTAATATTAAATATCTATTGTACTTACTTATGTTCAATTATAATTATTAGTTTTGTGTTATACAACAAAATTACCTAAGTACTGTACACCTATAAATACATCAATGCAATTACTTGTCAGTGTTTTGATAATTCCTGTAATTTAACCTTCCTGACTCAGTGACTAATCCTCTTGCTTCCTGTGAGCATATGAACAGGAGAAAAGTGCAATCTAATTCTTCTGGATTACATCTAAGCACAAGAACGTTTATTTTTCACGTTACATAATGGTTGTTTTGCTTCAGTTTAGTACACACAATGTGCAGAAGGATAAATCTGTAAAAGCAAGCAATCCTGCTTTTATAGAAATGAGTAAAGCAGCAAACAAATTTGCATCTGTACGTGTGTGAGCGAGAAAGAGTGACATCTGTTATGTAGAGTAGCACATAATAGAAGAGAGAGGTTAAGGTGATTACAGTGCAACTGAAACACAAACACCCAGATTTATGGTTCAACAGCAGCACTCCCAAACTGCTTCAGGGCTACAACTATAGAAGGTCAGGGTAGGTACTGCCTAAAGTGAGTGTGAGCGTTACCATTTTAAGAGGTGCAAGTATAAGGATGACGTAGCGGACCTCAGCACAGTTCTCTCCCCAGTTCTGAGGCCGGTCCAACCGGGAAATGCACACATGCCGCCTTTGTAAGTTCTTCACATTGCAGCTGTTAAAGAGAATGATGACATGTACTGGATATACTGGATATAACAGGTGTCGGAAACCTTTTTGACTAAGAGAGCCAAAAAAAAAAAGGCATATTTTAAAATCTAATACTGAGAGCCACACACACACAAATTCTATATATAAATACGGAATGCAACTAAATTGAAAAAGAAGACCAATAATTTGAGAATATAGGCTAACACGACTCTGAATTTATTTTATACGACATTGTCATAATGAAGTTTTTTATTAATAAGAAAAGTACTTTTTACTCTTAATGTGACTTCTGGTGCTGCATAGTTTTGCTGATGGCGTTGTAGTCTGGTTGATACGTGGTGAGGTTCAGCTTCATGCAGGCGTTTAGGCTTCCATCTGTTAAACGTGACTACAGGTTGGTCTTGATGTTTTTCAGGTGAGAAGAACTGCTCGCGTGCGCATGTGGAGCCAAACATGATCAATATGGCAAGACTCACATGCTGCAGTGTTTCCAAGGTTTGGTAATCAGCTGATCTACAGGTTGAAGTTTTTCCATGTCTGTCCATTTATGTTTGCTTGCCAGCTGTGCTTGGCTTTGTGCAAATGAGCTGATCAAAAACGAGGAAATTTACCTCTTTACTCAAAAACAACACACGCAGTCTGTGGCTGTTGTTATAATCCAATAAAATTAGAGTTTGGCGGTATCAGACCCGCCTGCATACTGGTGCACAGAAAGGATTGGCTCTCCGCTGCGCGCCATAGTGACGTGGCATTTAAAATAGATATATAGATTTAAATGCATGAGATTTATTCATCTGTTTTTGCTTCATTTGATGGATTTTTTTTTGTATTTTTATTTAAATGACAGTGAAATTACGTATTCATTATTCCGTTAAGAATGGCCACCTGATTTATTTAAGAGCCAGATGCAGTCATCAAAAGAGCCACGCCATAGGTTCCCGACCCCTGGGGTATAATATAGGTTTTTTTTTTTGTTTTTTTTTTTTTAAGTGAACAAAGCTAGACTATTTGACCTGAAAGGAGCATCTCTGGAAGTGCCCAAACTCACTATCAAGGATGGGTACAATTAGGATTTTATCATTGTTGATATCATTTATTGATACAGATACTATTATTAACGATCTCCTTCACAATTTCTGACAGTAAAATAAATTAACAGATACAAGACATGGAATGATGTAGAAAACATTAAAAAGTTATGTGGAATGATAAGCGTTATGTTGATGTGTGAGGTTTAGTATGTCATATCTTAGTCTGTCAAAACTCATTAGCATTGGAGCAGCAAGGCTGTGCTGAGAACACGCTGTTTCAGATATCGAATACTGTTTCAAGTGCATAACATACTGTATTGTGCTTGTACGTTTTATCAGAACTCTGTATTACACTTGTATTCTGTATTACACTTGTACAGTTAACCTTTTCATAACGTAGCTGCATTTTCTAAAGCAGGCCTGTGTTCATTTTTAAAAATTTACTGGAACCTTTAATTGGGTTAAAGCCACATTTTTGTTGTTTCATTAACATTTGTCTAATTTTAGTGATTGTTTGGTCGAAATTTTATAAGGCATATTATGATACATGTAAAATGTGTCCTGTAGATGTAAGATGCTGGCCTTGTTGCTATGGAATTTGTGTGGAATTACCCACAGCTGTAACGGTTGTGCTAGTTATCAAGTGAAGACACTGGCGAAGATTTATTTCTGCTTCTTCTTCTCAGCTGTAAGGAAGGCCACTATTTTCCCATGTTCATAACATTCAGAGCAAGTTTCCTTTCCTTTCAAACTATGATCATATAATAGAGTGACTAGCCATTACTTCATGACCGTCTGACTGGTCTGTAGATAAAGGCAAAGGCAGCAAGCTGCAATACTCTGTGAGCTCTGACTCCTTTCTATTATCACCAGCATGAACAGTTTCAGCAGTGCTACAGAATTTCTTCTCTTGGATGAGACCAGACATACCAGTCTTTGCTCCCCACATGTTAGTGAGCCTTGGGCACCTGTGGCACTTTTACTACTTCACTGTTTGCCCTTTCTTAAACACTTTTGGCAGGTACTTACAACTGCTTACCAGGAATGCCCCTAAAGGCCTGCTGTTTTGAGGATAAATAGACCCAGCTGTTTATTCATCACAATGTGGCTCTCGTCAAAGTCTCATAAAAATCATTGATATATGGGCTGAACAGCAAATGAGAACAGGTCAAGGCCAATCGGGGGGAGGTTCCAAACAATGGTCAATCAATCAGTGTACCTACTGGACTCTAATGGAATTTGATGAAGCATATTTCCTACTGCCTGTAAAAAATTTTCCACTGACAAAAATGTTACGTTTTCCGCCAAATCAGACCTCGCCATTTCACATCTTTACTCATCGGAGCATATTGCGCAGAGATTTCACCAACTATTGTAGAATAAATGAACATTACACAAACACCAAGAGCAGCATTTTTTTTTTTTTTTTTATCCAGGAACTTTTAATTGTATTTTTGGTACTGACCAGTCAGTTTTGTAATATTGGTCCCCGATACCCATCCCTTTGAGATAAGTAATGTTTCAGTTACCCATGGTTTAGCGTGGGCTAAAAGCATTAACCAGAACTGTTTGAAATTATTAGAGTGACATTATGTTTATATTGTTTAAAATATTTTATATTAATATGAATTACTGTTGAGATTATATTGTGTGTAATAAACTTTATCACGAGTATGTAAATGTCACCACATTTGAACAAGAAACAATTTCATCTTTTTTAAGTATGATCTGCTGTTGGACTGAGTTTGCTGGGGCACCCAGTCCTGCACATATTGGCAATGGCTTAAAATCTGTGCTAACTATAGATGATTTCTCTCACCCCATGATTTACTTTTAAGTAACTTAGTGATATTTTAAATCCCTTGCCAGATTCATAGGCATCCACAGGCTTTTCCTGAAAGCCTTTGAGAGCTCTTTAGGAATACTGACACCATACACTTCAATAGCAAAGAGAACAGAAGACCTTAGATGTCAGGTTTTGAATAAGACATGTTCTACCAACCAGCTCTACCTACGGCACCTAATATGGGCTATCTGATTCTAATTTTCCAAACATGATAGACTGGTAAAATGTCAAGATGTATGTACTTTTTTGTTTATATTAATTTTGATTATGACGAAGGGTGAGATGTTTGCTTATATTTAGGTTAAGAAAAAGGCTCTGGAACTGATTAATTTCATAAGGTGAGGTACCACTGTATATACATATACATATATACAGTGGTGCCTCACTTTACGAAATTAATCCGTTCCAGAGCCTTTTTCTTAACCTGGATTTTTCATAAATTGAACCGCATTTTACATGTAAAACGTGTGATTCGTTGCAAGGCCCCCAATACTACCCCTAAACCCCTTAAAAATTATAACCTTTTAAAACCTCCTTCTGCTTCAATATCATACCAGTGGCAGACGGGTTTGGCCATATTCCTTTGCTATATCACTCAACCACATGCCACGAGTCCACTTCGTCTTTTCACTCGCACCGGAAATCACACGCGCATGTGTGTGTGTACGCGTGCATGTTGACCATGTCTTCTCAGTAGAGTTCTAACCTGACACATGATTATGGAAGGTTAAAAGCCAGAGCATTATGGCAGATGTAGCTAAATGATAGCCAATGGGAGGCCAGTGGGGTGGGATGTTGGGACATGTAGTCAGTGGGAGAACAAGTCGTGCATTGTTTGAATGACACATTTTGTAAGGAGAACTTGTTTCGTATGTCAGAGACAAAAAATTTAGGAAAATGTTTTTCGTAAACTGGATTTTTCGTATTCTGGGACTATTGTAACGTGAGGTACCACTGTGTGTGTGTGTGTGTGTGTGTGTATATATATATATATATACACATACATACATACACACACATACACACACACACGGTAGAGATGAGACATGCGCGCACACACACAAATACATGGTAGAGATAACGCGTGCACACAAACACACACACACACACGGTAGAAGACGAGGTGCGCACGCACACACACGCATGCACACACACACACACACACACACACACACACACAGTAGAGATGAGGCACGCGCACGCACACACACACACAGTCGAGACGAGGCACACATACACACGCACACCTTGCGCGAGGAGGGGGGGGGCATTGTGATGCCAGGGGGCGTATGACCATTGGGAACATGCTACAGTAGTTGGCAGTGGCGCTTTCACTGTCATGCTATGCTGTAGGGAAAAAGCACCAAGCTAATGATGTGAAGTGCAGTAAACACTATTTATAGTTGCGTGTGGGGCGCTGGGGGTGGGTGAATTTTTTTTTTTTTTTTTTTTTTTTTTTTTACTTCCTATATGCGGCGTCACAGAAAATAATTGAGAAGCACTGCACAAGGCCTTCTCAGTGCGCAGAGGAATACACGTGAAAGAATACGAGGCTAATCGGCTCGGAAAAGCCATTTCCCCAGCAGAGTTCGTAAGTCAAAAATTTGTTCGTTGGATGAAGATTTTTGGTGGGATCCAAGCTCGTATCATGGAAATTTTTTTATTAAGACACTCAAAAGTCCAGGTACCACTGTATTAATAAAACTTCTTTACAAAGAAATACATTACATTACATTACATGGAAAAGTTTAGATAAGTATCTAGTGTACTCACAGGATGCAGAGCCAAGACTGCTGGTATTGGATGCCTGTGGCGGTAGCTGTCACACACTGCAAGGTTTCAGACAGGAGGTGCACTGCATGGTGGGAAAAGGTTGGGGTTAAACAAGGAGAGGGATCTGAAGTGGGACAGGTGACTAGGGTTGAGGCTTAGGGAAATAAATGTGATCAGTTTAGGCAAAGATTTCCAGAAGAGTACATAAATATGTTTAATTGACATGAAATCTACTTTGAGACCATCTGCTCCAACCTCCCCATGAGAAAAAAAAAAATACAAAAACCTTCTTGAAATAATGATGCCATGTAAGAACAAAAAACTATTCATCACCAGTTAATTTTTTTAAGTCACATTATACTGGATGAAAAGGTCAACAAAGATCACTGAATGCAAGAAGCAAGATTGAGAGCAGCAAGACATTACAGGCCAGTGCACAACACTGTAGCTAAAGTGAGTGACAATGAAGACCTTTCAAAAGACAGTAGCAAATGTTTAATTCAAATTAATCAATCAGCATGACTGTGCATGCGTGTGTGTGTGTTCGCTCTATCCTCTCTTATGAAGGTATGTACTGTCTAGAATACTAAGCAAGAGTGCTATGGGAGCACATGTGCAAGTGTGTGTTTGTCCTCTGGCAGAGGTGACAGGTGTGAGCCGTTCTGAATGGCCGGCAGGAACTCTGTGCTTGTGTGTGTGTGTGTGTGTGTGTGTGTGTGTGTGTGTGTGTATGTATGTGAGCTGTTTAGTGAGGGGGATGGATTTCTATGGCACACAGTCACACTGTCTCATCAATAAGACATCACACACTCACATCCAAGACTGATGGGTATCACCATGACAACGCACTCAGTACCATTGAGAAAGAGGAAAAGGGGCTAAAGAAAAAGTGCAGAAAAAGGTAAAAAAAAAAAAAAAAAGGTAGAATGAATAGCAGGGAAAAGGACAAAGGATGATTAAAGAAAAGGATAATGTTTGTGAGGGAATTACAGCTCTTGATATGATCGGCAAATTGGCCCATACAGAAAAATCTCATTACATGCACTGGTTCATACCGCAAGCTGTTAAAAACATAAAACATGTATTTATAAAAATATATAGACTGCGTCACTATCATTCAAACTAACCCTCACAAACGAGTATGAATGTACATGCTTCAGATCACTGCTCTTTCACCATGAACCCAAAGATCTTAACCACAGCTCTTATCTGCATCAAGGAATCCCACCCACACACATCTGTCTATCGTCATAAACACCTTTCACTGAGATAATTATTAAGGCAGCTAATTAATACGCTGTTATACCTAAATTTCCCCAACTTTAATCTCATTAAACTAAAGAAAACCGTTTGGCTACAGATTCTGCAAAGACATACATTCATTCATACAAACTAACAAAAAAAATAATAAATAAACAAGCGAGAGCAAATGTCCATGCAAGGTCACAACACTTAAATATTCCTATACTTGTTGGCACATTTTGTCCTTATCAAGAGATGAAAAACACACAAAGTACAGCAGCTTGCATCATAATCTGTATGCAAGTGTGTGCGTGAGAGTGCGTGCGTGTGTGTGTGTGTCTGTTTGTGTGCCTTTTTTTTTCCGTCTTGGTATAAACACTTCCAAAATAATTTCTAAATACTAATACAAAAAAATAAATAAATGAACTAATTTCTATTGACCGGTTACATCAGTCACTCAAACCAAAAACAAGACTGACACAGGGTGTGAGAAGCAGATGGAATGAGGTATGTGCCACAGTGGTGATGGAGGCAGGTCACATCTGTTCACATGCCCTTACCCTTATCAGAGAAAAGGAAATTGGGAGACCTGTCTGCATGAAAGAATCAGAGACACAGAAACACTCAGAGTTCAAAGATCACACAGGATAGAAAAGGCTTAAGGTTAGACACAGGGAAAAAGTGAAACATCAAATTCCTCGCTCAAAACAAATGCAAATCCCGAGCTGCTAACACTCTCTGTATTTTGGATTGTCAGGCAGACCCTGAGGTCTGTGTCAACCAAACCCCAAGATAATTTTCTTTCACAACTCATCATTGCACTTGTGTCTTGGTTGAATGAGATGTGATGGAGCTCACAAATGTAACTTCATTCTCATCACACTATAATTCCATCTCCTGCCGCCTGATAAGACTGTGATCTTTGTGTGTGTGTGTGTGTGTGTGTGTGTGTGTGTGCGCGTGCGTACATGAGTGCCCTGGAAATATTTCTCACACATAAACGTAACATGCAGTAAGCGCATCACAATTAGCTTCCATTCATCGCTTTACCAGAGAATATGTAATTAAATATTATAATATTCATAAAGTTCACATTCCACAATCCAATCACACTCCAGCTTATTTGCATGCTCTCAGGCCCATGTCATTAATAAGATTCTCTCTCACATGTGAGCTTTGTATCCTAGCAACAAGGGAGAGGAGAAATGGATCATCTCTGTGGTTTTGAAACAAGTTAACCAATCATTGTCTTTGTTTTCAAATTTATTTATTTTTAAAAATAATAAATAGCATAGATAAATATATATAAATAATATATATATAAATATATAGATAGCATAGACCACCAGCTTTTTTGCAGAAATATTAAGCACTTCTAAGAATAAAGGAATCAGTCATCAAAGTGCTAAATAAAATCCATGGAACCGATTATTAAAAAAAAAAAAAAAAAAAAAAAAAACAAACAAACAAACAAAAAAAATCACAGGAATTTAATTTTTTTGTACATGCACAGCATGAGTGACACGTCACGCATGCATTTTACTCTGGTATTAGCCATGTTAGGCAAATTTCAAGAATGAATAAATGGTCAGTGTTGCAGGAAAAAACCTCACCATGTATACACACACACACACACACACACACACACACACACACACACACACACACACACACACACACCATTGACTGACTGCAGCTTATAAATGCTTTGCGTACTCCCGACCGTAACTTTTATATTAGGAACCTAAAACCTTTTGGTCCCTTTAGCCTTTTTCCCCTTTTTTTTAAATACTAGCTTAGATTTGTGTAAAAAAACATCGAAGTTTACCACAAGGTAAAAACTGCCGCATATTCCTGTCATTATTGAGACATTTGGTCCACATTAAGTGTTAAATACACATCCACACACAAATCCCACACCCAATCAAAGAGACACTCCCACGAAGTCACAAACACAAAGTCACACACAGAGCTGTGAGAACCACCTGATGGCTTGAGATACGAATCTCTGCAAGAAGGTAAAGAAGAAAGCAGGAGGGATAAATCCAGCTCTATTTTTTCCTCACGTTGTTCAAAAATAAAATACAAGGAGCAATAAAAACATTGTATTTGTTGGGTGATTCTTCTTGACCTATGTGATCTGGGGGGAAGCAAACATTTAATCTTGAATTAGATTTAAATGACCACTTTAAAAAAAAAAAAAAAAAAAAAACAACAACCAGCAACGGCTTTTGGGTGGCAAAATCACACAATACAGAGACACAATACCTGCAACACCCTCCCCATTTTCTTCATAACTAACATGGTCTTAGAGGAAATTTAAAAAATGGCACAGAGTTTAAGTTGAGAAAACAAACACAGGGTCAGTTGATTCAAATTTGGTGAAATTGTTTATTGTATTATAAACCAATTCAGCTCAACAGACACACAGGTTAATTAACTTGCAATTTAAATCACCTTCAGATCAAGAATCTGAATTAAAGTTTCAATCTTTAGTTGAAGAGTTCTTCCCCCACCGACCCCCCCGTAAGGTGTGTAAACAGTTTCTGAATGGATGCTGTTTTAGGCAAACCAAAAGATCAGTAATATTGAGGAACAGCCTTTTTAAATTTCAAATTTGACAATATATATTTATATATTTTATCCATGTTTAAGGTTTCGGAATACCAGAGGGCACATTTTATAATTACTCACTCGCTTGCTGAGCCGTTTATTCATACTAGGGTCTCGAGAAGGCTGGAGCCTTCACAACTGTATCCTAACACTGCTCTAAGTAAAGACTAAGTATACAGTGGAACCTCAACTTACAAAAGCCCCAACAAACAAAAAATCCAGGTTACGAAAAACATCTTCCTAAAATTTTTGTCTCTGGATACAAGTTCACGTTACGAAAGCACCATCTTAAAAATTCAAACAATGCACGAGTTGCTCTCCAATTGACTACATTTCCCAACATCCCGCCCCGCTGGCCTCCCATTGGCTAGGAAGGATGACACAGCTCCCTCCCATTGGCTATTATGGAGCACCCATAATTCTTTTCGTGGAAAGGACAGAGGTACTGTTGGTTCATAAGTTTTTCGAGTATGCTCATTGCAACTTTATCTTTTGGCTCAGGCTTGTAATCTTGCATAAACATTTGTTAGATTATAACTCTGCTAAGAAGACATGGTCAATGCACACACACACACACACACGCACGCGCACGATTCCCAGTGCGAGTGAAAAGAAGAAGCGGGCCTGTGGCATGTGGTTGAGTGATATTGCAAAGGGATATGACCAAACCCGTTTACCATCGATACAATATTGAAGCAGAAGGAGATCTTAAAAGGTATGCTTTTATAATTTTTAAAGGGTTTAGGGGTCGTATTGGGGGCCTTGGAACAAATCACATGTTTTACATGTAAAATACGGTTCAATTTACCAAAAATCCAGGTTCCGAAAAAGGATCTGGAACGGACTAATTTCGTAAGGTGAGGTACCACTGTAATCCTTTTAGAATCTCATTCTGTTGTTTATATCATGTACCTTTAGGTGGCGTCTTACTTGTGAGCTGTGTTTGACTGATTAGTTTTCATAAGCTTTAAGAGACAAAAATTTTAAGATATATTTAATTGTGCTTGGTTTTACTTCAGGGTACACAAATTTCCATTTTGTTTTGTGTGTATATTCCTAGAGCAGGTTATATGTGCCACAAACATTAAGCTTTTTTTATTCAAATGAGTAAAGCACTGTGCAGCAGTAATAATTTACTCTACCAGTTTAAAAACCAAGATACCGCCTGCAGATGGTACACAGAATTCAGTTCATGAAAACTTTTTTTTTGCACATTTCCAGGCTTTGCAGCTTTTGCACTTGAATACTTTTTCTTTTTTAGTTTTAAGGTTTTTGTTTTTCCTTTGCATTTGTGTAATTCTAGATACATCACAACCAGAGTGAATAACGCACACGGCTAACTGAGGCTTAGGTCCTGGCATGTAGGCTGGTGTCTTCTGAGATGCTATGACAGTTACAGAGAGTAGTGATGTGTAAATGCGTGGCCACAGTGAGCTATTATCACCTGACTGCTCGGTCATGGTCTCTCCAGAGCCAGACCTGACCTCAGACCCCTTCCTAACACTGCAGACTGAGATTTGTGGGAAAAGGACATTCAATGCTGTCAACTTACTTTATGTCAATTTTCTCCTAATTTTTCTCTGTACAGCTCTATTGCCACCTCTCTTTTGTAACTCCTCTTTCAGATGTTAGCACATAGTCACTGCAAAGCTACAATACTTGATGTTTCTGTTAACAAAGAAGGGAGAGAGTGACTGACAGCTGTCAAGAGGGCTGTGGATAGCATTTCCCATGCATCAATCATTTCAACACATTGTGCAAATGCCCTTGTGAGCAAATATTTTTTGAATTATTATTTTTTATGCTCATACACACATTTTTCCCCCTCAATCCCTTACCATTGACCTCCTGTGAGCCGGCATCGGTGAACAGTGAGCTCATGATCTCCTCAAAGTTGCAGCCTGGCTCAGCAGTGTGTGGGTCCTGCGAGACCTGCCGGAGCATCGTCTTTAGCACGTCGTCCAGCGAAACCTCGTCCTCATGCAGCAGAATACATGCTCTCTCCAGAAAACCATCGAGATCCCTGTGAGCTCTCACCTCTTCCTCAAAATTCATCAGCTTTACATACTGGTAAAACAAAAATGTTGACATGGACATGAACCTACAACATAGTAACACAGTCACTGATTACAGGAGCAACATTCAACAATGAATTATAATGGTTATTAGCGCTGGGCAATATAGCCAAAGTTTCATCAACCTTGATAATGATACAGATCATGATATTGTACATTTTCTGATATATATATATATATATATATATATATATATATATATATATATATATATATATATATACATATATACACACACGCACATACATACATACATATATACACATACACACACACACACACACACACACACGGCCCCCTACTTACGAAATTAATCCGTTCCAGCGCCTTTTTCATAACGCGGGAGATTCGTAAAGAGGGGCGATTTTACATGTAAAACGCCTGATTCGTTCCAAGGCTCCCAAGACTACCCCATAAAACCTTTAAAAATGATAAAAGTACACCAATTTTGTATGAAATGTGTTAAAAGTAAAAGAAAATTATTTATTAAACCATTTAAAGATTTTATTAATATATTTATTAAACAATTATTTAACATTTTTTATTTAACATTTTTTCTTAACACACACACACACACACACCTGTCTCTCTCTCTCTCTCTCTCTCTCTCTCACACACTCAGACATACACACACAATACAGTACGCATTAAATGTGTATTGTATACACATTAAATGTTTATTGTGGCACTGCAGGCCATGCCCACAAGCAGGACGCCGGAGCATTTTAAGATGTGGAATTCAAAGCGCATAAATACTCTGCTTGACAGACCGGAGGTCCAAACATAACTTTAACTTGATTCCTTGAGGGAGCGGAGGTCCAGATGAGGCGCGTTTTGCTCACATGCGCCACATTTATTAAACATTTACTGAATTACACAACTTAAATAACTAAACTAAAAACTAAAGAGTTAAGCCTCCTTCTGTCTCTATCTCTCTCTCTCACACACAGACACACACACACACACACACACAAACTCAGGCCACGCCCACACGCAACACGCAGCTGACGGAACAATTCTATTTAAATGTTTAAATGGACGGGATGTTTTATTTAAAGCGGAATTACAGTACCTGTTTGAAAGATCAGAGGTCCTCATTCAATATTAACTTGCTTCCTTGTGAGATTGGAGGTCTTCTCCCACGGAGCACTCTGTTTTGATATCGTGCCGAAATAATCGCCTCCGTCACTGTATTTCCGCTTTAAGGTCTCCTTCTGGTTCAATATCATCCCGATTGTAGAGGGGTTTCGGCGATAATGAAATATAACGCTTCATGATCAATCTCAAAACAAGCCAACAATCAACTCTCCTTCACGCGTGTGACAAACAGGAAGTATAGGTAACGTTCAGCTGCGTCATCCCTCCGATCCAATGGGAGGCCAGCGGGGTGGGATGTTGAGAGACAACCAATGATAGAGCAACTTGCGCATCGTGTGAAATTTTGCTTGGCGCATTTGAATTTTGAATGGCGCATTTGGCGCTTTTTGTAAGAGGGGGGTTGTTTTCGTAACCTGGAATTTTAGTACCCAGGGGTTTCGTAAGTAGGGGGCCGACTGTATATATATATGATTTTGATTTATTAAGAAAAAGAATCTAGCATGTAATTTTTACATAATTTTAAAACCAGACGCTCTAGTTATTTCATTATAAAAGCAGGGTATTGTAAAATATATACAAATAAATATATAAAGCATGTATAATTCAAATACAAGTGATAATTCCAAAACATTTGTGTAAGAAAGTAGGACTTTACACTAATGAAAATTTAAGAATAAAGTAATATTAAGTATTAACCTGAGATACAAACTAGCTTTGATATGGTTGTTGATAACAGAGTTAAAAATAGTATTAGCTGTTTCAAATAAAAAAAAACCCACAAAATTAAAAAAATCCTCTCTGTGACTAGTTGAATTAAATTGGGTTTGGTGAATGAATTCATGAAATAATTACTGTTTTTAGCCAAACTAATAATACCCCAGTGCAGCTAACTGGGTTATCAAAGGCGGGCCATGTCTCTCACTGTCTATGGCGTGAGGCATGTAAAAACCATTGCTGACTTTCGTAAAGAGTAGGCTGCAAAGTCGTCAGCGTGTTTCTGTCCCTTGCTAAAAGGGTTGTGACAGGAAGGGCATCCGACGTAAAATTCTCTGCCAAATCAAACGTGCGAATCAAATGATTCGCTGTGGCGACTCCCAAGTAAAAAAAAAAAAAAAGGGAAAAAAGCCGAAAGGAAGACAGCCAAACTAATAATAAACTTTTAAAAATAAATCTTTATTTCACACATGTATCCTTTATGAGCTTATTAATTTCTTACACAAACCTCTAATCCCCTAAATTGACACTCCTGTGTGTGTGTGTGTGTGTGTGTGTGTGTGTGTGTGTGTGTGTGTGTGTGTGTGTGTGTGTGTGTCAGGGAGCGTTTGTGTTATAGCATGTTTGTGTAAGTGTGTTCCGGATGGGTTAAATGTAAAACACAATTTCCCCACGTGAGATTAATAAAGTATCTAAAATTAAATATATGATCAGCAGCAGTGCACTGGTTGAATCTGAAGGTCGGGGGTTCAAGCTGGGTAATGAAGGGCTAGCCGTATCTCTCACATTGTCTGTGGTGAGACACCATTGTTCATAAAAGAGTCGACCATTGGGTGAAAGTCAGTGTGTTTCTACCCTGCCGAGATGTCCATGATGTACTCTGCCCTCAGCCAGAGACAGCCGAGATGAGCACCAGCCTCCCTGTGACATTAATTAGAATTAAGCATTTCAGAAAATTAATGAATGAATGTGCAACTAATGAGTAAGTAGGTCCATGCAAACAGGGCCATAGGGTCACAAGGAACGTTGAGCAGTGAAAGGAGGTTCGGCAACGACTAGCCAGCAATTCATCATTGAAATCAATGCCGCAGTAGGGCTGACCAAAAAAACGTGTGTATTTTATTTTTCTTGTTGAGTTGTACAGTGAATGATTATATATATATATATATATATATATATATATATATATATATATATATATATATATATATATATATATATATATACATACACACACACACACACACACACAGTAGGCCATTGACTATTCGCGGTTTTGCACTCACGGTTTGAGTATTCATGAACTGCCGAGCAGCTCGCACGTGATTCAAACTCAGCCAATGGCTGTCCTCCTTCCTGCTGATTGTTTCAGGTGATGTAACGCCCCTTTTTCCTCATTCGCACAAGTTGTCAATGAGCCGTTTTTTAGTGTGTTTGAATTACCAGTTAAGTTCTATGATGTCACTCAAACGCCTGCGAAGCACCAGAAAAAGTAATGACGTCGGATGTCTCTTCTGAAGAAATAAGATTTTCTCCGGAAAAAAACGACAGTTTCCTCTGAAGTGCCTGAAGAGGAATAATCATCTGAACTGTTGTAAAACACTCCACTATTAAAGTCTTTTTCAATTATTACTTCAGTACATGACCTAAGATAATGTTTAAAATGTTTGTGTGTTATATTTTATTTACTGTGGTCAGCATGTTTCTCATTTTGTTTTGTTTATACAATTTATTACATTTCTTGTTCTTTTATGTCCTTTTTGTTATGGCCTGTGTTTTGGGGGACTTTGTTTTTTGGCACTGTGCCTCTAACTAACTGTTTACTCACTGCTTCAGCTGAGGGGCGTGGCTGAGCTGCTCGGTGGCACACACCTGAATTCACAATATTCATTTACTCCCAATAAACAAAAGCAGGCTCACCTCTGCACCAGAGGATTAACTCACATCACTGCTTCTTTGGTTTGTAACACTCTCTAACGTTCTCACTCGACAACTTTTCTACTCGCTCCGCCTGAGGGGCGTGGCTGAGCTGCTCGGACTTAATGCAGTTAATACCTGAATTCAGTCATCTCATGCCTAATGCAATAACGTTCCTCTAGTGGGCATTTTTGAAAACTACAGTGCTGTATGTTTTTCAAAGAGAATGCATTGAAATGTGTTTTTATATGTATGCTGTATATATATGTATACATGTGTATGTATATATATGTATACATGTGTATGTATTATATTTTATTATCAATAAATATCCCAGTAAAAAAATTAAGTTTTTCTTAATCATGACTGCATTTTACTACATTAATACTGAATTAATGAATAAGACTGTCTATAGAATGTGTTTAAGAAGCATACTTTAGCGCATAGAATAGATACATAGTATTTTACTTCCAGCTGCTCATTCGCGCATGTGACGTGTTACATGGGGTTTTACTTCCAGGTACAAAACTCGCGGATTATCTCGATTCACGGGAGGGCCCGGAATCGAACCCCAGCAAATGTCGAGGGCCTACTGTATGTACTAGTCCTTCTCAAAAAATTAGCATATTGTGATAAATTTCATTATTTTCTGTAATGTACTGATAAAAATTAAACTTTCATATATTTTAGATTCATTGCACACCAACTGAAATATTTCAGGTATTTTATTGTTTTAATACTGATGATTTTGGCATACAGCTCATGAAAACCCAAACTTCCTATCTCAAAAAATTAGCATATCATGAAAAGGTACTCTAAACGAGCTATTAACCTAATCATCCGAATCAACCCTAAACACTCAATCAACTCTCAATCAACTCTAAACACCTGCAAAAGATTCCTGAGGCTTTTAAAAACTCCCAGCCTCCCAACACCGCAATCATGGGGAAGACTGCCGACCTGACTGCTGTCCAGAAGGCCATCACTGACACCCTCAAGCAAGAGGGTAAGACACAGAAAGAAATCTCTGAGCGAATAGGCTGTTCCCAGAGTGCTGTATCAAGCCACCTCAGTGGGACGTCTGTGGGAAGGGAAAAGTGTCGCAGAAAACGCTGCACAACCAGAAGAGGTGACCGGACCCTGAGGAAGATTGTGGAGAAGGGCCGATTCCAGACCTTGAGGGACAAGTGGAAGCAGTGGACTGGGCTACAGGTGCCGCATTCCCCAGATCAAGCCACTTTTGAACCAGAAACAGTGGCAGAAGCGCCTGACCTGGGCTACAGAGGAGCAGCACTGGACTGTTGCTCAGTGGTCCAAAGTACTTTTGTCGGATGAAAGCAAATTTTGCATGTCATTGGAAATCAAGGTGCCAGAGTCTGGAGGAAGACTGGGGAGAAGGAAATGCCAAAATGCCTGAAGTCCAGTGTCAAGTACCCACAGTCAGTGATGGTCTGGGGTGCCATGTCAGCTGCTGGTGTTGGTCCACTGTGTTTTATCAAGGGCAGGGTCAATGCAGCTAGTTAGAGTACCTGTTTGAGAAAGTTGAGAGACACCAGACCCAACACTGTGGATGATCTTAAGGCCGCTATCAAAGCATCCTGAGCCTCCATAACACCTCAGCAGTGCCACAGGCTGATTGCCTCCATGCCACTCCGCATTGAAGCAGTCATTTCTGCAAAAGGATTCCTGACCAAATATTGAGTGCATAACTGAACTTCAGTGAAGAACAGAATTGAATTGTCGACTTTTTTTTGCATTAAAAACACTTTTTTTTATTGGTCGGATGAAAAATATGAAAGTTTAATTTTTATCTGTACATTACAAAAAATAGTGACCTTTATCACAATCTGCTAATTTTTTTGAGAAGGACTAGTATATATATATATATATATATATATATATATATATATATCTTCTTCTTCTTTTCCTTTCGGCTGTTCCCTTCAGGGGTCGCCACAGCAAATATATATATATATATATATATATATACACATACACACACACACACACACACACACACATACAGGAATCCCTTGCTACTTCGCGCTTCAATTCAGTGCATGGCATTTAAA
This sequence comes from Plotosus lineatus, assembly GCA_024760905.1. Classification (NCBI taxonomy): domain Eukaryota; kingdom Metazoa; phylum Chordata; class Actinopteri; order Siluriformes; family Plotosidae; genus Plotosus; species Plotosus lineatus. The sequence continues at coordinate 53,123,795 of CM045736.1, forward strand.
AAAAAAAAAAAAAGAACATTAATTGAATTCAAAAATAAGGAAATTAAGGAAGAATAGGGGAAAAAGTTAAGTAAAATGCCACAAAAACAAGGCCAATTATGCAAAAAATACAAAACAAAAAAACCCCCAAAATCTCCCATCAAAACTAGTTACACTGTTGCATCTGTGTGTGCATGCGCACCTGCGTGCGCATATGTATATCTGTCATCTTCTCATGCAATACCATCTGTATATGTGTGTATTTATATTTTATTTACATCTAATGTTATCTTTTTTAATGCTGAATTGTCATGATAAGCATATATAGCATTGAATATGTATTTATTGACATTTTACACGGCAGTCGGGGGGGGGTGATCCTACTTCGTGAATTTCGACAGTCGCGTGGGGATCTCGGTCACAATTAACCGCAGAAAGTGAAGGATCCCTGTATACACACACACAGTACATATATATATATACTTTTATAATTTTTAAAGGGTAGTCTTGGGAACCTTGGAATAAATTACGAAAACTCCAGGTTCCGAAAAAGGCACTGGAACGCATTAATTTTTTAAGAAGGGGACAAGAACTGTGTGTGTGTGTGTGTGTGTGTGTGTATATATATATATATATATATATATATATATATATATATATATATATATATATATATATCTCAATATCTCTCTCTCTCACACATACACACACAGTAAAAAAGTCAAAGCAACATGTCCCAAATGTCAGTCAGCTGTACATGTATTTAACATCTTTTTTAAATAAAAATACCTGTATAAAATGTAACTACTAGTCCTTCTCAAAAAATTAGCATATTGTGATAAAGCTCATTCCTTTCTGTAAAGTACTGATAAAAATTAAACTTTCATATATTTTAGATTAATTGCACACCAACTGAAATATTTCAGGTCTGATTGTTTTAATACTGATGATTTTGGCATACAGCTCATGAAAACCAAAAATCACTATCTCAAAAAAATAGCATATTTCATCCGACCAAAAAAAAAAAAAAAAAAAAAAAAAAAAGTGTTTTTAATACAAAAAAAGTCAACCTTCAAATAATTATGTTCAGTTATGCATTCAATACTTGGTTGGAAATCTTTTTGCAGAAACGACTGCTTCAATGCTGCGTGGCATGGAGGCAATCAGCCTGTGGCACTGCTGAGGTGTTATGGAGGCCCAGGATGCTTTGATAGCGGCCTTAAGATCATCCACAGTGTTGGGTCTGGTGTCTCTCAACTTTCTCTTCACAATATCCCACAGATTCTCTATGGGCTTCAGGTCAGGAGAGTTGGCAGGCCAATTGAGCACAGTAATACCATGGTCAGTAAACCATTTACCAGTGGTTTCGGCACTGTGAGCAGGTGCCAGGTCGTTCTGAAAAATGAAAATCTACATCTCCATAAAGCTTTTCAGCAGATAGAAGCATGAAGTGCTCCAAAATCTCCTGATAGCTAGCTGCATTGACCCTGCCCTTGATATAACACAGTGAACCAACACCAGCAGCTGACATGGCACCCCAGACCATCACTGACTGTGGGTACTTGACACTGGACTTCAGGCATTTTGGCATTTCCTTCTCCTCAGTCTTCCTCTAGACTCTGGCACCTTGATTTCCAAATGACATGCAAAATTTGTTTTCATCCGAAAAAAGTACTTTGGACCACTGAGCAACAGTCCAGTGCTGCTTCTCTGTAGCCCAGGTTAGGCGCTTCTGCCGCTGTTTCTGGTTCAAAAGTGGCATGACCTGGGGAATGCGGCACCTGCAGCCCAGTCGACTGCTTCCACAGGTCCCCCAAGGTCTGGAATTGGCCCTTCTTCATAATCTTCCTCAGGGTCCGGTCACCTCTTCTGGTTGTGCAGCGTTTTCTGCCACACTTTTTCCTTCCCCCAGACGTCCCACTGAGGTGGCTTGATACAGCACTCTGGGAACAGCCTATTCGCTCAGAGATTTCTTTCTGTGTCTTACCCTCTTGCTTGAGGGTGTCAATGATGGCCTTCTGGACAGCAGTCAGGTCGGCAGTCTTACCCATGATTGCGGTTTTGAGTAATGAACCAGGCTGGGAGTTTTTAAAAGCCTCAGGAATCTTTTGCAGGTGTTTAGAGTTAATTGGTTGATTCAGATGATTAGGCTAATAGCTCGTTTAGACTACCTGAACATGATATGCTAATTTTTTGAGATAGGAATTTTGGGTTTCAATGAGCTGTATGCCAAAATCATCAGTATTAAAACAATAAAAGACCTGAAATATTTCAATTGGTGTGCAATGAATCTAAAATATATGAAAGTTTAATTTTTATCAGTACATTACAGAAAATAATGAACTTCATCACAATATGCAAATTTTTTGAGAAGGACTAGTATATTAGTGCTGCCTAAAAACGAAGTTCTGAAAATGTTTCAGGAGATTCCAAAACGTATTTCTCCTCAAGAAGGAAAAACATTGACAAAATAAGAATATTTTCTCATGAGTACAACAACAAAATTGAAAATTGATCTCATGGAATACAGTTATCCCTTGCCGCTTCACGATTTGAGCATCGCGGTCTTGGTACATCGCGGTATTTTAATAAAAATAAAAAAAAAAGTAATAAAAATTCAAAATTCGTGCTGAACCTCACATGTAAGCAAGCGAGCGGAAGGCCCCTCCTCCCCAGTTCAGGCAGGGACCGCCCACTAAACTCAATCTCGCAAGCTGATTGGCTTAGACACGTGATACTGTTGCCTCCCGCCCACTCAACTCAATCTCGCAAGCTGACTGGCTTAGACGTGTGACGTTGTTGCCTCGCACATTCCCGCGGGAATTTTTTGTGATCTTATTGTATAGTGTTTGTGAACGTCCTGCACCGCTGGGAGAAGAGTTATTGTCAGAGGTGAGTACAATACTTAAAGTATTTATATATAAATTCTATTTAAATATTAATACATTACAGTATTTACATATGCATATAACTGTCTAACGTTTAATATACACTTCTTGATATTGTATAGACATGAAAAATAGAAATGAGACATGGTAGAAATGGGGGGGGGGGGGGGGGGGCGTTCCTACTTCGCGGTTTTTTGAATATCGCGGCCAGGTGTGGTCTACATTATCCGCGATATTCAAGGAATGACTGTAATGACATTTGCGTATGGAACTCCACTATAAAATAAAAATGTTCCGTGAAAAAAAATAAATCACAGAATGTTCTTTTCCTGTATAATAAAATATTAACAGCTGTGTAAATAAAAACAAAACAGTCAATTTGAAGACTGTCCAGGCATGTAAAGAGACTCCCTGTGTCGGAGATTATATTTGTTTCTTCCTGCTCTTTCTGATTAACTGTTATATGAGAGATTATTATATCAAGCAAAAAATGCCTTGGGGTGCCTAATAACACTACACTCCTCGGTTCCTGGGCTTGGAGCGTTTCGTGTGGAGTGAGTATGTTCTCTCCCTGCTTGTGTGGGTTTCCTCCAGATAATCTTGTTTCCTCCCACAGCCCAAAAACATGCACAGCAGGCTGATTAGCAGTTCCAATTTGACCTAGTTGTGAGAGTGAGTGTGAATGGTTGCATGTGTGTTTGCCCGGCAATGGCTTGGTGAGTCGTTCAGGGTGTACCCTGCGTCATCTGAGATTGGCAACAGCCTCCGAGTGACCCTGATTAGGATTAAGTGGCTCAGAAAATGAAAAATGAATGAATGATTTCAGATGGAGCTAGGAATCAAACTGAATCTGTCTTTTGAGTATATTGAGACATTGTGAAAGTTTTGTGCTGATATGTGAGTTATTCTTTGAGTCCTGCTAAAACCTCCAGATTGAAAGTAGACAGGAAAACCGCACTATAGTTAAACCAAGGCACACCAGTGATGACTGTTCTTAAAGATACAGAGCAAAAATAACAAAATGCTGATTAGCTATTTAAAAAGTGGTTTTCCACTGAGCTAGACAGTTCATTTTTTGCCAAATAAAATACTTAACTGATAAGTCAAGGCTTTTTAGCAACTGAATAAAGCTGTCTTGTTCCACAATTGAAATGTGTGACCAAAAAAATGGCTGATTATATATAAGAAGAAGCATTTGCACAGTGCAGAACTGTAAAGGGCTATATCTAACTGTATCAGGTAAGACAAACAAGTCAAGATCAGTCCATAAATAAAGGAGAAGAAGCATTCTGGAGATTGAAGCCGGACGCTGCATTGCCGCAGTATACACTCATTGGGCCTATGGCCAGATTACTTTTTGATGATGAGTAAATAACCACTGGGTGCACACAGTGCACCTCAGCCTTGGAATTCTGTATTACATATCTATTTTAAATTAGTTGTGCTTGAACCTTGGGAGCCTGCTTTCAGTATTTTCCACAGAATAAACTCTTCTATTGTTCATCTGATGCTTTGAATCTGAACTACGTATCTCCAAATAACTGGGGCATTATCTTTCTTTTTTCGCCTCACCTTTCTGGCACTCCATGCAGTGAGTGAAGGGGTGGGGATGTGAGGCAGTTGTGTGCAAAAAGAGAGGCAGGGAGTAGTGAAGTGGTGTGAGAGACTGACAGAAGACATGTAGTCAAACTGGTGACTCAAAGATAGTTTAAAATAAACTACACTGATATAAAGGTTCATGTCTCATCCTGTAACAAATATGACACTATTATACTATTATATAAATATATATATATATTTATCAACTGATCTATTGTCCAGCCTTAAGCAATAATAGATATTTGAGCATAGTTGCACAGCTGCAACCCAAATAAACCATATTAAAAAGTTGTTGTCAAGAAAGGACAGCCCTTTTTCATGTCATAAAATCCCATAGTGGGTATGTATTTGTAGAAAGATAAAAGTTTATTACTCACTTTGCGTGATGTATTGAGCAAGACATAGCCATGGACATCAGAATCTAGAAATGCAGAAAGAATATGAAAGTCAGAATGATCATAAAAAAAAATATTTGAGCACACACAAAAATGTATACCCACTGATAAATAATTAAATTAATATGCTCAATTAGAATGTGTTTTGATTAAATGATAACCATGTGATTAGAAGCTGGTGTTCCCCCTCTCAAGAGTACTATTTCAATTTGCTGTTAATGTTATTACTGAATCAACTATTGAGGGGGGTGGGTAATGAGGGTAAACCTTTTTTTTTTGCATTATTAGAGCGTTTTTTTTTTTGTTTTGATTTTTTTTTGTTACTACTTGTTGTTTGTTTCATAATTTCAAACTGTAAATTTAGCAGGTTGATGGAAACGCGGCTACTAATTGCTTGCTTGCTCTCTGTAATGTTCTGTCTCTGCTCAGTGTTCAGAGTGCAATTTAAAATGATGACAGTATACTTGTCTACTTATAATATGAGATTTAATAAGAGATTATATGCTGCAGGCCTTTTATCACTAAGAAATCTTCCACTTTTGCATGCTCTCTGAGCAGGAAGACCTGCCTACAGAGAGACATTTAGCTCGGATTAGCATGGCTCACCGCTAGATCTTTTCTGCCTCCGCTGTCAGATTAGACAGCTGCTGCAATGGGTTTCGGATTAAAAGGGGAACTCGGGAAAATAAAAGGCCTGGTTAAAAAGCAGAACTTTGCATGAAAAAGATTTTAATGAGCAAAAAAAAAAAATCTGTGTGTTAAATTAATAGGGTTATGTAACCACTGAGCCGATTCTTAATCGTTAATCACCAACATTTTCAAAATGCAGGTTTTGATCTATCCTTCTATAAATCTACTTCCTGTGTGAGCACAAAGTGTAAACATCTTTTCAACCTGCTTCCTTCAGTTTGAAACAACCCATTTCACACTTTACAATGAGTGGAAGATAGATTGTATAAAAATTTTAAAATCTCGTTGATCCAACCATTGATTAAATGCATTCTGATCTGAGATTAGGTAAACTGGGGAGTGCGAAACAGATTAACAGCCTTCTAAAAATTGCAGCAGTTTTCCTGTCCAGCAAACTCAGTCACCCCAGATAAATAACTTATACCCTGTTATCACAAACTTTACACACACAAACCACACTTTACCCAGTTGGTTGTACTATGTAAGATGAGTTTTGTGGGAATTTAATCAAGAAGAGTGCTGGTGGGTATGTGCTGGGGGCAACTGAGCGCAGGCTTGGATGAGACAATGTGAGAACGAACCTTCTTACGCTGATATGAGCATATCTAACTATGTGCAGGACTCGGTGGGGCACACAAACAAATCTTTAATTGAAACAGCATCTATGTATTTGAACTGAGATGGATGGACAGTTACAAATGCTGTCCACTGATAAAAACAAAAAGAAATCACTTTTGTTGAATTTAAGGTTTTTAAAAGAAATACTGAGTACAGAGGCCAAATCATTCCTGTCACATTTCCCTGACTATGTAAAAAGTTAGAAAGTAAATAATAATAAAAAAACTTCTCCCTCTATCTAAAAAAAAGATACCTCAAAATACATTATTTTCAAGGTATAAACCAAAGGTCTATTTTTATTAACCTGATCAAAACTTGACCAACAATGAGACAGTAATGTCCATACAATAAAAACTGTTCTCTTCCCCTGTAATTTTCAAATATTAGTTTCGCATATAGACAGATAAACCATATCATGACTTCATGCTGGGGAAAATGAATGTGCAGTAAATATTTGAAAATATGGATTTTTGGTATTTTTCACTGCTGTATATTTTCCTAGCTGTGCAGGATATTCGCTGGAAAAAGAACAGCTAATAATGGCAGACAGAGTTTTACATATAATTCATTAACATTATTCATGAGCAAATAAATAAGATATTTATAACCATATTATGACCATGTTTTCTGATTTACCTGTTGTTGTTTTTTGTCTAATAGATGCAGATTGATTGATGGAAGCTGACATGTTACCACCATGTGTGGGCTTAAGGGTGTCACCATCTAATTGCAGTGCACCTGAGAATGTTGCCTTGGCAACAACTGACCTGCTAACCTGAGCATCGCAGGAGCTAATCAACAGTTCTGGATCTGGTTTGATTTAAATCACACTCAAACACTTTCCCTCTGAATTTTGTCTCTCTCTCTCTCTTTTCTCACACACATACACACATACAGATACACATACACACACACACACACACACACACACACACACACCTGTCCCTCCTTGGTGTATTGGGTTGCCGTAAAGATGAATGTCATCTCCAGTTGGGATAGGAGAGTCCTGACCCTCCTCCTCCCGATCCTCACTGCCATCCTCCTGGTCATCTCGCTCCCTCTGTTCTGAGAACATGTATATACACATACACAACATGCACTCCATTATACCATGAACGCATTTACAAATACACTGTATAACCAACCAACACCCGACAACACATTAACACTCATCAGTTCTTGCATAGTGACGAGGTTGTAAACAATACTAGCGTTTATCAGATTTGACCTTCAACATAAATTTAACTGCAAATTCCAGTTATTTCCATATAAGCGTATACAGGGAGTCCTCGGTTTACGACGCTGATCCGTTTTTAAGACGCAATGTAACCCGAATTTCAGTGTAAGTCGGAACATAACATAAAATATACTGAAAAGTACTGTACGTACAGTGCTATAATAAAATGTAACCGTTAATGACAAAAAAGTATTAAAAAAAAGAGAAAACAATTCCTTACCACAAGAATGAAATACAGTAAGTGAGGGAGAGACAGGCTTATTGTGCTGGAGAAGCTGGGGCAGGAGTAGTAGATGCAGCTGAGGTAGAGGGTACAGGATCTGTTGCAGGCCGCTCTACCTTCTTAAAGTACTGCTCCAGGTTAGACTGGACAGAGAGCAACCTCTTCTCATCCAAAATCTCCTTGTAGCATTGCATCAAATCCATGATGCCTCTGGAAACCCCAGTGAACCTTTCCAAGTTGGGATCCTGAGCCTCAAAAGTTGCCAATGCTTGCTGCATCTCGCGCCCGAAACTAGTTCGCGTTTGTTTACGTAACCGCATAAGACATAATGACGCGTAATATTACAGTACCGAGACTGAGAGAAGGGAAGCGACGCCGTCTTCCTCGGCCCACAACCACAACACAGTGTAGTCTTCCACCTCGCGCGCCCGAAACTAATTTGTGTTTGTTTACGTAACCGCGAAAGACGTAATGATAATATTTTTTATATTTTTATGGGGGCGTGTTTGTAACCACGAAACAGTGTAAGTCGGGACCGGTGTAAATCGAGGACTACCTGTATTTTATGGGGCCCAATACCAACATAGCTGGGAGCCCTGTGTAAATAAAACATGTTGCACAGCCCGAACTGCTGGGCTGTCAAAATAGTTATTTAGCCAGTGGGTACAGATTCAGAATATAGGTACTTCAGGAACAGCAGAAATAAAATCTTGCACACATTGGTCAACATGGGTCTTTAGTGTTAAATAAAAAAAAAAAAAAAGGTTTTGGACCATAACTCTTATAAAAACTACTAATATAAAAAACTTTATATCTACATGTTCACTGGACTGATGAAAACTATGCCAATTTCTTCCTTGCTTACACCTGCAAAATATGAGGAAACTTACATTAAGGTTACTTTCTTCTTACGTTACGGTTACTAGGTTGAACTCTTCAGTGTTTTGCCTGATCTGCATAAACATTTGGGTATAGAATCTTGAGAAGGACCTGACAAAAAGTTTTCATATTCAAAAATCTGCTAATTGTTGACTAACAAATTTTAGTAACTAGCATGGTAAATATAAAGTCTTGCATACCTTGTCCATAATAAATAACATCAACATAAAACTTAAGATTTTTGGTTGGGTTCACACTGTGACGCTTCGAAGTACAGTAAATCTAACAGCGACTTGCCACTAGGTGGTACTATAAATATAGAAAGTCCATATCTCAAGAGTGTTTCATTCGATTTCTACAAAACTTCATGGGTACAATCTAGGGCTACTCCTGTGGTCATCCTTACAATGGGTTTGTGATTGCTCACAGTGGGCATAACACTCACTAACAATAAGTACAAGGTTTTAAATTCACCAGTTAGACTGAAGCGAATACATTCAAATTTACACACAGAAAATGCTTCCTAGACCTATAATGCCAAAAACTGCACATGTCCACTACCCAGCCATCAACAGGAACTTGTTCCCATGGGCTTGGACCCCATTCATAACTACTTGCAGTCATAGTATTGTAATAGTTTCCATAAAAAAACATACCTATGCAGATCTGGAAAAATAAAATATGCTGTGATTCTAAATAATAAAACTATACAGAATCATCTCATTGTCAGCCCGTTCCCATTCACAGATCTCTCAATACACTTTCCAGCATACATTTCACTTCTTACAGCCCGTATATCAAGAAAATCCGCGAGTTATTGATGTGGTTTTAAAACCCTATGTATGATATTACATGCGCTAATATATGCTTCTTAAACACATTCTATAGCCAGTCCTACTCATCAATACAGTAATAATGCAGTAAAATGTAGAAATGATTAAGTGAAAACTTTTCAATTTTGTTCAGTTCAGTTCATTTTCTGTAACCGCTTCATCCTAATTAGGGTCGCAGGGAGGGTGGTGCCAAACCCACCTGACTCCGGGCAAGGAAAGGGTACACCCCGGACAGCTCGCCAGGCCATCGCAGGGCAATGCATGTTTAATTTCGTACTGTGATAATATTTATGAATAAATAAAGTGTTTAAGCTCCTTATCAGAAGCTAAAGATGCAGGGTGTTTGAGTGACATCATAGGGCTTAAATAATCATTAAAAACACACACAAAAAAAAATTGACTTTGCAATTCAAGCAATCACGTTCAAAACTTGTGCGCGGAGAAAAACGAGGTGTACACATAATCTGCAACCAATCAGCAGGAGGGAGAAACAAGAGCTCTCGGCCATTCGCTAAATTTGAATCGCGTGCCAGTTACTTCCGGGTTTGTTGCCAATCCGCGAGTATGCGGGGGCGTGAGCACTGAACCGCATATGGTCAAGGGCCTATTGTATGCTCTTTTGTTTTACTGTTGCTGATCTCCGTTCTCATCCAGGACACTGTATTCACATGTTTATCTGCTTGTCTCCCATGTCTCTGTTCTGTTGTTTGTCCCATCAATTGGGCTCTGCCTGTTCACTGACCTCGAATTCCGTTTTTGTTTTGTCTCCCTCATTATAGTACAATTTCATGAAAAATGTTACCGAGGGTATAAAAGCTCTTTTTTTTTTTTGTTCCATCATTTTATTTGGTTTGGTTATTTTGAATTACTGATAATCTTAACTGATTAAGTTTAAAGGGCAGTGGTGGTCTAGTGGTATAGGGCGCTGGATCGCTGATCCAAAGGTTGGGGGTTCGAGTCCCACTCTCCACAAGGTTGTCACTGTCCCCCCCCAGTGCAGCTAACTGGGTTATCAAAGGCGGGCCATGTCTGTCACTGTCTATGGTGAGAGGCATGTAAAAGAACCATTGCTGACTTTCGTAAAGAGTAGCTGCAAAGTCGTCAGCGTGTTTCTGTCCCTTGCTAAAAGGGTTGTGACAGGAAGGGCATCCGACGTAAAAACCTCTGTCAAATCAAACGTGCCAATCAGATGATTCGCTGTGGCGACTCCCGAGTAAAAGGGAAAAAGCCGAAAGGAAGACAGACAGACTTAACTGATTAAGTTCTAAAAATATTTTATGTGAATCTTCTGTCATGTGACCAGCAACCATTTTGAACGTCAGATCATGTCCCTTTTGGAAATAACCTAACGTTTTTATGAATTTAATTAGCTTGTAAATTTAAGCGGATAGCGGTATTATGGCAACATTGTTTGTGGCTGTGTAGCCCGATACGAGAGGGACAGTCACGGTTGCAGCATTTGTAGATGTAGGTACTTGTTTGTGGTGTCGTGTCTCTTTCAATGCATTTTTTTTGAGCTGATTGATTATCTAAGTTTGTAGTTTGTAGAGTCTTAAGATTTTGTTACTGATTCTCTGAAAGTGTTACAGTGAACATAAATCTATCTTTGTTGCCTTTTTGTTGTTGAAAAAATGTTAACATGCACCATCAGAATACCCACTTTTATGTTTTACGAAAATATAAGCACTAAAACTAAAAAAAACACTGGAATTAAAAATGTTACTAAGTAAATAAGAATTTGTGGATTTGTTCTGTGTATCAAATTAATCACAGATTTTGACTCATTTCCATCTTCTCCTTTCGCAGATATTCCAGCTCAACTCACTGCATTCTTTCCATGATGGATATCAAATATCGTTTGTGGATGTTTCTTTGAAGCCGTGTTCGAAATGATTAAACACTGACTTACAGTAATAAAGATATTCTTTACTTTGAAAAGGTAAATTAGTAGACTACAAAATGCCATAATAAGACAACTATTCAACTTAAACGTTTAGAGAGATACATGACCTGATCTGTACATCGCCAAAACAAGTGGATATTTATCATTAAGTTAGTTATACTATGTATTTTTAAGAACAGGTACTTATAAACTTTAAATATAAGCAACATTTTTCAGGTGTAACTTAAGCACAGACAATATATTTTCAGTCACTGGGTCAGACAAGATTCCTTTATCCTAAAAATGAGAAACACTGAATGAGTTTGTTCATTTCTCTCTGAATACTACATCAGTTGCCGTGGAATTGCCCGACACGTATTAAAAATTTTAATCTGCAACTTGTATGTTGGCAGCATGGTGAAGTTGTGGTTGGCACGTCTACTGCAATATGATGCGTGGTTAGAGTCCTGGGTTTGGCAAAAGCAATCTTCTGTGTGGAGTTTGCATATTCTCTCGATGCTCATGTGAGTTTTCTCTAGATTTCCCCCGACAGTCTGAAAACAAGCATGATAGGCAAACTGGTTCTTCCAGACCCCCCCCCACCCACACACACACACATTTGAATGTGGATCTAAACTGAACTATGGACCTGTTTAGGGTGGAACCCACCTCCACCAAGTCAGCTGAAATGGACTCCAGCCTTCCCGTGACTCAAGTAGGATTAAGTGGTTTTGCAGACGACTGAATGAATTAACCTGCATTCCTGTTTCCCCACGACACATACATTACCTATATCATCATCATCATCATCATTATCATTATCATCATCACCATCCATCACTCATTGATTGCTACCTATTTAAAATATTAATAAATTAAGTAAGAAAAAAAGACACAGTAAACTTTGCAATGACTGAAAAGTTAAATTGCTGTGGAGAGTTCATTTAGAACTCCGATTCAATTTTACTGCTTGAAAAAAGTTTTTATATTAAGGTAACGTGTAATCAACAAACATAGTCATAACTTAATGATGCAATAGGCAAAGTAAAACGCCACAATGAGTAAACAATTAAGACTAAATTTTTGTTGTGTATGAGCGGTGTTCAAGCAGTGTGATGAGGAAGAGTGATGAAGAGGGGGATGGTGATATAGAGGAGAGATTGCAGAGAGGGGTCGGAGTCTGTGAAAATGTACCAGACGGGTTGGGATTTTTTTTTGGAGGGGTAGCTTTTTTGGGGGAAAAGTAGCATAGTGGATACAAACTGATGTCTGGACCCCTGACTAGAGGTATCAACTGAAGTCACAGTAAGAAAGCTGTAAAAAAGTAACTACCTATACAATTACAAACCCCCTGACTCCATCACGATGTCCTGTTAGTGTGTCACATGACCCATGACCAGGATGGTGTTTTCAACACAAAGATCTGATGTAATACAGAAAGCACAAGAAGAATACATGCCATTTGAGAAGTTGTACTGGCACAAATTCAAACTGAGCATTATAAATCTCCATATTAACTGGGAGCTAATTTGCCTCTCTGACCTATTTGGACTTGTTTTTTAGCAAGAAAAGAAAAACTTAGGCTCCAGAATACTTATTACAGAATGTTTTGGGCTCACTGTTTTATAAGAAAATGTATTGATCCCCTCCCATCATTTTGTTTGCTACTCTGCATTTTTTCTAGATTTCTTACAACTTCATCTTCTTCTGCTTAATCAGAGGTTGGGTCACAGGGGTTACAGCTTAAGCAATGAGGTCCGAACATCCCTCTCACCAGCCACTTCCTCCAGTTCTTCCAAGGGGACACCGAGTCATTCTCAAAACAAGCTGACAGACATAGTCCCTCCAGTGTGTTCTAGGTCAACCCTGGGGTCTCTTCCCGGTTGGACATGCCCAAAACACCACACCAGGGAGGCCTTTGAGAGGCATTCTAACCAGATGCTCGAGCCACCTCAACTGAGACTCCTCTCAATGCGGAGGAGCAGCTGTTCTACTCCGAGCTCTCCCCGGATGACTGGGCTTCCGAGACCCCCACCACCTGGCAAAGGAAGTGCATTTCAGCCGCATGTATCCACGATCTTGTTCTTACAATCACACCCAAAGCTCAGGTCCCCCTTCACCACAATGGACCAGTACAGGCTCCAATTTACAGCAGAGTCTGCAGTGAACCGCCCATCAATCTCCTGCTCCATCCTTCTCTCACTCGTGAACAAGACCCCTAGATACTTGTACTCCTCCACTTGGGGCAGGACATCATTCCAGACCTGGAGGGTGCATTCCACCCTTTTCCAACTGAGAACCATTGCCTCGGACTTGGGAGTGCTGATTCTCATCCCAGCCGCTTCATACCCGGCTGCAAATCTCTCTAATGAGAACTGGAGGTCTCGGCTTCATGAAGCCAAAGGACAACGTCATCCGCAAAAAGCAGAGACGAGATCCTATGGCCACCAAACCAGAACCCCTTTATGCCTTGGCTGCACCTAGAAATTCTGTCCATAAAAATTACGAGCAGAATCGGTGACAAATGACAGCCTTGGCGAACTCCAACCCTCACCGGAAACAAATTTAACCTGTTGTTCCCAATACAGACCAAGCATTCTGGTTCCATCGATACAGCGACCGAATGGCCCGTAGCAACAGGTCCAGAATGCCGTACTCCCAAAGGATGCCCCACAAGATAACCCAAGGGACATGGTCGAAAGCCCTCTCCAAATCCACAAAACACATCTGGACAGATTGGGCAAACTCCCATGACCCCCCCCCCCCCCCAGGATCCTGTAGGCAGGGGTTCCCAACCCAACCAGGAGTGCGAGAAGACATTCCAGGGGTGTGAGAAGCAGGACTGTAACTTTTAAAATAAATATCTTTTGATAAAATTTAGTATGATTCCACATCCTTTATCCTTGAATAAAGTATAAAATGTAGGGGGTGCGAGGTCAGAGCAAAATCTTTTTAGGGGTGCAGGAGTAAAAAAAGGTTGGGAACCACTGCATAGAGCGGAGAGTGTTGATCAAGAGTGCCACAGCAAGAATGAAAACCACATTGTTCTTCCTGAATCTCAGATTCAACCCAGATCCTTCTCCCCAGTACCTCTACATAGATTTACCCAGGTAGGCTGAGGAGTGTGAGACCACATAACTGGAACACACCCTCCAGTCCGGGTAGTCCAGGAGTACCACCCTGCATTGCCAGGAGGTACGGCTCCCAATGACCATGTGATGTTGCAGAAGCATGTCAACCAAGACAGTCCTACAACATCCAGAGCCCTGAAATATTCAGAGTGGCTATTATCCATCTCTGGAGCCCAACCACTGAGGAGCTTTTAGCTCCGTGACCTCAGCCCCAGTGATGGGCAGACCCCAATCCAATCACCCAGGGTCTTCTTCCTTCTCCACAGAGAACGTACTGGTGGGATTGAGGAGGTCCTCGAAGTACTCCTTCCACCTCCTGACAACATCCCCATTTGGGGTGAGCAGCTCCCCACTTTCACTGTGAACATTATTTGGGGCGAACTGCTTCCCCTTCCTGAGGTGTCAGATGGTGGTCAAGAACTTTTTTGAGGCCAACCAATAATTGCTCTCCAAGCCCTAACTGACCTCCCACGCCCGAGATTTTTCATTGGCGACAGTTCGGGCTGCAGCACGTTCGGTCTGCCAGTACCTGTCTGCTGCCTCTGGAATCCCACAGGCCAATAAGACTGGATAGGCTTGCTTTTTCAGCTGGACAGCCCCCTTCACCATATGTGTCCACCACTGGGTTCGGGGGTACTGCCATGACAGGCACCAATGACTTTCCAGTCACAGCTATGGGCTGCCGTCTCAACAATGGAGGCACAAAACATGGCCCAGCTCGGCCCTTTGGGATGTGGTTGTAACTCTGCTGGAGGTGGGAGTTAAAGGCCCCTCTGACAGGAGACTTCGCCAAATGTTCCCAGGAGACCCTACCTAGAAGCTTGGGCCTGCCAGGTACCTAGGGCAGCCTCCCCCACCATCGGAGCCAGCTCACCACCAGGTGGTGATTGGTTGACAGCTCAGCTCCCCTTTTCACCCGAGTGTCCAGAACATTCGGCCACGAGTCTGGTGACACAACTACAAAGTCGAACATCAAAGACATCATAGAAATCTGGTTCAGATTGGAGAGGCAGTACCTATTGATCACATCCTTCCAGGTCACACTATCGTTGCCCACATGGGTGTTAAAATCTCCCAGGCCAACAAGTGGGTCTCCAGGGGGCGTATTGTCCAACACACCCTTTAAAAACTCCAAGAAGAGTGGGTTCTCTGAACTGTCATTTGGTGCATAAGCATAAACAACAGTCACCTGAAGGCGGAGGTGAAGCTTCCCTTTCATCGACTGGCGAGAGCCCCAACGTGTGGGCATAGAGATGGTGGGAAACAACGATGCCCATAATGGCTCGCCACCTCTCCCCATGAGTAACTCCAGAATGGAATAAGGTCCAGCCCCTCTTGGATGGAAGGTTCCAGAGCCCAAGCTATGTGTTGAGGCAAATCCGACTATACCTGGTTGGTATCTCTCCACTTCCCTGCCAGAAAGCTGAGATTCCATGTCTCCCAAGAGACAGTCAGTAGCCGAGGATCAGTCAGAGAGAACCCATGCTTTCGGCTGGACCTTCACCTAGGACCTGTTTGCCTTGGGTGACCCGACCAGGGGCATAAAACCCCTCCACGATAAAGTGGCGATTCAAGGAGGTATTTCTTACAGTAAATCTGTAAAGGAAGAAATACCAGTGTTGAATTTAAGCTTTTGAATAGTGTCCAGTGTATCCAAATGTGATGCTGCAGGGGAAAATCATGGCTAGTCACCAGCCATAGTTTTGTTCTGCGGGCTTGTGATGTGATGGAGGCTAAAAATATCAATTTTTAATTTATTTAATATTTGGACAACTCTTTATCTGCACCATTTACATGCAAAGTACAAGTACTTTATTGAAATATTTTTGTATTGGGATTCTGTGGGAAACGGTAAGAAACAAACACTCAATTTCCCCGTCTTCCAAGCATGATATCATTCCCTAACAGTCGTCAAAGGCAGAACAACACAATGTTTGGGTTGTAAACAGACTCTAAGCCCTACTTTTACACATTACTACACTACTGGTCTGTGTTTAAGCGTAGCAATTCTGATTTAGTTTGAAACCACTGCGCCCGGAGGTGACTCATCCACGACGAACATGATCAAAAGCTCCTTGCATCACAAATTGAAGGCTTTAGCAGCGATGACAAAGAGGATCAACCTGTACCAGTGGAAAATGTTGCCGATCATGAATACATGGAACCAGGTAAAAGACCCACTGTCAAGATTAGGCTGCATAGCCATCTGTGTTTCTGCTCTGTGATGGCCTGGCGAGCTGTCCATGGTCGGCTGAGATGGACTCCAGCCTCCCTGCAACCCTAAATAGGATTAAGTGGTTCAGAAAATGAATGAATGGATATTACTCAGTGTTGTATACTGATTGAGGTACATGACTGAATCATTATCACTAACAAAAACAACAGACCACTATAAAGAGTAAACTTGCATCAAAAATAGTACTTGTCCTAATAATGTGTGAAAGCCCAAGTTAATAGTGATCTTGTATGCTTTCTGAATTCACTACAGGACAGAAATTTATGTTATTGGACACACGGTGAAATTTAAATAATGAGATGCCCCACCCTGAGATACTGGGACTATGCCTGATAAATACAAAAACAGTACAGCCTTTGTAATTTTTTTTAAAGCTTAGCTCTAGTAAGGATGTACTCAGTGCTTGTGTTTTGTTTATGCTAGTCAAAAGTGGACAGAATCTGTCATCGGTGATATAAACCGGGGACAATTTAAAAGAAAAAACAAAGCATCTGTTATGACTGGCATGAGAGTATGCTGTGACTAGTTCATACAGGGACCAGGAATCACATTGTTTTTATGTGACAATGATTTTCTCTCTCTCTTCCTTGCCAGCAAGTCAGCAACCAAAAGCAAAATGGTGAAAAGCACTTTATCGGAGTTGAAAATAACAGAAGACAGAGACACCTACTGTCTTTGGTGCATGATGAAGAAGTACAAAGTCAGTACAGCGGTAGATGTAAGCACATCTGCTTCATAGGTGAAAAGGCCTCATGTTTGAGTCCTGATCTTGAGGAGGGTGTTTGTGTGTGGAGATGAGATGTGTGTCCTGGGCTTTTAACACCCGAGCCTAGTGGCTCATCAGGCCGGTGCTTATCCTTGGTTTCCGTAACGTGAAGTGACTAGGAGTTCAACTCCTCCTAGATGGGACTCTAGTCCATTGCGGGTTACCTTCCCAGTATATTTTACTTTTACCCATTTATACTGCTGGGTGAATAGAGGCACACTTGTGGTTAAGACCTTGCCCAGGGGTCCTAGCACAGTGGGGGTCTAACTGGGATTTTAACACACAACCTCCCGATCATGAGTGCAGCACTCTAACCACTACTACATCAACGGCCCCCTTATGCTTGCAAGGGTTCCCTGATTTCCTCCTACAGTAGAACATCATGCACATTAGGCTTATTGGCTGGTTCAGATTGCCCACAAGTATAAAAGGTGTATCTGTTGGTCCTGCCGTAGTCTGATCAGCTGTTTAGGATGTTGCCCATCCTTTCGCAGAATCAGGTGAGACAGGCTTCAGCCACAACCCTAATGGGATAAAGTGGTTCAGCAAATGAATAAATGAATGAATAAGTAAATGCACTTAGCCTTGCATACTGCAAGCTTTAGCTCTTTGGTTCACCTACTAAGGAATGGACTTGTATATTGAGCTCAGGGATCTGAGCCAGAAACATGCCTAACATGGAGGTATTTGAGGGGAATCTTTTGAGGTTTGTAGCAAAATACAGTCACGTGTTACAACATAAGATTATGTATGCAAAAACTGCCGCATAGGATCTATACTAAACAATTCTGGCATTGCAAACACCTTGCTATAGAACTGCATTTTTTTTCCTTTTCTGCTTTTCATTAATCCAACCATCAATTGCCGAACCACTTAATCCCTCTTAAACTCCTATGAGAAGGGCATATACCCTGGACAGCTCGCCAGTCAGTAGCAGGACCAACACTGACAATGAAGTCCCCACTCAAACTTAAAGGCAATTTGAAAGACAAATTTACAAGCCAGTTAGTCTAATATGCATGCATTTAGACAGAGACTTTTACTTCCAAAACATATTGATCAATCATACTGCATGTGGTTTCTAAATCATTCATTTGATGATGATGCAAAACAAATTTTTAAAAAGTGTGTCTTGACATACTACCTTCACAACTTTCTTCTTTTGTGTTTTATCCCCTACATTTTATTTACGTCTTCCATACCTACTCTGTTTAATAGTATGGAACACAGTTTACTCCAAGAGACTTTCAGAGGTATTTCAATCAATTAGATTTTTTTTTCTAAAATCAGCATCTCAATGTTGGCAGCAATTTCATTCCAGTGCCTGTGTTGAAATGTCAACACAACCACAGCTCATTTTGCTTAATGAGTACTGTTTAGGAGATTCAAATCCTATTTAATAAGGAAATTTAAAAAATTACAGATATTGTCATCACTGTCCCAGTGCACCAGGGCCAGACTGGATGGCCAAAACTGTAAAGTTAACTTTAATTTGAATACAAAAATAACCATTCATAATGGCAATAAAATTAAAATAGAAACTTGGAGTGAGAAAAGAATTTAATTGTGACTTTACTGGCCAAGAGATTCAAGGATCCCAAGACAAAAGTTCACACTTTTGCACAAGATCAAGAGGCAGACATTGGGGACAACAAAGCTGCAGACTGGCAGGGTACAAAAACATTCCACTGACCCAGATGATTGTCAATTCCTTCAAATGTCACTCAAGAAATGTAGGATGTGACAGAGTGATCAACAAAAAGACCAATGGCATCTGGGATTAGGTGCACTGCAAGTATGCTTTAAAACTGGTTCTTCCAGGCAGATAGAAGTCATGCAAAGCCGAGGAAAAGCACTTGATCAATGAGATCAAGCAACATCCAGACTGAAGTATGCTAAAGACTGCAAGAATTTGACCACAAAAGGACCAGAGTGAGCTCATCTTCAATTATGAGTTAAATTTTCGGGGTTTCCCCGTGACTTCGTTATCTGATGGTTAGACAGAGACCTATGGAGGCCTACAAGCCACAGGTATTATTAAAAGGTTCCCTAACTCTGAGAATTGGGTTTTCCAGCAGAGCAATGCACCGTGCCACACTATCTGATCATTCAAGATGTGGATGGAGGAGCACAGGACCCTGTCCTGGCCAGCTCAATCTTCAGGCCTGAATCCCTTTGAAAACCTCTGGGATGACATCAAGAGGGAGATTGTCACAACCCATCAGACAAGGCTAACCTGATTAGATTTTTTACACCAGGAGTGGCATAAAGTTACTCAAGAGCAACATAAAAAACTGGTAGAGGTCATGTCAAGACACATGAAAACTGATTAAATGTCAGGATTTTCCACACCAAATAATATTTCTGATGAAGTCATGAAAAGTTGGAACCTGAGTATTGTGTTGCTTGAAAATGAACATGCTCTTAATTTGTATGCACAATGTTTAATTATTTTTGACCAGTTATTATTTTCTGTGTGACAATATTTTATGTGGAATTTGTGGGAAATGTCAGTGGCTCATGGAATGAAGTAAAAGTGTTCAAGTTCCTCAAACATTTAACCATGAACAGTTCTCTGTACAATACATATACTATACAGCCTCAAGAAATGGTAAGTGAAAAAAATATAGTACAGTCAGAAACTATTGATCACACCCAAACACACACTCACAAGAACTCTCTCTCTCTCTCTCTCTCTCTCTCTCTCTCTCTCTCACACACACACACACACACACACACACACACACACTCACCCATTTCCTGATAGAAGTATCCATTCTTGGCCATCACCGAGGAAGGAGCCTCTGTAATTTAAACATAAAGAAAAGCATTAAAATCACAAATTTCAACAATAATAAAAATTTTACATATATTAGTTAGAAAAATACTTTTTAAACAAGTAACCCTTGTACTGAACAGTAGTATAGTTGTGACTCCGCAAGTTACACAGGTCATCACGGTGGTGACGCTCAAAACTATACGGGTTACGTGAGACTGCATTTAAATAACAGTTAATAAACAAAATGATTATATTATGTAGGTGATATTCATTACTTTGCTCTGCCTGTGAACACAAATGCTGAATAGAGCATTAACTTTTATTCATGCAGTGTGTAGACTGACTGCACCTGTAACTGTAGCAAATGCTTCAGGTTAAATTGTAGCAAGAGATTCAACTACAATTGGAATTATATTTTGTAGTAGAAACGTGCCAATTCTGTTTTACTGTACATGATCTTGGATTAGTCCTTGTGCACTTAAATACCACACCAAGGAGGCATTCAGGAGGCATTCTAATGAGATGCCCGAGCCACCTCAACTGGCTCCTCTCAACGCAGAGTAGCAGTTCTACTCAGAGTTCCTCCAAGATTACTGAGCTTCTCACCTTATATCTATGGGAGATCCCCGCTACCCTGCGAAGGAAGTGCATTTCAGCCGCTTGTGTCCGTGATCTTGTTCTTTTGGTTACTACCCAAAGCTCGTGGCCGTAGGTGAGGGTTTGAACATAGACTGACCGGTAAATTGAGAGCTTTGCCTTGCGGCACAGCTCTGTCTTCACCACAACGGACCGGTACAGGCTCTGTAGCAATCTGCCTGTCCATCTCCCGCTCCATCCTTCCTTCACGCTTCAACGAGACCCTGAGAACCATGGTCTTGGAATTGGAAGTGCTGATTCTAACCCTGGCTGCTATGCACTCGGCTGTGATTTGCTCCAAAGAGAGCTGGAGGTCCCAGATTTTTCATCCGTTTGTTTTCTGTAACTGCTTAATCCTAATTAGGGTTGCAGGGAGGCTGGTGCTGACACTGGGCGGGGGCAGAGTACACCCTGGACAGCTTGCCAGGCCATCGCAGGGTGGAAGCTTGCTAAGCCTACTTTTGTCGAAAGTCAGCAATGGTTCTTTTATATGCCTCACACCAAAGACAGTGAAAGACATATCCCACCTTTAGTAACCCAGTTAGCTGCACTGGGGGCGTACAGTGACAACCCACAGAGAGTGGAGTTTGAACCCCCAACCTTAGGATCAGTGATCCACCACCTTTACCACCAGCCACCACTGCCCATGGTCCCAGTTTGACAAAGCCAAAAGGAGATCATTTGGAAAAAGGAGACGGGAGATCCTATGACCACCAAACCACAACCCCTCAATGCCTCAGATACACCTAGAAATTCTATCCATAAAAAAATGATGAACAGAATTGGTGACAAAAGACAGCCCATCCTCACTGGAAACAAAATCAACCTGTTTTTAACCAATGAGGGCCAAGCTCTGGCTCAAGTGAGAGATCTAATGACCCATAGCAACGATTCTGGTACACCATACTCCCGGAGAACACCCCACAAGATCGCCCGATTGACAAAAGCACATGTAGACAGATTGGGAACTTCCATGCCCCCTCCTGAATCCTGTAGAGTGTACATACATACATACATACATACATATACAGTTGGCCCTCTACTTATGAAAACCTCTGAATACGAAAAATCCAGGTTACGAAAATCATTTTCCTAAATTTCCGTCCTCTGTATGCGAAACCACCTCTTACGTAAAGCGGCAAATGCGTCATTCAAACATTAAAACAATGCGTGAGTTGCTCTCTCATTGGCTGTCTCCCAACATCCCGCCCCGCTGGCCTCCCATTGGCCAGGAGGGACCTGAACTGTACCTATACCTGTACCCATACTTCCTGTTTGTCACACGCGTGGAGAGTTGAACAGGACTGTTGGCTCATGAGTTTTTTTGAGAGTGATCATTGCAGCATTATATTTCGTTATCCATCATGTACCACAAGAAAGTGATTCCTGGTGACACTAAAAAGAAGAAGCCGACTCCGTTATCAATCAAAGTGAAGCAGGAGATAATAAAAAAATACGAAAGTGGGATGCAGTTGAGCGAGGTCACAAAGAAGTATAGCCGAAACCCCTCTAAAGCGGGACGATATTGAAACAGAAGACTTTAAAAGCGGAGATACAGTGACTGAGGCGATTATTTCGGAAAAAGCAACCGCCATATTTAAAGACTCCGTGAAGGAGGGTGGGGATGGGGGTGAGGGTTCTTCAGACCAGCAACCCCCGGACATTAAAGCGCTGCATGGGTGGTTGGAGAGATTTAAAAAAAAAAAAAAAAAAAAAAAAAAAAGTAAATAATTTTCTTTTAGTTTAACACATATTTCATACAAAATTTGTGTACTTTTATAATTTTTAAAAGGGTTTATGAGGTAGTCTTGGAACGAATCACACGTTTTACATATAAAATGCACCTCTACCAGTGTTCACGTTTGCGTGCGTCCTTGCGTCCCTGACGCATGAAAATCCGTAGGGACGCATGGTGTCAAACCAATGTGCGTCCGCCGGACTCATTAATATTTTTCATCAATTTATGTAACATTGTCCCAAAACAGAAATATTTGCCAAAATATCTTGCGAAATCGGTCGATGCGTTGACAATACCGCCATATTTGTTTACCTTTCCGAGTGCGAGTTTTGCCTTCTGCGCTTTCGAGATATCGAATCGGGATCCTCTCGCGAGATTTCGTCTGCTCACGTGATTT
Organism: Plotosus lineatus; assembly: GCA_024760905.1. NCBI lineage: Eukaryota > Metazoa > Chordata > Actinopteri > Siluriformes > Plotosidae > Plotosus > Plotosus lineatus. Next base: position 53,146,701 of record CM045736.1, read on the forward strand.
CGTCTGCTCGCCAGTGTTCATTCATTTCCGCTAGTTCTCGAGTGTTTAACGTGCAACATGCCTCCGAAAAAGTATTCAAAGTCGACGAAAATCAGCGTAGATTAGGCAATTTGTTCCCAATGAACAAAGATTCAAACAGGGATAAAGAGAATGTCTTTGATGAAGAGGAAAATTGCGAAGACAAGCCACGAAAAAAGCGATCGTTTCAACAACACTGGCTCAAACTTTACACGTGGTTGCGATATGTAGAGAACGACAACGACGAGGATTTTATGTACTGTAGTGTATGCACGGAACACAACAAAGTTAATGGCATGAACAAAGTGACTAAAAATCGCAATTTTCAGAACACAACCTTATCGAGACATGCGGATCTCAGTGCTCACAAATTAGCAATGGATATACCGAAGTTACAGCAGGATCGGAAAAATTACGTAAGTAAGTGTGAAGGAAAGCAAGATCGCGCAATTCTGGCACTATTAAAAATTGTTCAATGGATGACAAACGAGGATATACCCATGCGAAAATTCAAATCTGTTATTGATCTCATGCATGATCTTGATGTGGCTGATCTACAATTGTTGAAAAAGCACTTCAGCTACGATTCTTACTTCACTGCATCTGAACTCTTGGATAGTTTGGCTGTTGTAGTTGATAACGAAATAGAGGAGAAAATTAGTAAATCACCAGTTCATGTAATCACATCTTCATGTGTGGAAAAATACTAAACACAGGAGGATATATGACAACATATAAATACTTGATGAATTATTCAGTCACTGTCAGCATTTTCTAGCATTTTTAATGAATGAGTGAAAGTTAAAACAGTATTATTTTTTCTGTGATGACTTCAAAGTATTTAAATTTTATTTTAATGTTTTTTTTATATCATAGTCAGTGATAACTTCTAAGTTTTTAATTTTTGTTTTTATCTGTGAACCTAATAAACTTTTCATAAAATGATTGAATGAACTTTGTGTTGGCAATGATCTATTTGAAGTTCTATACATTTTCGGGCGAATCTTTTCCGTTATTTGACAGGACTCATTACTATTGCATTTGGACTCATACTTTCCCAACCTGCGAGTCCCTGGGACTCATAACTTTCTTGAGCAAAAATGAACACTGCTCTACTTACGAAAACTCCAGGTTACAAAAAAGGCACTGGAATGGATTAATTTTGTAAGTAGAGGGCTGACTGAGTGGTATCTCAGCTTACGAAAGTCCCAACAAACGAAAAATCCAAGTTACGAAACACATTTACCTAAAATTTCCATCTCTGTATACAAAACAAATTCATGTTACGAAAGCCCATCTCAAAAATTCAAATAATGCGCGAGTTGCTCTCCCATTGGCTATTTCCCAACATCCCGCCCCACACCTCCCATTGGCTATCTCCCAACATCCCGCCCTGCTGGCTTCCCATTGGCTAGGAGGGAGTTGCATCTCCATAATACCCATGGCGCAGCTTACTCCCACTGGCTATTATGGAGCCGTATCTCCATAATACCCATGATGCTTTTCGACTTAAAAGGTATACTTTTATAATTTTCAAAGGGTTTAGAGGTAGTATTGGGGGCCTTGGAACAAATAAGGCCTATTTACATGTAAAATTACAACTTACGAAAAGATCAGGTTACGAAACCACTTCTGGAAAGGATTAATTTTGTAAGGTGAGGTACCACTATATATATATATATATATATATATATATATATACACACACACACACACACACACACATACATACGCGCACACACCCACACACACATATTATATATATATCACTGCTGAATTCTGTTATTGACCAATCATAATTTAGTGTATAATTGAGTTCAAAGTATTTCCTTTTTTTGTGCTTTGTAGCTTTATTGGATATCACCCTTATACAGTATAAATGGTAACATGTGTGGCCGAGAATGCCAAATTATAAGTATACATCACTGCATGGAAGCTCAGACCCACGTACACACCCACTTATACATACACATCTTATTATATCAGTGCTTCTCAATTATTTTCTATGCCCCCTCTAAACAAAAAAAAAAAAAAACATTTTACGCCCCCCACCCCCACCGTATTAGTATTATTTGTCTGTAAAATTGTTATTATTACACCCGTGCATAATACTGTATCTTTATTAACATTAAAAACAAAAAAAAAAAAAGAAATATTGTTCATCTTACAACAGAGGAAAATTTATATTAACATTGTTTTGTTAATCTGTCATTGAAAAGATTTAAAGTGCACCAATGTGCCCGAAATAAAAAAAAAAAAAAATACATCCTTATTTAAACTCCCCCAGTGCAGCTAACTGGGTTATCAAAAGCGGGCTGTGTCTCTCACTGTCTATGGTGAGAGGCATGTAAAAGAACCATTGCTGACTTTCGTAAAGAGGAGCTGCAAAGTTGTCAGCGTGTTCCTGTCCCTTGCTAAAAAGGGTTGTGACAGGAAGGGTATCCGAAGTAAAAAACCTCTGCCAAATCAAACGTGCGAATAGGATGATTCGCTGTGGCGACTCCCGAGTAAAAGGGAAAAAGCCGAAAGGAAGACAGACATCCTTATTTAAACTCAGTCAACTTATCTATGTATTAATATCTCCGTCTCTCTCCACCTTTTTTCTTAGAAAATTTTCCATGTTGTTATTTTGAGCGGTGTTTACTGCACTTCATATTGTTTGCTTGTGTGAAAACCACGATACCATAGCGTGACAATGAGAGTGCCACTGTCAACTAGTGGAGTGTAGGTGCAATTACACTTAATTCTCATACACAATTCCAGAAAAGCATGTTCCCCAGGGTCATACGTGCTCCCGCCGGCATCATACCGTGCCATGCCCCACTATTTTAGAAGCACTGTGTTAGATACATGTGAAAGAAGCAGGCCTGATGCTGAACTACAAAAATAAATAAATTAATAATAATAATAATAATAATAATAATAATAATAATAATAATAATAATAAATGACTCTCTCTCACAGAGACCAGTGTAGTGAAATGTAAAAGCACAGACAAACACCATGCACATTTTCACACCTGTGCACTACATTCAATTGGTGCTGCGGGATACTTATGAGATGAAGTCAGCCATGACAGGTTTTTCCCTCTCTCCAGTTTCTAACTTCCTAATTGTCAGGTATGTCTCTTCCAAGCTCCTTTTTGCGTCTCTCCATCTAAGCAGAAACACACATTTCCTGAAACATGCTCACCGAGCCTCGACACACACCCTACTATAAAATTATGTATTTGAAAAACCACTTATGGGCAAACACAAACTACCTTGCTATTTCTCTACTGCTGCTGCTGCTCAGGTAGAGGTTCTTTTCTCTTGGGCACAATGCCGGTGTCAAGTGGAAAGGCAGGGCTGATAAAACCATCATGTACATGTTCCAAATCCCCTGGAGTTCTAGTATGGACTTGAACCAGCAACTGCTTGTGGGAAGGCCATTTTTTAGTCATTCAACCATAAATGCCTTTAAATTACAGGCTTACAAAGTCTACACATATACACACACACACACACACACACACAAATCTTGACCTTTGTTCAGGCTTCCATATAAAATCTTGGACAAAATTTTTCCTGCATTTTGACTCAATTCAAAAGTATTGCAATAAATCTTGCTTTTTTTTGGCAGAAACTGCTTTAAAGATCATGTAAGTCTTATTTTGGCAGCTCTTCCATAGCTTCCGTATTACCGCTCATACCGAAATGTAATAAAAACAGTTAACACACACACACACACACACACACACACACACACACACACACACACACACACACACACACACACAAAAAACCCTTTACTGTTCCAAGTTTTGAAAACACACAAACACATGTGCATACACACACACACACACACACACACCACGGAGACAAAACTTGACTATTGGTCACTTATAATCACTGAGACACCAGCATTAACACTGAATAATGAAAAACAAACATGGGATCCTGCTGTGGAATAATCATTTCACTCTGCTGTATCAGATTAAAGACAGGGTGAATGGTACTTGTGATACTGTCGACTGCAACTGGTCCAGCTAAAGAACAATCTATCAGCCCATCAGTGTTTGATTTTACCAAAACCAATGTATCACATATGGTTTCAACATCGAACAGCAAGCAAAAGGCATAAATGACAAAACAATACAGGCATTCTTAAGTGAAGGCTGAATCAAATTGTGAATGTACCGTATTGATAAGCGACCAGGGCGCTTATTAAAATGTTTACCAGTGGAGTGGAACGGTAAGTGCTTATTACCATAGAGGTGGAAAACATGAATAATAACAACAATAAAAGAGTTGTACTGGTATTTGTGTTATTCATTTTGTGGTATCAACCCAATTACTTACATGGAAGCTGAAAATAAACAGAAAACAGCATAATTAAAAAAAAAAAAAAAAAAAAAAGACCCTTTAATTTTCCCGCCTGGTGCTGTTCCTATAAATATTTTCCCCCGATGTAAAAAGCCAATCAACATTAATGTAAACTTTAGCACATGGCACAAGGCCAGGAACACCTTTAAATGTATGAAGACAGTGAGCCTGGGAAGCGGGTGAAAAATACTCATCATCACTTTCTGATAAGTCCATATCTGGCTCATCCCTCCATTCATTCAGAGCATCCCATAGTTTTGCTGTAGCAGTTTCTAATGGTTCATCTTGTTGGACATTTAACAAGAGAACACAGCAAAATATTTTCCTGTTTTTAAAATCACGGCGGAACGATCAACTGTGTTGTTACTGATGAACATTTTAGATATTCCCCAGTGGCAGGGGGTCTGGAAATACCGTGTAAACTCACTTGTACAGGCAGTGAACACCTCATTTTACCGTTACAGAGACTGATTGATTAAAATTGGTAAGTTTTATATACCATTTTGCTCACTGTACACATGGGCGGTTATTAGACGTAAGATTTATTAAAAAAAAAAAAAAAAAAAAAGGTGGGGGTGCTTATTGGCGCAAGGCTCTTATTACCATCGAATACACTATTTGGTTTACTAATAAATGACAAGCTTACAGGTCATACAATCATAACATTGTTATGTACTCTCAGGTTCACTCTCACATTTATAATGACAAGTGTTTGACATGTTTGCTGAAGATCTGTTTCTTGCTAGATTTTGCGACCTTTATCACCCCAAAAGGCCAGAGAAAGTGCAAACATAGTTCCATGAGCTGGGATTCACTTTGAGTGACAGTTGTGGTGGAGAGGAACCTGCTCATAGGTCAGGCTAGAAGGTCACATCCTCACAGGACAGTGAGAGGACAACCCAGACTGAGGAACAGGGTTGCTTTTGAAGGTCCCTTAACACCCACCAAGCCACTAACAACACCCAATCGTTCTATAATTGATGACACAGAGTTGTATTGAGAATAAAATATTTCCTAGAAAGCAAAGTATGCTGTTCACAATCTTTGCTACACCATTTATATCTAAAATCCAGTGTCTGCTTGTCAGCTATAGAATCAAATGTCAGCATGCACAAACCACCATTCCGATTTTGTGCCGTTTCATCTCAAGATGTTAATGAACATACACATGTTCTGTGAAGCACAATGTATGTGCAAGTTTCCCCACAAGTACAATTTAATCAATTTTCTCTAACAATGTATGCTAAAAATGCTGGAAACATCTGGCAGGCTTTGGGCAGTTACTCCAAATCTAGATAAATAGGTTAGATGGTTTGGTATCAGTTTCAAGCTTGGGATGTGAGCTACAAAATGGTACCAATAACTAAAAATTAACAATTTCCAAATTAATACACACTTTGCTCTTACAGGTCACATATATTATGTCACATTCTACCATTTACTTGACAACAAATTAACAGCTAATTAACATTAACTCTTCACTCAATGAAAAAAAAAATCCTTAAAGACAAACAGAACACAATGCACCTACTGTTTGACACGTTGGTTTAATCGAAAGTTAGCAATGGTTCTTTTACATGCCTCTCACCATAGACAGTGAGAGACATGGCCCGCCTTTGATAACCCAGTTAGCTGCACGGGGGGGGGGGGGGGCAGTGACAACCCTGTGGAGAGTGGGACTTGAACCCCCAACCTTTGGATCAGCGATCCAGCACCCTATACCACTAGACCATCACTGCTCCCAACAAATATGGAATGAAATTATTTGACTTTATTATTCTCAATTTTAGGAAATCCTTTGTTTTTGTTTGTTTAGAACCCCCCCCCCCACACACACACACACACACACACACACACACACCTCAGGCAAGCACGGCTTTAATAGCCTGCTGTGTGAAAAAGGCCTCCAGCTAACAAGTTAGCTCCATGCTGACCTGCTCTTGTATATTTTTATAGGAGTTACTTTTTTTTATTCTGCAAATTGTTATAATCACATTTATACCTATTACTATTTATTTATTCATTGATTCGTCAAACCACTTAATCCTATTAGGTTCATGGGGAGATCTCCGTCAAGTTTGGTCGATGGCAGAGTACACACTGAACAACTCACCAGTCCATTGCATTGACAGCATACACAAGTACGTTCACTGTGCTCATATGACAAAAATATCTCAAATACTACACAAAAGTCAATTTTATGGTAGGACTGTAATAAAAAAGTCAAGCTTTGACAAAGCGTAGCCAAAACTCACCTTGAAAACTCAAACCAAATAGAGGTGTTTTGATCATACAGGATCAAAATTAAAAAAAAAAAAAAAAAAATTCTGATGGAAAGTTAATGTAAATCAACCATTCAAAGAACACAATACCTACAGAATAAGCATGCTGGTGGTGGTGACATCCTTTTATGGGGCGTTTCATTAAAGAGGGACTGGGGCACTTTTTAAAACTGGAAAAAAGGACCGGTCAAAATACACTTAAAGTTTTTGAGGAAAACTTGCTGCCTTCAGGCAGAAAGTGGTCAGAACTCAAACGAATAATGAGGTGTGGCACATGTGACAGTGATGGTGATGTCAGGTTGTCATGACACCCACGTCTACTGAGAGGGCCATCTACAATGAAGTACAGTGATACCTCTGCTCACGAACATAATTGGTTCCCAGAAAGTGTGTGTGACGCGAAAAGTTCGTCTTCTGAACATTTATTTCCCATAAGAAACCATTAAAATGAGAATAATCCGTTCCCAGGTCCCCATAAAACATAATTTTCTACTAAATAAGCCTTAAAACTACACAAAAATATACCTTATTTTATGTATAATAAATGTCTATTGTATTGTAATTAAAGAAATAAACTGTACTGTATAATAAAGTGGTTTTATTTACCTTTGTGATGGTAGTTGATGGCTTGATGGAATGGAGTGGGAGGAGGAGGGAGGGAGGGAGGGACTTACTGTTTGGAAGGAGTGTTTGGAAACGCCTACTGTTTGGAAACACCCTTAGCCACACACGCACCCTTAATAGCTTCCTTGTTCTTAAGGATGGTGGTAGACTTAGCGTACTGGTACTGGGACGCTAAGTCACACAAACGCACACCCCGTTCGTGTTTTTCAATGATCTCCGCCTGTGGTGGCGTCTTTTTCGGTCCCATAATAGCAAAAGTACAATCAATATGGTCCAAAATGTCTAGCAAACACAAACCACTTCCGCACTCAAAGAAAGGGGTGTGCCGAACTGTGACGCCGTGAGCATGCGTCAGCTTCTCGTGGACGCCACCGTGGCGCTGTTTGACCGCGTGGTTTGATTCGTCCGCCGAAAACTAGTTCGTCAGCAGAGACTATATGCTCGCATTAATGTTCTTGAGGCGAAAAGTATGTGAGCTTAAGCGTTCGTCAGCGGAGGTTTTACTGTACATTCTCACTGAAACAGTGTACATAAGAGGGAAAAAAGAGCCCCTGTGCCTAATCAGCCCTTTATGCGACGGACCCCATGGAACCCTACACAACCTAGACATTACGAGCCATTGCTAACCTCCATGTTAAACCACCTTTTGCCTCATTTGCGTCACTCCAACTATCCACCTACCAGTCCATCACACAAAAGTTTTTTCTGCAGTGAGACTTTTGGAACCCACTACGGGCCAAAACTACTGCTATTGCCTCTGAGACATTCATTTATTTATTCATTTTCTGAACTGCTTAATCCTAACTAGGGTTGCAGGCAGGCTGGCACCCATCTCAGTTGACTCTGGGCAAGGGCAGAGTACACCCTGGACAGCTCCCAGGGCAGAAACACACGGCAATGCAGCCTACTCTTAATGAAAGTCAGCAATGGTTCTTTTACATGCCTTTCACCAAAAACAGTAACAATTCTGGGATACTGACTTTCGGATCAGTAGGTCAGCGCTCTATCACCAGGCCACCACGGCCCAGACCATAAAAATACAAACATGTTTTTTCTTTTGAAGGCAACATATCTGGGATAAAAATAAAAAATAAAAAATAGGGCACGGCAACAAAAGGCTGGTAAAGTAAGTGATTGAACAGCTTGAGTAACATTTTGAAAATAATTTGGTTAATTTGCAACAGGTCAGTAATATTGGATTTTAAAAAGTCTGAGCAGAGGTTCAATCTACAAAAACCACAAACAGAGGGACCAATTTCATAATATTGTTTCTTGATGTAAAATTGTGAAGACTTTAAATCATCTACAGGTATATAATATTAAAATATTTAGAGAATCTGAAGAAATCCCTATTCACAAGGGTCAAGGCTGACAATCAACATTGGACGTCCCCTGATCTTTAAGCCTCAGGTGATACTGCATTGAAAACAGATATGATTCTGTGCCCAGAAACACAGAATACACATACAGTGTCTGTTAACAGAGTTTGTAGATACAGGCTTTGGAATGCTGATTAACTATCCCGATGGTCCCTCTCCTCCTTATTATGGTGTCCATATTTTCTAAACAAATTTCAAATTTTGATTCATCTGATCACAGAACAATCCTACTTTTCCCCCGGTCTATTTCGAGTTAGCTTGGGGCCAAGAAATCAACATTACATGATCATATTCACATATGGCCACTTCTTTGCACGATAGAGTTTCAAACTGCATTTCTGGATTCACAGCAAACTGTTCAGAAAAAAAAAAAATAAAAATCTGGAGTGTCCCTGAACCCATGCAGTGATTTCCATGACAAAATCATGCCTGTTTTATTGCAGTGCTGCCAGCTTCTCTAAATCTTTCGATGATGATTTGAACTGTATATTCAAAGTCTTCACAAATCTGAGGAACATTGGGCCGTTGCCATTCACCAATATTCTCTTATCTACAATTTGGTTTTAGCTGTGCGCAGATTGTAAAATCTCAAAAGAACAGTCAAACCCATATCGTTGCCAAAGTCATATTGCAACATCACTACTTTTCTGCATTCTATAGGAATACAGTTATTTTATTTATTGAGTTATTTTTTCCAAATTAATATCTTGAATAATTATTTTCATGTCACAAAGTTATTTTATGAAACTTGATGACATGATGTTTATAGGAATCCAAGAGCGTCTTCTATTTATTGTTTTTCCGCAAGTGTACAGCTTCAATAATTTCACACACACAAAAAATCTCCCAAATGGGACAAACCCAAGGATGATATTTTTAGTCTATTTTTATAGATTTTATAGTTTCACAAACTACTGTTGTGGGCCGATTTAATTAAACAAACCACTCGATATTTACAAGTGTTATTGAATTAATTAATGCATGGAAGTTTTACAATAAAACAAAAAGATAAAGTGAATTAACCGTTGCATTTTTGTGCTCAGTCATCATAGTATCATCATGCCTTGGGGCTTCCCCACAGATTTTCAAAGACTGTTGTTGTTTAGTTTCGTAAACTTGAAAATGGACTTCTTTTAAACATTACTTCCATAAGGACCACAGAATTTTTGGAAAATTTTGAAATATAAATACTGTGTAGACGAAGTTGGAGTCTGTGAACACAAATACTTCCCATTTTTTTGTGGTATAAAGCAGTGTCCCCAAACTTTTTTTGTGCCATGGCAGAGTATCATGTAAAATAATATTTTCACAGACCGGTGTAGAAACAGATAAAAATAATGTGCATAAAAATTTAACTCATCATCCCACTGAACTCAGGTTTTCTAGCTTGTGGGCTTATTTTTTGATGTAGCACATCAGGTGGCCAGGCGAATGATTTTTCAACATCATAGATCTTTCAGACTCCAATAATAAAATATATATTTTTTTGATTCAGACATTCTAAGGGCCCGGAACCATTTGACCCAAGGACTGCCACCGGTCCGTGGCCCAGTGGTTGAGGACCTCTGGTGTAAAGCATAAAACCGTAATATTATTATTATTTTTTAATTAATTTAATAGAGTATCACAAATGTCAGACAACTTTTTCAGGTCAGATTAAGTTGTTTTTGTGAGTTTCAGTATCTATACAATAACATTCACTAAATTTCTCATGCTGGACATGGGATTGAGGATTTTGCACATGCTACAGAACACTGAAAAAATTTTAATCTATTGCACATTTGTATGTTCCAAAATGGTGTTTTCCCAAAAAAATTAAAATAAATAAATAAATAAAATATTGTGCAGGTGGACACCATGAGACTAAAGTCTGCCAATTTTAATATACACAAAGTAGTCCATAAAATTTGCATGTCATTTTGAGGGATGGTTTTGAACATCTAATGCTTTGTATGGTTCAGATCTTGTTTTATTTAACTTAAAAATTGAGACTAGGTGTTTCAATTTGTGGTTCCATTATCAAAGCCATACATGTAAATAAAATGACTTGCACAACCCAGAATCACTGAGATTTTGGAAAAGTTATTTAGGAGACCACCTGAGAGGCAAAAAAGACAAAAATCATAAACACATTGGCCTAGAGGTGCTGCATTAAAAATAGATTTGTTTTTTCCCATAGCTACCAAACCGCATGTTGCTCATTCCTACACATTCACTGAAATAAGCATCATCAGGGGTGTTTTTTTTTTTTTTTTTTTTTTGGCAAAATCCCAAAAATATGCAAACTTACTTTTTCAAACTCATAGATGTTACCGATCTACATGAAACATTGGATATAAAATTTTGAGTGACCTGAGGAAACAAAATCCTTTTCTCTGTTAGATTCCACTGCTGCCATTAATTTGTTGCTTTATCAAAATGTCTTTTTATGAGGATTAAGGGGGCATTCACTGATGGTAATAAGAATGACGAGCACATGCTTTCAATTTACGAAGACAATGGAATTCACTATTCCAATACAGTTGTGAACTAATCTGTGGTTTAAGAACACGTCATGAATTTGAAGATTTTCCTCAACAAAATTTTCTTCAGAACAAATTTATGAAAAAAATGAAAGATATTGATGAATTAGGCCCATTAATCTGAAACTGTGACAACTGAAGATGCACTTTTTTATAGATTGATAAATCGCTGACCAAGCAAGTTATTGACCTGTTGCCAATTAACAAAATGAGTTTGCTTTCACTTTTTTTTATTATTTAGCCCTGTCCTAACATTTTTGATAAATGAAGTTTGTTTGCAAAAATGGATAAAGTTCAATTGTTTTAATGATGCTATTTAATTATTTTTCAAAATAATTTTTTAAATAGCTTTATTTTGAAGCTATTGAAAAAAGGTTTTCAAAAGACATTGGAAATAAATTAAAAGCTACTTAAAATATTTTTTCTCATAATTAAAACAATTAGATGTATCTGTTTTTGCAAAAAAAACGATGGAAGACATCCTTGTCCAGAGCAATTTACATTTTAGCTAATTTATAACAGCAGTGGAGGGTTACAGGCCTTGTTCAAGGTGCCCGTAGTGTAGTAGTGGCTACTTCGTGGTACTAGGGCTTGAACTGAATCCAGAATATTTACAAATGAGCAATCACTGCCTTTGACACATGACAGTATAACACGTAACACATGACAGATTACACTGAAACTGCACAAGTGGGGGTAGAGGATGGGTCATGCAGCACAGCACTTATGTAGAACTCAACCATGTTGTAGTGCAGGGGGGAAAAGTCAACATATATTCTATATTGAAATTTTATTTAAAAGGTTTTTTTTTTTTTTTAAGGACGTCACTGGTTAAAGCAGCTTCACTGTTAAAATTACACTATGGAGCAGTGTGCAAAACTGTTGTGGGGCCCAACACTGAGGCCATTAAAAAAAAAGACAGAAGGCAAACTGAGCCATCAGACTAAACAAGAAAAAAAAAAGTTTATTGCTTTGACTCAACTTCATGTAAACAGAAGCGACAGAAAACACAGCCGTATTCTCTTAGACACACAGACCTTATAACAAATGGGACAAAAATGGTAAAACCTAAAGCTGAAAGTTCCATGGCAAACAGTAAATACAAAAATGTGGCACGCACCACGCGAGTGCTACAAATAACACTAGTTAGAGGTCATCCTTTTTCAGTCAATGCTTTGTGGATTCATCAATGGTAATATTCGTGATTTATTAAAAAAAAAAAAAAAAAAAAAAAAAAAAAAAAACCCGGGAAAAATGTCTATTTCTACTTGTCTTAACTTGCCAGGTGCGCAATACATTTTAAAATCAATGATTTTTTTTTGCTCCAAGCAGGTCCTTTCGTCGCCCTCTCAAGGCAGTTGTTTAAACTACATCACGAACATCTGTGCATACATACTACCTGTCAGAAGTGTTGCCTCGGACACCCAACCATTGTTTCGTATCTGCACAGTGCATGCAGGCACATACAAACATCTGTCATGCGAGACGATCAGAAGTGATACAACATAGGCAACCTCCTTTCTGAACGGTAGGGAAAACACTGTGACACAGTATGTGAAGAGTTTGTTTGCTAGAACAGAGAAGTCCAAATGCTTTAATTCTGAGAAAAAAATATTTTTACAAAAAAAAAAAAAAAAAATCTGTAGCTTTCAAAAAGTAAGTAGTTTTAAAAATAAGCTACTTAAAAAGTAGTTCATCTTCATAAATAAACAATTTGACTTATCTGTTTTTGCAAACCAACTCTTCATGCATCACTGGTATATTTAAATCAGTAGTTTCAACAGAATAAACATAGTATGAAAAATACTACACCTATGCCATCAGCTTAGGATAGATTACTATTGGACAAGGTGCACAACCATTAACCTTGAGATCGCAACTTCAAATTTGGGGTAATACCACAGCTGCCCATGGCCAGGAGTCCATAGGAGCCATCATGGGACGGAGGGACGGGAATATGCTCACTTCCCTCCCACTCACATGTATTACAAATAAAAAAATGTATCAAGCAAATAAAGTAAATATTTGTTTCTTTCTTATTATACGTTTGTAAATTATTGCCTGGCATCAGTTGCAGTTTTGCTTCGAACAACCTATCAAGTCCAACTGAAACCTCACCTAACTGGTCAACTAGTAATAAAAATTAGTCAGAAGAGATACAAACCCGATTCCACAAAAGCTGAGACACTATACAAATTGTGAATAAAAACTGAAGGAAATGATATCGAAGTACCGATTTTTAATATTTTATTCTGAAAAGAAAGCAGTGGTATAGAGCGCTGGATGCTTGATCCTGAGGTTGGGGGTTCGAGTCATACTCTCCACGTCACTGTCCCCCCAGTGCAGCTAACTGGGTTATCAAAGGTCAGCCATGTCTCTCACTGTCTATGGTGTGAGGCATGTAAAAGAACCATTGCTAACTTTCGACAAGAGTAGCTGCATAGCCGGCAGCGTGTTTCCCCCCTGCGATGGCCTGGCAATCTGTCCAGGGTGTACTCTGCCCTCGCCCGGAGTCAGCTGGGATGGGCGCCAGCCTCCCCGAGATCCTAATTAGGATTAAGCGGTTACAGACAATGAACTGATTCCGAAAAGAACATTGATGACACGTCAAAAGTTTAAACTGAGAAAATGCATCATTTAAGGAAAAAATGTGTTGGTTTTAAATTTCATGGTATGAACAAATCTCAAAAAAGTTGGGACAGGTAGCAATAAGAGGCTGGAAAAGTCAATTGCACCAATACTGAACAGTTGGAAGACCGATTACCACTAATGAGGTTTATTAGCAACATGACTGAGTATAAAAAGCTTCTCAGAGTGGCAGTGTCTCTCAGAAGTGAAGATGGGTAGAGGATCACCAATTCCCCCAATGTTGTGCAGAAAGATAGTGGAGCAATATCAGAAAGGTGTTTCCCAGCAAAAAAAATTGCAGTTTGAATCATCCAAAGATTCAGAGAATCTGGAACAATCTGTGCATAAGGGTCAAGGCCGAAAAATCCTACTGGATGCCCGTGATCTTCAGGCTCTTAAACGGCGCTGCATCACAAACAGGAATCCTACTGTAAGGGAAAATCACAGAATGGGCTCAGCAATACTTCCAGAAACCATTGGCGGTGAACACAATCCACCATGCCATCCGCTGTAGTCAGCTGAAACTCTACAATGCAAAGAAGAAGCCATTTCTAAACCAGCCCAGACACGCAGGCATTTTCTCTGGGCCAGGGGTCATTTAAAATGGAATGTGGCAAAGAAGAAAACTATTCTGTGGTCAGACGAATCACGATTTGAAGTTCTTTATGGAAAACTGGGACGCCATATCATCCGGACTAAAGAGGACAAGGATAACCCAAGTTGTTCTCAGCGCTCAGTTCAGAAGCTGATGGTATGGGGTTGCATGAGTGTGTGTGGCATGGGCAGCTTGCACATCTGAAAAGGCACCTTCGATGCAGAAAGGTATATTCAGGTTCTAAAAGAGGTGTCGGCAACCCATGGCTCCGAAGCTGCAAGTGGCTCTATCCCACTGCTGCGGCTCCCTCTAGATTTGGAATATCTTCTTTTCTTTACGTCTTTTACCTCAGGGGTTTCCACAGTGAATCATCTGATTCTCACATTTGATTTGGCATAGGTTTTTACGTCAGAGGCCCTTCCTGTCACAACTCTTTTAGCAAGGGACAGAAACTACTCTTTACGAAAGTCAGCAATGGTTCTTTCCATGCCTCTCACCATAGACAGTGAGAGACATGGCCCGCCTTTGATAACCCAGTTAGCTGCACTGGGGGGACAGTGACAACCATGTGGTGACTTGAACCCTCAACCTTCGGATCAGTGATCCTGCGCCCTACCACTAGACCACCACTGCTGTCTATATATTATATATATATATATATATATATATATATATATATATATATATATATATATATATATATATATATATATATATATATATATATATATATATATGTATATACCTCCCATTTTCACAAATAAATTGTTTAAAAATCATACAATGTGATTTCCTTGATTTTTCTTTACATTCTGTGTCTCTCAAGCTTGATGTGTACCTATGATGAAAATTACAAACCTCGCTCATCTTTTTAAATGGGTGAACTTGCACATTTTTACATTGCCCAATACTTATTGGCCCCACTGTATATGCTGTATAATGTTTATATATTTTATTAATAAATATCACAGTTTTTCTTAATCATTACTACATTTTACTACATTAATACTGTATTAATGAGTAAGGCTGTCTATAGAATGTGTTTAAGAAGCATATCTTAGCGCATGTAATAGATACATAGTATTTTACTTCCGGTTGATTATTCATGCATGTAATATGATACATGGGGTTTTACTTCCAGGCACAGAACTCGCGGATTATCTTAATTCGCAGGAGGGGCCAGAACTGAACCCCAACGAATAACGAGGGCCTACTGTATTTTTGTAGCAAAACGTATTTCAAGAAGTGGACGCAGTCTGATGACATCACACATAAGCAGATGGTATTTTTTGGAGCAAAACGTATTTCAAAAAGTGGACACAGAACAAGACGGCATTTTTAGCTTGCTGCAGTCAGCAAGTTATAAATGTTAATGTCACGAATACAAAGGGGACTCAATTAGACATTGAACTTTTTTTTTTTTTTTTTGGGAAACAGGTCCAAATGGCTCTTTGAGTGTTTAAGGTTGCCGACCTCTGTTCTAGAACATACGCTCCCATCCAGACATGGTCTCTTTCAGAAAAGACCTTGCATTTTTCATGATAATGCCAGACCACATGCAGCATTAATTATAGTATCATGGTTGCATCGGAAAAGGATCTGGGTATTGAAATGGCCAGCCTGCAGTCCAGATTTTTCACCTATAGAGAACATTTGGCTCATCATAACGAGAAAGGAGCAACAAAGAAGGCCCAAGACAGTTGAACAGTTTGAGGCCTGTTATTAGACAAGCATGGGACAGAGAAACTTGTCTCATCGGTCCACAGACGTTTGCACTGTTGTAAGAAGGGAGGATGTCTCACCACTGTGGGTTTTTTCCCCTTTTCGGCGGTTTTCCCTTTTTTTTTTTTCAGGGGTCACCACTGTGAATCATCTGATTCGCACATTTGATTTGGCATAGGTTTTTACGCCGGATGCCCTTCCTGACACAACACTTTAGCAAGGCAAAGAAACACACTGACTGTTTGCAGCTACTCTTTACGAAAGTCAGAAATGGTTCTTTTACATGAACCTCTCACCATAGACAGTGAGAGACATGGCCGGCCTTTGATAACCCAGTTAGCTGCACTGGGGGGACAGTGACAACCTTGTGGAGAGTGGGACTTGAACCCCCAACCCTAGAATCAGCACTCCTGCGCTCTATACCACTAGGCCACCACTGCCCTCCTGTCATCTATGTTTTATTTGGAATAAAATATTGAAACTGGGCACTTCCACATCATTGCATTCAGTTTTTATTCACAAGTTGTATAGGTGTCCCAACTTTTTTGGAATCCGGTTTGTACATGATTTATCATGAAGATTGATATAAAACTAGTCTGTTTGTAAAGTATACTGAGGGGTACATTTAAAAAAAAAATCATTTCCACAAAATACATGAATGGCTTTACTAGGTTTTTTAAAGCAATCATCAGTTCACATCAGTTTGCGGAATAGAGGACCATCTTTGAACTTGTGGACAGACCTGCAATTCTCGTCCGAATACTTAATACATGGTTGCAGTTCGTTCGAGGTAAGCAAGGATTAATGGGGGCTATAACAGCACCATATAAAGAAGCAAATGAGCTCACCGCAGCGTGAAGCATTAACTTCTTTTGTGCACCAGTTTGTCAGTCCGTCTGTTATTATTCATTGTTCATATGAGCCTGTCAGTTTGTTTTAGAACTAAGTCTGCGCTACTCAGCTTGTCTTCTTCGGTTTTGTCCTGTCAGTCTGCTCTTCAGCATGTTGGCTCTTTTTAATATAATTAAACCTGTTTGAGGAAATACATGGCATATTACGTTAAGCAATATTGTTCTTTTGTGTTTATGTTATTGTTTTAATCTATATTAATTAAATCTAAGCCCTCTGTATTTACCCTAATTCCTGCTGTCTCTGCTGTGCACCAGCCACCTCACTGTCTGACATGCAGCAAGAGAAACGGTTAAATATATCGCGTCATATATTATGCCGAGGGACTGACATTTTCTTGAAGAAAATAATAAATACAAAGATAGATACAGTATTGTGGACACTCCACATGATCAAAGAAACAGATAAACCACATGTAAGACCGCTTTAGTCAGAGGTACTTGGCTGCACCCCAAGCTGCATCACACACATTTTGCTAATCTTTCAGTTGCATATTCCATTTCTTAGTATAGTGGTACCTCATCTAACGAGTGTCCTTCATAACGATTTTTCCATGATACGAGCTTCAAACTTGCCAAAAATCTGCTCCATCCAATGAGCAAAAATTCACTTGACGAGCGCTC
This sequence comes from Plotosus lineatus, assembly GCA_024760905.1. NCBI lineage: Eukaryota > Metazoa > Chordata > Actinopteri > Siluriformes > Plotosidae > Plotosus > Plotosus lineatus. The sequence goes on from CM045736.1 coordinate 53,164,367, forward strand.
CTCGAAATGGCTTTTCAGGGCCGATTAGCCTTGTATTCTTCTGCGTGTATTCCTCTGCGCTCCAAGAACGCCTTGTGTAGTGTTTCTCAAGTATTTTCATTAACGACTCCTTTTCTTCTTCTTCTCCTCTACAAAGAAAAAAACCATTTCACATCCTGCGCGCGACTATAAATAGTGTTTACTGCACTTCATGTTGTTTGCTTGGTGCTTTTTCCCTACACCATAGCGCGACAATGAGAGCGCCACTGCCAACTACTCTAGTGGATGCGCAATTACACTTAATTCTAGTACAGTATGACCAAAAAATTGTTCTCCAGGGTCATACACCCCCCGGCATCACCCCTGCTTATTTGAGGTGCACTGGCCTTGTAGGAGCTCACTACGAGCCTTTCCTCACTGGCATTCATAGCATGCACATGCACAAAATCCTCCTCCTCCTGCTTCTCCGTTATGCACCACCTCTTGCCTGCCCTTGTGACATCTTTGCCACAGTCAATGATCGAAAGGGTGAGTTGACTTATTGTTTATTCTTGTTTTATTATTAGTTATTATTAATGTTAATGTACATGTATTATTATTATGATGAAATATTTATTGTTTTTACATGTTTATCTTTAATATAGTAGGTGAAATATGCGTGTTTGTGTCAGATTATATGAGTTTGGGAGGGGTTGGAACGGATTAATTGAGTTTTTGTTATTTCTTATGGGAATAATTGTTCCATCTAACAAACATTTTGACTTACAAGCTTGCCCTAGGAACAGATTAAATATGTTAGCTGAGGTACCACTGTAATGTAAATTGCTTAATTGATGGGAAATTACTTGCTTGTTAATTCCATATCAAAATATACCAAAATTATGGGTTCTTCTTCCCTTGAAAAATTGATGGGGAAAACTCAGTAAGTGCAACTCAAATTTCAACAAATCTTTACTAATTATCTTTTTCCAGATTAGGAGACAAATGTTGTAATTCTTCAATTGTAAATTTATTCAAATTAACCATTTATTATTAAAATATTCAATAACCATAGGCTATCTGTGAGAGTCTGTTTTTCAAACAGTCAAAAATAATGCTTGAGGCATTTTATTATTATTATTATTATTATTATTATTATTATTATAACATACTATAATTTGAGGTCTTTCATTTATATATTAAATAAAATATCAAGATAGACCTTTGGATAATCTATGCACAGTGTGGCAACTCTTGTATGGACCCGTAGCCTAGAATCACTACTGGTCTGTACAAATTGCAATTAGTCTGTAAATGTACATGTGTTTTCAGAGGCAAAAAATGCATTCAAAAAAGGCAAAAATAATCTGACATTGTATTTCATTCCAAGACATGTAGAATTAACACTGTTAGCCACTATAAACAAATGTATAAATATGAAATAGAGAAATATGGGCACAAGTTGAAAGTTCCTTTAAGAAACTAGCATATACACTATGCTACAGGTAACCTGTTGTGCTGAGTGTTACAATACACTGACTGGTCATCATTTTAAAGCAGCTTCAAGAGCAATTTTAGATTTTCTGTTCCAGCTTGTTGGCAGCTTCTGAACAGGCAGCGTTGGCAGCATTACTGTTAACACCTGTAGCAGTGCTGGTTGTATAACAACTATCACATCTACAGCCTTTTCACTCTGAGGCATTGGAATTCTTCAATCTTCAATAAAATGGTCTCTACAAGTAATGTAATGGGTGCTTTCCAGTCTTCCTGTGTCCGTTTAACTTCCTAATCCATTCATCACACAACTTTGCCGGGTCGTTCAGTCGAGTTAGGGTAAACACTTAATAAATCAACCACATGATTCTGTGTGTGCATTCTTCATAATCATTCTGGTTTATAAGATTCCTCCAGCATGATCATTTCCCATAAGTCAATGCGTACAACACATACTTTATTAACATGCTGGGCTTTGCTCAGTGTTGCAGCCCTTAGTCTTAAGAAGAACCACACTGGAAGTGTCTTCTTCTTCTTCTTCTTCTTTTACTTTCGGCTGCTCCCTTCAGGGGTCGCCACAGCAAATCATCCGCCTCCACCTCACCCTGTCCTCCGCATCTTCTTTTCTGACTCCAACGACCTTCATGTCTTCCTTCACCACATCCATAAATCTCTTCTTTGGTCTTCCTCGAGGCCTTCTGCCTGGTAGTTCCAACCTCAGCATCCTACTGCCAATATGCTCACTATCCCTCCTCTGTACATGTCCAAACCATCTCAATCTAGCCTCTCTGACTTTGTCTCCAAAACATCTTACGTGGGCTGTCCCTCTGATATACTCATTTCTGATCCTATCCATCCTCGTTTACTCCCAGGGAGAACCTCAACATTTTCATCTCCGCTACCTCCAGCTCTGCCTCCTGCCTTTTCCTCAGCGCCACTGTTTCTAAGCCATACAACATCGCTGGCCTCACCACCATCTTGTACACTTTTCCCTTCATTCTTGCTGACACTCTCCTATCGCACATCACACCGGATACTTTTCTCCAACCATTCCAGCCTGCCTGCACACGCTTCTTCACCTCTTTTCCACACTCTCCATTGCTCTGGATTGTTGAGCCTAAGTACTTAAAATCCTCCACCTTCGTTATCTCTGCTCCCTGTAACATCACCGTTCCTCCTGGGTCCTTCTCATTCACACACATGTATTCTGATTTTCTGAGGCTAACCTTCATTCCTCTCCTTTCCAGGGCATACCTCCACCTCTCGAGATTTTCCTGCACTTGTTCTCTGCTCTCACTACAGATCACGATGTCATCTGCAAACATCATAGTCCATGGGGATTCTTGTCTCACCTCGTCTGTCAGCCTGTCCATCACCATAGCAAACAAGAAGGGGCTCAGAGCTGACCCTTGATGCAGTCCCACCTCCACCTTGAATTAAATCGGTCACACCGACAGCACACCTCACCACTGTCTTACATCTCTCATACATGTCCTGCACCACTCTAACATACTTCTCTGCCACTCCAGACTTCCTCATGCAATACCACAGTTCTTCTCTTGGCACCCTGTCATATGCTTTTTCCAGATCCACAAAGGCACAATGTAGCTCCCTCTGACCTTCTCTGTACTTCTCTATTAACATCCTCAAGGCAAACATTGCATCTGTGGTGCTCTTTCTTGGCATGAATCCAAACTGTTGTTCACAAATGCTGACCTCTGCCCTTAGTCTAGCTTCCACTATTCTTTCCCATAACTTCATCGTATGGCTCATCAACTTTATCCCTCTGTAGTTGCTGCAACTCTGCACGTCTCCCTTGTTCTTAAGGAGTGTATGTGTGCTTATTCTTCTGAAGTCTTTCAAACACTGAAAACTACAAAAATAAATACTACAGTAAAACCTCCGCTGACGAACGCTTAAGATCACGAACTTTTCGCCTCAAGAACGTTAAATTTGCGAGCATATAGTCTCTGCTGACGAACTAGTTTTCGGCGGACGAATCAAACCACGCGGTCGAACAGCGCCACGGTGGCGGCCACGAGAAGCTGACGCACGCTCACGGCATCACAGTTCATCACCGCCTTTCTTTGAGTGCGGAAGTGGTTTGTGTTTGCTAGACATTTTGGACCATATTGAGTGTACTTTTGCTATTATGGGACCGAAAAAGACCCCACCACAGGCGGAGATCATTGAAAAACACAAACGAGGTGTGCGTTTGTGTGACTTAGCGTCCCAGTACGCTAAGTCTACCATTGCTCCCATCCTTAAGAACAAGGAAGCTATTAAGGGTGCGTGTGTGGCTAAGGGTGTTTCCAAACAGTAGGCATTTCCAAACACTCCTTCCAAACAGTAAGTCCCTCCCTCCCTCCTCCTCCCACTCCATTCCATCAAGCCATCAACTACCATCACAAAGGTAAATAAAACGACTTTATTATACAGTACAGTTTATTTCTTTAATTACAATACAATAGCACATTTATTATACATAAAATAAGGCATATTTTTGTGTAGTTTTAAGGCTTATTTAGTAGAAAATTATGTTTTATGGGGACCTGGGAACGGATTATTCTCATTTTAATGGTTTCTTATGGGAAATAAATGTTCGGAAGACGAACTTTTCGCCTTACACACACTTTCTGGGAACCAATTATGTTCGTGAGCTGAGGTATCACTGTACTTTGTTTTTTTTGCTGCTTCCTGAACAAATACAGTAAGCTCTCATTATTCGCGGGGGTTAAGTTCCTCCCCTACCCACAAATCCCGAAAATCCGCAAATTATTGATTTGGTTTTAAAACCCTATGTATGATATTACATGCGCTAAAATATGCTTCTAAAACACATTCCACAGACAGTTTTACTCATAATACAGTAATAATGCAGCAAAATGTAGTAATGGAGTAAAAACCTTTTAATTTTACACTGTGATAATATTCATGAATAAATAAAGCGCTTAGGCTCCTTACCAGAAGCTACAGAAGATGCAGGGGGTTTGAGTGGCATCATAGGGCTTAAATATTAATTAAAAACACACACAAAAAAACACGTTGAATCCGCAATTCAAGCAATTACGTTGATAACTTGTGTGCGAATGAGAAAGAAAGAGGTGTACACATCACCTGCAACCAATCAACAGGAGGGAGAAACAAAAGCTCTCAGCCATTGGGTAAATTTGAATCACATGCCAATAATGTGATGATGCATATGCACTACATCGTACATTTCGTACTGTACAGCACAGTAATTTATTAAAGAAATTACTCTATCATCTTTCTCTGTATTAATTTTTTTATTTTATATGAAGTTAAATTGTTATTTTAAGCTGCCGCTAATTTAAAAACAATATGAAAAAAAGCCTTTGAGAGCAAAATCCACAAGAATGCGGGGCCGCGAACGGTGAACCACGAATGGGTAAGGGCTTACTGTATATCCAAAAGTTCATGAAATCACGGTACAATACTTTCACTCTTACACCCACAAACTATGCAATAGTGAATATATCAGCATACAGCATAAAACTTCAACACCTGACTGCATAAAATAATAAGCACCCAAGCATTATAATTTTAACAGAAATCTCTTTCAAATACAAACAGCACGAAATACCTGCTCAACTTAACCAAGGGATGCAGCTCTATAGACGGATAGCCAGCACGCTAGCTGTTAGCATCGGGAAAACTCTTCTGAGTGCCTGGTCACATTAGCTAAATACAAGAAAACACATTTGTGAACTGTACACAGCTCAACATTCAATATGCTGTGTTTGTAACTTGCCATATGTGAAGCGCTCCACCAAATGTAGGTGCTTGTCGCAAGTGACGTATGGTGCTTGTGAGGCAAAGCGCGGCTTTTCCGCCTTCCGATCTTTCAAGTGAGCAAGTGAAGGTTGAGTACTAAACTATGGCCTGATATGGTGGCACAGCAGACAGCATTGTTGTTTCTGCACCGTACTGTCTGTGTGTGTGTTCTCGCGGTGCTCACTTGTGTTTCTGCCAACTCTTACTGAAACCTGTGCTAATAGTACAAGTCCGAGTGGAAAGTTTCCTGTAAGGAGTTTCACTCATGTTTGGCGAGTGGGTGAGTGTCGATTTGCCTCACTGCATGCAGCCATTTAATGGTAATTAGATTTGAAACAAATGTCTGTTGTATTTAGAGCTGTATACAAGAAGGTTAAAAAAATAAAATAATTTAAAAAAAGATTAGCTTAATTTTGTTCACAAGTACACTACACAGGCCGATGCTCTGACTGCCCTTTTTTCCTGCACTTTTTCAATTTTGTGGGTTTTTAAACAAAAATAGGACAGCACAATTGGATTCACTCAATGATAATCCTTAACCTTCAATGGCAAAAGGAATTCGCCACCATTATAAAACCTGTACATTTAGCCTGTCCTAGATTTTGAAACCAAGGTACACAACCAGTTCCCTTCTGTCTTTCAGTGTACCAGCTGTCTCTCTTGTTCAAAAGAGTGACGGCGACGCAGTGTGTTCTGTATGCGATATAGGCTAAGGTATTATGTTCTGCTGTTCCTACTCACCCATAGTCCCTGCAGCCTTCCCTCGGGCGTTGTGAGTAGTCCGTGTACTCCACCTAAAATGACCTTTGACTGGAAAATGTGCTGCAGCCTGAGGCTCTGTGTATCATGAAATAATTTCTCAAGAAAGTCTGAATCCAAATACTTCAGCTAATGAGTGTTCTCTATGCATTCACCGCCATCACAAGTCCTGATACGAAAGAAAACGTGGTGAGCACACAGGTTGCTGGAACTGGGTGCATCGAATGATGGAGGAAGTGGTACTGTAGCAGTTTCAACATTAGATCACCATGCAGAAATGAGCATGACTGCACACATCATACTTCCTGATCAGGGACTATTATACAGCAAAGAGGGCTACAGGGCTCACGTCTCACTGTACTACACAATGCATGCACAAGAGCATGATCTGTATTGTTGGGATTATATATGACAAAGCTAAACTCGCACTCAAATTCACATATGATTCTCACACACAGATACGCTCCCCAAATTCATAACTAATTCATCTTCATCATTCATTTTTTACTGTGAGGATATTTATAATACAATCAGGTGCACATAAGCTCCCTCTGTCTCTTTCCTGTGCTAGATTTTGTGATGTATTGTTCAGTCACATGCACAGTAAAGTTCGAAGGCACCTCCTGATCAAAGCCAGATCACAGAGAGAGAGTAAGGGGAAAGGGGAGGCTCCAATTGCATTGTAAATTCTACTCATGTCAAAACTGATGCAAAACATTTCTTTCACAGTAAAATGTAGAGCATGTGTAGTTTTCTGGTTGGACAAAACAGTATTTAATGTTTTGAAACAATAACCCTGAACCCATTTTTAGGATAATCTGTGAGATTTTTATTTATTTGCACTCACTGTGGGTAGGTATGGGAGATGCCATCTTCCCTATACAGGGCAAGATCTTTCACAAACAGGATGTGAGAACTCACAAAATGGATAATTCTGTGTGTGCGCGCTTGTGTGTGTGTGTGTGTGTGTGTGTGTGTGCGTGCGTGTGTGTGTGTGTGTGTGTGTGCTAACCCCATGGGTGGGTAATGCTTCTATTAGGGACTGAGATAGACATAAGAATAAGGTTGTTGCTTGTGGGCTTTTGATTACATGCAAACAATCAATGGAATGTGAAAATAAGAGACACAGCAAATGAACAATATAAAAAAGGGGGGAGGGGCATGTTAAAACCAAGGGGCTTGGGTTAAAACCGTCAAACCCCACTGTTGAGCAATAGTCATATGTGTGGTTTGTATGCTATTAAACCACACGACCATTTGCATATCTTTTGCTGTTTCCTGCTGCAGGCATAGCTGAAATAACAAGCACCAAATGCATAATCATAATCTCTCTCTACGTCTCTGACAGTGCTAAACATACATGATGAACACAGCAGAGCCAGGAGTGCGCAGAACCATACACACTCCCTCTGTCTGACAATAATAATAATAATAATAATAATAATAATGAAAATATACAGCCCCAGGCTTAATATCCACAATTGAGAAACAAGAGATACAAAGACAGAGAGAATGAAAGAATGATGGAGCTAAGAGTGGAATGCACAGTAGGAGTTATGTACAAGCAATTGTGCATTTAATAGTTTTCAATCTAAGATTATCATATCTCCATCTCTATCTCTCTCTCATTCGAGATATGCAGGTTTTATGCAGCCATAACATCACTGCTGCTCTGAAAATAAAGACAAGCTAGACTCCAGAGCACACAGATACTGTTTCTGCACTGTTATTGTGTTAGTCACCTTTAGAGCTGCATTACTGTATACACTAACCGTCGATTTAAATTAAAATAAGAGTATGGACTGCATGCCACAAAAATTTGTATTTACTGCATGGGAATGGAATGGCACAGGATCTCTAAAATATGTGACCAGCATCATATGGATTGAATAAGAAACTTGACATACAGATATTTATATACTGTATTTGGAAAGAGAATATAATTTGCCTCAGAATTAGGTCTAATAATGATTACAGCATGAAAAGTGACCGAGTCACGTCATAGCATATGTCTGTCACCCGGAAATGCTACTTTTGAGAAAACAGCAATTACAGTTACAGATCCGGTTTCTGAATATCCATATTTGAAACTCCCTAACATCCATGCACTAAATGAATCCAGCTCTCGACCAAATCAGCGCACTCGTACAAAGTCTTGCAAGCAATAAATGAGATTTATTTATACCAAGTCGTGTCTGTTTTGAGGTTTCTCATTGATTTACCAGTATATGATCTGGAGAATTCTTCTGGGATGCCATAAATAGGTACAGTATTCTGGTACCGAATACAGATTTAGCATGTGCAATCACAAAAGTGGATTTAAAACCAGTAAAATAAGTGGATTTATTCATTGTTTTACAACATCTTTGATATCCAACCTTTTTTATCAAATGAGTAATTTCACATGGACAGATTGTATTTATGTATATTTGAACGCGGTCATGCTTGAATCAGACACGTGCAAAGCCTGCTATCAGTCAGATCTATGAGAGTGAGTGTAATGCCAAATATATTTTATTCAAGCACACTGGATGGTAAGGAACAAAGTAGTTTTTTTTAAAAATCTTGGGAAAAAAAATCCTAACGATGAAATAATTCACAGTCATTTAAATTCGCACCGAATCTGTGCTGCACAACAGCTCAATACATTTGTGGGTTTTTTTTTTTTTGTTTTTTTTGTGGGTTATCCATCCAGTTGTGTTCAATATAATATCAGTCAGACGTCACTAACTTGATGAATCAGTGCTTTTAGTAGAACTGATATTTCTACACGGAAAATAATGTTCTATCAGGTTAGTAGAGCAATAGAATCCAACAGAACCAACAGTCCTGACCTGCATACTGCTGATTCTGTGTAACTGAATCACTAAGTGAAAGGGGCGTGTTCAAAATAATATCAGTGGGAGTTGAAATTGAAATGAGTGACATCATTCATTCTTCAAAAAAAACAGGAGCCAATTATTGTTCTTATTTAAGAAAGGAAAGCAGCAAATGTTGTACATTCTGGTTATAGAACATTTCTCTGAAATTCTGAGGAAAGTGGGTCGTTCCAGACATTGTTCAGAAGAACAACATATCTTGATTAAAAAATTGACTGGAGAGGGGAAAACAAAGAAGTGCAGAAAATGAGAGGCTGCTCAGATAAAATGATCCCAAGAGCTTTAAAATGGCAACTAAACCTGAAAGACCTGGAAGAAAGTTAAAAACTACCATTCAATTGGATGGAAGAGCCAAAATGGCAAGAACTCAACCACCAATCAGCTCCATGAAGATCAAAGAAGGTCTAAAGTTTCCTGTTCTGTTACAATTAGAAGAAGCCTATGTGAAGCCGAGCTATCGGCAAGAAGCCCTGCAAAGTCCCACTGCTGAAAAAAAAAAAAGAAATGCTGAAGAGGTTACAATTCACCAAAGAGCACATTGCCTGCAATATAGAGAAACGAAAAACATTCTGAGGACTGATGAAAGTAAGATTGTTCTTTTTGGGTCTAGTGGCCAGACAAGCCCCACACACTGAATTCAATCCACAATACACTGAATTCAATCCACAATACACTGAAGACAATGAAGCCAGGTGGCACAAGCATCATGATATGGGGATGTTTCTCATACTATGGTGCCGGGCCTATTAATCATATCCTAGGGATCATGGATCAGTTTGAATACATCAAACACTTGAAGATGTCGAGATGCCTTATGCTGAAGACAAAAATGCCCTCGAAATGAGTTCCAACAAGACAACGACCCCAGACATTTTTTTAATGTGTACATATTATTTAGCTCTTTGCTTGTTTCAGGCCCAGTAATAAATTAGCCCCCACCAAAAAAATAATAATAATTCCCCTAACAGCCTCAATAAATAAATAAATAATAGGGTTGGCAAGTTGGCATATTTTTTTCTTGTGAGTGTGTTATACCCCAAATACCATGACTGAATATATGGCAGAACTCAAGTCTCCAAAAACAATTATTCTGTATTTGTAAATGTGAACAATAATTTGCTCTTAGTCTCAAGTAAAGATTTATATAATATATAAACAAACATAATTAAACTTTAATATTCTTAAATAAGTACCAGATGCTCTGAACACAATCATGGTACCGTATTTTCCAGACTATACATCGCTCCAGGGTACAAGTCACATTGGCCAAAAAATTCATAATAAAGAAGAAAAAAACATATACAAGTTGCACTGGACTGTCTGTCTGTCTTCCTTTCGGCTTTTTCCCTTTTACTCGGGAGTCTTCTGATTCGCACGTTTGATTTGGCAGAGGTTTTTACGTTGGCTGCCCTTCCTGTCACAACCCTTTTTAGCAAGGAACGACTTTGCAACCTCCTCTTTACGAAAGTTAGCAATGGTTCTTTTACATGCCTCTCACCAAAGACAGTGAGAGACATGGCCCGCCTTTGATAACCCAGTTAGCTGCACTGGGGGGGACAGTGACAACCTTGTGGAGAGTGGGACTTGAACCCCCAACCTTTGGATCAGTGATCCAGCGCCCTATACCACTAGACCACTACTGCCCCTACAAGTTGCAGTGGACTATAAGTCGCAAACTCATGGAAACTGTCTACCTTGGCTTGGAAACCTGCTGCAGTTTTTGTGACGTGGTCCTCGCTCTGATAGAGAGGCGGTCGTGTTGCATGAAGCGGTAACACCAAGAAAGTCCTGACACAAAGTCATTTCTATTAATCTCCTTGACAACTACCTGGACATAGAGATGCAACTACACTGTTCACAAGCCCCTCCCTGTGGCACGTTGCTCAAGCACCCATGTGTGAACTTGTTCCTCTAGCTGTGGCCATCTAGCTTTTAGCCCACAATTAGCTTTTTTGTTTGTTTTCTTCATTGCAGTAATAATAATCTCTGCTTTTCTGCCCTCTTGTTGCCTTCTTGCGGTTGTAAGTGTAAAACTAAACATGTGAAATTATGTTCGTTATTATTATGACGAACAGAATTATATGTAATAATTTCACTATCTGGACGTGGAGATGCAACACATCTCCCTGCTGCACATTGCTCAAGCACCTATGTGCGAGCTCGTTCCTCTAGTTGTGGCTATCTAACTTTTAGCCCGCGATTAGCTTTTTTGTTTGTGTTTGTTTTCTTCATTGCAGTATTAATCTCTGCTTTGCTCCAGTCCCTCACAAGTTTCTCTTTCACTCTAAACTTTCTTTCTGCTGCACGATTACCATTTTCTGCTGTATATTTCACTACTGGCAGCTTGTAATCCGCATGATAGGATTTTCTTATTGGGGACATTTCTTCAGTGGTACAGGATGAGCAGCAGGTCCTGGTACCCAAGCCCAGAGTGCCATCTTGTGGCTGTCAGTGTAAAAAATAAACATGTGAAATTGTGTTTGTTGTTATGACTGGCCACACGCTAAAACACATTCTCATTGGCTGACTCTGCAAGTCTTAAATACAAAGTGCTTATGTTTACTATATAGGTCAAGGCAACAAACAAAATAACCAGCCTCAACACATAAGCAACCATATGATCCAACACAAAACGGAGAGGTCAGATTACCGTATATTTCAGGCCATAAGGCGTACTTAAGCCTTTAATCTTCAAAAAAATGACTGTACGCCTTGTAATCTAGTGCACCTTATGTGTGGATGAAGCTGCAAGGCTCCATCTCACTTATACTGTCAAAACCCAAGTAAAGCAAACTAATTCAGAGCTTACCATCATTCCGGTAGATTAACCAAATAGCTCCAACTGCTAGAATTTGGTGTCAACAGGTCGTAAATTAGAGAGATCCGAGCGTTGTGTTCAAATACCAACATTACTTCTATCGTAGTCAGGTGACTCGTTGAGCAATATGTGAGTGGTTTTTCCACCTAATCTCCATCTCTACCGTCCATCTGTCTTGTTACGAGAATGCTTCTGCGTCTCAGGATGCTGACCTGGCTTAATGAGAATCTCACATTCATCACCAGGATAAAGCATTGCTACAGGTGTCCTCCTGAGATCTGGGATTAACCTTCTTGAATGTAAAGCTACACTGATACAGCTCCTTAAGAGTAATGACCTCTATTCTGTGATGAACACAATATTCACGCTGCGAATGAGCACTGGCATATTTCTTACTGTGATAATACTGTCACTTTAAGGGGGTGTGGCTGAGATAAGTTTAGGTCACGACCCACAAGACTTCTAATCTCCATCTCTATTTAGCTGCGACTCCACGCATGAGGGAATAATAGATTAAACATTGTAGTATAATAAATAATAATAGAGGGATCTGGGCATTATGTCCAACTTGCGCAACTGTTAAACTGAAGATGTCATTATATTATATTGTTACGACTGAACAATTTTGAGAGTTTTGTGAAGTGTATTGTTTTATATTTTATATGTTACAGCTGACCAATGATGAGTTATTGTGAGAGTTTGGGTGGCGGGGTGGAAAAATCTTCCACCAACAGGAGAAGTAAGGCGCCTCCTTCCCTCCGCTAGCCTGTGGGAGATCCTTGGGCAAGATCGAGAACCCACTTAGCCCCCCGTGCCAGGGTTTCGGTGAAGTCACGGAGATTGCATGGCACTAGTTTTTTTTCCTGTTGCCTTGCAGGTTGGCCTTGAATGGCTAAGGCTAAGGGAGTAAACCCCGACAGAAAATCCGGAGTGGAGCCCCGTAGGCGGTTAGAAGGTGTATCTCGTCCCTTTCCGGCAAGTCCTGCACCCTCGATGAGTCTCCAACTGTCTTGACTCTGTCTTGCCGTGGGATCAGGCTCATCAGGACTAGAGAGTGAGGCTGGTGCTGCGCAAGCCTCCTTCACTTTAATCCAAGTTCAGCGCAAGTCATGGCAACACCACCATGAACAACCCTTTACCCTTAAAGTCCTGTGGCGATGGGGGAATGGCGAAGCAGCAGGTGCGGAATCACTGGAAGCTGTAGCTGCAATCCTGCACACAGGCGGCTCAGGCCATATGGTCGTTCTTCTCTGATCGGGACAGTTCGATTTAGGATAGCTCTACCTGCCTCCGTAGTCAGAGGACAGAGCTAGAAAAGGTGCTCTAAACATAGCCTGTTCCACAACCATCTGGCCAGCATACCGCAGCTGGCGGGTTCCCATCTCGCGGTCGAAATCACAAGAAAATATCCAAGAAAATATTCAAACTCATCGTTGCGCCATGGAATGTTAGAACTCTTCTCGACTCAACCACCTGTAAGTCAGGGAGACCAGAAAGACATACGGCTCTCGCAGCCAGAGAACTCGCCCGCTACAATGTCGACATCGCAGCCCTCAGCGAAACACGCTTTCCCGACAAAGGCCAGCTCAGTGAGATTGGAGGCGGCTACACCTTTTTTTGGAGCGGCCGCAGCAATGAAGAGCGACGTGAGACTTGTGTCGGATTTGCGATTAAAGACCATCTCGTACGAAAACTTGATTGTATACAAGAAGGCATCAACGATCGCCTCATGAAACTCAAGTTCCCCCTGGACAGGGGGAGATCCACAACAGTCATTAGCGCCTACGCTCCCACCATGACAAACTCTGAAGATACTAAGTAGGAGTTGTATGAAGAACTGGATGCCCTCATCTCCACTGTTCCACAGGCGGAGAAGCTCCTACTCCTTGGCGACTTTAACGCTCGTGTAGGTCAAGACCACCAGGCATGGGAAGGAGTCCTCGGACCCCATGGAGGAGGGAAATGTAACAGTAATGGTCTCCTCCTGCTCAGAACGTGTGCCACCCATGGCTTAGCCATCAACAACACCATGTTCCGCCTTCCAACCCGTAATAAAACGTCGTGGATGCACCCTCGATCTAAGCATTGGCATCTCATCGAGTACGTCATTGTCAGAGCAAAGGACAGGCGGGATGTGCGTGTGACTAAGGCAATGTGTGGTGCTGACTGTTGGACAGACCATCGTCTCATCATTTCTAAGACCAATTTGCATGTTCAGCCCAAGAGAAGACCACAAGGCCAGACAGTTGTGAAGAAGCTCAACAACAAGCTCAAGCTTCCTTCCGTTCAAGAACTAGTAGCAAGTTTAGAAAGCCAGCTGACTGAGGCTACCGGAAACGACTGGGATTCTCTGAAGACATCTCTTCATTCTGTTGCCCTACAGGTGCTCAGACAAGCTACCAGGAACCACCAGGACTGGTTTGATGAAAATGATGTCAAAATCAGAGCCCTGCGGGAAGAAAAATGCCAACTCTTTACAGCTCATCAGAGTGATCCCAACTCGGTCTTGAAGAAAGACGCCTACGTCAGTAAGCGCAGACAGGTGCAGATAAATCTCCGCGCTATGCAAGACACACGGCTAAATAACAAAGCCGACGAGATTCAAGGCTTTGCTGATCGACACGACATGAAATGCTTCTACGATTCACTCAGGTGTATATTCGGACCACCACCATCAGGCAGTTCCCCTTTGCTCAGCGCGGACGGAGCAACACTCATCACCGACAAAAATAAGATCGTAGAGAGATGGGCAGAACAGTTCAATGGCGTTCTAAATCGTCCGTCGTCCATCAATGACGAAGCTGTTCAACGCCTTCCCCAGGTGGAGATAAACCCAGACTTGGACATAACTCCATCAGAGGACGAGGTTGCCAAGGCAATTAAGCAGATGTCGACTGGGAAAGCCCCCGGCGCTGATGCCATCCCTGCTGAAGTGTTCAAGACAGGCAGCCCTGGTCTCCTACACAAACTTACAGCGCTATTTCAATCGTTTTGGGAAAGTGAGACCCTCCCTCAAGATTTTCACAATCGTTCACATCTACAAAAGAAAGGGAAACAAGCGATCGTGTGACAATTACAGAGGGGTATCACTTCTCTCTATCGCCGGCAAGATCTTTGCCCGAGAGCTCCTCAATCATCTCCTGAAACATCTCGAGCAAGGTTATCTCCCCGAGAGCCAATGCGGATTCCGCGCAGGTCAAGGGACTATTGATATGATCTTTGCTGCCCGTCAGATTCAGGAGAAAAGTGTGGAACAAAGTCAAGATCTCTATATCACTTTGTAGATCTAACAAAAGCCTTTGACACTGTGAGCAGAGAGGGACTGTGGAAGATCATGTCGAAGTTTGGCTGCCCGGACAGGTTCGTGAAGATTGTCAGACAATTTCACGACGGAATGATGGCCCGTGTTGTTGACGATGGAAACGCCTCCGATCCGTTTCATGTGTCAAATGGAGTTCAACAAGGCTGTGTCCTTGCCCCAACACTTCAGTTTGATGTTTTGGGCGATGCTGACTGATGCCTTTAGGGAGACTCCCCTAGGCATCCCCATCAAGTACAGGTGTGACGGAAAGCTGTTCAACCTCCAACGTCTGCAGGCTGTCACTAAAGTCAAAGAGACTGTGATTCGTGATCTGCTCTTTGCTGATGACTGTGCCCTCAGTGCCATCAATGAGCAAGAAATGCAACAGGAAATGGACGCATTCTTGTCTGCCTGTGACAACTTCGGCCTCACTGTCAGCATCAAGAAGACTGTAGTGATGTATCAGCCTGCCCCAGGAAAACCATATCAGGAACCAAATATCACAGTGAAGGGACAGCGACTTCAAGATGTGGAAAACTTCACCTACCTCGGCAGCACTCTCTCTCGCTACGCCAGCATCGATGCTGAAGTCAGCAACCGCATTGCGAAGGCAAGCAGCGCTTTTGGGAGATTGAAGAAGTTAGTCTGGGAAACCGCAGCATTTGACAGACCGGCTTGGCTCAACCTGATTCACAAAGGTGCCATCCACTCAGAGAATAAACGTTCGAACGCAGCCAAAGATAAACGTCAAACACGCAAGGCTCGAGCTGACCAATCTACCAACATGACCCCCTCTCACTGGTGTCCAACTTGTGGGAGGGGTTTTCACGCCCGTATTGGCCTTACAAGCCACCTGCGGACACATCACCCCGCCTCTTAGACACTGTGTTGTTTGTGTTGCTATGGTCATACTCGATATCGAGTCGACGAACATCATTGTGAGAGTTGAATCGAGTTTGACTTATCTTTCGCTTAATGCATCTTATAATGTGGTGTACCTCATGTATGGTCAGAGGCCATTCGTTGATGTTGCGCCTTATGGCCATATCAATATGTCGTGGTTTTTTGTTTTTTTTTACATGTCAAACAAACAAAAAAACTTTTCTGACAGACAAAACATTATGACTTTTATGATAATTTTGCCAGGTTGGTTGGGTTAGGGGAGATACAGCATTTTTTTAAAACATCCTACATAATGTCATTACATCAACTGACATGAGCAGTATTCCACAACCATGAAATTCAGTATTAAAAAAATACAACCAAAACATGCCTGAAGAAAACAGAACACACTTGATATATGGTACAGTGGGGCCAATAAGTATTGGGCAATGTAAAAATGTGCAAGTTCACCCATTTAAAAAGATAAGAGAGATTTATAATTTTCATCATAGGTACACATCAACCTCGTGGGGTTCAAAGGATCCTGAAAACAGTGAGTAATCAGCCCAGAACTACACGGCAGGAACTGGTCAACGATTTGAAGACGCAGGAACCACCGTCACAAAAATGACAATAACTAACACACTACGTCGTCATGAGATGAAATCCTGCATTGCCCGAAAGGTTCCCCTACAAAACAAAAAACATGTAAAGGCCCGTCTGAAATATGCTGAAGATCATCTGGACGATCCAGAGAAGGATTTGGAGAACATGATGTGATCAGATGAGACCAAAATTGAACTTTTTGGTTTAAACAGCACTCGCTGTGTTTGGAGGAAGAAGAATGCTGAGTTGCATCCCAAGAACACCATACCTACCTGTGAAGCATGGGGGTGGACACATCATGCTTTGGGGATGCTTTTCTGCAAAAGGGACAGGAAGACTGCACCGTATCAATGTCAACATGAATGGAGCCATGTATTGTGACATTTTGGGTAAAAACCTCCTTCCCTTGGTCAGAGCATTAAAGATGAAACATGGCTGGGTCTTCCAGCATGATAACGATCCAAAGCACACAGCCAAGAAAATCAAGCAGTGGCTCCATAAAAAGCATATCAAGGTTCTGGAGTGGCCTAGCCAGTCTCCAGACCTCAACCCAATCAAAAACCTGTGGAGGGAGTTAAAACTTTCAGTTGCCAAGCGACAGCCCTCAAACATCACAGCTCTAGAGAAGATCTGTGCAGAGGAGTAGGCCACAATACCAACTAAAGTGTGTGTAGACCTGGTCAAGAACTACAGGAACCGTTTGACTCTGTCATTGCCAACCAAGGCTACATTACAAAGTATTAAAAGTAACTTTTGCTGGCTGCCCAATACTTATTGGCCTCCCATTTTCACAAAGAAATTGTTTAAAAAAAAAAAAAAAAAAAAAAAAAAAAAAAAAAAATCATACATTGTGATTTCCTGGATTTTTTTTTACATTCTGTCTCTCAAGCTTGATGTGTATCTATGATGAAAATTACAAACCTTTCTTATCTTTTTAAACGGGTGAACTTGCACATTTTTATATTGTCCAATACTTATTATATACCACTGTATATATAGTTGATATAGGTTTGCACATGTAAACTTGAAGTGATTTGACATGATTTGCCTCACAGAACCCAAATATAAATATCAAAATATATACTGGAGATGAGGCAAATCTGTACACATGCCATTGTCTAAAGTTTAACAGGCAATCATGTTGTGAGTCTGATCTATTAGTAATCTTATACTTAAATAAAATCTAAATCTGTCTACTTATTAGCAATAACAAAATTGTAAACACATGACTATATGTCACTGGTTTTATCTCTCCCGCACTTTGGGGTTTTTCTTCTCTGTGGGATAATTGTGTGAATCAAACAGTGCTTTGTATGTATACTGTATTCCAATTATGGCTATCACAATAACTTTCAGGTCTATAATATCCGTGGGCACAGCTACAATAGCACAATGTGCACCATGTTTACACTTGATCTGATGTTTAGGCTTAAACTCAGTTAAAGCTACACATGTCCCTAATGCATATAATCACATTGTGTGGCTTTGGTCAGGCTTTGGTAGCCAAACATGAGAGGCTCAGAGTTTGCGCCGATGAGATGCGAACATGGCTCATTATTCAGATAGTTTATGTGCTCTTGGCCACAGGAGATAAAACCTTCTCAATCTGAATAATTCTGTCCTGTGAGGACAAGGTTTAAATAAAAATATTTGAACAGAACCTCCTGGTCTGTCACAGTCATGGAGTCTGAAATTCTACATAAATGGTCCTAGTGTGTTTTCAAGACAAGAAAGCACTTAGTTCAAACTTTGAACGAGGTTGAAATTCTCGAAGTGATCATTGTGTGAGCATTGAGATGGCGTTACAGGGAGGCGCAAGCGGTATAATCATCGTCACACTTTAAAAAAAAAAGAAAAAAGGAGTAATAAACCATATAAATCTTGTTATAGTTTGCCTTTGCTATGTTTTCATACAGTACATACAAAAACTCTAAATAGGTTCATGGAGCCTTTCATCTACATTTATTACTTGTTTGCTCTAGAACAGCAGTAAGTTCCTCTGCTCAGACATGTGTGCAAGCAAAGCTCATTTACCACTGTTATACAGTACTTAAAGTTTTAATTTGCTTTTCTTATGTATTCATGTAGTACATATTAAAACAATTATTAGGATCAGTGAGTGTTGAACAGTTTTCTCGATGAATCTTCTTAGCTTATCAGCTGTTCAGCAATACCCAACCTACCTTCAGCGAGTAACTTATTTGTACATATGCAAAAAAACCAAACAAACAAACAAACAAAAAAAAACCCAAGGTCCACAAGAACCTTTTATATAAACATTTGCTAAATAAGTCTGAAACTGCTTGGATTTAAGTATCCACGAAGACTGACACACTGAAAACATGACGGAAAAAATAAATTTTTCAATAAATGGAGAAACTAACATTGTTTTAAATTTTAAGTTGTTTGTTTATCATTACCAATTTCTCCTTAGTCTGACCTTTGCTAATTCCCATTTACTATCTAAATCCTTCACACACACACACACACACACACAAAACGTGCCCTCTGTTAACCCACCAGAAATTAGGGGGGCAATTGAAAACCTAGTGTTACAGGAAGGGCATCCGGCGTAAAACTTCTGCCACATTAAAAATGCAAATGGTCAAAACAAAATTCATACCGGATCGGTCGAGGCCCGGGTTAACAACGACCGCCATCAGTGCTGTCAACCAACAGGGTGCTGATGGAAATTGGACTACTGTTGGTCGAAGACGTCGAAGAAGGAGAGGCGGGAGGCGTGTCCGTAGGCAGAAAGAGAGAAGAGGAAATGCGTGAGCCTAGGACTGAGAGTAGGGACTTTGAATGTTGGAACGATGACAGGAAAAGATAGAGAGCTGGCTGACATGATGCAGAGGAGGAAGGTAGACATACTGTGTGTTCAGGAGACCAGGTGGAAAGGTAGCAATGCTAGAAGCTTAGGAGCAGGGTTTAAGCTGTTTTATCACGGTGTGGATGGGAAGAGAAATGGAGTAGGAGTCATCTTGAAGGAGGGGTTTGTCAGGAATGTTCTAGAAGTGAAAAGAGTTTCAGACAGAGTGATGAGTCTCAAGTTAAAAATTGAAGGCGTGATGGTCAATGTGGTTAGTGCTTATGCCCCACAGGCAGGATGTGAGCTAGAAGAGAAGGAGAGATTCTGGAGTGACTTAAATGAAGTGATGCAGAATAACCCCAGAGGTGAAAAAGTGGTAATTGGGGCAGACTTCAATGGACATGTTGGTGCAGGAAACAGAGGGGACGAGGAAGTGATGGGTAGGTTTGGAACCAGGACAGGAACACAGAAGGACAGATGTTGATCGATTTTGCAAAAAGGATGGAAATGGCTGTGGTGAATACTTTCTTCAAGAAGAGACAGGAGCATAGGATGACTTATAAAAGCAGAGGTAGGAGCACACAGGTATACTACATCTTGTGTAGGCGATGTAATTTGAAGGAAGTCAGTGACTGCAAAGTAGGATTGGGTGAGAGTGTTGCCAAACAGCAGTAGATGGTGGTGTGCAGGATGACGCTGATGGTGAGAAAGGTGAAAAAGGCAAAGGCAGAGCAGAAGACAAAGTGGTGGAAGTTGAAAAAAGGAAGAGTGTCATGTTGACTTCAAGGAGGAGTTGAAACAGGCTTTGGGTAGTCAGAAATGCTTCCAGATGACTGGACAACCACAGCCAATGTGATCAGGGAGACCGGTAGGAGAGTACTTGGTGTGTCCTCTGGAAGGAAAGTAGATAAGGAAACTTAGTGGTGGAATGAGGAAGTACAGGAGTGTGTACAAAAGAAGAGGTTAGCTAAGAAGAAGTGGGACATTGAGAGGACTGAAGAGAGTAAACAGGAGTACAGGGAGACACAGCGTAAGGCGAAGATAGCGGTGTCAAATGCCAAACAGAGGGCGTATGATGACTTGTATGATAGGTTGGACAGTAAAGAGGGAGAAAATGATTTATACAGGTTAGCACAGCAGAGAAATAGAGATGGGAAGGACATGCAGCAAGTTAGAGTGATAAAGGACAGAGAGGGAAATGTATTGACTGATGACAGAAGTGTGCTGGGAAGATGGAAAGAGTACTTTGAGTACTTTGAAGAGCTGATGAATGAGGAAAATGAGAAGAAGGGGTGACCGTTGAGGACCAGGAAGTAGCAAAGATTAGTAAGGGAGAAGTGAGGAGGGCATTGAAGAGGGTGAAGAGTGGAAAGGCAGTTGGCCCTGATGACATACCAGTTGAGGTATGGAAGTGTCTAGGGGAGGTAGCAGTAGATTTTCTGACAAGAATATTCAACAAGGTCTTAGAAAGTGAGCAGATGCCAGAGGAATGGAGAAGTGTGCTTGTGCCCATTTTTAAGAACAAGGGAGATGTACAGAGTTGTGGCAACTACAGAGGGATAAAGTTGATGAGCCATACTATGAAGTTATGGGAAAGAATAGTGGAAGCTAGACTAAGGGCAGAGGTCAGCATTTGTGAGCAACAGTTTGGTTTCATGCCAAGAAAGAGCACCATAGATGCAGTGTTTGCTTTGAGGATGTTAATAGAGAAGTACAGAGAAGGTCAGAAGGAGCTGCATTGTGCCTTTGTGGATCTGGAGAAAGCATATGGCAGGGTGCCGGAGGAGAATTGTGGTATTGTATGAGGAAGTCTGGAGTGGCAGAGAAGTATGTTAGAGTGGTGCAGGACATGTATGAGAGATGTAAGACAGTGGTGAGGTGTGCTGTCGGTGTGACAGAAGAGTTCAAGGTGGAGGTGGGACTGCATCAAGGGTCAGCTCTGAGCCCATTCTTGTTTGCTATGGTGATGGACAGGCTGACACACGAGGTTAGACAAGAATCTCCATGGACTATGATGTTTGCAGATGACATTGTGATCTGCAGTGAGAGCAGAGAACAAGTGCAGGAAAATCTAGAGCGGTGGAGGTATGCCCTGGAAAGGAGGGGAATGAAGGTTAGTCTCAGTAAGACAGAATACATGTGTGTGAACGACAAGGACCCAAGAGCAACGGTGAGGTTACAGGGGGCAGAGATAAAGAAGGTGGAGGATTTTAAGTACTTAGGCTCAACAATCCAGAGCAATGGAGAGTGTGGAAAAGAGGTGAAGAAGCGCGTGCAGTCAGGTTGGAATGGATGGAGAAAAGTGTCCGGTGTGATGTGTGATCGGAGAGTATCGGCAAGAATGAAGGGAAAAGTGTACAAGACGGTGATGAAGCCAGCGATGTTGTATGGTTTAGAGACAGTGGCCCTGGAGAAAAGACAGGAGTCAGAGTTGGAGGTAGCAGAGATGAAAATGTTGAGGTTCTCTTTGGGAGTAACGAGGATGGATAGGATCAGAAATGAGTACATCAGAGGGACAGCACATGTTAGATGTTTTGGAGACAAAGTCAGAGAGGTTAGATTGAGATGGTTTGGACATGTACAGAGGAGGGATAGTGAGTATATTGGTAGTAGGATGCTGAGGTTGGAACTACCAGTCAGAAGGCCAGAGGAAGACCAAAGAGAAGATTTATGGATGTGGTGAAGGCGGACATGAAGGTCGTTGGAGTAAGAGTAGAAGATGCGGAGGATAGGGAGAGATGGAGGCGTATCATTTTCTGTGGTGACCCCATTCTAAGGGAACAGCCGAAAGGAAAAGAAGAAGAAGATTGAAAACCTATTATTGGTATCGATATTGATTAAAAAAAATTCCGATACATTGGAATATTGCTGTACTGTTCCATAAATGCATTAAATAGAACAGACTGAGATATATTACAGTAGTTTGTATAATGCATTGAATACAGTGAGTCGTCGACTTACGACCTATGCGAGTTTCGTCTGATCGACTTGACGACCGCAAAAGTGGTGAAGCATGATTCATGGAAGTGCAGCGCGAGTGTTGCATACGATGGTTGTTTGTGCTGCCGGCAGCAGCCAGAATTTTAAAAGGCCAAGCAGGAGATGATGCAGCTTCACTTTCTAACTGTTGAGAGCAAATTTATTCATCTACTTTCAATGCATGTCACTGTGGCACGAAGCTGAGAGCCAATCCTTTCTGTGTGGGCGGGTTCGATAACTTGAAGCTCTAATTTTATTGGACTCACATGCTACAGTGTTTATATGACAGGAAACACGTCCCAAGTTTTGGTTATCAGCTGCTCTGCGGGTTGAAGTTTTTTCCAACATCTGTCCTTTTGTGTTTGCTTGCTAGCTGTGCTTGGCTTCGTGGAAATGAGCCGATCAAAACGAGTCAATCAAATCTCTTTACTCAAACAACACGCGCAGTCTGTGGCTGTTGTTATAATCCAATAAAATTGGAGTTTGAAGCTATCGGACCCACCCACACAGTGGAGTACAGAAAGGATTGGCTCTCCGCTGCGTGTCACAGTGACGTGAAATCGAAAATAGATGTATAGATTCAGAAAATGCACATATCTGTATTATCCGGTGATAATTGTCTCTTCTTGTTCAAAATGTTCCGTGCTGTTGAGAACACGTGCTCTCACGGCACACTAGAAGCAGGGACATACCATTTACCATACAGAGAGGTGGGACGTACCATTTACCATACAGAGAGGCGGGACGTACCATTTACCATACAGAGAGGCGGGACGTACCATTTACTCGGGGTGATATTGAAATGGCATTTACTACAGACGCTGTCATGAACATAGGAAGCTATAACGTTAGAAGGATCGATACCACTTTTATAGGTATCGATTATCGATCGACATAATTATATCGGTGATATTCCGATATTCCGATTGTCAATGACATCCCTACCAGAAATACATTTACCAACTTTCGAGGGTGGGTTAAAAACATGCACTTCCTCCGAAGCCGAACTTCCATATCTTTTATAAAAGTTGCCTTGTCATTGAACAGCATAACACTATCTGCCCCATGTGCATATCGGAGTGTACTCCTGTGGTCATATAATTTGGACTCTCTCTAGCTCACCCCACAAGTTTATATTGTAATTTGGTTCTGGTCATGGCACTGTGAGGGCCATGTCAAAATTTAGATTCTGTTCTCACTGGACCGTTTTTGGTCTGTTGCGCTTTTATATGTACAGCAGGAACAATTTGCTTCAGGAACAGCTTTGCATTCAAAAGTTACATCCAGTGGTACCTCACCTTATGATAGTCCCAGCAAATGAAAAATCCAAGTTACGAAAAACACTTTCCAAAATTTTTTGTCTCTGTATACGAAACAAATTCTCCTTACGAAACGCGCCAAATGCGCCATTCAAACAATGCACGAGCTGCTCTCCCATCCTCCAACATCCCACCCCACTGGCCTCCCATTGGCTAGTAGGGATGACGCAGCTCCCTCCCGTTGGCTCTTATGGAGCACCCATAATGCTTTTCATGTAAAGGACAGAGTTACTGTTGTTTCCTGAGTTTTTCGAGTGTGCTCATTGCAACGTTATCATTTGGCTCAGGCTTTTAACCTTCCATAAACATTTGTAAGATTATAACTCTGATAAGAAGACATGGTCAACACGCACGCGCGCGCGCGCAAACACACACACACACACACACACACACACGTGCACGAGTGATTCCTAGTGAAAAGAACAAGTGGGCTCGTGGCATGCGGTTGACTGATATCGCAAAGGAATATGGCCAAACCCGTCTAACATCAGTACAATATTGAAGCAGAATGAGGCCTTAAAAGGTATACTTTTATAATTTTAAAAAGGGTTTAGGGGATACTTTTGGGGGCCTTGGAACAAATCACACATTTTACATGTAAAATGCAGTTCAATTTACGAAAAATCCAGGTTCCGAAAAAGGCTCTGTAACAGATTAATTCTGTAAGGTGAGGTACCACTGTAAATGTAAAACCCAGTATTTCTTAGGTGATTACTCGAAGCATTGCCAGAATATCTGACAAAAAAAGTGCATTCTTATATTAAATCAATATAGATCAACCATACCAACATTTCAATTTAAAGGACACGTGTTTTTACCAAGTTTTCAAAAAGCTGACACAGATTCCTGGGGGCTTAATGAAACATCAGTGACATGCCTTTTAGCAAGATACCCCTAGGATAAGATACCACAGCACTGTTGTCACCCTGCGTAAAGAGAGTGTTCAGAATGGGCCGTTTTAGTGCCTGTTCCATTAAATGTTAATAAGACACTGCTCATTTCCTTTTTCCAAAAGGTGGTGCCAAAGGCAGGTATGGCTTCACCTCTTGCTCAAACTAAGTTCTGAGCATCAACACTGGGAAAAAGTGCATGCTGAAGAAAACATAGTGCAACCCTATCTGTGCTTGACTGTCACAATTAGCCAATATAATTGATGACAATGATGCCGAGAATGCATCAAACATTATTCTTTAAATTGACTTGCCGTTTTTTTTCTTAAACATTTCAATACTTCCCTCAATACTGAACATATTCCCAGCATGCATCATGTCAGTTGTTTTTTGTCACTGGTTAGCTTTAGTCAATACAACTGTTTAAAAACACATGGTGGCTTCATAAGGAAAAAAAAAAAAAAAAAAAAACACACACAGGGGGTATTAAAAGTATGGGAATACTTCATAATATCCCAGAATAAACGAGTGGATACCCTGCTCACTGAACCATTTTCATGTTTTATGCATTTGTGCACATGCACAATCACCCGAAGAGGAAACATACAGGTAATACTCTGGATGATGGAGCATCACAAAAGGATAAATAAATAGAAATGTTGTCTTGTTTATTCATGTTTATTAAATTAACTTTGCAACTTTTGTCCTTCCAGCTGTTAAATACACTCATTATTACAGCAATAAAAGTCACCCACCTCTGCGTTTTCCATTAAATGTGTCTGAGAGAAAACATTTAGGCTAAGCTCGGCTTATTCTACACTGGTCGATGGTGTCGGCGTATGTTAGGGTGCATTGGACGTGATGAGGCATATAGTTTATGTAATAATTTTATTTATACCATTATTTTAAGCACATTTCTTTGCGTGGGAAATGCCATAAAAACTTTATGTATGCATGTACTTTATGACTAAGATTTAACGTTTTTACTTTGGTGGGAGTTCAACAGAAACTTGAAATACAAACTGGCATAAATAAGCCATCCATATTTTTGTTCTTCTGGAGTTGCCAGGTTAAGCCTACAGTTTTTCCCCTTTAATATACACATTTGATTTTTGTTTTGTGTTGAGTTACACGATGACAATTTGTTACACTGAATGGAACCAAAATTAAACAGTCAAACATTTTATGGGAGGAAAATTGATCATTTCAGGTAATGACAAAGGACGAATCAGTAAAACGGTCATATCGACATGGTTATATCCACAGCACCCCGTGTGAATTAGAGTCAGAGCCAGCATGAGAAGTTAAAAAAAATATTTGGATCAGCATTATTAATGTCAATTTAGATGCTGCAACAATGAATGCCAATAATTTTCTACAACATTCTTATACATTTATTACATCAGCTGTTAGCATTGGCTAATGTTAAATAGCCAAGGACACACAACATAATTCTTTTTAAAATACTTTCATTTCCATCCTCTGTAGTTTTGTCATTAACAATTGGTTTCGATTCCTTGTTTCAGATCAATAATAGCTTGTTCCCACAATTCGTTTTGTGCATTCTTGTGTTCTACTTGTCCAGATTGGAAAATCACTTGGACAAAGCATGGTCACAAACTGGATACTGCAAACTGTCACATCAAAAATAAACTCAATTCATGGGCTTCTGAATGGTGCATCGACAAGGTGCGTGACTATTATTCTGGAGATCGCAAGTTTGAATCCGGTTTAATGCCACAGCTGTCCATGGACGGGATTCCATGGGAACTAACTGACCAAGCTCTCACGAGAGGGCGAGCCGGCATACGCTCACTTTCCTGTCACTCACAGTAATCGCCAGCCAATCAAAGGTGTCTGTGAGCTCATTCATATGAGGGGCAGATAGAGTGTGTTAGACCGCCTCCAAATATGCATGGCGCCGCAGTTCAAAAAGAGGCAAGTGGCTAGTATTGCATGTCCCAGAGGGGGCATATGCATGTTTCACCCCTCCCTGGACGGTGATGGTCGTGTGATAGGAAACACAATACCTGATGGGTGTGAATTAGATATGACTGAATTAGGGAGAAAATGGGGGGAAATCTACATAAATAAATCAATAAATAAAAAACTCAAGTCACTCGTGAATAATAAGTAAATATAAACATGAACATGTCTCTAGCAGGTCTGACACTTGTGAGAAGAAAAATTAGTGAACCTTCACAAAGGGTAGTTCTCAAATTGACAGATATTTGGATGGAGGCAGAATTATGCTAATGAGCTCTTCTGCACTTAACCTGAATGGCTAAACCACAATAAACTCGCAGGTTTGTCTTAATTCGAAGTTTCTGAGCAGAACTGGTAGGCACTGCAGATACAAGCACTGAAAATTGACTGGTTCATAATATGCCTACTTTAAAAACTTTTGGGACTTCACAGAGGCCACGCAACAAATTCTAACAGGGTTTCCAGGAACTTGATTGAGTGCATGAACTACCTTGAGTGTACGTTGCATAAAAACTCTATTTTGGGTCATCTGACCATTAAACCTGGTTCTATTCAAAGTTCCATTAACAGTTAATGGACTTCAATTTGTGGTTAAATGAAAGGAATGTTTTTCGTCTGGCATATAATTCAAATAGTCTTTTGGCACAGAGGCAATGTCTAATTGTACATTTGGAAAATTAATGAAGCCAAAATGTTACCATCTTCTGCCAACCACTAGCAAAGTTCCTTGCTGCACTTTTGCCTGAAGCACCTTCCTCTGTGTCATGTTAGCAGAAGAAACACTTGGACACTCATGTATACAAGATTTCCCAAACTGAACAAAAGGATTCATTTTAATACATGAACAAAAGTGTTTCTTAGGGTTTTGTTCACCTTTTTACAATACTTACTAAAGAAATCATTACTGGAATTTTTTTGAATTACTAGCTATCATTTTGCTATATACTCCTTTATTCCTGGTTCCTTAATAATTAGATGAATAGTCATAGTTCTAGATTTTCAAAGCTTTTATGCTTGATTTTTTTTTTTTTAAAGAGAAACTCTCTTCTACAGTGTTTGGCATATAATGTTTAAGGTGAAAAAAAAAACCCAAAAAGCCATCTAGGATACCAAAGGGAACCATTTCTGGAAGTGAGTGTATGCCTGAAGTAACATACAGTAAGGCTATTCAGAAAGTCCAGATTCAAGTGTGTGCTGCAAATATGTAGTGAGTTACAAATGATACACATATTCTGGGGGAAAAAAGCTAAAGATCTGAGAGTCTGCTCAGAAACCTTCTGACTCTCATTAAAAATCTTTACAGGATCAAGTTCCTTAACTTCTTTTAATTGGGCACTGAAATAATCTATACAAACATATGGTTGCTTAGTCATCTACATCTTTTGTGGTTCTGAATATTTTAATTGTTGAAAAGATTCTTCCAGTCATTGCATGTGCTTGTAATTTGGCACCCTGTGGTATTTACTTGAAGACAAAAACAACGTTAACAAACTATCAACCACATAACTCATTACACTTTCAAACAGAGTTTGAATACTTGCTATTTATGTAATGTCTGATGGCACAATACATTATCTTAAATTGTTAGCATTCTATCTAACTTTCCTTGTGACACACTTCAAGGCGGTCAAAAGCAAGTACTCACAATATTTTAATATCCATAACCTTTTGCATGAGAAACATGGAAGGTACTGTGACGCACTGATTTTCATTCAGCAGAAAATTGTGCGTGTGTTTCTCCACAAGTGCGCACTTGATCTCACAAAGTTCTTACCTTTCGGATAAGCTATACAGACGCTCCTCGACTTACGTTTTAGTTACGTTCCGTATGGCCGAACGTAAGGTGAAAAAAACAAACAAACAAAAAAAAAAAACGTAAGTTGTTACTGTACAGTGACATATGACCGTTCATACTGTACTATACATCCATAAATACCCCTAAATCGATTATTATAAACATAACATTGTAAAATAATATCAACATTAATTTCAAATAAATTAAATTCAAGCAAAATAATTTCAAATTCACTTATTACCACTGATTTTGATTATTCCGATTACCACTATCACTAATAGGCCTACGCTGCTGACCAACCATATTTGCTTAGAGTTACAAATACGCAAAACAGTGTAAACACAAAGATCACAGAGACGATGGCTTAACACAAGAGTAACACGGGGTGAACTGGGAAGAAGCAGGGTCAGGTCAACTGGCTGCTCAAATTTTGTTAATCCAACAGTAAACTTGCAAAATCTGAACCCAATATGACCCAGATGAGCATGAGCAAGATGACAATACAGTCGGCCCCCGACTTACGAAACTCCCTATGTACGAAAATCCCGGGTTACGAAAAACATTTTCCTAAGTTTTCGTCCCCGGGATATGAAAACAACCTCCTCTTACGAGAAGCGTTGATCAAAATTCAAACGAGCCAATCAAAATTTCACACGATGCGCAAGTTGCTCTCTCATTGGCTGTCTCCCAACATCACGCCCCGCTGGCCTCCCATTGGCTAGGAGGGATGACGCAGCTGAACGTGATGCATACTTCCTGTTTCAGTTGTTTAATTCAGTAAATGTTTAATAAATGTGGCGCATGTGAGCTCATCTGGAATTCCGATCCCTAAAGGAATCAAGTTAAAGTTGAGTTTGGACCTCCGATCTGTCAAGCAGGTCTGTCAAGTCTTGTGGGTGTGGCCTGCAGCACTACAATAAATATTTAATGTGTATCCAATACACATTTAATGCGTACTGTATTGTGTGTGTGTGTGTGTGTGTGTGTGTGTGTGTGTGTGTGTGTGTGTGTGTGAGAGAGAACGAGAGAGAGAGAGAGAGAGACAGGTGTGTGTGTCTTCTTCTTCTTTTCCTTTCGGCTGTTCCCTTCAGGGGTCGCCACAGCAAATGATCTGCCTCCATCTCTCCCTATCCTCTGCATCTTCTACTCTTACTCCAACGACCTTCATGTCCGCCTTCACCGCATCCATAAATCTTCTCTTTGGTCTTCCTCTGGGCCTTTTGCCTGGTAGTTCCAACCTCAGCATCCTACGACCAATATACTCACTATCCCTCCTCTGTACATGTCCAAACCATCTCAATCTAGCCTCTCTGACTTTGTCTCCAAAACATCTAACATGTGCTGTCCCTCTGATGTACTCATTTCTGATCCTATCCATCCTCGTTACTCCCAAAGAGAACCTCAACATTTTCATCTCTGCTACCTCCAACTCTGACTCCTGTCTTTTCCCCAGGGCCACTGTCTCTAAACCATACAACATTGCTGGCCTCATCACCGTCTTGTACACTTTTCCCTCCATTCTTGCCGATACTCTCCTATCACACATCACACCGGACACTTTTCTCCATCCATTCCAACCTGCCTGCACGCGCTTCTTCACCTCTTTTCCACACTCTCCATTGCTCTGGATTGTTGAGCCTAAGTACTTAAAATCCTCCACCTTCTTTATCTCTGCCCCTGTAACCTCAAAGTTCCTCTTGGGTCCTTGTCGTTCACACACATGTATTCTGTCTTACTAAGACTAACCTTCAATCCCCTCCTTTCCAGGGCATACCTCCACCTCTCTAGATTTTCCTCCACTCGGTCTCTGCTCTCACTACAGATCACTATGTCATCTGCAAACATCATAGTCCATGGAGATTCTTGTCTAACCACATCTGTTAGCCTGTCCATCACCATAGCAAACAAGAAGGGGCTGAGAGCTGACCCTTGATGCAGTCCCACCTCCACCTTGAACTCTTCTGTCACACCGACAGCACACCTCACCACTGTCTTACATCTATCATACATGTCCTGCACCACTCTAACATACTTCTCTGCCACTCCAGACTTCCTCATACAATACCACAGTTCTTCTCTCGGCACCCTGTCATATGCTTTCTCCAGATCCACAAAGGCACAATGCAGCTCCTTCTGACCTTCTCTGTACTTCTCTATTAACATCCTCAAAGCAAACACTGCATCTGTGGTGCTCTTTCTGGGCATGAAACCAAACTGTTGTTCACAAATGCTGACCTCTGCCCTTAGTCTTGCTTCCACTATTCTTTCCCATAGCTTCATTGTATGGCTCATCAACTTTATCCCTCTGTAGTTGCCACAACTCTGTACATCGCCCTTGTTCTTAAAAATGGGCACAAGCACACTTCTCCTCCATTCCTCTGGCATCTGCTCACTTTCTAAGACCTTGTTGAATATTCTTGTCAGAAAATCTACTGCTACCTCCCCTAGACACTTCCATACCTCAACTGGTATGTCATCAGGGCCAACTGCCTTTCCATTCTTCATCCTCTTCAATGCCCTCCTCACTTCTCCCTTACTAATCTTTGCTACTTCCTGCTCCTCAACGGTCACCCTTTCTACTCTTTTTTCTCTCTCATTTTCCTCATTCATCAGCTCTTCAAAGTACTCTTTCCATCTTCCCAGCACACTTCTGTCATCAGTCAATACATTTCCCTCTCTGTCCTTTATCACTCTAACTTGCTGCACGTCTTTCCCATCTCTATTTCTCTGCTGTGCTAACCTGTATAGATCATTTTCTCCCTCCTTACTGTTCAACCTATCATACAAGTCATCATACGCCCTCTGTTTGGCCTTTGACACCGCTACCTTCGCCTTACGCTGTGTCTCTCTGTACTCCTGTTTACTCTCTTCGGTCCTCTCAATGTCCCACTTCTTCTTGGCTAACCTCTTCTTTTGTACACACTCCTGCACTTCCTCATTCCACCACCAAGTTTCCTTATCTACTTTCCTTCCAGAGGACACACCAAGTACTCTCCTACCGGTCTCCCTGATCACATTGGCTGTGGTTGTCCAGTCCTCTGGAAGCACTTCCTGACTACCCAAAGCCTGTTTCAACTCCTCCTTGAAGACAACACGACACTCTTCCTTTTTCAGCTTCCACCACTTTGTCTTCTGCTCTGCCTTTGCCTTTTTCACCTTTCTCACCATCAGTGTCATCCTGCACACCACCATCCTATGCCAAACAGCATAGGATGGTGCTCTGCCTTTGCCTTTTTCACCTTTCTCACCATCAGTGTCATCCTGCACACCACCATCCTATGCTGTTTGGCAACACTCTCACCCACTACTACTTTGCAGTCACTGACTTCCTTCAAATTACATCGCCTACACAAGATGTAGTCTACCTGTGTGCTCTTACCTCCGCTTTCATAAGTCACCCTATGCTTCTGTTTCTTCTTGAAGAAAGTATTCACCACAGCCATTTCCATCCTTTTTGCAAAATCGATCAACATCTGTCCTTCTGTGTTCCTGTCCTGGATACCAAACCTGCCCATCACTTCCTCGTCCCCTCTGTTGCCTGCACCAACATGTCCATTGAAGTCTGCTCCAATGACCACTCTTTCACCTCTGGGGGTACTCTGCATCACTTCATCTAACTCACTCCAGAATCTCTCCTTCTCTTCTAGCTTACATCCTGCCTGTGGGGCATAAGCACTAACAACATTGACCATCACGCCTTCAATTTCTAACTTGAGACTCATCACTCTGTCTGACACTCTTTTCACTTCTAGGACATTCCTGACAAACCCCTCCTTCAAGATGACTCCTACTCCATTTCTCTTCCCATCCACACCGTGACAAAACAGCTTAAACCCTGCTCCTAAGCTTCTAGCATTGCTACCTTTCCACCTTGTCTCCTGAACACACAGTATGTCCACCTTCCTCCTCTGCATCATGTCAGCCAGCTCCCTAGCTTCTCCTTGCATAGTTCCAACATTTAAAGTCCCTACTCTCAGTCCGAGGCTCACGCATTTCCTCTTCTCTCTCTGCCTACGGACACGCCTCCCGCCTCTCCTTCTTCGACGTCTTCGACCAACAGTAGTCCAATTTCCATCAGCACCCTGTTGGTTGACAGCACTGATGGCGGTCGTTGTTAACCCGGGCCTCGACCGATCCGGTATGAATTCTGTATTGATCATTTGCATTTTTTTTTTTGGCAGAAGTTTTACGCCGGATGCCCTTCCTGTCGCAACCCTCTGCATTTATCCGGGCTTGGGACCGGCATAAGGGGGAGAGACACTGGTTAGTGCCCCCCCCCCGCCTCATGGCTGCATTGTGTGTGTGTGTGTTAATAAAAAATGTTTAATAATGGTTTAATTAATAAATATGTTAATAAAATGCTTTAATATGTTAATAAAATGTTGAAATGGTTTAATAAATAATTTTCTTTTACTTTTAACATATTTCATACAAAATTGGTGTACTTTTATAATTTTTTAAAGGGTTTATGGGGTAGTCTTGGAATGAATCAGGCGTTTAACATGTAAAATGCGACCCCTACTGACGAAACTCCCACGTTACGAAAAAGGTGCTGGAACGGATTAATTTAAGTAGTAAGTAGGGGGTTGACTGTATAAATATTTACAGCAGTAAACAAATTTAGCTGTATATGTATGTTAATAATAACATTTAATAAACATAGCAATAGAGGCTACATTGTTATCAGCAAATGTAAAAAATGTTGCTTTTTTATTATCAAAGTTTACATCAAAGTGGGGGCCGGTGGTGTAGTGGTTAGGGTACTGCACTCATGATCAGGAGGTTGTGTGTTCAAATCCCAGTTAGACCCCCACGATGCTAAGACCCCTGGGCAAGGTCTTAACCACAAGTGTGCCTCTGTTCACCCAGCAGTATAAATGGGTACCAGTAAAATACACTGGGAGGGTAACCTGCAATGGACTATCATCCCATCCAGGAGGAGTCCTCCTCCTAGTCGCTTCACGATATGGAAAGTGGGGATAAACACTGGTCCGATGAGCCACTATGGCTCAGGTGCAAAATGCCCAGATTTACCTTACATCAAAACTATCAAAACAGTATTATTAGAATATCTGTATCAAATTCAAGGTAAGAGATCAATACTGAAAATTTCCTAATGATATCCAGCTCACCTCTTTAGGTTGCACCCATATCTTTCCACAATCTTTCCCCAATATGGTCACTTGCCAACTTCTATCCACCAGCCAGCTCTGCTCGATCATGTGACAGCTACCAATCCAAACAGGGTGAGGGTGAACACGTGCTTCCTCCAAGTCACATGAAACTAGCCAAAGGCATCATTTCAAACTGCTGAACAGGCTGCATCAGAATACTTTACTTGAAAGCCCATGCAGCACAATAATTACATTTTATAAACTGTTAATAGCTAGAGGAAGGAAAAAGTCCCAAGTCTTAAACAACACGACAAGGCTAAAAGTATGTGGGCAAGACCACAACACCCATATGTGGGCTTTTATCAAACTGCTGCCAGAAACTGTATGCACACAGTTTTATAGGACGTCTTTGTTTGTTGTAGCATTACAATATCTAACCATTAGAACAAAAGGAGTTTAAACCTTTAGCATACCAATGTCCCATGGGTAAAATGAACTTTGTGATGTCATTCATTCATTCATTCATTTTCTAAGGCGATTAATCCTAATTAGGCTCACCGGAAGACTGTTGCCCATCTCAGTTTACTCTGGGCGGGTGTGGGACGCACCCTGATCAGCTCATCAGGCCATCACAGGGCTCTATAAAAGATGTACATTTCCAAAATTGAAGTGGTTACTCCATTAGGATAAATTGTAACTCTGACTCTGCTTCAGGCCCCCTCATCTAACCACAGTAGCTCAACTCAATATTGTCGTCACCGAATAGGCAGAAATCTCTACAACTACATGATAAAATATATTGGAAACCCTTCCTAAAATGCATCCTGAAACGGTTTCTATCAGAGATTCAGCAGAAAGGGATTAAATCTCCAATAAGATGTTTTAAAAGCACATATACTCATGAAACGCTTTATTATAAATTTCTACAAACCTACTAATTCAGGCATTAAAAAATGCTGTGTTGCTAAAAAATGCTCTAGCCCAGGGGTGGCCAACCAGTCAGAGACCAAGAGCAACATTTTTACTGTGTTACCATAAAGAGCCACATCATACACATGGGCACACATGAACATCACTCCCCCCTTACTCTCTCTTACACACACACACACACACACACCTCTGCTCAGCCAGATTTATTGTAAATTCACACACCAACATGATAAAATAGTCTTTGAAAGTCAGAGTGCAGCTGTGATTCAATAGCCGTGTTAATGTCCAATATTCTGTGTTCAACAGCGTGACCGAACAGTTAGACGTCCGATACCACGCATTTTAGTTTGTCGTTTTCAGGAGACAAGATTTCAAGAACGTCACTGAGGGATTTTATACAGAACTCTCCTTCATTGTATGACTTTCTGGCCCATGTAATGTTCCAAGCCAGTTGATACGATGCAAGAGTTACAGTTTCTGAGTGGTTCGTAATTTATTAGAAAAACTGTATGTGCTTTTCTTCCTGACTTTTCAAAGTGAACAACTTGCACTTGCAAAGTTCAGTCCCTTTTCGAAATTCATGGTTGAAGTTAGCATGAACTGACGCTGAAGATTTGAAGTTTTGAAATGCGCCAATGCACCAGGCACATAAGGCAGAATGGTTTTCCATTACATTCAACAACAACAAAAAAAACCTCCCACTGTATAAAAACGTCCTTTATTCATCTTCATATTTCGTTTTGCTGTGCATATTTTTCTGCCATTTTAAAAGCAAATTTGACAAATTGTTTACTGGAATGATCTAACCCGTACTGGGAAGCTTTGCAGTATTTTTATCTCAAGCACATAAGCATTTGACAATAATACCATATCGAACTCAAGCAAAGTGAACACGCACATTAAAAAAAAAACCCCAAACTTCAATATGAACATAAGAGCCGCATCAAACTAGGCAGAGAGCCACATGCAGCTCGCGAGCCGCAGGCTGGCCACACCTGCTCTAGCCCAACCACCAAGGCAAAATCGTGATGACCCAGAAGACTTTTTGGCATGTGAAAAAAAATAAATAAATAAAAAGATTAACTAATCCAAACAAGAACAGTGGCCAGTGGTGGGCTGGTGGTAAAGGTGCTGGATTACTGATCCTAAAGTTGGGGGTTCAAGCCCCACTTTCAATAGGCTGTCACTGTCCTCCCAGTGCCGCTAACAGGGTTATTAAAGGCTGGCCACGTCTCTCGCTGTCTATGGTGTGAGGTTCATGTAAAAAGAACCATTGATGACTTAAAGAATAAAGAGTAGCTGCATAGCCATCAGCGTGTTTCCGCCCTGCAGTGGCCCAGTGAGCTGTCCAGGGTTTACTCTGCCCTCGCCCAGAGTCAGCTGGGATGGGTGCCGGCCTCCCCACGACCCTAATTGGGATTAAGCAGTTACAGAAAATGAAGGAATGAATGAAATAAGTTCAGTTTTTTCTGATTGATCTTTTTTTTTTTTAACTTGTTGAGGCCGTACCAGCTGGTTATTTTGTTTATGTGACATTCACCAATGGATGTCAGCTGCAATCACGTCCTATTTATCAATGACTTGCAGAATCAACCAATGAGAATACATTTTAATGTGTGGCCAGTTGCAACACTATAATTTAATGGACAACTTCATTTAGCAAATGACGTGAGAATAAACTAGACTGTGCATTTCCCCCTAGCAAGTAACTGGCTTCAACCTCCGGTCATTAGAGAAAAACCTGGGAGGTGCTTGGATTTGTGTGCTCATGTTATTTCAATGTTAAAATGGCTCGTTCTTGTGGTTCTGTTGGTTGTGAAAAATATCCAGACAGTCACAACTAATTCTGTTTTCATCAGTGTTTTTCATTCTTTGTAAAACCATAATCATGTTGATATTTATGGATAATAGCAAAGGCTTCCAGACACAGGTGCTTCACACTGTAGACTACAGACGGCTTAAGGAAGTACAGTCTGATCTTCACAACATATAGTGTAATGAGATACAAGCCAAGTTCTGCACGGACAACATTCTGTGAGAGCCAGCAGGGCAGAAGAAACTGTCTGAAGATTTGGGTCATTTTAAAAGACGCTACCATGATTGTGCTCAGAGCAGGCGGTGCTTATTTAAGAATATTAAAGTTGAATGATGCTTACCTGTATATAAAGCTTTCCTGAAGAGTTGTTCACATTTCCAAATACAGAAAAATGGCATTTCTGGACACGAATTCTGATATTGTATTTGGTTTAGGACATATACATGTGCAAGAAAAACAGAACAAAAAAAATTTTGCAAGGGCCGAGATCAATCGTCGACTTGGCCTAGCCTACGGGGCGATGAACTCGCTGGACAGGACCATGTGGCGGTCGAGGTATCTGAGCAGGTGGACGAAAGCCCGAGTCTTTCGCTCCCTCGTGCTCCCTGTCTTGCTCTACTCGAGCGAGACATGGACGATCACGGTTGAGCTTGGACCACGACTGGACTCCTTTGTTACGACTTCCCTTTGCCGCATCTTCTGATAGCACTGGCGGGACTTTGTTACCAACCGGAAGGTGCTCGGGGATGGTAAGAGTAATCTGCTTGATCCGCGACCGTCAGCTGCACTACTACGGGCACTTGGCACGTTTCCCACCTTCGGACACAGCACACCAGATCCTAGGGGCTGGAGCCGATCGCGGGGACGGCCAAGTGAGACATGGTTGTCGCAGCTGAGGGCTTCCCTGCCGGGGGGTATGGGCCCAGCGCAGGCCTGGTCGATCGCCAGGAGACGGCCGGATGAGTGGATGCGCATGCCCTCATACCTGACCTGACCTGGGATTTGGCCCATTTTGAACAGAGAATTTCGGAGATTTCAAAGTGGATTAAAACTGCAAGCTAAGAACCAATAACCTTCAAAATTCCTTAGCAACCACTCTATTAAAAATAACACAATGATATTTTTGAAATACTGTACTTTAAAAAAAACACTACCAAGCAGTTAGTTTTATGCAGTATCAAAACCTGTGAAAAGTTTGATGTGCAGAGGGAAAAAAAACAAACACGTTTTCACTTTGGCACTGATAAAAATTAAAAAAAAATAATAATAAAAAAAAAGAGAGTGGGCGTGGTCAGGATTTATAAAGGTTGTGAAGCCCACTTAAACTGAAAATGGTAAAATTAGCTCCATGCAAGCTAACCGAATCAATTTCTTTGTTTTCCCTGTAGGATTATTTCTGACACCCGTTTAATTCTGTGCTGGGGCTGCAGTCTTTTCCTCATTGCTCAAAACTGGCCCATACGACTTAATACCTGATTTGATGTGTTGGTTCAAACTTAAATGCATCGAGAGATGCATTAACATCTAACTGCAATGTCGTCCTGTGAATGAAACGTTGTAAAGGAGTGTGAAATCACTCTGTAAGGTTATCTTCAGCATATCCCTGTTATGGGCATGTAAATATTTGTATACATGTAAATATTAAAATAATGGCTGTATAAACATTGCGTCTCTTCGGGTCTCTTCGGCGCAGATCACCCAAGGAAACTCATCACGGCAGATCATCTCATCCAAGGCAGACCATGGAACACGCTTCACCCAAGTTTCGTCATTTGGGACTTCATTGGCAAAGTCCATCATCCACAGCCAACGTGAGGATTTTAATAATTTGTTTCTTTCTAATGCGGGATTCCAAGCCTTTCCCCGCCAGCGCACGCGCCGCCTTTAAATTTGCCATGCTGCAGGTGCTTGGTGACTATCTTTGTCTTGGGACCCTTGTTTATTTTGTATTTTGTTTAGCTTTAAGCTGTAGGTATTATTTTGCTTTTCTTTGTTTATATTTTTAAATTGTATATAGTTCATGTCGTGGTTTGTTATGCTTTGCTGGTTTCATGGGGCAATTTCCATCTTCTAAATTCCATATGTAACATCTCAAAGACTTTCACTGGAGTAAGGACTTTGTAGAGGTCAGTTCAGTACTGACAATGATTCCTGATACTCCCTTTACCATTCATTCATTCATTTTCTTAGTCACTTAATCCTAATTACTGTTCTGAAAAAGCTGGTGCCTTTCTCAGCAGACTCTGAATAAAGGCAGGGTACACCCTGAACAGCTCGCCAGGCCATTTCAGGGCCAACACACATAGAACCACTTTACACTCACACACAGCACAACACACAATCAGCTTATTGTGCATGTTTTTGGACCGCTTGAGGAGACAAAACCCACACAAGCAAGTGAAAAACATGCAAACTCCACACAGAAAAGCCCAGATCCCAGGAATCGAACCGGGATCTTCTTGCTGTGAAGCAAATGTGCCAACAACTACACCACTATCCCTGAAACATTCTTGCACTATTTGAGCGTGATAAATCTGGCATTGCCATTTTGGAATATGCGCATACCATCAGTCGAGTCGGGTTATCCATATTAATCAATTTTATTCAAATTTTGGGGTCAGGAAAAATTGGATCAGGAAAATATTTTGTGCATGAGATTTTGTGAAGGGTTGGTGCCACAGCCAAATATTGTTTTTTTTTTTTTTACTGCTGCTGTCTTTTTGTGAAAGGATTTGATGATAATCACGCAATTAAAAAAGGCCTGACCCTATGCATCAAATACAGTAGCATGATGGTAGAACGCACATTAACAAGTAAGCATTTTGTCTCAAAAATTATCAGCATTTCCTCTGAAAATAAAAGTTGGTTTACTTATTGATTTGCTTCTTGGTGTTAACCATAAAATATCATACAAATAAAGAGAGTAGTACAACAAACTTATTTCAATATCTCAAACATGCAAAAAGCAGGGCAGTTGCTAAAAAGCAAATAGCAATGTTCTTTGCATGTAGCACTCCACAAAGAAATGCACTGAAAAAGATTACAGATGCAGTGGCATTCCATATCATCGAAGATTTGGTGCCTGGATATACATTAAGGGAGAACCAAGTTCATTCACGTGCTAAACAGAATCAACTGCAGATATGAGCTACCACGCCAATAGTATTTTACTGAAGTAATCACGTACAACTATACAGCACGACACATGGAATATGCACCTCCTCAAGTCTTTCAAACATAAATAATCAAATAAACATATATAAAAAACAAATTACAAAAACCTCTGATGTGTTGTCATCCCTTACAAATTACACATATATTTTGATAAGAAAAGTCTTTATTTGGGTATTCTAGCCATTTTTTCGAAAGGTACTTTTTTCTTCAAATTCATTCATTCAAGTTTTCATTGATCCTGAAGGAGACTCTGCAGTGATTATTTAACTGAGGAGCACTCAGGGAACAATTGCAGTTAAAAAACAATAAAGAAATGTGTTTGCTCAGCCAGCCAAGGGCATCTGTGCGGATGTCGCTTTCCCTTTGAGCGTGTTAGACTGTCTCCAAAAATGCATGTACAGCAGTTCATAAAGAGGCGGGTGGTAGCATTGCATGGCACAGAGGGGGGCATGTGCATGCTTACGCTACTCCCTGGTTGGTGGTGGGCGTGTAATAGGGAGGGCAATACTTGACTAGAGAGAATTGTATGTGACAAAAATCAATTATTGGAGAAAATGGTGGTGGTGGTGGGGAGATAAAAATGCCTTTGCTTGTTCTGTATTGATATTGTTGAAATAAAACCTTTTGAACAAAAAGTCCTTGGATAAATATATATATATATACAAACACAAAATCAGAATTGTAAATCAGGTGCATGTTGGAAAAAAAATCTATTTTATTTTTGGTCATATCACCCAGTCCTAGCCATCAGAGAAGAAAAACTAGATGGGATTGCATATATTCGGTTAGTCAGCAGTTGGGCTGAGCAATGCTTTGTGTACCTGAAAAAAGTCTTTAATTCAAAGACTTTATAGCAGGGGTGTCAAACTCATGCCACAAAGGGCCATGTGGCTGCAGGTTTTTGTTTCAACCAAGCAGCAGCACACCTGACTTGGCTCATTCAAACAACTGATAAGAGTCTGCAGGCAGTTGATTGGTCATTCTCTGTACAGAGCACACAGATTGACCAATCAATTGTCTGAAGAGTCAAAGCATTTGTTTAAAGCAGCATTTGCTGCTGATTGGTTGAAACAAAAACCTGCAGCCACATGGCCCTTTGTGGCATGAGTTTGACACCCCTGCTTTATAGCATCGATTTGCAGGCTACTTCTTGCTTGTGTAGCTAACAGACCTAAACACTCCTGCCCCTCAGTGACGAGGCTGTCTGAGAAAACTGTTGCACCACTACCTTTACTAGCCACAGACTTTAGACAAATTTTTTAGCAGGCAGTGGCTTGTAATATGTCAACTTTGCATAACCAAATGATTTCAAAATTACAGAGGAGATAGTGACAATCGTTGAGACGAGCTCTTTGCTAATTGAAGCATGTGCTGTCATCTTGCTACGTTGTCTTGGTATTCAATAGGTGGGGGCAGAGGGCAATCTGGCAGTTATGGAGGCAATTTATCAATCTATTTTCCACACCTTGGAAAGAACCCTGGATGGTGCAGTCGCCCAGTGCAAAATTTAGAGCTGCTGAGGTAAACAAAACAAAACAAAAAAGTATATATATATATATCTAATATATAATATACATAATAATCTTACACATCTAAGTCATGTTTGGGGAGGTTTGTAAGCACTGTGTTAATTAGCCAGTTTTGAGTGAATTGAGATTTTCATTTTACAGACTGTCCTAATATCCCAACCAAAGAGACCCCAACTCATAATATTGCTTGTACAATACATGTGCAATGAGCAATTACATTGATACCCTGATGCACCAGTTTCTCTGGAGCAGGGTACATTTGGGCTACATAAACTACAGTAGGTCCCCGTTTTTCGTGATGGTTTGGTTCCGGCCCTTCCCCTAGATAATGAAAATCCACGAGTTATTGATGCGGTTTTAAAACCCTGTGTACATTCCATGCACTAAAATATGGTTGTTATACACATTCTATAGAGAGTTTTACTCATTAATACAGAAATAATGCAGTAAAATGTAGTAATGATTAAGCAGAAACTTTTTAATTTTGCACTGTGATAATATTTATTAAAAAATAAAGCGCTCAAGTTCCTTACCAGAAGCTAGAGAACATGCAGGGTGTTTGAGTGACATCATAGGTTGAAATAATCATTAAAAACACTAAAAAAATTTAACTTTGCAATTCAGACAATCACGTTGATAACTTGTGTTCAAAATAGAAAAAAAATAAAGTTGCACACATCATCTTCAATCAATCAGCAGGAGGGAGAAACAAAAGCTCTCAACCAGTCGCTAAATTTGAATCATGTGCGCTACTTCCAGGTTTGTCGTCAATCCGCAAGTATGTGGGGGCGCGAGAGCTTAACCACGACTGGTCAAGGGCCGACGGTACTTCTATTGCTCTTTGTATTTTCTTTTCTTACCTCTGCCACAAAAAGTATTGCCAGTTTGTGTGCTTGTTAGTCAATTTGTCTGTATGCAAAATCCTGCAACTGGGTTCACCGAACTACATGGGGACACTACCTTAACTGTGCCTTAAAGATGATTTGATTTTGGAATGTCAATGGTGAATGTCACAGCAAGAACATAAGGTTTTGGAAACTTTTCCCCATTTTAAAATTGAAATTATATCAACTAACAAAGCGGCATAGACCTGGATGGAATAGGGGACACTTGGGAAACCATATAACAGCACAAGCTTTCAAAGCGCATAATCCCCTTTGACCTCGAGTGACCTCAAAAGTCACAATGAAGGTCATAGCCATGTGTTTTATGGTTCAATTTGTTACCATTTTAACATTAGGCATTGAAATGATCTCTAGTCAGTGGCACAGTGGACTAGTGATTAGCATGTCTGCCTAACCGCAAGAAGGTGAGTTTGAGTCTCAGGTTCTGGCTTTTCTATGTGCATGTTCTCCCCGTGCTTTTTTTTTTTTGGTTTCCTCCCACAATTGCACATTAGGTTGGTTATTCCAAATTGCCTGTAGGTGTGTATGAATAGTTGGGTGGGGTGGTGGTGGGGGGTGGAATCTGCAGTTGGTCTGGAAAGTCGTTTAGTGTACTTTGCCCTTTTTATTACTTTTATTAGCATTATGCAGGTAAATAATCTGACCCATCTGAAATACAATAACATTTTCCTGTGGCCACGGGATGTGTCGTAAACATGGCTGTTGAAGAACTGAGAAACAACTCGCTGTATCAGTTAGAGTTAAAGAATTGTAACAGTTTTAACATATTACTCAAGAAGGTAATTATATAAATCAAAGGCTCTTAACTAATTGCTTATTCATCCAACAGTGATTTTGTTTTTTTGTTTTTTGCTGCCAGACAGTGTATTACAATATATGAGCTAATTACATTTGTTCGTACATTAAAAAATGAAACTGTTTCACCATCTTATTTAATGTTACAGTTCGCTAGCTTTTTCAGTGTAAGTTTGTGCTTGTAGTTTGGGTAAATGTTCACATCCACCATCAAAATGGTGGGGAAAATGTGATCTCTGTGATTTTAAACATACCATGATTATTAGTGCCAGACGATCTGGATGCTGGATGGATTATTTTTGTGCTAATCTCCTGGATTTTCACAAAGAATGGTCTCTAGAGTTTACACAATCGCACACTAACTGAACAACATCCAGTAAGAAACAGGTCAGAGAACAGAAGTCAGTGCCTTGTTGATGATGAAAGTCAAATTGGTTTAAGCTGACAGAAGGATGACAGTAACCACACAGTAAAATTGTGGTGAGCAGAAAATCATCTCAGAATGTACAGCATGTCAAATCTTGGGACAGATGGGTTTCAATATCAGTTCCACTTACAGCAGTCAGAAACATAAAGCTAAGGCTGCAGTAACCAGACTCACCAAAACTGGACAGTTGAAGACTGTTGAACATTGTCTGGTCTGATAAAGCGTAATTCATCCTGAGGCACACAGATGATGGGGTCAGTGATAATTAACAGCAGGATGAATCCAGGACCAATCCTTGAGTGAACAATTCGGGATGGTTGAGGTGGTGTAACAGTATGTATTTATATAGACTTGGCTCTTTACACCAATCAATCGTGACTTAAATGCCACATTCTATTTTAAATATTGTTGCTGATGAACATGTGAATCTTTCATGGCCACAAGTTACATTTTTATTTTAATGAATTCTTCCATCAGGAAATTTAGTAAAATAAAGAAATTAAATTATAAAATCCTAAAAAAACAATTTAATAAATGTGTGAATCTGATTGTCAGGTGTCCACAAACCTTATAGTATATGAACCAGTATACAATACATTCCTTCCTAAGTTAGTGCCAGTTTTAATTTTCATTTTCTTGAAATAATTTTTATTTTCAATTTTGTCATTGAATTAATGACCATATTTTTTCATGCTTGTAAATTATTTAACTTTTTCTACATTTCATAACAGTATGATGTACTAATGTAAGCATTTTTGCTAACATTAATAAACACAATATGGATAAATTTTATACCGTGTAAAGCTGTTCAAGATCGTCTTGTTCTAATGACTATACAGATTACTTCATAGAAGTATTGTATTGCAACATAACACAAGCAGATTACATAACAGCTTAAACAAATCAAATAAGTGGTATCTGCAGAGCTCTTTTTTCCCCTGGCCATTCAGCATTAAGCTATGTCCTAACAAAAAATTAATCCCCTTTCTTACACATGGACATTGTCCTACAAAATAAGAGCAGCAGAACCAAAGCACTATATAGCCTTTCTTAAAAGCATCTAGAAGAAACACTTTTAATATATGGTGGCACGGCAGCATAGTGGTTAGCACAACCATCTCACACCAAGAAGGTCCCGGGAAGGCATTTCTATGTAGAGCTTGCATGCTTACACTATGCTTGTGTGAGCTCCCTCGGGGTACGTACTCTGCTTTTCTTCCCACAGTCCAACATTATTAACATTAGGCTCACTGGGAAGTTCAAATCACGCCTAGGTGTAAATAAATGTGTGAAGGGTTGTGTGTTGTGAGTGAGTGTGTGCACGCTTTGGGCCTGCATAGTCTCCTGAGCTATTCAGGGTGTACCCACCTTCACCCAGATTTGGCTGGGATGGGCTCCAGCCTCCCCATGACCCTAATGAAGAATAAAGCAATTCAGAAAATAACATGACCTTTCATACAAAATATTTATGGTTGTGCTGTCACAACAATATATGTGTAAAAGACCCAAATGAAAATGCATGCATGCATGCATGACGCATAGATTGCAAAGGTTTCATCAGTGCCGTTGCTACATTACAGATGTTCAGACTTATGCATCTGGTCCTGTAAATATGCTCTAGTCTCTGTATGACTTTGAGGATAAAGATCTATAGACAACAAGAGCATGGGGCAGAGCACAGTTGTTTCAGTTATTGTCTAACAGCCTGTAGCAAAAGACCTTTAGCACATGCAATACCTCTTTCCTGCACAACAGAGTGCCAAGAGCAACTGAGAGATGCAAGAGAAAGGAAGGTGCTCCCCACTGCATTGGACTGTCATTTGCAACAGCCAGAGGAGAGAGGGA
The DNA here is from genome assembly GCA_024760905.1 of Plotosus lineatus. Lineage (NCBI taxonomy): Eukaryota > Metazoa > Chordata > Actinopteri > Siluriformes > Plotosidae > Plotosus > Plotosus lineatus. Next base: position 53,209,175 of record CM045736.1, read on the forward strand.
GAGGAAGACAGAGTGGAGCGTTCTTGTCTAAATCTGCCTGGAGGATTTCTGGCACCCATCCCCACGAATTCAGAATTGTTAATGAGAAAGGGAATTCCTTGTGATGACCAGTAATGACACACTTAAACACACATGCAGGTTGTTTATAGCAGGCTCTAATGACGACGTGAATTCTCTACAATGTATCCTACAATAGCCCCTTTTAAACCAAAACAAGTCTTTATGCATCAATTTTGCCCTAATTTCAATAATATAAAATGTATCCGTAAATATTATTTGGTGTCAGTCTGTAGTGTAATAGAGAGTGTACTGTATAAATACTCTAACTTACACCACGACTGCTTGACCAAGACAATTACTGCGCTACATTCTTTGGTAGATTGTAAAGCAGCCTTCTCAGGAGGCTGCAAATATGGTTTATACCAACTAATGCACAATGTTTCACAAAGTACCACACACACAAAATTCAAAACAGGTCTTGTTTCTGCCTCAACATTTAGAATAGCTGCAGTACATGAAAGACTAAACAGACATTCCAGAGGATGGTAAAGCTTTGGTTTAAAAGAAAGAAAGAGAGAAAGGAAGAAAAGCCATGGCCTAGACTTAATAATAACTTAATACAGTGAAATGTAACTATAATAATATAACATGTGATGATGAAAACATGACTTGGCTGGATCATGCTGATATTGCTTGCAATTTGTTCCCCACTCTCCTCGACTGTGCTCAATCAGACAGCAACACTGTCACTGAACGACCTTGAGCATGATCTACAGATACCTGAACTGCTCAGTGACAAAACAGACATAGGCGCACATTTCTTCAGTACCATTCAATACCAACAACACTTAGGTGTGCATTTCTTCAATACCAACAACCCTGCTCTCTCTTGTTGCCATTCACATTCTGAAAATGCAACGGCATCGAAAACAAACAACAACAACAAAAGCTGAATCAAGAAAACAATCTGATAATTACAGAACATAGTGCTTTCTTTTAGCGGATACCAGAATGCCTCCTTGGGCTGCGCAATGTCCTCGCAAGTACAACAGACACACTGAAAGTACAGTGAAGGACTCGATCCAGTCACTGCAGTCCTAACATGTTTCGACACGACAGCCGTCTTTAATCAAACAGCACCAGGAAAACACAGGAACACGGAGCGCTTCGGAGTACGCCTGTGTGGACACTATCGTCCTGCATATCGAGGGAATACAGATCTCCCTTTCCCTTCACAAACCATCATTTAATCGCTTTCTCTCTCTTTTTACGTCTCACTCCCGTGCTGCTCTGGTTTCATGTGCACTCTGCTGGGGGATTCCTGCTAATTGCTTGCACATTCCTGTCTTCCTCTATTAAAGCCAGGTCACCATTCCCCTTTCCGTTCACAGTATTGCCATGAGACAAATGTCGACAGGAACAGGGAGACATACACAGACAGAAAATGTGAGACGGACATCCTTTGGAACAATCTGTGTAGTTATTGGTATAGGCACTGAAACACACAATTCTACATGGCGTACAACAGGAACAAGGGGAGAAAACGGGGTGATGAAATAAACACACACGATTCAATCAAGCCTAATGAAGAGCTGGTCTAGATTAGCCTGTATGTGCAATGTTGATTATAGAAACCTATGTATTTATGAACATGCTTTTATATAAATGTGTATGTGGAGTGTGTACTCAGTGAGAGGTTTCTCCTCACACACGCACACTTCCCAATCAAAGGTCGGAATTTAGCAACAATGGCATCCTCCGACATCTTGAAGCAATCTCAACTTTGCTGGGGGGGGGGGGGGGGGTCATACACCCAAGTCTGTATTATTGCATGCATATCTATTTGCATGTATGAATGAAGTTCATGTCATGCAGTATCAGGGATGGAGAGGAAAATGAATAAGAAAAAAAAAAGGAACATTCACTGTTGTAAGTATGAGTAACTGTTTGAGCAGAAGGTTTGGACTGATTTCTGCATGCTATATTTGTTCCATTACAAAAGGCAATAGCATGTTTATCTTCTTTATCTCTTATTATTACGGCTAAGATGTGAGTACATTCCACTGTATGATTGTCACCCCACAGCTACCTTTAACTCTAATTACATACACAACACCATTTCATCTCTCTCCTTGTTTTTGTGGAGAAAAATGTAAATTTTTAACACTTCAGAATAAGCACACTGAGTACAGTCAGAGCCCTGCAATGAAGCAAAAGAAAT
>CM045736.1:53213895-53433895 GCA_024760905.1 Plotosus lineatus
TTAATAAATGATACCAAAAGCATAAACTTTATTATGCTTCATGACCTTTTACATTGAACTTGGAGTGACGTCTCCAAGATGGCGCTGCCTCGAGGGCAACATCGCGGCGTTCTCGGAGTCAAATTGTTTCTTTGTTCGTTTTAATTTGTTTTATTTGTTTGTTCATGTTTTGCACTATGCTCGTCTATGATCGGTCGACTCGACTACAGCTATGGGCCGCTTCATCTTCGGGCAACAACTTCGGGCAACTAAGCACGCAACAACTTCTATCTTGAGCTTATGTGCTATGGCAGCTCAATGCTAGCGGATAGCTAGCGGTTACCGGCTAATCCCAGGCAGAGTTCTCAGAGGCTTGGTTAGCACTTCCGGCCATACTACTTGAAAATGTTCAGTCCCTGCGAAACAAGATGGACGCGCTTCATGCTCAGATTGCAGCATAGAGGGATCTACAGGACTGTGTGTCTGTGAAACATGGCTCGAGGAAAGTACACCCGATAAGGCGATTGCTCCAGCCAGCTACACGGCCTTCATCCCCTGCAATCCCCAGCGCCAGAGTCGTCATTTGGCCCCTTCCCGCCTGGGCTTATTGCTAGCTGGGATGCAGCTCGCATTGAGCTGCCTACCATAGCATATTATCTCTGCTAATAGCATATTAGCTCTGCTAACCGCATCCCGGCGAACAAGCCCAGTTCAGCGTGCTTAGTTATACACGCCCGAAGGTACTTCGATCTTATAGCTGTAGTAGAGTCGACCGGTCGTAGACGAGCATAGAGCAAAACATGAACAAATAAAAAAATTAAAACAAACAAAGAAACAATTTGACTCTGAGAACTCCACGACTTCGCCCTCTGGGCAGCGCCATCTTGGAGACGTCACTCCAAGTTCAATGTAAAAGGACATGAAGAGTACTGTAATAAAGTTTATCCTTTTGGTATCGTTTGTTAAAAATGCTACAGAACATAAAATCTCACGCATAAACATGAACTTAGGTACTGTGCTGGAATAATAATTGAAAAAGCTTTAAATACAACAGTTCAGAGAAAACCGTCGTTTCTCAGGAGAAAGTCTTATTTCTTCAGAAGAGACATTCAGCGTTTTCTATCGCTTAGCCAGAGAAGACGCGTAGCGTTTGAGTGGTATCATAGAGCTTAACTGGTAATTAAAACAGACACAAAAAAAGAGGCTTATTGACAACTTATGCGTGAATGAGGAAAAAGGGGCGGAGCATCAGCTCAACCAATCAGGAGAAAGGAGGGCAGCCATTGGCTGAATTTGAATCACGTGCCGTTTGCTCGGCACTTGGCGAATACTCAAACCGTGGGTGCAAAACCGTGAATAGTCAAGGGCCTACTGTTTTGTAATGCGTGTGCCTGCTTGTGCTTGTGTGGGGGGACTAGGAGTTAAGTCTTACTACAAGCATGAAATATAGGGTTTAGGATCCTGTACTAGTCTGTATGCTTTATAAGAATGACAATTCGGACAGGATAACCATGGACAGTGTCTGGCTGGTGTACGAACATTTGAAATGACAATGTACCAATAATTATTGGATGTTTGTGGGTTAGATTTTAATGTTTCAGTGACCGACAGTTACTTATTAGAATTAAACTCCATTATTGTATGAATTGCATGAGATTACATTTACCTGATTGCTTTCTGGATGCTGCTATGCTCTTCATGTTTTAGTGTGTATCTGAAGTTCTGCTTCACTTGATTAGGCTTAGATTTTGTGGCTGGATATCAGGGTTTTGAAGTCAAAACTCCAACGCAAAGTCTTTTTTATGATCACTAAACATTGGGTATTGACTCGTGATTATCTAGCTGAAATCTCAAAGTACAGTCTTGTTTTTCCTCGACAGCAAGACCATCTGGTTTTGTTTTTACCCACATGATGAGTGTTGTTTAAAAAAAAAAAAAAAAACATTTAGTTGGTATGAAAAGATCTTCCCACAGTACACACCTGTTGGCACCAAAAAAAAGTTGTTAGAAGTGTACACATCGAAGACAGCGAGCGTGATGAGTGTATTCACTGGGTGGAGAAGGATGTTGATCGTTTTACACGACAGTCTACAGTATTTGCATAAGAATCAGTGCTGGTTTGGCATTGTTCTTGTGGGAAGGCTACAACTCGTATGTTGCATGAAAAAGATGCAATATAATTATTCAACCAACCACAACTGTGACTGCTGTCATGCAAATGGCAAACACAGGGCCAAAAGATTCTGACCACCTGATCAATCACTCACATATGTGCCTGCTGTAACATCCTATTCCAGATATATTCTCCCTTTCCTTTTATAATACCATCCACATTTCTGCAAAGACTTTCAATTTAAGTTAGTCTGGGAGAATATGCGCATTCAGTACAAAAACACTGATGTTCCACGAGGTGGCCTGATATACATTGTGTTCCAGACACTCACAAAAGTGATCCATAGGGTTGAGATCAGGGATGCATCCAGTAAACCACTGTAATCTGGCAAAAAGAGACCTCTTGATTGATTTGGGTTTTTGTTGCATATTTGGCATGTTAGTTAAATGAAGCCGTGAGGGAGGGGCACAAGCCAGTGTCTCTCCCTCATGCCGGTCCCAAGCCCGGATAAATGCAGAGGGTTGCGTCAGGAAGGGCATCCGGCGTAAAACAAATTCCAAATAAAACATGCTAGTCATATCAAAAACATTCATACCGGATCAGTCGAGGCCCGGGTTAACAACGACCGCCATCAGTGCTGTTAAACAACAGCTGGTGGAAATCGGACTATTGTTGGTCGAAGACGGAGAGGCGGTAGGCGTGTCCGTAGGCAGAGATAAAAAAGAGCAAAGGCAGGAGTCTAAGACTGAAAGTAGGGACTTTGAATGTTGGAACTATGACAGGAAAAGGTAGAGAGCTGGCTGACATGATGCAGAGGAGGAAGGTGGACATACTGTGTGTTCAGGAGACCAGGTGGAAAGGTCGCAAGGCTAGAAGCTTAGGAGCGGGGTTTAAGCTGTTTTTTCATGGTGTGGATGGGAAGAGAAATGGAGTAGGAGGCATCTTGAAGGAGGAGTTTGTCAGGAATGTTCTAGAAGTGAAAAGAGTGTCAGACAGAGTGATGAGTCTCAAGTTAGAAATTGAAGGCATGATGGTCAATGTTGTTAGTGCTTATGCCCCACAGGAAAGATGTGAGCAAGAAGAGAAGGAGAGATTCTGGAGTGAGTTAGATGAAGTGATGCAGAATACCCCCAAAGATGAAAGAGTAGTCATTGGGGCAGACTTCAATGGACATGTTGGTGCAGGAAACAGAGGGGACGAGGAAGTGATGGGCAGGTTTGGTATCCAGGACAGGAACGCAGAAGGACAGATGTTGGTAGATTTTGTAAAAAGCATGGAAATGGCTGTGGGAAATACTTTCTTCCAGAAGAGACAGGAGCATACAGTGACTTATAAAAGCGAAGGTAGGAGCACACAGGTAGACTACATCTTGTGTAGGCGATGTAGTTTGAAGGAAGTCAGTGACTGCAAAGTAGTAGCGGGTGAGAGTGTTGCGAAACAGCATAGGATGGTGGTGTGTAGGATGACTCTGATGGTGAAAAAGGTGAAGAAGGCAAAGGCAGAGCAGAAGACAAAGTGGTGGAAGCTGAAAAAGGAGCAGTGTCGTGTTGTCTTCAAGGAGGAGTTGAAAATGGCTTTGGGTGGTCAGGAAGTGCTTCCAGATGAGTGGACAACTACAGCTAATGTGATCAGGGAGATAGGTAGGTGAATACTTGGTATGTCATCTGGAAGGAAAGTAGACAAGGAGACTTGGTGGTGGAATGAGGAAGTACAGGAGTGTGTACAAAGGAAGAGGTTAGCTAAGAAGAAGTGGGACATTGAGAGGACCGAAGAGAAGAGATAGCTCATCATCATCATCGATGACGACGACAACAACAAGAAAAGTGCAATCATGAATAACTGTTAAAATAAAATTTTGCATTTATGAAAAAAATGGAGGCATGACAAATCTTCAAAAAATAATCAGAATTGGAAAATATTGGTATCAACAGGTCACACTTTTTAAAAAAGAAATTAGACATAAAAATCAGATGGAATGAGTACATCAGAGGAACAGCCCATGTAGGATGTTTTGGAGACAAAGTCAGAGAGGCTTGATTGAGATGGTTTGGACATGGACAGAGGAGGGATAGTGAATACAGTCGGCCCCCAATTTACGAAATTAATCCGTTCCAGAGCCCTTTTCGTATTGCGGGGTTTTCGTAGGGGTCGCATTTTACATGTTAAACGCCTAATTTGTTCCAAGTCTCCAGTTCTTTTCTCCAACCATTCCAGCCTGCCTGCACACGCTTCTTCACCTCTTTTCCACACTCTCCATTGCTCTGGATTGTTGAGCCTAAGTACTTAAAATCCTCCACCTTCGTTATCTCTGCTCCCTGTAACATCACCGTTCCTCCTGGGTCCTTCTCATTCACACACATGTATTCTGATTTTCTGAGGCTAACCTTTATTCCTCTCCTTTCCAGGGCATACCTCCACCTCTCTAGATTTTCCTGCATTTGTTCTCTGCTCTCACTACAGATCATGATGTCATCTGCAAACATCATAGTCCATGGAGATTCTTGCCTCACCTCGTCTGTCAGCCTGTCCATCACCATAGCAAACAAGAAGGGGCTCAGAGCTGACCCTTGATGCAGTCCCACCTCCACCTTGAATTCGTCGGTCACACCGACAGCACACCTCACCGCTGTCTTACCTCTCTCATACATGTCCTGCACCACTCTAACATACTTCTCTGCCACTCCAGACTTACTGAATTAAAACAACTTAAAAAACTAAACTAAAAACTAAAGAGTGAAGCTTCCTTCTGTCTCTATCTGGGAGGCCAGTGGGACGGGATGTTGAAAGACAGCCAATGAGAAAGCAACTCACGCGGGTTGTGAAATTTTGATTGGCCAGTTTGAATTTTGAATTTCTTTTCGTAAGAGGGGGATGTTTCGTATCTCGGGCGGGGACGGAACCGCAAGAAAATGTTTTGCATAATCCGTGGATTTTGTGCACAGGGGTCTTCGTAAGTTGGGGGCTGACTGTATATTGGTAGTAGGATGCTGATATTGGAACTACCAGGCAGAAGGCCTAGAGGAAGACCAAAGAAAAGATTTATGGATGTGGTGAAAGAGGACATGAAGGTAGTTGGTGTAAGAGAAGAAGATGCAGAGGATAGGGTGAGATGGAGGCAGATGATTTGCTGTGGCGACCCCCGAAAGGAACAGAAGAAGAAAAAGAAGACATAAAAATTGCAATCGATGCATCTCTATTACTCACTGTGGTAATAATGTTTTTAATGTTATGGCTGGCTGATGGATGTCTGTATGGACAGGTGTGTACATATGTTTGGCCACATCGTGTATATTCTATATAAAAAGATCTACTTCTTTTCCTTTCGGCTGTTCCCTTCAGGGGTCGCCACAAGTCAATGATCTGCCTCCATCTCACCCTATCCTCTGTATCTTCTTTTCTGACTCAAACGACCTTCATGTCTTCCTTCACCACATCCATAAATCTCTTCTTTGGTCTTCCTCGAGGCCTTCTGCCTGGTAGTTCCAACCTCAGCATCCTACTGCCAATATACTCACTATCCCTCCTCTGTACATGTCCAAACCATCTCAATCTAGCCTCTCTGACTTTGTCTTCAAAACCTCTTACATGTGCTGTCCCTCTGATGTACTCATTCCTGATCCTATCAATCCTCGTTTCTCCCAAAGAGAACCTCAACATTTTCATCTCTGCTACCTCCAGCTCTGCCTCCTGTCTTTTCCCCAGGGCAACTGTTTCTAAACCATACAACATTGCTGGCCTCAACACCGTCTTGTACACTTTTCCTTTCATTCTTGCCGATACCCTCCTATCACACATCACACCAGACACTTTTCTCCAACCATTCAAACCTGTCTGCACACGCTTCTTCACCTCTTTTCCACACTCTCCATTGCTCTGGATTGTTGAGCCTAAGTACTTAAAATCCTCCACCTTCTTTATCTCTGCTCCCTGTAACCTCACCGTTCCTCTTGGGTCCTTGTCGTTCACCTTCATTCCGCTCCTCTGACCCTTGATGCAGTCCCACCTCCACCTTGAACTCTTCTGTCACACCGACAGCACACCTCACCACTGTCTTACATCTCTTCTACATGTCCTGCATCACTCTTACATACTTCTCTACCACTCCAGACTTCCTCATGCAAAACCACAGTTCCTCTCTCGGCACCCTGTCATATGCTTTCTCCAGATCCACAAAGGCACAATGCAGCTCCTTCTGACCTTCTCTCACATCCTCAAAGCAAACACTGCATCTGTGGTGCTCTTTCTTGGCATGAAACCAAACTGTTGTTCACAAATGCTGATAACTGCCCCGAGTCTAGCTTCCACTATTCTTTCCCATAACTTCATCGTGTAGCTCATCAACTTTATCCCTCTGTAGTTGCCACAACTCTGCATGTCTCTCTTTCTTAGAAATGGGCACCAGCACACTTCTCCTGCATTTCTCTGGCATCTGCTCACTCTCTAAAACTTTGTTGAATGTTCTTGTCAGAAAATCTACTGCTACCTCGCCTCCACAGGTATATCATCAGGACCAACTGTCTTTTCACTCTTCATCCTCTTCAATGCCCTCCTCACTTCACCCTTACTGATCTTTGCTGCTTCCTGGTCCTCAACGATCACCTCTTCTACTCTTTTTTTCTCTCTCTCTCATTTTCCTCATTCATCAGCTCTTCAAGGTACTCTTTCCATCTTCCCAGCACACTTCTGTCATCAATCAATACATTTCCCTCTCTGGCCTTAATCACTCTAACTTGCTGCACATCCTTCCCATCTCTATTTCTCTGCTGTGCCACCTGTATAAATAATTTTCTCCCTCCTTACTGTCCAACTTATCATCCAAGTCATCATCCACCCTTTGTTTGGCCTTTAACACCGCTACCTTCCCCTTACGCTGTGTCTCCCTGTACTCCTGTTTACTCTCTTCAGTCCTCTTAATGGCCCACTTCTTCTTAGCTAACCTCTTCCTTTGTACACACTCCTGCACATCCTGATTCCACCACCAAGTCTCCTTATCTACTTTCCTTCCAGAGGACACACCATGTACTCTCCTACCTGTCTCCCTGATCACATTAGCTGTAGTTGTCCAGTCATCTGGAAGCACTTCCTGACCACCCAAAACCTGTTTCAACTATTCTGCATAAAAAGACGAACACTGTAAAATAAGGCTGCACAGTATGGTCTAAACATAAAATATCCAATTTTTTTTTCAACCTGTACTATATTTATTTTAAAATGATAAATTGGAATTGTAATGTGTTCAAATCAGTGTTATTTTAACAATATTGATAAAGAAAAAAAGAAAATACATTTCTTATTTGATTATAAAACGGAGCTCTGACCACAGGTGCTCTCTGCACTTTCTCTTGAGGATCAGTGAAATGTAAGCCAAGAAAAAAAATTTGGAAGAAAAAAAAAAAATCAAGAAATAAATCAGTGCTTTAAAAAAGGAGGCCCGAACAACCAAATAAATTTTCTAAACAAAATATATTTGTGATTTGCAAATGAATAAGAAGTGATTAGATATAAATTAATTCAGGATGAATTAACGTTAGGTTATTTTTATTTAATTGTCTGTTTATTTAATTCGCTCGCAAAAAAAAAAAAGGTTTCAAACATGGTATGAACCATGTATATATGGGCAGAACTTTAAATTTTGAAGTGAACAGTGGTTTATGCTATGAGACTATATAAGTGAACCAGTTCTAAATTACAGAGGAGATGCTGCTCATTTTGGAGACAAAATCCTTACTTACTGATGAGCGTGGCGCCTTCATGCTACTGTGTGGTTGTTGGATGGGTGGGGACAGGCTTTCTTTTCTTTTTTTTTTTTCGGATGTACGGTGGGTACCAGAGCCTATCAAGAGTGGGGCACCAGTGCAACATTTCCAGAGCCACTGAAGTAAAAAAATTTATATAAAAATATCTTCAGCTTTAAATCACATTTTTAAATTTTGCACATTGTCCTAAATCAAAAATTCAGATGGAACAATAAAATAGATTTATTCTCAGATCTGCTGTACCATCCAGTTAAGGCTACATTTGTCGATGTGCATTGTTATATACCAGTCTTCCTGTCAACCAAGAAACATTTATTAACCTCAGTCTCAGTCAGCGTGGTCAAACTACAATTACACAATCTTACATAGCTGAAACAATAGAATCTGTAATTTCTTCTAAAAAAAACAACAAGTGATAAACGTAACTGACACATGCCATGGTACTTACTGACCTGAAGATTTTGCAATGTAATTTGGCCAACATCATATATGTTTAAAAGTTTTTGAACCCTTGAGAATTTATATAATATTTCTGCATATCTAAGATTTAAAACATCATCAGATCTTTGCTCTAAAAGTGACGAAGTATACTTTATTATAAATTATATAAAAATATTACAATGCATTTCTCATTGCAACTCTATCTATTATCTATGTTAGAGAGACCTTTACTTGCTTAAAAGTTACTCATTCGCTTTAAGTGTGGGGTGTGCGTCAAGTATGTTAAAGAGCACAAACAAAAGAGAAGGCAGACACACACAGAACTTAAAAGGTGACACAATAACACAAGCTGGGTAGCAACAAACTGAAAGCAGCATAATCAATATAAAGGTTTCACTCACTGGCCAGGAAAACAAACCGACTAATAGACAAACTGAATGACACCTTCCAAAGAGGCAAACTTAAATGAGTCCTTCAGTAGGCTTGTTAATGCAGTGTTCATTAATCGTAGCCCAGCCATGTTCCATCATGTGGAGCTGTAGTCTTCCGATCAGGAAGAAAACACCCAAATCTAATTTAAACTTCAGATATACCTGTTAATTCTAGAGGACTGCATCCTTTTGTCATCCATAAATATGTAATATTGGATGGTTTTCCACAATAAATTATTAAGTATAATATTTTATCTCTCTCTTCATCTCTTCTATCATCTCCCAAATGCAGCCGTGAGGGGGGGGGCACAAACCAGTGTCTCTCCCTCACGCCGGTCCCAAGCCCGGATAAATGCAGAGGGTTGCGTCAGGAAGGGCATCCGGCGTAAAACAAATGCCAAATAAACTATGCGAATCACAAGAAAGAATGACATACCGGATCGGTCGAGGCCCGGGTTAACAACGACCGCCATCAGTGCCGTCAACCAACAGGGTGCTGATGGAAATTGGACTACTGTTGGTCGAAGACGTCGAAGAAGGAGAGGCGGGAGGCGTGTCCGTTGCCAGAGAGAGAAGAGGAAAGGCATGAGTCTAGGACTGAAAGTAGGGACTTTGAATATTGGAACTATGACAGGAAAAGGTAGAGAGCTGGCTGACATGATGCAGAGGAGGAAGGTGGACATACTGTGTGTTCAGGAGACCAGGTGGAAAGGTCGCAAGGCTAGAAGCATAGGAGCAGGGTTTAAGCTGTTTTATCACGGTGTGGATGGGAAGAGAAATGGAGTCGGAGTCATCTTGAAGGAGGAGTTTGCCAGGAATGTTCAAGAAGTGAAAAGAGTGTCAGACAGAGTGATGAGTCTCAAGTTAGAAATTAAAGGTGTGATGGTCAATGTTGTTAGTGCTTATGCCCCACAGACAGGATGTGAGTGAGAAGAGAAGGAGAGATTCTGGAGGGAGTTAGATGAAGTGATGCAGAGTACCCCCAGAGGTGAAAGAGTGGTCATTGGGGCAGACTTCAATGGACATGTTGGTGCAGGAAACAGAGGGGACGAGGAAGTGATGGGTAGGTTTGGTATCCAGGACAGGAGCATGAAGGACAGATGTTGGTAGATTTTGCAAAAGGGATGGAAATGGCTGTGGTGAATACTTTCTTCCAGAAGAGAGAGGAGCATAGGGTGACTTATAAAAGTGGAGGTAGGAGCACACAGGTAGACTACATCTTGTGCAGGCGATGTAATTTAAAGGAAGTCAGTGACTGCAAAGTAGTAGCGGGTGAGAGTGTTGCCAAACAGCATAGGATGGTGGTGTGCAGGATGATGCTGATGGTGAGGAAGGTGAAGAAGGCAAAGGCAGAGCAGAAGACAAAGTGGTGGAAGTTGAAAAGGAAGAGTGTCGGGTTGTCTTCAAGGAGGAGTTGAAACAGGCTTTGGGTGGTCAGGAAGTGCTTCCAGATGACTGGACAACTACAGCGAATGTGATCAGGGAGACAGGTAGGAGAATACTTGGTGTGTCATCTGGAAGGAAAGTAGATAAGGAGACTTGGTGGTAGAATGAGGAAGTGCAGGAGTGTGTACAAAGGAAGAGATTAGCTAAGAAGAAGTGGGACATTGACAAAACCGAAGAGAGTAAACAGGAGTACAGGGAGACACAGCGTAAGGCAAAGGTAGCGGTGTCAAAGGCCAAACAGAGCGCGTTTGATGACTTGTATGCTCGGTTGGAAAGTAAGGAGGAGAAAATGATTTATACAGGTTGGCACAGCAGAGAAATAGAGATGGGAAGGACGTGCAGCAAGTTAGAGTGATAAAGGACAGAGAGGGAAATGTATTGACTGATGACAGAAGTGTGCTGGGAAGATGGAAAGAGTACTTTGAAGAGCTGATGAATGAGGAAAATGAGAGAGAAAAGAGAGTAGAAGAGGTGACTGTTGAGGACCAGGAAGTAGCAAAGATTAGTAAGGGTGAAGTGAGGAGGGCATTGAAGAGGATGAAGAATGGAAAGGCAGTTGGTCCTGATGACATACCGGTGGAGGTATGGAAGTGTCTAGGAGAGGTAGCAGTAGATTTTCTGACAAGAACATTTAACAAGGTCTTAGAGAGTGAGAGGATGCCAGAGGAATGGAGGAGAAGTGTGCTGGTGCCCATTTTTAAGAACAAGGGAGACGTGCAGAGTTGTGGCAACTACAGAGGGATAAAGTTGATGAGCCATACGATGAAGTTATGCGAAAGAATAGTGGAAGCTAGACTAAGGGCAGAAGTCAGCATTTGTGAACAACAGTTTGGTTTCATGCCCAGAAAGAGCACCACAGATGCAGTGTTTGCCTTGAGGATGTTAATGGAGAAGTACAGAGAAGGTCAGACGGAGCTGCATTGTGCCTTTGTGGATCTGGAGAAAGCATATGACAGGGTGCCGAGAGAAGAACTGTGGTATTGCATGAGGAAGTCTGGAGTGGCAGAGAAGTATGTTAGAGTGGTGCAGGACATGTATGAGAGATGTAAGACAGTGGTGAGGTGTGCCGTCGGTGTGACAGAAGAGTTCAAGGTGGAGGTGGGACTGCATCAAGGGTCAGCTCTCAGCCCCTTCTTGTTCGCTATGGTGATGGACAGGCTGACAGACGAGGTTAGACAAGATTCCCCATGGACTATGATGTTTGCAGATGACATTGTAATCTGTAGTGAGAGCAGAGAACAAGTGCAGGAAAATCTAGAGAGGTGGAGGTATGCCCTGGAAAGGAGGGGAATGAAGATTAGCCTCAGTAAGACAGAATACATGTGCATGAATGCCAAGGACCAAAGAGGAACGGTGAGATTACAGGGAGCAGAGATAAGAAAAGTGGAGGATTTTAAGTACTTAGGCTCAACAATCCAGAGCAATGGAGAGTGTGGAAAAGAGGTCAAGAAGCGTGTGCAGGCAGGTTGGAATGGTTGGAGAAAAGTGTCCGGTGTGATGTGTGATAGGAGGGTATCGGCAAAAATGAAAGGAAAAGTGTACAAGGCGGTGTTGAGGCCAACGATGCTGTATGGGTTAGAAACAGTGGCCCTGGGGAAAAGACAGGAGGCAGAGTTGGAGGTAGCAGAGATGAAAATGTTGAGGTTCTCTTTGGGAGTAACGAGGATGGATAGGATTAGGAATGAGCACGTCAGAGGGACAGCACATGTAAGACGTTTTGGAGACAAAGTCAGAGAGGCTAGATTGAGATGGTTTGGACATGTACAGAGGAGGGATAGTGAGTATATTGGTAATAGGATGCTGAGGCTGGAACTACCAGGCAAAAGGCCTAGAGGAAGACCAAAGAGACGATTCATGGATGTGGTAAAGGAGGACATGAAGGTCGTTGGTGTCAGAGAAGAAGATGCAAAGGATAGGGTGAGATGGAGGCAGATGATTCGCTGTGGCGACCCCTGAAGGGAAAAGCCGAAAGGAAAAGAAGAAGAAGAAGAAGAATTTTATCTCTCTCTTTTTTAAATTGGCTTTCAGGATGTCTGAAAATTTCTGAAGATTTACAAGAATATGTAAAACGTATGGGCTCACAAATTTTCAAGCACCACAGTATACATTATAATCAAACGAGATGTTCAATAGGAGGATCATTCATTTATTTTCTAAGCTGCTAAATTCTAATTAGATTCTAATTAGAATAGTTAGAAGGATGGCGCCCATCTCAGCTGACTCTGAGCTAGGGTGGGGTAGTCCTTGAACAGCTGATTAGACCATTGCAGGGCCAACACCCACACAGCCATACACACAGCCATACACAGGCAATTTGGAACAGCCAATTATTAGTAAACTGTAAATAATTTTGATCATACGGAGTACCCGAAGGAAAAATCACACAAGCATGAGACAAGCATGAAAACTCCACAAAGAACCTTCTTGCTGTGAGGCAGATGTGCTAATCAGTGCACCAACACGCTGTTTGTGCACTTAGATCTGTACATGTTATTCAGTAAAAGATCACTGAAGGTACACTAAGGGTTATGGCATATAAATGTTCAAGTTGTAGTAAAAGTACAGGATGTTAAAGGTGCGCTGGGTAAATCTCACCTTCAACTTTGACCTTGCTATTGTCTGACTTGTCCAAAGGAACTGGTTGGACCGAAAGAGGTGCATCAGGTTTCAAAGAATCAACACACTCCAGAGAGCTTTCACATGAGGCACTGCCCCCTACTGACATGTTCAATAATCCCTGAATTTCATCATCTTCCCAAAAAAAAAAAAGAAAAAAAAAAAAATCATACTGTTCACAATTCTCAGTTATGTATCTCACTTAAAAACAACAACTTCACAGATACAATAATTTCCTTTAACAATGTGTAACTTATTATTTTACTGTGTCACTGTAGTGTTTGTTTTCTGTTCTCTTTGGTGAAAGCTTAAATGGTTATCTTTCTGTTTACTTCATAGGATTTATAGGTAATGGATGCTGACAGTGGTAGTTTGGACCAACAAGATTCCACATCATTCCACATGTTCAAGTTCATTTTTAATCTCAATCTTTTACCACCACTTAAAAAGCAAACAATCACTCACTCTGAATGTCTTTTTTATTTCTGTTCTCAGTCACACACACACACACACACACACACACACACACACACACACACACCAGCTGCAGGAAGAGGCAGCAGTTACTGAACAACAGAGGGTGGGCCTTCCTTCCCCTGGATGCTCACCTCCAAGTTAGATGTCAGTGTGTGTGTGTGTGTGTGTGTGAGGCTTTGCATTTTGCAAACGTGAGCAAGAGCCCACATTGGGAGACAAAAGAATGACTGGAATACTCAACAGAATCTAACAAAAATGATGGGAAAGGGCGTACGCCAATATTTCCAATTGATTGTAAAGTACAAGACATTTAAAGTAAGCGATAATGTCCAGTGAAATGGGGAGATCAGGACCTCAATGCGCAGTGGCTGGGGTCTTGGTATCAGCGTGAATCTTGGTACAGTTCGAAACATGATCCTGCAACATAGCATCTTACAAAATATTAACATGTATCACATACACTACCATCCATAATTATTGGTCAGTGACTCAGAAATAATTATTTTTCATAGTCACCTGTTCAATAATTATTGGCACCCCTAACAATTCATCATCATCATTGCAATCATCACTCCCCCGCCTAATCTGCGGTTAGGTCATGGGAGGCAGTAGCCTCAGCAATGAGGTCCAGGCGTCCCTCTTCGCAGCTACTTCCTCCAGCTCTTCCAGAGGGACACCGAAGTGTTCCCAGACCACCCGAGAAAAATAATCCATCTAGCGTGTTCTATATCAACCCTGGGATTTCTTCCCCAGTTGAGGTGAGCAACTCCCCACTTTCACTGTCAACATTTTTTGTGGAGAACTGCCCCCGCCCCAGGCGTTAGATGGTGGTCCAGAACCTTTTTGAGGCCGACATGAAAGTTGAAGTCTCACAGAACAATAAGGAAGTCCCCCAGGGCAGCATCCGCCAACACACCCCCTAAAGATGCCAAAAGGGGTGGGTACTCCGAACTGTCAGTTGGTGCATAAACACAAACAATAGTCAGGACCCATCCCCCTCCATCCAAAAGTGGAGGGAAGCTACCTTTTCGTCAACTGGGGAAAACCCGAACATGTGGGCACCTAGAGAGGGGGCAACAAGGATGCCCACACCGACTCGCTGCTTCTCTACATGAGCAAATACATAATGGAATAAGGTCCTGACCCTCTCGAGATAAGATGGTTCCAGAGCCCAAGCCTTGCATTGAGGTCAGTCCGACTATATCAGTCGGTATCTTTCCCGCTCACGCACCAGCTCAGACTCCTTCCCAGCCAGAGAGGTGACATTTCATGTCCCAAGAGTCAGAGTCAGTAGCCGAGCATTGGTCCAACAGAACTCATGCCTTTGGCTGCCACCCAACTCACTGTAAAACAGGGGTCAGTAACCTATGGCTCGCAAGCCAGACGTGGCTCTTTTGATGACTGCATCTGGCTCTCAGATAAATCAGGTGGTCTTTCTTAACAGAATAACTAATACATAATTTCACTGTCATTTAAATAAAAACAGATAAATAAACCTCACACATTTTAATCTATGCATCTATTTTCAACGCCACTTGTCATTGTGGCACATAGCAGAGAGCCTGTACTACAGTGTGTGGGCGGGTCCGATACCTTGAAACTCTAATTTTATTGAATTATATACAACTTGTTTTGGGGTCAAGAGGTAAATTTCCTTCATTTTTGATCAACTCATTTGCATGAAGCCAAGCAGAGCTCGCAAGCAAAACACAAATGGACAGACAGGAAAAAGCTTCACCCCAGAGACTCGATTGTCCAAACTTCTGTCACATACCAGACACTGCAGCATGTGAGTCACGTCGTATTGACCATGTTTGGCTCTACAGCCCTTCTCATACCTAAAGAACATCAACACCAACCTGCGGTCACGTTTAACAGATGGAAGCCTAAACACCTGCAGGAAGCTGAACCTCACCACGTATCAACCAGTCTACAAAGCCATCATATCATATAACAATGCTGTTTAAAATAAATTCAGTCTTATTATGCTCTAAAATTGTAGGTCTTCTTTTTCTATTTAGTTGTACGCCGGATTAAAATATATATGGCTCTCAGAGGATTAGATTTTAAAATATGTGGGGTTTTTTTGGCTCTCTTAGTTAAAAAGGTTCCCGACCCCTGCTGTAAAAGGTAAAGTCCTTTGGGCTTTTTACACCCGAGCCATAGCGGGTCATCAGGACAGTGCTTATGCCCGGTTTCCATCGCGTAAAGCGACCAGGAGTTCAACTCCTCCTGGATGGGACACTAGTCTATTGCAGGTTACCTTCCCAGTATATTTTACTGGTACCCATTTATACTGCTGGGTGAACAGAGACACACTTGTAGTTAAGACCTTGCCCAGGGGTCTTAGCACAGTGAGGGTCTAACTGGAATTTGAACACACAACCTCCCAATCATGAGTGCAGCACACTGTACCCAACCCCGAGAACACCTCTCACTGGTGGCGGGTCCATAGGAGGGTGGACCCATGTCTCCCTTTCTGGCTGGGTCAGGCCGAGCTTCATGGGCATAAAGAAGCCTGACCACCAACCACCAGGTGCTTGCCTTCGAGCCCCTCCCTCAAACCTGGCTCCACGGGCGGACCATGACACGAGTCCAGGCAAGGGAAACCGTCTCGTTTTACGTTTGTCTATAGGGGTTTTTGAGCCATGCTTCATCTGAGCCTTCACCTGAGATCTGTTTGCCATGGGTGACCCTACCAGGGACATAACACCCCCAACAACACAACTCCTAGGATCATTAGGACACACAAACCCTTCCACCAGGATAAGGTGGTGATTCAATTAAGCCCCCCCAACATTTCCTAGGAAATAAATGTAATTTAAGTATTTCTGTCATTTATACAGTAGCTTACAAAGTTGATCAGAGTTTCTACAGTGGTATGAAAAAGTATCTGAACCTTTTGGAATTTCTCACATTTCTACATAAAATCACCATCAAATGTTATCTGATCTTTGTCAAAATCACACAGATGAAAAAACAGTGTCTGCTTTAACTAAAACCTCCAAACATTTATAGGTTTTCATATTTTAATGAGGAGAGCATGCAAACAATGACAGAAGGGGGAGGAATAAGTGACTGAACCATCACATTTAATATTTTGCAGTGTAGCAAAAAAATAGAGCACTGAGTAAAGTCAGAATTAAGCATTCAAATGTGCCATGTAAAAAGGTAGAAGAATTTCGTGATCACTTATAAAAGTTTCATAAAAAAGCTCTGTTACTTTTTACTGAATGATAGAAAGACCTGAAACGCTTTACCTACACCTATCAGTGCACATACCTGTTTAAATATTAAAATTCCAAGGCTGGGACAAAATATGAGGGCAAATAATAACTCACACCTTCTTGTTGTGTCTATAAGCATCTCTCGTGTGATTCGGTAATTCAAGTCTGTTGAGTGCAATTAGAAACTGTACGATGACTTTCAGATTTTCAAATTATCCAACTGCTTGAATATTACTTTAATACCTTTGTGCAATTTTATTTACTCTCTCTGCTTCACTCTGGGTTGTATAACATCACTGTTACATGTTTTTTCTCTGTGTAACATCCCAGCATGGGTGTTATTCTGCTGATACCACAGCGATTTGTCAACTATTACAATTAATATATACATTATGGTTTTTAGCCTAACTTTCATATTTACACATAATGGCATGAATATTCCTGATGTTTCCTTTTTCCTTTAATTACAGCAGTTATAGTCGTTGTCTCACCGGCTGTTCTATTTCTCTCTCTCTCTCTAGAAGTTAATAAGACACAGAAACACAAATGCAGATTTTCATGCTACTGAGAAACCAGAAAGCGCAAAGTCCTCACCCCCATATCAACAGTTAAACTCTTTTACTTTACTAAAAATGTTTTATTCTGCATATTTTAAGCCTCAGATTATGTAAAGTACCTACCATTTTTCACCATGGAAAAATCATGTATTAAACACATTAATCTAAAGATATAAGTTATATTATTACTATTATCAGACTCGTGCTGTTATAGAAAATGTATCTGCACTACCTTCTAATTCAAGAACATCATTTTGTGAGAGTTTAAAACTCTATAAATATTATGTAGTATACTATACAGTACATAGATCTAAAACTCTGTTTATATAATAAAATTCCGGTTGACTTTTATCTACAACCCCTGACAAAACTGATGGACTCACCAGTCTCAGAGGATGTCCATTCAGTTGTTTAATTTTGCAGGAAAAAAAAGGCAGATCACAGACATGTCACAAAACTAAAGTCATTTCAAATGGCCACTTTCTGGCTTTAAGAAACACTAAAACAAATCAAGAAAAAATGTGGTAGTCAGTAACAGTTACTTTTTTTAGACCAAGCAGGGGGAAAAAATTATGTAAATCACTCAATTATGAGGAAAAAATTATGGAATCAGCCTGTAAATTTCCATTCCCAAAACTAGCACCTGCAGATTAGGTATGCTTGCCAGTCTGCAGTTAAGTGGTATTTTGGTGTAGGTCTTTTGTGCTTAACATTGCACCATGACAACCTAGGCCACAGTTTGACAATTGACTTTAAAGTCATGTTATTGTACTTGAGGTCACATGTTCTGAACACTTGAGTGAAGTGAGGAGCTGAACTGTCAACTGATCACCACCACACATCCTAATGAAGATGTGGGACAGAGAGTCCAAATGGGCCATGTTCCATGTTTCCATTATTGGGTGGAAGCCTAAAGCTGTGGCTCGAAGATCATCGGTGCCTGTTGTGGGGACAACCCCTGAACCTGGTGGTGGATATCTGAGGTGAGAGGGGCCATCACGCCTCCCCAGGATGTCGCCAATGCAGAACCTTGGGTGTGAGAGAATTTAGGTGCGAGCCTGAAAAGATCATTTTAGTTATCCTTAAAAAGATTCCCCAGAACCACCTCAGAAGGGGGAAGCAGCACTTCACAAACCACTATTTCGAGTGAAAGTTGGGAGCTGCTCACCTTGACTGGTGATGCTGTCAGGAGGTGGAAGGAATACTTCGAAGGCGTCAATTCTGCCAACACAACCCCTGTAGAAAATGATGCTACTGGGGGTTTAGCAGCGTCTGCCCATCATTGGGGTGGAGGTTGCCGAGGTAGTTAAAAAGCTCCTTGGTTGCCAAGCTCAGGGTGTGGATGAGATCCACCCTGAGTACCTCAGAGCTCTGATGTAGGACTGACTATGTTGATATGTCTCTGCAACATTGCAAAGTCATCAGGGGCTGTACCTCTGGATTAGCAAATCAGGGTGGAATCAAAACTCCTCAGCCTACCCGGGAAATCTACCCTTGGGCTATCTTGTGGGCTTTGCTCCGGGAATATGTTGTACCAGACCAGACCATTTGATCTCTGTATTTCCAGAGCCAGAGCTTGGTCCACATTGGTAACATGTCAAATTCATTTCCAATGGGAGTTGAGCTCAGGCAAGGTTGTCCTTTGTCACCAGTTACGTTCATGGATAGAATTATGGATAGAATTTCTAGGCACAGGAAAAATGTTGTAGGGTTCTGGTTGGGTGACCATAGAATCTCGTCTCAGCTTTTTGCAGATTATGTTGTCCTTTGGGCTTCATCAGGCTGGAACCTCCAGCTCTTGCTACAGAAATTCCCAGCTGAGCGTGAAGCAGCTAGGATGAGAATAGGCACTCCAATTCTGAGGTTCTTAAGTGGAAAAGGGTGGAATGCACCCTCCATGTTTGAAATGAGGTCCTGCCCTATGTGGAGGAATTCAAGCATCTCTGGGTTTTGTTCACTAGTGAGAGAAGGATGTAGTGGGAGACTGACAAGTGGATCAGTGCAGCCTGTACTGTAAAGCAGAGATTCTAAAGGTGCATCATTGTGGAAGCCTAACACATGGTCACAAGCTTTGGGAAGTGACCGAAAGAACAAGACTGCAAACACAAGAGGCTGAAATGAGCTTCCTTTGCACAGTTGTCGAGCTCTCACTCAGAGATAAGGTGAGAAGCTTGGTTATCCAGGAATAGTTTGTGGTACAACCACTGCACCACCATGCTGAAAAGATACAGTTGCGGTGGCTAAGACATCTAAATAGAATGGCTCCCGAATTCCTTCCTGATGTGGAGTTTCAGGCTAGACCAACCAGGAAGATACTCCGGGGTTAACCCAGATCACGCTAGAGGGACTATATTTTTTTGAAGAGTTGGAGGAAGTGGCTGGGGAGAGAGATGTCTGGAACTCACTCCTTAGGCTGCTGCCCCCACAACCCAACCCTGAAATAAGTGGGTGAAAAATATGAGGACACTGACTGTAAATAAATATAGCCAACACTAGATTAGTTATAACTGGATAGCAGTCGCTCTTCCAATCACCTAGCTCCACCTATTGGTAAATTACCCATAACATACTTTTCCTACGTACTCAACGCATAGAGCAAAAGCGACAGACTCTCAGAGTTTGTCATGAGCATTCATGCAGACAATGTTTAAAATGGAAGTACAAGCCCTAAAATTTCATTTAAGTTTATTTTTCTTGTATTTTCCGGAGTATACTAGTCCTTCTCAAAATATTAGCATATTGTGATAAAGTTCATTATTTTCTGTAATGTACTGATAAAAATTAAACTTTCATATATTTTACATTCATTAACCACAACTGAAATATTTCAGGTCTTTTATTGGTTTAATACTGATGATTTTGGCATACAGCTCATGAAAACCCAAAATTCCTATCTCAAAAAATTAGCATATCATGACAAGGTACTCTAAACGAGCTATTAACCTAATCATCTCAATCAACCAATTAACTCTAAACTCCTGAAAAAGATTCCTGAGGCTTTTAAAAACTCCCTGCCTGGTTCATTACTCAAAACCGCAATCATGGGTAAGACTGCCGACCTGACTGCTGTCCAAAAGGCCATCACTGACACCCTCAAGCAAGAGGGTAAGACACAGAAAGAAATCTCTGAGTGAATAGGCTGTTCCCAGAGTGCTGTATCAAGGCACCTCAGTGGGACGTCTGTGGGAAGGAAAAAGTGTGGCAGAAAACGCTGCACAACCAGAAGAGGTGACCGGACCCTGAGGAAGATTGTGGAGAAGGGCCAATTCCAGACCTTGGGGGACCTGTGGTGATCAAGCCACTTTTGAACCACAAACAGCGGCAGAAGCGCCTGATCTGGGCTCCAGAGAAGCAGCACTGGACTGTTGCTCAGTGGTCCAAAGTACTTTTTTTGGATGAAAGCAAATTTTGCATGTCATTCGGAAATCAAGCTCCCAGAGTCTGGAGGAAGACTGGGGAGAAGGAAATGCCAAAATGCCTGAAGTCCAGTGTCAAGTACCCACAGTCAGTGATGGTCTGGGGTGCCATGTCAGCTGTGCTGGTGTTGGTCCACTGTGTTTTATCAAGGGCAGGGTCAATGCAGCTAGCTAGCAGGAGATATTGGAGCACTTCATGCTTCCATCTGCTGAAAAGCTTTATGGAGATGAAGATTTTATTTTTCAGTATGACCTGGCACCTGCTCACAGTGCCAAAACCACTGGGAAATGGTTTACTGACCATGGTATTACTGTGCTGTATTGGCCTACCAACTCTCCTGACTTGAAGCCCATAGAGAATCTGTGGGATATTGTGAAGAGAAAGTTGAGAGACACCAGACCCAACACTGTGGATGAGCTTAAGGCTGCTATCAAAGCATCCTGGGCCTCCATAACACCTCAGCAGTGCCACAGGCTGATTGCCTCCATACCACCCCGCATTGAAGCAGTCATTTCTGCAAAAGGATTCCCGACCAAGTATTGAGTGCATAACTGAACATAATTATTTGAAGGTTGACCTTTTTTGTATTAAAAACACTTTTTTTTTTTAAATTGGTCGGATGAAATATGCTAATTTTTTGAGATAGGGATTTTGGTTTTTCTTTACTTTTTTGCCAAAATTATCAATATTAAAACAATAAAATGCTTGAACAAATTCAGTTGTGTGTAATGAATCTAAAATATATAAAAGTCTAATGTTTATCAGCACAATACGGAAAATAATGAACTTTATCACAATATGCTAATTTTTTGAGAAGGACTAGTATAGTAAAACACCCTTAGGGAGCACTGTTTATTTTTGTTTCTGAAAGAGTAAAGAAAACAGAACAAATGCTGCTTGCTACAGCACTGTTAACTGCTTACAGCCCAGAGCTCACTTGACCTGCTTCAGTGTAATGTGTTCAAAAATTTGTTTTTGTTAGTTTGTGCTTTCTGTAGTACATAATAAAGCATCTTTGAAGAAGTGCAGTTCACACAAATTGTGTTACTTTACTTTATTTCTGAACAGACAAGTACATAAGCCATTCGCAACACAAGCTGTTAGCTCCTTACAGTATATCCCGCCTTCACCCACAGTCAGACGGTGTACCCCACAACACTAAGCAGGAAAAGGTGGGGCTCATGGAGTGTAAAGAAATAAAGCTCAGAGCTCATCTCACCTGCATTAGTGTCATAATGAAAATATAAACTATATTACAGACGCTCCCCGACACGATCTCAGTTATGTAGCGTGTTACTCTTGTGTTAAGACGTCGTCTCTGTGATCTTTGTGCTTACACTGTTTTGCAGACTTTTGTAACCCGAAGCAAATATGGTTGGTCAGAAGTGTAAGCCTACTAGCATGGGTGCAAGTCTCATACACAGAGATGAATTAACTATCTGCTCAGAACGGCACAATCTACCATGCATACTCAGTTAAGCAAAGAGTTCTAAAATATGAAAACCCGAATCCAGGAAAGTGAGAAGTCTCTGCTCTGCTGGTGATTCCCATCAGTGCAGGCTGAGTACTAAACGAGTTCAACGAAGCCCTTGCTCACTTGAAAGCCGGCAGTCCGCATAACCCGCACTTTGTTTCAAGCAAGTAAACTACTTTCAACAAGTGCACTACTTTCAGTATTGAGCGCCTCACATATTGTAAGCGTTGATTGGCTGTTTTAAGCTTCATGTAAAGTGAGTGGCTCAGCTTCATGTAATGTGATTCAGCTCAGCTTCATGTAATGTGAATCGGCTCAGCTTCATGTCATGTGACCATCCGTCGACCATCGGAACCATTTACAAGCAGAAAGATCGCATCGTAGAGAATGTTAAAGGTTAAATTTGATACTGTATTTGATATTTGATGAGAATTTGATTAAAATTTATCAATTTGAAATAATTTTGCTTGAATTTAATCTATTTGAAATTAATGTTGATATTATTTGATGTATTTAATATTATTTTACAATGTTATGTTTATAATAATTGATTTAGGGGTGTTTTATGAGATACGGTAATTGTATTTATGGATGCATAGTCCAGTATGAGCGTGATACGTCACACGTCATACGTCACTGTAACAACTTACATTCACTTTTCAACTTATGTTCGGCCGTCTCGAACCAATTAAAAATGTAAGTCGGAGAGCATCTGTGCTTTTCCGTAGATGTCCGCACTGTGTATACTAAAACAATTAGGTTCAGGCTCAGTGGATGGACTAAAATGCATATGGCAAAAAAACAGACAAATGCCTGAAAAGCCATTTTTCAATGTTGCAATTAAGTAATATAAAACAGGCTTTTTAATTCACTATAATGTTCCTGAAACGGTGACAGCAAGAGATTCAAAACG
Organism: Plotosus lineatus; assembly: GCA_024760905.1. NCBI lineage: Eukaryota > Metazoa > Chordata > Actinopteri > Siluriformes > Plotosidae > Plotosus > Plotosus lineatus. The sequence goes on from CM045736.1 coordinate 53,236,743, forward strand.
AAATTAAACAAATAATGCTTACTGTTTTTGTAGAGAGATCAAAGCAATGTGATATCATTAACCTATTTTGTCATTGAAATCAAAGTGTAAACACCAGTACGTTTCATAAAAACTGTAAAGTCAATTTTATACAACCTTTTGTTGCACTTGCGCATCATCATGGCCAATCTTGATTAGGTTTTTAATTCTGGAAATGGATGCTTAGGTTAAGCAAAACTCATGAATGTCAAACATATTTTGAACTTGGATTTTGACTAGCTCTATTGGCAAGGCATCAAAAGATTCAAATTTCCTTCCTCTCCAATTATCTTCAAAACAACATTTTCGCAGTCCTCCTTTCAGTTTAGTAGACAAGTGCAGGGAGAAATGCGTGTTGGAACTTCAGCACAATTATTCACAGCATAGTATAGTCATAGTGTTGGTTGCTTAATTTTTTTTCTTAGAAGGTTTCTCTTAACAAGTTAAGCTTACGTACTATAAGTGACTAAGATCTAGAGGCCTGATTAGATCACTATCCTATGTAATTTATCGTACATTATTCATGTCATGATTAGGAAGTGGGTTTCCTGATTTCTTTCCTGTTCCTTTCAATTTTTAGTTGTCGTACTAAGATATATTAATATTCTTTAGATCTGCATACTCACTCTTTTCTACTTTTCTATTACTTCATTTATTTATTTGACATAAAATATTATATGCAGGGCTTTCAAATCAAGCCGACTATTGTTTTCAAAAGAAATAAAATCTGCATATTTCCATATTGCCTCCCGCCATATGTTATATTATAAAAATATAATTGATCCCTTGGTCACCCGGCAATTATTACGATGTATTACTATTTGATACAAATCATAACAGAACATGGGAAGCATTGAAGAGACCTTAACATTCCATCGTAAGAACTTGGAAACACAATTCCATCAAATTTTCTTTCTTGGATGAGAGCTGCCTCTTTTTTATACATCAATCAGGCTCATAAATCATAGAGCTCTTTTTGTATTTGCACAGATCACGGACAGTGTGCCCCAGTGTAAACTCAAGAGAACAACGTATGGGAAATAAATACAGACTATGCTGTAAGTTATTCAGTTTACTCAATGAATTTTTATTTGAGCTATGAACTGCGAGTTATTTACTTTTCCCGGAATCACTAGTTCAACTCCAATTTCCCACATAATCTCCCCACTCTTTTCTTTCGGATTTTTCCTTTTTCTCAGGGGTCACCACAGCGAATCATCTGATTCACACATTTGATTTGGCATTGGTTTTTACATCGGATGCCCTTCCTGTCACAACCCTTTTCGCAAGGGACAGAAACACGCTGACAGCTTTACAGCCTACTCTTTACGAAAGTCAGCAATGGTTCTTTTACATGAACCTCTCACCATAGACAGTGAGAGACATGGCCGGCCTTTGATAACCCAGTTAGCTGCACTGGGAGGACAGTGACAACTTTGTGGAGAGTGGGACTCAAACCCCCAACCTTAGGAACAGCGATCCAGTACCCTTTACCACATAAAATTAATTATAATATATAATTAATAAATCATTATAGTAATAAGTATAAGATGATTCGCTGTGGCGACTCTCGAGAACGGGAAAAAGCTGAAAAGTATATATATTATATAAAAGTATAAATATATATAAATCATCTTTTCCTTTCGGCTTTTCCTTTTTTCGCCACAGAAACTCATCTGACTTGGCATAGGTTTTTACGTCGGCTGCCCTTCCTGACACAACCCTTAGCAAGGGACAGAAACACGCTGACGGCTATATGCCTCACACCATAGACCGTGAGAGACATGGCTGGCCTTTGATAACCCAGTTAGCTGCACTGGGAGGACAGTGACAACCTTGTGAAGAGTGGGACTCAAATCCCCAACCTTAGGAACAGCTATCCAGTGCCCTTTACCATATAAAATTAATCATGATATAATATTAGTAAATCATTATATTAATAAGTATAATCATCATTATCAGTAGTAGTACTAGTATTATATGGATAGCTTGCCCTTAGGAACATGGCTGTGAATAGGTTTAAAAACAAAAGGAGGGACATCACTGTAACTTTTGCCACAAGAAAAGCTGCAATAGAGGTCTCACAACCTCCCAGATAGTGGACAGTTTCCTTGTCAACATTGACTATTGACCACTTTTCCCTGACCCCAGTAATCAGGAAGTGCTTCAAGAGGATCCTCCTTAACCACATCAAGGACTCGATTTTGTGTGACTGTACCGCCTTCAGTAAACAGAGAGAACTGCTCTACTTAAGATCCCATCTTATCTTTTTTTTTTCCAAGATGGCGCCGGGTGACCTGCAGCCAGTTACAGGAGCTCTTCATTTTTTTTCCCTTTTTTTTCTCTTTTCTATTGTATATAAGCGTGTTTCTTTATCTTTTTTCAATTTTTCTTTTTCTTTCTTCAATCCTGCATTTGGGAAACCTACTTTTATGATGCTTTTGTTTTTCTGTGCACTTTTACTTTCACTTTTTGGATCGGCGTCAGGAAATTCATTCACCAACGGCTCTGAGCAACGCAGGTCTGACACACGTGAGACCCTCCTCGGCCTGCGCGCCCCCACCCTCCTTCATGCAGAAAAGCCTGTTGTTCCTGTGGAAATACGGAGGAAAAGGAGAGGCTGCAGAGGGGGACGAAAGACGCGGAGGACATGACCCGGCAGCAGCGGCAGTACCGGGACTGCAGCCTCATATGTTTTTCAGAGACGTGGCTGAATGAACTCACACCGGACTCTGTGGTTTCTCTTAACGGATTCACACTCGCGTGTGCAGATCGGAGTGTAACGGAGAGCGGTCAGAAGAAAGGAGGGGGTGTGGCGGTCTATGTGAATGAACGATGGTGCCACCCGGCCAACGTGCACGTGAAGGAGTAGCTATGCACGCGGGACCTGGAGCTGCTCGCGGTGAGCACGCGGCCATATTATCTACCGAGGGAGTTTTCACACGTGATTGTGTTTTGCGTGTACATTCCACCCTCGGCTGATGCGGCGGCCGCATGTGAGCGTCTCCACAGCGCTGTCAATCAGACACAGACTCGTCACCCCCGCGCCATGATTCTGATCAGCGGGGACTTTAACCACGCCCCTCTCTCCGCCTCTGTCCCGACGTTCACGCAATACGTGAAGTGCACCACAAGAGACAATAAAACTCTGGACTTGCTGTATGCTAACGTGAAGGACGCTTACAGCTCCATCCCCCCTCCCCCCATTGGGACGCTCAGACCACAACCTGGTCTATCTGCTCCCCCAATACACACCCAGGGTGCGAAAGGAACCTGTGCAGAAGAGGTCTGTGAAAGTGTGGACCGAGGAGACCAATGAGAGGCTTAGGGACTGTTTCCAGACCACAGACTGGAGCATGCTCTTGACTCCTTTGGTGATGACATCAACGGCCTCACACACTGCATCACCGACTACATGAACTTCTGCGTGGACAGCACTGTGCCAACACGGAGGGTACGGTGCTTCTCCAACAACCACCCATGGGTCACCCCTGAGCTGAAAGTCCTCCTGAACCAGAAAAAGAGGGCTTTCATCTCGGGGGATAGAGAGGAGCAGAAGAAGGTCCAGCGTGAGCTCCAGTGGAGGATCAGGAGGGCCAAGAAGGACTATGGAAGAAGATGGAGGAGAAGCTGGCTCAGAACAACGTGCGGGACGTCTGGAGAGGACTAAAGACCATGTCTGGATTTGGGCAGAGTGTCAGAGGGACAGCTGATGTTGACCAGCGCTGGGCGGATGAATTAAACTGTTACTTCAACAGGTTTGATCCCCCCCCCCCCCTCCCCCTCTGCCCCCTCCTCTCTTCACACGTCTCCAGACCAGCAGACACCTCCCCCCTCCCTAGGCCAACTTCACTTGACTGCTACAGCCCGACAGACACATCCCCCTCCCTCTGCAGCCCACCCCAGCCCCCCCTCTCCCTCACATCAGACCAGGTGAGGAGACAGCTGAGGCGACTAAATCAGAGGAAATCTGAAGGACCAGATGGCATCAGTCCCAGGCTGCTGAGGACCTGTGCAGACCAGCTCTGTGAGGTACTATGCTACCTGTACAACCTGAGCCTCAGCCTGGAGAAGGTTCCCATCCTGTGGAAGACCTCCTGTGTGGTTCCGGTTCCCAAAACAGCTCAAGCGAAGGAACCAGCCCACTACAGACCTGTCGCCCTGTCCTCCCACCTTATGAAGACCATGGAAAGGCTCCTCCTCGAACACCTCCGCTCTATGGTGAGCCCCACCCTAGACCCGCTGCAGTTTGCCGATAGGCCAACATCGGGGTAGAAGACGCCGTCATCTACCTTCTGCAGCGGGCACTCACCCGCCTGGAGATCGCTGGCAGCGCTGTGAGGGTCATCTTCTTTGACTTCTCCAGCGTCTTCAACACCATCAGGCCAGCGCTTCTGCGGGGGAAGCTGGAGGACGTGGGAGTGGACGGGCATCTTGCTGCCTGGATTATCGACTACCTTACTAACCGTCCACAGTATGTGTGGCTGCGCGGCTGTAAGTCAAAGGTGGCAGTCTGCAAGGCACCGTCCTCTCACCCTTCCTTTTCAACATTTATACCTCGGACTTCATCTATAGCACAGACAGCTGCCACCTCCAGAAGTTCTCGGACGACTCCGCCATCGTGGGCCGTGTGTCAGAGTGGAACGAGCAGGAGTACCGGTCGGTCATCGTTGACTTCGTGGACTAGTGTGAGCGCAACCACTTGTGCTTGAACACTAGGAAGACGAAGGAGATGGTGGTCGACTTCAGAAGAAGCACTCTAACACACACACACACACACACACACACACACACACACACACACACACACACACACACACACACACACTCACTAGTGAACGTCCAGGGATAGGACATTGAGACAGTGGACAGTTTCAAATACCTGGGCGTTCACCTTAACAATAAACTGGACTGGTCCCACAACACCAACGCCCTGGACAAGAAGGGCCAGAGTCGCCTCCATCTTCTCAGGAGACTTAGGTCCTTCGGAGTATGCAGACCTCTGCTCAGGACTTTTTATGACTCTGTGGTAGCCTCTGCAATCCTCTACGCTGCCATCTGCTGGGCCCCGAGCAGCACAGAGCGGGACAGAAAGAGACTGAACAAGCTGGTCAGGAGGGCCAGCTCTGTCCTAGGCTGTCCACTGGACTCTGTGGAGGAGGTGAGTGAGAGGAGGATGGTAGCAAAGCTCACATCCATCATGGTCAACAGCTCTCACCCACTGCACCAGACTGTAGAGAAGCTGAGTAGCTCCTTCAGTGGACGACTGAGACATCCTCAGTGCAGGAAGGAGCTGATCCAAAGGTTGGGGGTTCGAGTCCCACTCTCCACAAAGTTGTCACTGTGCCCCCCAGTGCAGCTAACTGGGTTATTAAAGGCGGGCCATGTCTCTCACTGTCTATGGTGAGAGGCATGTAAAAGAACCATTGCTGACTTTCGTAAAGAGTGGGCTGCAAAGTCGTCAGCGTGTTTCTGTCCCTTGCTAAAAGGGTTGTGACAGGAAGGGCATCCGACATAAAAACTTATGCCAAAATCAAACGTGCGAATCAGATGATTCGCTGTGGCGACTCCCGAGTAAAAAGGGAAAAAGCCGAAAGGAAGTCAGACATCTATTTATTTATTTACTTATATAATATATATGTATGTGTGTATGTTTGCATTTGTATCTATTTTTGCACCCCCCACTGATGGTACCTCAAGAGCCTATAACAGTGAATTTCTCCGTTGTGAGATTAATAAAGCTGTATCTTATCTTATCTTATCTTGGTGCTCTATATAAAGGGCGTATCCGCATAATTTATGCCTCCAAAAAGCCGTTCTGTTAAAAAATATGCATACCGGTTATGCCTACAAAAATCACAATACGTATTAACAATGAAAATTAGGCGTACGTACATATTTATTCATAATGAACATATCACGCAAGGCATAGCTGAAACATGGGAGATGTTGGCATTGGCAAATCTGTGCAAAAGGCAGCTACTCTTACTGTTGCTGTCGTGATACCTATTAAGCCACTGGCATGGCTTACAAAATTATGGCCAACAGCCGGGAAATTACATCTTTTTTCAGACCTTAAATTCCAGTTGGCGCAAGAAATAGTTCTCCCGCTGGTAGATAGAAATATTAGCAATATTGTTGATGACTGTGAAGACAGTACCAATCTCAACAAAAAGACATACAGAAAATGTCATAGACGCAATGCAAGCTCAGTGGGTAAAGAGTTACCCATGGCTTGTAATTCATGAATAGGGCAGTGGAGACGTGTCGTCCCAATAATCAGAAAATCAATTCACAATTATTTTGCAAAACCTGTAAGAAAACTAATGTTATGGCCACTGTCGGTTCTTCAAATATACACATTTCAAAAACGCATGAGAACATAACTGAACACAAAAACAATGTCAGACTTGTCTTAAACGTGAAGTGTGAAAGTAAAACTGAACCAGACGAGATCTATGTTCAACACAGATCAAAGCAAGGATGAGCCCTCAGAACTAACTGTAAGTCAGACTGAGGTAGCACTATTTAGAACAGTTTATTAAATAAGTATATTTACAGAGTCTGGACATTACAAAATACATGTATTACTCATTTGTAAGAGAAATGGTTTCTTTGCTTCAGTTTTACATGGTATGCTTTATGACTAACTTGTCATATAACTATATACTGTATGTTCTTAATAATCCAAGATCTCAGAAGATACAAGTGGTTAATTTTATTGCTCCAGTTTAAGAATTCTTGTACACATATTTAACAAAAGAATAAATACAGCAAAACAACATAGATTGTAAATTATTATCATATTTAGGTAATGTGATTGCTAAAACATACGCTGCTACTTATGCAATTTACAAACTTACTTACAGAACTCTACCATACAGAGTAATCGGAAGTTTAATACTATTGTTTTCTGCTGAAGAGATATGTTGTCATGGGATTTACAGTGATGGTAACTGCTTACAATCATTTAATGCAAGACAGGGATGGTGAAGTGTTCAGTCCCAATTATAAGTTGGTATTGCTCTGGAAAATTTTTGAGGAATGTAGTACTGCAACTAAAAAATATTTATCTGGACCACTGCTGTCTCGCTAGCACTCCACACAGCAATAGCTCACTTTATGCTGGTTCCAAGCCCGGTGAAATGCAGAGGGTTGCGATAGGAAGGGTATCCGGCGTAAAACTTTTGCCAAAATACAAAATGTAAACCGGAAAGACTAAACTCATACCGGATCGGTCGAGGCCCAGGTTAACAGCGACCGCCATCAGTGCTGTCAACCAACAGGGTGCTGGTGGAAATTGGACTACTGTTGGTCAAAGACGTCAAAGAAGGAGAGGTGGGAGGTTGTTTACAAATGCCTTAGTCTAGCTTCCACTATTCTTTCCCATAACTTCATCGTATGGCTCATCAATTTTATCCCTCTGTAGTTGCCACAACTCTGCACGTCTCCTTTCTTCTTAAAAATGGGCACCATCACACTTGTCCTCCATTCCTCTGGCATCCTCTCACTCTCTAAGACCTCTCTTGTCAGAAAATCTACTGCTACCTCTCCTAGACACTTCCATACCTCCACAGGTATATCATCAGGACCAACTGCCTTTCCACTCTTCATCCTCTTCAGTGCCCTCCTCACTTCACCCTTACTGATCTTTGCTACTTCCTGGTCCTCAACAGTCACCTCTTTACTCTTTTTTCTCTCTCATTTTCCTCATTCATCAGCTCTTCAAAGTACTCTTTCCATCTTCCCAGCACACTTCTGTCATCAGTCAATACATTTCCCTCTCTGTCCTTTATCAATCTAACTTGCTGCACGTCCTTCCCATCTCTATCTCTCTGCTGTGCCAACCTGTATAGATCATTTTCTCCCTCCTTATTGTCCAACCTAACATACAAGTCATCATATGCTCTCTGTTTGGCTTTAGCCACTGCTACTTTCGCCTTACGCTGTGTCTCCCTGTACTCCTGTTTGCTCTCTTCCGTCCTCTCAATGTCCCACTTCTTCTTAGCTAACCTCTTCCTTAGTACACACTCCTGTACTTCCTCATTCCACCACCAAGTCTCCTTATCTCCTCTCCTTCCAGAGGACACACCATGTACTCTCCTACCTGTCTTCCTGATCACATTAGCTGTAGTTTTCCAGTCATCTGGAAGCACTTTCTGACCACCCAAAGCCTGTTTCAACTCCTCCTTGAAGAGAACACGGCACTCTTCCCTTTTCCAACTTTCTCTTCTGCTCTGCCTTTGCCTTCTTCACCTTCCTCACCATCAGCGTCATCCTGCACACTACCATCCTATGCTGTTTGGCAACACTCTCACCCACTATTACTTTGCAGTCACTGATTTCCTTCAAATTACATCGCCAACACAAGATGTCGTCTACCAGTGTGCTCCTACCTCTGCTTTTATGAGTCATCCTATGCTCCTGTCTCTTCTGGAAGAAAGTATTCACCACAGCCATTTCCATCCTTTTTGCAAAATCGATCAACAGCTGTCCTTCTGTGTTCCTGTCCTGGATACCAAACCTGCCCATCACTTCCTCGTTGCCTGCACCAACATGTCCATTGAAATCTGCACCAATTTCTTTCACCTCTGGGGGTACTCTGCATCACTTCATCTAACTCACTCCAGAATCTCTCCTTCTCTTCTAGCTCACATCCTGCCTGTGGGGCACAAGCACTGACAACTTTGAACATCACACCTTCAATTTCTAACTTGAAACTCATCACTCTGTCTGACACTCTTTTCACTTCTAGAACATTCCTGACAAATCCCTCCTTCAGGATGACTCCTACTCCATTTCTCTTCCCATCCACACCGTGATGAAACAGCTTATACACTGCTCCGAAGCTTCGAGCCTTGCTACCTTTCCACCTGGTCTCCTGAACACACAGTATGTCCACCTTCCTCCTCTGCATCATGTCAACCAGCTCTCTACTTTTTCCTTTCACAGTTACAACATTCAAAGTCCCTACTCTCAGTCCTACACTCATGCCTTTCCTCTTCTCTCTCTGCCTATGGACACGCCTCCTGCCTCTCCTTCTACGACCAACAGTAGTCCAATTTCCACCAGCACCATGTTGGTTAACAGCACTGATGGCGGTCGTTGTTAACCCGGGCCGCGACCGATCTGGTACGTTATTCTTATTACTGACTCGCATTTTTATATGTGGCATTGGTTTTACATCGGATGCCCTTCCTGACACAACCCTTTGCATTTATCCATGCTTGGGACCAGCGTAAGGAAGAGACACTGAATTGTGCCCCCCCTTACGGCTGCATTGTCTACCAGATCGAGACATAATATACGCTATCCGGGTCCAGAAGAGGACCGGCCGCATCTCAACTGGGCCCACACACCTGGGAAATGGACTGCTTGTACCGCTTCCTTCTTGAAAGCGGTACAGAAACATCAAGACCAGCACAACCGGACTCAAAAACAGTTTTTACCCCAGAGTGGTGAATGCCATCACCCTCAACCCTGTGCAAGGTCACACATACACATATGCACTAACTCACACATACTCTTACACAGATATCAGTTCTTTGCAAAAGTACACTGAATCCACAAACTCTATGACTGTACTGCACAATCGCATTTTACTTCATTTACATTCTAGTTTATCCATTTATACTTTAGTCTATCCACCTTGCTGCTACGGTTTATTTATTGCATTTCAAGCACCTTAATGTACATTGTATATCTCCTGTGTTCAGTTCTCTTTCTATTTTATTTTCTATTTTTATTGATTTTAAGTTAACATACAGAATTACTTGTGTATATTCTGCTCTTACAGCATTAACAGCAGTTTGTCTCGTTTGAACCTTTTAATTCTGAGAGCAATTTCATTGTGTGTGTGAAGATTACGACAATACAGTAGGCCCTCGACATTCGCAGGGGTTCGGTTCCGAGCCCCCCTGAACCCCATGTATCACGTCACATGCGCGAATGAGCAGCCGGAAGTAAAACACCATGTATCTATTACATGCGCTAAAATATGCTTCTTAAACATTATATAGGCAGTCTTACTCATTAATACAGTATTAATGTAGTAAAATATAGTAATGATTAAGAAAAACTTTTCAATTTTTACTGATGATAAAATATAAACATTATACAGTATATACTGTTGTAAAGCACTCGTTTTAAAGTCTTTTTCAATTAATATTCCAGTACAGTACCTACGTTAATTCTTAGAATGTTTGTGCGTGAGATTTTATGTTCTGTAGCATGTTTAACAAATGATAACAAAAGGATAAACTTTATTATGCTTCATGTCCTTTTACACTGAACTTGGAGTGACGTCTCCAAGATGGCGCTGCCTAGAGGGCAACGTCGTGGAGTTCTCAGTGTCAAATTATTTCTTTGTCTGTTTTAATTTGTTTTATTTGTTCATTCATGTTTTGCACTATGCTCGTGTATGATCGGTTGACCCTACTACAGCTATGTGCACGCAAGATAGAAGATGTTCTATCTTTTATCGGTTACCGGCTAATCCCAGGCGGAGTTCTCAGAGGCTTGGTTAGCACTTCCGGCCATACTACTTGAAAATGTTCAGTCCCTGCGAAACAAGATGGACGCGCTTCATGCTCAGATTGCAGCGCAGAGGGATCTACAGGACTGTGTTTCTGTGAAACATGGCTCAAGGAGAGTACACCCAATGAGGCGATTGCTCCAGCTGGCTACACGGCCTTCATCCCCTGCAACCCCAACCCCAAGTCGCCGTTCGGCCCCTTCCCGCATGGGCTTATTGCTAGCTGGGATGCAGCTCGCATTGAGCTACCTACCATAGCATATTAGCTCTGCTAACCGCATCCCGGCTAACAAGCCCAGTTCAGCGTGCTTAGTTATACATGCCCAAAGATACTCCAATCTTTTAGCTGTAGTAGAGTCGACCGGTCATAGATGAGCATAGAGCAAAACATGAACAAATAAAACAAATTAAAATAAAGAAAGAAACAATTTGACCCTGAGAACTCCGTGACGTCGCCCTCTGGGCAGCGTCATCTTGGAGATGTCACTCCAAGTTCAATGTAAAAGGACATGAAGAGTACTGTGATAAAGTTTATCCTTTTGGTATCGTTTGTTAAACATGCTACAGAACATAAAATCTCACGCATAAACATGAACTTAGGTACTGTACTGGAATAATAATTGAAAAAAATTTTCATACAACAGTTCAGAGAAAACCGTTGTTTCTCAGGAGAAAGTCTTATATCTTCAGAAGCGACATCCAGCATTTTCTATCGCTTAGCCAGAGAAGACGCGTAGCGTTTGAGTGGTATTATAGAGCTTAACTGGTAATTAAAACAGACACAAAAAAAGAGGCTCATTGACAACTTGTGTGCGAATGAGGAAAAAGTGGCGGGGTATCAGTTCAACCAATCAGGAGAAAGGAGGGCAGCCATTGGCTGAATTTGAATCACGTGCCGGTTGCTCGGCAGTCAGCGAATACTCAAACCGTGGATGCAAAACCGCGAATAGTCAAGGGCCTACTGTAAAAATTCTTTAACATTGTGGCCGTTTATGCCACACTCATCTTGACTGCCATAATTACACATATTTCGAACGTACCACATAGATGTCATTATTGAATACAAGAGAGAGATTATATAGCTATTGTAAAATAAATATACAGTATAACATGATTTTTTAAATCAAAACCTTTTTGGACGATCCCCTTGTGAATAAATCAGTTAATTTTGGCAATATATCCCATGTACTTTGTTATCATTTAGGTGTCATCTAAAAAGTCATCATCATCGTCCTCCTCTAAATCCAGCGTCGGGTCACGAGGGTAGCAGCCTTAGCAAGGATGTCCAGGCGTCGCTCTCCCCAGCCACTTAGTACAGCTTTTCTGGTGGCACACTGAGGAGTACCTAGAGCAAATGAGAGACATAGTCCCTGCAGCGTGTTCTGGGTCAACCAAAGGGTCTTTTCTCGTTTGGACATGCCCAAAACAAGACACCTGGGAGGCGTTCTAGAGGCATTCTAACCACATGTCCAAGCTGTCTCAACTTGCTCCTCCAAATGTGGAGGAGCAGCAGTTCTACTCCGAGCTCCGGCCGAATGGCTGAGCTTCTCACCCTATCTCAAAGGGAGAGCCCAGCCACCCTGCAAAGCAAGATTATTTCAGCTGCTTGTATCGTGATCTTGTTCTTTCGGTCACTACCCAAAGCTCATGACCACAGGTGAGGGTTGGAATGTTGACTGGTAAATTGAGAGCTTCGCTCAGCTCCACCTTCACCACCACGTACCGGTACAAGCTCCGCTTTACATCAGAGGCTGCAGCACTCCGCCTCTCGATCTCCCACTCCATTCTTCCTTCATTCATGAACAAAACCCCTAGATACTCGAACTCCTCCACTTTGAGCAGGATCTCATTCCAGACCCGAAGGGTGCATTTCACCCTTTCTTGGCTGAGAACCATGGCCTCGGACTTGGAGGTGTCGATTCTCACTCCGGCCGCTTCGCACTCAGCTGCAAATCACTCAAATGAGAGCAAGAGATCCTGGATTGATGAGGCCAAAAGGACATCATAGTCTTAAAAAAGCAGTGATGAAATGCTATGGCCACCCAACCAGAGACCCGCAACGCTGTGGCTGCGCCTAAAAATTCTGTCCATAAAACTTATGAACAGAATCCACTCTTTGAATTGCCACCTTATCATGGTGGAGGGGTTTGCGTGTCCAAATGATCCTAGGAGCGATGTTGTCGAGGGCATTATGCCCCTGGTAGGTTCTTCCAAGCAAAACGTCCTTGGTGAAGGTCACAGTTTCCCTTGCCCAGACGAGGGTCATCGGGGTCTACCTTGGAGTCAGGCCTGCAGTAGGGGCTCGCAGGCAAGTACCTGGTGGTCAGGCTTCTGCCCATGAAGTCTGGCTGGGCCCAGTCTGAAAAGGAGACATGGGTCCGCCCTCCCATGAACCACCACCTGTGGGAAGGCTTATAGGGGCCAGGTGCCTTGTGAGTTGAGTGGCAGCTGAAGGCATGTGTTCTGTTGGACTAATCCTCAGCTACTGATTCTGACTCTTGGGACATGGAATGATACCTCTATGGTGGGGAAGGAGCCTGAGCTGGTGCGGAAAGTTGAGAGATACTGACTAGATATCGTCAAACTCACCTCAACGCATACCTCGAGTTGTGGAACCACCCATCTTGAGAACGGCTAGATCTGATTCCATTCTGGAGTTGTTCATGGTGAGAGGCAGCGAGCCGGTCTGGGCATCTGTGTTGCCCCATGACTCATTGCCCACATGTTGGGGTTCTCCCTGGTTGACAAAAGGGTAGCTTCCCTCCACCTTTTTGTGGCGGGGATGAGTCCTGAATGTTTGTGCTTATGCACCAACTGACAGTTCAGAGTACTGACCCTTTTTGAAGTCTTTGGGAAGTGTGCTAGAAAACGCTCCCCTGGGGACTAACTCGTCCTGGGAGACTTCAACACCCATGTGGGCAACGAAAGTGTGCCCTGGAAGGGTGTGATCAGTAGGTACAACCTCTACAGGCTGAACCCAAATGGTGTTTTGTTGTTTGACTACTATGCTCGTCACAGTTTCTCCATCATAAACACCATGTTCGAACATAAGGGTGTCCTTAAGTGCACTTGGCACCAGGACACCCTAGGCAGCAGTAGGATGATGAATTTTGTAGTCATGTTACCCAACTTGCGGCCGCATGTTCAGGACACTTGGGTGAAGAGAGGAGCTGAGCTATCAATCGGTCACCACCTAATGGTGAGCTGACTCCAATGACGAGGAAGGCTGCACACCAGACCTGGCAGGTCCAAGTGTGTAGTTAGGGTCTCCTGGGAACATCTGGTGGAGTCTCCTCTCAGAGGGGCCTTTAACTCAAGCTACAACTACATTCTGAAGGAGTAGCAGGACATGGAATCCAAATAGGCCATGTTTTGTACCTCCATTGTTAAGGTGGCAGCCCATAGCTGTGACCAGAAGGTCATCAGTGCCTGTCGTGGCAGTAACCCCGGAACCCGATGGTAAACACCGGCAATGTTCAGTGAGGAGAAAAGGTTCTGGACCACCATCCAACACCTCAGGAGGAGGAGCAGTTCACCACAAATACTGTTTACAATAGAAGTGGGGAGCTGCTCACCATGACTGGGGATGTTGTCAAGAGGTGGTAATAATACTTCGATGATTTCATTCCCCCAACACGCTCTCCATAGAAGAGGAAGACCCTGGGGGTTTGGGTGGGGTCAATCCATCACTGGGGCTGTGGTTGCGGAGGTAGTCAAAAAAGTCCTCGGTGGTTGGGCTTTGGTGGTAAATAAGATCCGCCCTTGAATATCTCAGGGCACTGAATGTTGTAGGATTGTCTTTGTCGACACGCCTGTGCAATGCACGGTCATTGGAGGTTATACCTTTGGATGGGCAAAGCGGGGTGTCCCTCTTTTTAAAAAGAGGGGCCAGAGGGTGTGTTCCAATTATCATGGACTCACACTCCTCAACCTACTCGGGAAAGTCTATACAGGGGTACTGGAGAAGAGAACCTGATTGATGGTTGAACCTCAGATTCAGGAGGAACACTGTGGTTTTCGTCCTAGCCGTGGCACTCTCACCCAACTCCATACATTCTACAGGATCCTGTCGAGGGCATACGAGTCTGCCCAATTGGGCCTCATATGTTTTGTGGATTTTCAGAATGCCTTCAACCCTGTCCCTCAGGCTATCTTGTGGGGTGCACTCCGGGAGTATAGTACACTGGACCTTTTGCTACGGGTCATTCGATCCCTGTGTCACCGGAGCAAAACCCGCATTGGTAACAACAGGTCGAATTGTTCCAAGGCTGTCCTTTGTCACCGATTCTGTACACTTGTAAAGTGTATTACATCGATTGTATTAAATCATGTAAATCTTTGCCATCTCAATCATTATTTTGAAACTTTATTCAACCATGGGTAAGTGACCATGACCTACTTTTTTCTATAAGGGTGATTTTCACCATAACGGGCAAAAAAAGGGTAAATAACATTTTTTAATTTTTTTTGGTCTCGACTTTTTAAAATACAGTCGGCCCCCAATTTACGAAGACTCCTTTGTACGAAATCCCCGGATTACGAAAAACATTTTCTTGAGTTTCTGTCCCCGAAATACGAAACAACCCCCTCTTACGAAAAGAAATTCAAAATTCAAACGCGGCAATCAAAATTTCACACGACGTGTGAGTTGCTCTCTCATTGGCTGTCTCTCAACATCCCGCCCCGCTGGCCTCCCAGATGGAGACAGAAGGAAGCTTCACTCTTTAGTTTTTAGTTTAGTTTTTTAAGTTGTTTTAATGCAGTAAATGTTTAATAAATGTGGGCGCATTTGAGCTCATCTGGAATTCCGATCCCTCAAGGAATCAAATTAAAGTTGAGTTTGTCAAGCAGGGAATGCGCTTTGAATTCACATCTTGTGGGCGTGGCCCGCAGCGCACGCACAAGGGAGAGACAGAGACAGAGAGAGAGAGGGAGAGAGAGCGAGAGAGAGAGGATAACTCTTTAGTATTTAGTTTAGTTTTTTAAGTTGTTTTAATTCAATGTTTAATAAATGTGGGTGAATTTGAGCATATCTGGCATCCCAATCCCTCAAGGAATCAAATTAAAGTTGAGTTTGTCAAGAAGGGAATGCGCTTTAAATTCACGTCTTGTGGGCGTAGCCCACAGTGCGTGTACGAGAGAGAGAAAGAGAGAGAGAGAGAGAGAGAGAGAGAGAGAGAGAGAAGGAAGGAATAACGCTTTAGTTTTTAGTTTAGTTTGTTAAGTTGTTTTAATTCAATATATGGTCAAGCAAGGAATGCGTTTTGAATTCATGCCTTGTGGGCATGGCGAGAGAGAGAGAGAGAGAGAGAGAGAGAGAAGGAATGAATGATGCTTTAATTTTTTTTAAGTTGTTTAATTCAGTAAATGTTTAATAAATGTGGGCGCATTTGAGCTCATCTGGAATTCCGATCCCTCAAGGAATCAAATTACAGTTGAGTTTGTCAAGCAGGGAATGCACTTTGAATTCCACGTCTTTTGACAGAGAGGTGTGTGTGTGTCAATCAAAATGTTTAATAATGGTTTGATGAATAAATATGTTAATAAAATGGTTTAATATGTTAATACAATGGTTTAATGGTTTATTAAATAATTTTCTTTTACTTTTAACACATATTTCATACAAAATTGGTATACTTTTATCATTTTTAAAGGGTTTGTGGGGTTTATCCAGTCCAAGGACTGGAGACTTGGAACGAATTAGGCGTTTAACATGTAAGATGTGACCCCTCCTTCAAAATCTCCGCAATACGAAAAGGGCTCTGGAATGGATTAATTTCGTAAATTGGGGGCCAACTGTATATATTACTCATACAAATACATTATGTTCCTGAAATATTTCTGAGAGTAACAAAGATAGCATTTAATTTTCAAATTAAATAAAGAAAAGTCCATGTTTGAGCTAGTGTCTTTACCGTTAAGCCAATATCGGTAAAGAAACAACGGTAAAGACCATATCGTGAATCACTCACAGGAAAGACCCAGTAGAAAAGGTATTACTGTCATACCATCTCCAAGAAAGTTTACAAGTTCATATTGACAGTATAATTTAGGTTCTAGTATAATTATGCAATACATAAGTTTCAGATTTGAAAAGATTCTGGGATACTTTTGTGAGATCTGTTGAACAAACATTAAAGACAAAAAGATATGGATACTGAAGTACAGTGATACCTCTGCTCACGAACATAATTGGTTCCCAGAAAGTGTGTGTAAGGCGAAAAGTTCGTCTTCCGAACATTTATTTCCCATAAGAAACCATTAAAATGAGAATAATCCGTTCCCAGGTCCCCATAAAACATAATTTTCTACTAAATAAGCCTTAAAACTACACAAAAATATACCTTATTTTATGTATAATAAATGTGCTATTGTATTGTAATTAAAGAAATAAACTGTACTGTATAATAAAGTCGTTTTATTTACCTTTGTGATGGTAGTTGATGGCTTGATGGAATGGAGTGGGAGGAGGAGGGAGGGAGGGACTTACTGTTTGGAAGGAGAGTTTGGAAACGCCTACTGTTTGGAAACACCCTTAGCCACACACGCACCCTTAATAGCTTCCTTGTTCTTAAGGATGGGAGCAATGGTAGACTTAGCGTACTGGTACTGGGACGCTGAGTCACACAAACGCACACCTCGTTCGTGTTTTTCAATGATCTCTGCCTGTGGTGGGGTCTTTTTCGGTCCCATAATAGCAAAAGTACACTCAATATGGTCCAAAATGTCTATCAAACACAAACCACTTCCGCACTCAAAGAAAGGGGGTGACGAACTGTGACGCCATGAGTGTGCGTCAGCTTCTCGTGGCCGCCACCGTGGCGCTGTTCGACCGCGTGGTTTGATTTGTCCACCGAAAACTAGTTCGTCAGCAGAGACTATATGCTTGCAAATTTAATGTTCTTGAGGCGAAAAGTTCGTGAGCTTAAGCGTTCGTCAGCGGAGGTTTTACTGTATAAACAGAAACTTTATTTTTTCAAAATTATAATGATTGTTTTCATTCTCATATAGATTATGATTAAATTTTCATACGAACATAAAAGGTATAATCAATCTACTAGAAATGATTGGCACAATGACAGTCCAGTCTATTGCACAAGATGACGGACAATGGAAGTACAATGTTTTGGCACAAAACAAACATTTTATGTCCGATGCAGCCTGAAAGCATTTATGAGAATTTGTACAGGTTACATGTTATATGTGGCAAATTTGGCTGATCTACATCTATAATAAAATTTACATTTTTTATATTTATTTTGAGCCTTTGATGAAATAAAGTAAAAGCACTATATACACTATTATAAATTCTGTCTCAGTTGTTATACAGACTTACGTTCATCCATTTTACGTTTTTTTTTTTTTTTTCGATTTTACGTGCCCCCCCCCCAAAAAAAAATAGTCAAATTTTGAGTTTAGACGTACCTACGTAGTACGCTGACGTAATGACGCAATGACACTGCGTCCATTGTTTACAAAAGACAGACTGAGTACCCCTCCTTCCCAGTTGTTATATTTTTTTATATATATGTATATGTATATGTATATGTATATGTATATATCAGTTATATAGTGTTACCCTTGTGTTAAGACGTCGTCTCTGTGATCTGTGTTTACACTGTTTTGTGGACTTTTGTAACCCTAAGCAAATATGGTTGGTCAGAAGCATAAGCCTACTAGCATGGGTGCAAGTCTCATACACAGAGATGAATAAACTATCTGCTCGGATCGGCGTGATCTACCATGCATACTCAGTTAAGCAAAGAGAGTTGTAATATGAATGAAAATCCGAATCCAGGAAAGAGCTCTCCGCTCTGCTGGCTCCACATCAGTGCAGGCTGTGTTCTAAACAAGTTCAACGGCACCCTTGTGCACTTGAAAGACCGGAAGTCCATATAACCCATAGCAAGTACACTACTTTCAGTATTGAGCGCTTCACATATTGTAAGCTTGATTAGCTGTTTTAAGCTTAATGTAAAGTGATTTGGTATAAATAAGTGACTTATTTGAAATTAATGTTGATATTATTTGATATATTTGATATTTCATTTTACAATGTTGTTTATAATAATTGATTTAGGGTTGTTTTATGAGACACAGGAATGGTATTTATGGATGTATAGTACAGTATGAGCGTCATATGTCACACGTCACAGTAACAACTTACCTTCACTTTCAACTTACGTTCAACCGTCCAGAACCAATTAAAAACGTAAGTCAGTGAGCGTCTGTACTATGTATATACTGGTTTTACAATGTAATATAATTTGTTAATGTAAATTCATCATTGCCTTGTCATTTTCTTATAAAAATAATATTAATTACGTTCAGCCAAAATATATATATTGCAATGCTTATAGAAGTAAAATTATGGAATGGCTCTATATTCAAATGTCTATTCCATTATGTATGCTGTCTCTACCATTGTACTTTGTTTATTTTTTTATCATTTAAGACAGAATACTGCTCTCATATCTTAATAAATTTGTTTTTATAGTTTATTTACATCAGTTCATATATTTACTACTTCCAGCTTTGAAACGATGCTTAGTTAAATGAAATTGAGAACATTTTATAGTCTTGAAGTGATGTGTTTCAAGTGATTAAGTGAAATTGAGAATATTTTTCTAAAAATGTCTTTAGCGTTACACTATATACAGAGTAAAGTTTAATGGTGAAGACATGAAAGTATAACAGTAAAGCCACTGCTTGGTTTTGCACAGTGTGTGCAATTCCTATATAAAATGTATTTGCAAATATTAATTGAAATACCGATTGAAACAATGAAAAAAGTTCCTTCAACAGTTTCCCTTGTTTGTGAAGAACTTTATGACACGTATGGTAAAAATAGACAATAAGTGTAATATTAAAAAAGGTGCTGAGCCACTCCACTTTGTGTCTCTTTCTAGTTTATCACATGGTTAAAACAACCTTGACCTTAATGTGAGATGTTACATCTATTGTTAAAGTGACAAACTAGTCCAGAATGCTAGTTTCAAGCAAAAACGTAACAGTAAAGACAGTTATTTGAGATGAAAAACACGACAAAAAGTACTGTGTAACTTTTTTCCAGCCACCTGTTTTCTGGTAATAATTGAGAGGGTTTTGTGAAATGTTGTGCACCATTTTAGACTCTTGAACTGATATGTTGTAATAAACTTGATTTGGGGTATTTCGATTCCAAAAATAACAGTAACAGGGTGGACAATTTAAGAATAAACCTGTATGTGTAACATAAACTGATCATCCATTATCACTATAAATATTATCCCATGTAAGGAATATACAAATCAGTTATTTCCATAAACATATATTTTGCAATATATAGCTTCTTTTAATAAATATGGCTGATGCAATGTCATTTTTTGAAAACAGCCCATAACAAGGCTAATGATAAACATTTATGATTTTGAGCAGGCCAGGACCTAAGCTAAAAAATAATATACAATTTACCCATATTCGATCTACTTTTAAAAATCAACAAAAACTGGCCATTTCAAGGAAACCTCTTGTTCCTCTGTGTGTTTTCCACCTTCTCATGTTTTACAAAGCCTACAATATTGTCCATATTTACCTAAAATCTAATCATTTTGAACTGTGAATGGTGCAGATTGGTTTAGCGTGTAAACTAGTCTTCATTCTTGCAGCTAAGCCCCTCACCTTCGTTGCTAGTTTGTTAAGTATCAACCAAACTCAGGACCAGGAATGATAAAAAATAATAATATAAAAATAAACCATTTTAGTTTGCTTATCTTATGTTCCTTGGGGGTATATACAAAACCATTTATTTACCTCAGGCTTGCTGAAAGAGGTGTTCAGTCCAGCATCTATATTCAGGCTGTGCAACACAAAACAGGATTGCAAAACAAGCTAATGATATTTTCAATATTTATTAAAATTAGATTATTTTGAACAGTGGTAATTGGTTCAGCATATAAACTAGCCCGCTTGGAATAATAAAAGATCAGAAATAATAATAATAATAATAACAATAATAATAATAATAATCATAATAATAATAAGGGGCAGTGGTGGCCCGGCAGTTGGGTGCTGGATTACTAATGCCAAGCTTGGGGGTTCAAATCCCACTAGCAGCGGGTTGTCTCTGCTGTTCCCCCAGTGCAGCTAACTGGGTTATCAAAGGCCACCCATGTGTCTCACTGCCAATGGTGAGAGCATGTAAAAGTCCCTGCATATGGCCTAGTGAGTTGTTCGGGTGTAAATGCCCTCGCCCAGAGTAGTCGGAGATGGTTGCCATCCTCCCCACCACCCTAATTAGGATTAAGGGGTTCAAAGAATTAAATAATAATAATAATAATAATAATAATAATAATAATAATAATAATAACAATAGTAATGTAGGCTGCTCCTGAGGAACCATACCTTACTGATACAAAGTCTGTTTTAATCCAATGAAAAGCATTTTAAATCTCCACTTATTAACAATATATATAGAAAAGTTTCTCTGTTATTAATGCATATGCAAATTATCTGTGTTCAATTCCCATCATACCTGCTGTGTTGTATAATACAGTGTAGAGGAGTAGTAAATTGGACCTTATTATGTAAGCTGTACTGAGTTCTTTCTACTTGGACAGTTTATCTTTTTTTTTGTGTTGTTGTTGTTGTTGTTGTTGTTGTTGTTGTTATTAGACTCAGTACAGAGTGAGAAGACGGGGTCCGTGTGTAAATTAAAAAATAACGGTCAGTTATTTCACCTCACACGTTCACTGTCCAATTTCTTACCTTCCACGAATTTGTTTACCGTCACTCCCCTCATGTCTCCTCGTTCTCCGTCACTTTTCATCTTCTCTTCAGTCCTGCAAATACCTGTTGTTGTTTTTTGTTGTTGTTGTTGTTGTTTTGTTTCGTTTTGTTTTTTTTTACAAGGAAAAGTTTCTTTCCTTCCAATCTCTCCTCAGAACATCCTCTTGAACACTAAACAGCTCTCGGCGTCACCAAGCCTCTTCTCCTCAGCGCGAGCACAGTGAAGAAGCGCGGGTGTTGTGCAGGTGTGAGTGACAGCACGCGCCCCCCGAGTGTAAGGCAAACAAAGGGCTGCGTCTCAAACCACATTCTCCCTCACAGAAAAAGTGTGCAGGCAGCAAAAATCTGACCACTGACACTTGCACTTTAGAGTAGGTCAGTACGTGATTGTGGACTGAGCTCAAGGCCTTGTGGTTAAACCAATCTGTCTCACAGGAGCTTCAGACAATGTGACAAACTGAGTGAGCACAATCTTCATGTTGATAATGTTGAGAAGAACAGTATGTATGACTTGTCTTTCTGTTTGAGGGGGGAAAAACAGTTCTATCGTTACAGTGTTGGATTCTTTATCCACCCAAAAGGTCAAAGATAAAACAAAACCAGAAACAAATATGTCTGAATATCGACCACGCTGTTATTAGAAAGGAAAATACAGTTGTTTGGGTGTTCTTTTGACCTGCTACCCTGCTGAAAAGTCCACATGGTCTGAACTGAAACAGTTTCTGAGACACCACTACTAATGTAACATTAAGGAAAATTACACAATAAATCAGTAAGAATTAAAAAAAAAAAAAAAAAAAAAATTTAAAAATTACCACCCCCCTGAAAAAGCCAACAGATATCTGTCCACAATGCAACATTTATTTAGTCATGACTTCCACAGCTGGTTGCTAACATTCATTTGCATTCATGCATATATTTTCCAAGCTTAAATTCCTAATTACTGATGCTAGGAGGCTGGTGCCTATCTCAGCCAGCTCTGGGTGAAAGCAGG
Source organism: Plotosus lineatus (assembly GCA_024760905.1). Lineage (NCBI taxonomy): Eukaryota > Metazoa > Chordata > Actinopteri > Siluriformes > Plotosidae > Plotosus > Plotosus lineatus. The sequence goes on from CM045736.1 coordinate 53,259,056, forward strand.
GTTCAACCTGAGCAGTTCCCTAGACCATCGCAGGACCAATCCATATAAGGCTAGTCACTCTAACACTCACACCGATTAGTGAGTTGAAGCAGTAGCCTACTGTGCATGTTTTTGGGCTGTGTGAGGAAACCAGAGTACCTGGAGGAAACCCACACAAGCACGCAGAGAACATGCGAACTCCACACAGAAACACCTGAGGCCAGGTATCAAACCCAAATTCTTCTTGCTCGGAGGCAAATTTGCTAGCCACTGTGACACCGTACCGCTACATTCATTCTTCAAACTGCTTAATCCTATATTAGGCTCATGAGAAAGTTGGAGCCTATGTCAGCCAACTATGGGGGTAGGCGGGTACACCCTGAACAGCTCACCAGATCTTCACAGGGCAACACTCACACCCGCGACCAATTAAAAAGTGAGCCGAATGTGAATTTCTTTAGAGCGTTGGATCAAACCGGACTATCCAGAGGAAACACACTCAAATCTTCTTCTTCTTTTCCTTTTGGCTGTTCCCTTCAAGGGTCGCCGCAGCGAATCATCTGCCTCCATCTTGCCCTATCCTCTGCATCTTCTTCTCTTACTCCAACTTCATGTCCTCCTTCACCACATCCAGAAATCTTCTCTTTGGTGTTCCTCGAGGCCTTCTGCCTGGTAGTTCCAATCTCAGCATCCTACTACCAACATACTCACTATCCCTCCTCTGTACATGTCCAAACCATCTCAATCTAGCCTCTCTGACTTTGTTTCCAAAACTTCTTACATGTGCTGTCCCTCTGATGTACTCATTCCTGATCCTATCCATCCTCGTTACTCCCAGAGAGAACCTCAACATTTTCATCTCTGCTACCTCCAGCTCTGCCTCCTGCCTTTTCCTCAGCACCACTGTTTCTAAACCATACAACATCGCTGGCCTCATCCCCATCTTGTACTCTTTTCCTTTCATTCTTGACGATACCTTCCTATCATACATCACACCGGACACTTTTCTCCAACCATTCCAACCTGCCTGCACACGCTTCTTCACCTCTTTTCCACTCTCTCCATTGCTCTGGATTGTTGAGCCTAAGTACTTAAAATCCTCCACCTTCTTTATCTCTGCTCCCTTTAACCTCACTGTTCCTCTTGAGTCCTTCTTGTTCACACACACACACGTATTCTGTCTAGGAAACGCACTCAAATACAAAGAGAGATTGCAAACTACACACAGAAACACCCATACTGAGTCCAGTATTTTTCTTTCTTTGAGGCGGATGTGCTAACCATTGCGATACCGTGCCGCCATAGGGTGTAACATTACATATGAGTTTATATATTAGGAACATAGTGAAAAATAATTATAGCAATGCTGAAAGCTTCTTCATAAGCTGCTTTTTTAGTCACTGTCATGATTGTCTTTTCAACTAAAGTCCTGCTGAAAAATCCAGTTTGGGTGACCAATATCCAGCTGTTAAAAACACAGTTAAATACTGTTAGATGGAAATAGTTTCTAAATTACTGCTACTAATGCAACGCTATAGAGAAACATTTGTTGACCAGTTTATTCAAGTATTGCTATCTGGAAGCTGCAAAATAACATGACTGATCAGTTGACAACTGTTTTGAACAGGGGTCACCAACATGGTGCCCGCGGGCACCTGGTCGCCCGCAAGGTCAACGTGAGGTGACCGCGGGCCTGTTCACTGATATTTTTAGAACAGGCCCATGGCTCCATAGTGCCACTCTCCATTGAGCTGCATCTATTTTTTTTTTTTTGCTATTTTTTAATCAAATCAATATCTTCACATAGATTGTTACGTGTGGAATTTAAAAGATGAAACTTGCCCCATGAAACCAGCAAAGCACAACAAAACACGACATGAAATATATACAATTTAATAATATCAACACAATAAGACAGAATAATAACTTATAGTATAAACCTAAACAAAACACAAATTGAACAAGGGTCACGAAATAAAGATAGTCACCAAACAGCTGCAGTATAATTTAGAGACAGCGCATGTGCCGGTGGTAAAAGGCATGGAATCCCGCGTATCGAAAGACACGAATGATGAAAATCCTCGCGTTGGCTGTGGATGAACGTGAACGTGGATGATGGACTTGGGTGATGAAGTCTTGAACGACTAAACTTGGATGAAGCGTGTTGGATGGTCCGCCTTAGATGGTTCTCCTTAGATGATCTGCTCGAGCGGGTTGGTAACGGGTCCTTAAATAAATTCTCTAAAGTTCGGGAAAGTTCCTGTTCTGGAATGTTCTAAATTACCTGACCCATCACCAGGGCGCATGCGCACCTAGGTCCATCTCGAAGATTCCCTAATATGCTGGAAAGTCCCAGACCCAATTAAACCATGAAGGCAAAACAGCAGTGACCCAAAATACAGCTGAGTAATACCATGTGTCAATATTTACCGCACACCAACTGAATATAATTGCACTCGCGTTTATACATTCATTATAATCTATATTTACATTTATACATTTATTTATATGCCCATAACACGATGAATATCATTAATTATTAAAAATAACAAAATTAAAGGTAAATTGAGCAAATTTGTTATTTCAGAAGTGTTTATCGACCTGGTAGCCCTTCGTATTAATTGGTGCCCAAGAAGTAGCTCTCAGCTTCAAAAAGGTTGGTGACCCTGGTTTAGAAAAGCTGGGAGTAGGACAAATTAAACTGGATTCTTCAGGACGGCCGTCAACAAATGCTTGTTCTTTATCTAATTGCCTTGTTGTTGCATTATTTTCCTTCATACAATTTATTTAGAATGTTGTACTAGTAGTAACTTTCCATAGCAGCATTTAGCTGTGTTTTGGAAAGCTGCTCTGTCCAAGCTGTATTCTTCAGCAGGTTGTACTCCTATTTGTCACCATATGCCTTCCGATATTTATTTATGAATTCTTTGAATCATTTTGTTCATGATTATTAGGTCCCACAACATATTACATGAATAATGAAGAAGGTGACTCAGAAAATTAAATGCTGGCATATTTCACCACAAATTAACTGTTTATATACAGAGAACACAGACAAAAAGAAGCAGTGGTTGCAATTAGTATACAAACCGGATGTAAACTCAGTTTTATTATTTATCATCACCTCACAGCAAGAAGGCCTGGGTTCTATCCCCAGCTCAGGGGTTTCTGTGCAGAGTTTGTATGTTCTCCCTGTGCTTACATACGTTTCCTGTGGGTACTCTGGTCTTCCCCTACAGTCCAAATCCATGCACACTAGCCTAACTGACTGTTCCAAATCAACCCTAGATATGAATATGTGTGTTGGCCCTGTGATGGCCTGGCGAGCTGTCCGGGGTGTACCCCACCTTCGCCAGGAATTGGCAAAAAATGGGCTACAAAAATGATTTCAAAGCAGATGTCTGCTTGTATGAAAGTGTAGGTCTTCTCCCTTCATTGCAGCCCTTAATTCACCAGTGTAAGGGATGAAAGTAAGAGTCAATTAGTGATGTATTATCCATGAATAAGGTTGCACTTTGAGTGCGTTCCTTCGGTTGAAGGTGAGTTGAGTCTCATGTCTAAATTGCTGTGATATCCTTTTTTTCTGAAAATTGATCAGTGTTCTCTGTTCCTGGTTCTTAAATGCCTTTTATCACATGTCAACTGAGCCTAATAATAACTGAATTGTTTGGAACTTAGAATGATGTAAAACCCAGTTCTATTATGACTTCTAACAATTCTGTGTGCTTAACTCTCATCTCTGTGTGACTAAGGCATCATGGGAGTATGACTGCCCTGCTGATTGTAATAATGATGTATGTAGTGCTTTGGGGTTGTGAGCAGTGATTAGGATAAAAGGAGTGGAATTTTAGTAAAATTAAATGCAGACACAGCTGCATAATAATACTCTATGTTGAGGAATTAACAAAAAAGGCTATTTTTGGAGCTTCCGTTTCAGTTCTGTAGCCTGCACAGTTTTGTAAGGAAAAAAATTACAACACAAGAGGGAGATCCCAGTTGACTTGTATTGGATGGAGGTACCTTGCTCCATAGAAAATCCGAAATAAGCCTGTGAGACATTAGGGGATGCAATCCACAATGCTGTCGGATGCTGAGATGACAGTGACAAATTACATTTAGATTGGACTTGTTATCGCCTCTCAGTCTCAGAAAGAAAACATTTAGTATTTTTGCGAATTGAGCAATTAACCAGATCCATCTGATAAGGTGAACATCATGTGCAGAGCATGTTATAACTAACAGTATATCAGGTGTATGTTCTTCATGGTTCTCGAGTTGAAAAGTGGTTCTTGGCAGTGAGATTAGATTCCATCTGGTGATTCACTTTAAGGTGTCTGCCCCACAGATTCAGGTGACATTTATAAGAGCGGCAAGACAAGGGAAGAGGCCCCAGAGTACTCCGGCTACTAACAAAAGCAATACTGTAAGACAAGGTCTTAGCAGCCAGGTCAGGGTCATGAGGAGGATGCAGACAATGTGGGAAGAATTGGTGGAAAAATAGAATATGTAATACAGAACACTGCATGCAAATGTTTTGTGACCCCTGAACAAAAGTCTTCAGTCGAATCTGACCCATAGTGGCTCTGATAAAGTTTTCTTGGCAGACTTCTTTCTTACAGGGTGGGTTGCCAGCTCTTTTCACTAATCCTCTATAGCACCTAGTGTTCCTCGGTGGTTTCCAATCCAAATACTAATCAGGCCTGACCCTGCTTACCCTCTGAGATCAGATGGAATCTGCACTCAGCATGGTGAATGAGGAGTCAAACAATATTCAATCTTTAAAATTTTATGATCAAATAACTTTCCACTCCATACCCATGTGCTATCATATTGTTCCTAAGAAGGGAATAATTCATAGTGATTGTCTGACTGCAATGGGTCACTTAACCCAAGTACGTACATTATTGATTTTTTGTAATCTGGCTCCTATCATTTTCATTTACCTATGTTTTTTAAACTATATACAATAACCATTTAAATCAATGCAGTCCTGGATTAGCGTGCTATAACTGGAACCTGCAAAATGGCTGTACACTTTAACCACTGTAAAGTTTTGCTTGCTTTTGCCACTGACAGATAGCAAACATGGAAGGAATCTCTAAAGGTGCGTCTGTATCTGTTTCACTCAGCAACAGACATTGACTAATGCTATATGTTTCTTCCTGTCTATTTTTCTTCTTCAGTGCAGCACGGTGGTATAGTGGTTCGCACATCCATCTCACAGCAAGAAGGTCTTGGGTTCGGGTTACAGGCTCGGACATTTCCTTGTTTGGGTTGTATGTTTTCTCCATGCTTGTGTGGTTCTTCTTTTTCTTCTTTTCCTTTTGGCTGTTACCTTCAGGGGTCGCCTCAGCGAATCATCTGCCTCCATCTCACCCTGTCCTCTGCATGTTCTTCTCTTACTCCAACGACCTTCATATCCTCCTTCACCACGTCCATGAATCGTCTCTCTGGTCTTCCTCTAGGCCTTCTGCCTCGTAGTTCCAACCTCAGCATCCTACTACCAATATACTCACTATCCCTCCTCTGTACATGTCCAAACCATCTCAATCTAGCCTCTCTGACTTCGTGTCTAAAATGTCTTACATGTGCTGGCCCTCTGATGTGCTCATTCCTGATCCTATCCATCCTCGTTACTCCCAAAGAGAACCTCAACATTTTCATCTCAGCTACTTCCAGCTCTGTCTCCTGTCTTTTCTTCAAGGCCACTGTTTCAAACCATACAACATCGCTGGCCTCAACACCGTCTTGTACACTTTTCCTTTCATTCTTGCCGATACCTTCCTATCACACATCACCAACCATTCCAACCAGCCTGCACACACTCCTTCACCTCTTTTCCACACTGTCCATTGCTCTGGATTGTTGAGCCTAAGTACTTAAAATCCTCCACCCTCCTTATCTCTGCTTCCTGTAACCTCACCGTTCCTGTTGGGTCCTTGTCATTCATACACATATATTCTGTCTTACTGAGGCTAACCATCATTCCCCTCCTTTCCAGGGCAGACCTCCACCTCTCTAGATTTTCCTGCACTTGTTCTCTGCTCTCACTGCAGATCACAATGTCATCTGCCTACATCATAGTCCATGGGGAATCTTGTCGAACCTCATCTGTCAGCCTGTCCATCACGATAGCAAACAAGAAGGGACTCAAAGCGGACCCTTGATGCAGTCCCACCACCACCTTGAACTCTTCTGTCACCCAGACAGCTCACCACTGTCTTACATCTCTCATACATGTCCTGCACCAATCTAACATACTTCTCTGCCACTCCAGACTTCCTCATGCAATACCACAGTTCCTCTCTCGGCACCCTGTCATATGCTTTCTCCAGATCCACAAAGGCACAATGCAGCTCCTTCTGATTTTCTCCGTACTTCTCTATTAACATCCTCCAGGCAAACACTGCATCTGTGGTGCTCTTTCTTGGCATGAAACCAAACTGTTGTTCGCAAATGCTGACCTCTACCCTTAATCACTCTAATTTGCTGCACATACTTCCCATCTCTATTTTTCTGCTGTGCCAACCTGTATAAATCATTTTCTCCCTCTTTACTTTCCAACCAAGCATACAAGTCATCATACACCCTCTGTTTGGCCTTAGACACTGCTACCTTCACCTTACGCTGTGTCTCTCTGGACTCCTATTTACTCTCTTCAGTCCTCTCTATGTTCCATTTCTTCTTAGCTAACCTCTTGCTTTGTACACACGCCTGTACTTCCTCATTCCACCACCAAGTCTCCTTATCTCCTCTCCTTCCAGATGACACACCAAGTATTCTCCTACCTGTCTCCCTGATCACATTAGCTGTAGTTGTCCAATCATCTGGAAGCACTTCCTGACCACCCAAAGCCTGTTTCAACTCCTCCTTGAAGACAACACGACACTCTTCCTTTTTCAGCTTCCACCACTTTGTCTTCCGCTTTGCCTTTGCCTTCTTCACCTTCCTCACCATCAGCGTCATCCTGCACACCACCATCCTATGCTGTTTGGCAACACTCTCACCCACTACTACTTTGCAGTCACTGCCTTCCTTCAAATTACATCGCCTACACAAGATGTAGTCTACCTGTGTGCTCCCACCTCCGCTTTTATAAGTCACCCTATGCTCCTGTCTCTTCTGGAAGAAAGTATTCACCACAGCCATTTCCATCCTTTTTGTAAAATCTACCAACATCTGTCCTTCTGCATTCCTGTCCTGGATACCAAACCTGCCCATCACTTCCTCATCCCCTCTGTTTCCTGCACCAACATGTCCATTGAATTCTGCCCCAATGACCACTCTTTCACCTCTCGGGGTACTCTGCATCACTTCATCTAACTCACTCCAGAATCTCTCCTTCTCTTCTAGCTCACATCCTGCCTGTGGGGCATAAGCACTAACAACATTGAACATCACGCCTTCAATTTCTAACTTGAGACTCATCACTGTCTGACACTCTTTTCACTTCTAGAGCATTCCTGACAAACTCCTCCTTCAAGATGACTCCTACTCCATTTCTCTTCCCATCCACACCATGATAAAACAGCTTAAACCCTGCTCCTAAGCTTCTAGCCTTGCAACCTTTCCACCTGGTCTCCTGAACACACAGTATGTCCACCTTCCTCCTCTGCATCATGTCAGCCAGCTCTCTATCTTTTCCTGTCATAGTTTCAACATTCAAAGTCCCTACTTTCAGTCTTAGACTCGTGCCTTTCCTCTTCTCTCTCTGCCTACGGACACGCCTCCCGCCTCTCCTTCTTCGACCACTGGGTACTCTGGTTTCATCCCACAGTTTGAAGACATGCCTTTTATGATAGGTAAAGAATTTTTATACCCAAGCCATAGTGGCTCATCAGGCCGGTGCTTATCCCTGGTTTCTGTAGGATGAAGTAACCAGGAGTTCAACTCCTCCTGGATGGGATGCTAGTCCATCGCAGGTTAACTTCCCAGTATATTTTTACTGGGAGCCATTTATATTGCTGGGTGAACAGAGGCACACTTGTGGTTAAGACCTTGCCCAGGGATCTGGGATTCGAACACACAATCTCCCAATCATGAGCGCAGCACCCTAACCACTACGCCACCGGCCCCACAGGACCTGTTATGATAACTGGTTTAAATTAGTTATAACTTGCCCCATGTGTGAATGTAAGTGTGAATGATTGTGTGTATTGCCCTGTAATAGTCTAGTGAGCTGTTTAGGGTGTAACATGCCTTTGCCCAGTGTCGGCTGAGATAGGCACAACCCCGCTCAAATTAAATGCTTTGGAAGTCGAGTATTTATTTTTTTCCAGTTCCTGATACAGCACCTCCATTCAGTGTACGTAGTTCTTTATCGTAAGACAGTTGTATTACAATGGATACAAAGAGAAAAGCTACACAGAATTCATGGACATGTCTATTTCCAAAGTACCAAAGGAGCTTTTGGCATTACTTTGTAACTAGACTTCTTCATGAATTCTGCATGACTTCTCTTAATAATTATTTAGATTAATTAACAATTGACTACGTGAGATGAATGGACATTCTGCATCAGAAACCAGAAGAAGCAGATTTATTGAGATGAACAGACACAGGTGTATCTCTGTAATGATCCTTTCCATGTAGATGGAGATCATAAATCCGAGTGTTCTGAATGAAGGTGTGATTATGATAAGCATCTACTTGGCTTTTCCATGTAACTGGTTTGGGGGTTTTGTTGGTTGTTGTTGTTGTTTTTTTAAGTATATAATTCTTAAAATGACAAAAAAATTATCAATTTCATGTGTTTTCCCCACTGGACATACTTTTTTTCACATGACTGTAGCTTATATAACATGGGATATGATTTCACACAGTTTCATCATGCAAATGTCTGTTTGGTCTGCAGCAAAACAGTTAGTACTTGAACAGCGCATTATTCATTTGGGAACCAAATACTTTAGCAAGAAAGGTCAGAGACTACAAAGTTTTTGCAGTTTTTGCTGTTTAGTTTGTGTTTTTCTCATTTGAAGTGCAATTGTGTAATAGTCAAGTTCTCTTGATTCGTATGTTTTGTTAGCAGTGGCATAATAATTTGATTCCATGTTTAATGTGTATTTGTGTGCTTCATATATACAGTGTGTGTATGTGTGCGTGTGTATATATGTGTATGTATATATATGTGTGTGTATATATATATATATATATATATATATATATATATATATATATATATATATATATATATATGTATACACACACACATAGACAGACGCTCCCCGACTTATGTTTTTAATTGGTTTCGGACGGCCGAACATAAGTTGAAAGTGAATGTAAGTTGTTACAGTGACGTATGACGTGTGACACTCATACTGTACTATATGAATACCATAAATACCATTACCGTATCTCATAAAACACCCCTAAATCAATTATTATAAACATATATTTGATATTATTTTACAATTTTATCAAATAATATCAACATTAATTTCAAATAAATTAAACTCAAGAAAAATAATTTCAAATAGATACATTTTAATCAAATTCTCTCATCAAATACAGTATTAAATGTAACCTTTAACATTCTCTATGATGCAATCTTTCTGCTTGTAAATGGTTCCGATGGTCGATGGATGGTCACATGACATGAAGCTGAGCCAACTCACTTTACATAAAGCTTAAAACAGCCAATCAACGCTTACAATATGTGAGATGCTCAGTACTGAAAGTACTGCACTTGCTGAAAGTAGTTTTGAAACTTGCTTGAAACAAAGCGCGGGTTATACGGACTTCCGGGCTTTTAAGTGCGCAAGGGCGCTGTTGAACTCGTTTAGTACTCAGCCTACACTGTGAATCACTGATGTGAATCAGCAGAGAGTTCTCTTTCTTGGGTTTTCATTCATTTTACACAACTCTCTTTGCTGAACCAAGTATGCATGGTAGATTGAGCCGATCTGAGCAGATAGTTAATGCATCTCTGTGTATGAGACTTGCACCCATGCTAGTAGGCTTACGCTTCTGACCAACCACATTTGCTTCGGGTTACAAAACTCCACAAAACAGTGTAAACACAAAGATCACAGAGACGACGTTTTAACACAAGCGTCTTCTTCTTTTCTTTCTTCTTTTCCTTTCGGCTGTTCCCTTCAGGGGTCACCACAGCAAATGATCTGCCTCCATCTCACCCTATCCTCTGCATCTTCTACTCTTACTCCAATGACCTTCATGTCCGCCTTCACCACATCCATAAATCTTCTCTTTGGTCTTCCTCTGGGCCTTCTGCCTGGTAGTTCCAACCTCGGCATCCTACCACCAATATACTCACTATCCCTCCTCTGTACATGTCCAAACCATCTTAATCTAGACATCTTAACTCAAGGGTAACACGCTATATAGCTGAAATATACTATATATATATATATATATATATATATATATATATATATATATATATATATATATATATATACACACACACACACACACACACACACACACACTCAGTCTATAGTTTGTAAACAATGAATGCAAGCGTCGTTGCGTCATTACGTCAGCGTACTACGTAGGTACGTCTCAACTAAAAATTTGACTTTTTTTTTTTTTGAAAAAAAAAAACAACCTAAAATCGAAAAAAACGTAAAACAAATGAACCTAAGTTGGGGAGCGTCTGTATGTATATATATATATATATATCGCATTTTACATGTTAAACGCCTAATTCGTTCCAAGGCTGCAGTCTTTGGACTGGATAAACCTCATAAACCCTTTAAAAATGATAAAGTACAGCAATTTTGTATGAAATATCTGTTAAAAGTAAAAGAAAACTATTTATTAAACCATTTAAACATTTTGTTAACATTTATTAATCAAACCATGATTAAAAATTTTTATTAACACACACACACACACACCTGTGTATCTCTCTCTCTCGTGCGCGCTGCGAGCCACGCCCACAAGACATGGAATTCAAAGCGCATTCTCTGCTTGACAGTTGGAAGGTCCAAACTCAACTTTAACTTGATTCCTTGAGGGATTGGAATTCCAGATGAGCTCAAATGCGCCACATTTATTAAACATTTACTGAATTAAACAACTTAAAAACCAAAGAGTGAAGTCTCTCTCTCTCTCTCTCTCTCTCTCTCTCGCGCGCTGTGGGCCATGCCGACAAGATGTGGAATTCAAAGCGCATTCCCTGCTTGACAGTTGGATGATCCAAACTCACCTTTAACTTGATTCCTTGAGGGATCAGAATTCCAGATGAGCTCAAATGTGCCCACATTTATTAAACATTTACTGAATTAAACAACTTACAAAACTAAACTAAAAACTAAAGAGTTAAGCTTCCTTCTGTCTCTATCTCTCTTGGAATTACAATACCTGTTTGAAAGGTCAGAGGTCCTCACTGTACTTCTGCTTTAAGGTCTCCTTCGAGTTCTGCGTCATCCCTCCTAGCCAATGGGAGGACAGTGGGGCGGGAAGTTGAGAGACAGCCAATGAGAGAGCAACTCGCGCATCCGTGTGAAATTTTGATTGGCGTGTTTGAATTTCTTTTCGTAAGAGGGGGTTGTTTTCGTATCCCGGTGATGGAAACTTAGAAAAATTATTTTCGTAACCCGGGCATTTTGTACCCAGGGGTCTTCGTAAGTAGGGGGCCAACTGTATATATATACACACATACAGTATGTATATTTTATATTTATATATATATATATATATATATATATATATATATATATATATATATATATAGCCATGAGGGAGGGGCACAAGCCAGGATCTCTCCCTCATGCCGGCCTCAAGCCCGAATAAATGCAGAGGGTTGCGTCAGGAAGGGCATCCGCGAGAAAAAATGCGAGTCACAACAAAAAATTTCATACCGGATCGATCGAGGCCCGGGTTAACAACAACCGCCATCAGTGCTATTAACCAACAGGGTTCTGGTGGAAATTGGACTACTGTTGGTCGAAGACGTCGAAGAAGGAGAGGCGGGAGGCGTGTCCGTAGGCAGAGAGAGAAGAGGAAAGGCATGAGTCTAGGACTGAAAGTAGGGGCTTTGAATGTAGGAACTATGACAGGAAAAGGTAGGCATGATGCAGAGGAGGAAGGTGGACATACTGGGTGTTCAGGAGACCAGGTGGAAAGGTAGCAAGGCTAGAAGCTTAGGAGCAGGGTTTAAGCTGTTTTTTTTATGGTGTGGATGGGAAGAGAAATGGAGTAGGAGTCATCTTGAAGGAGGAGTTTGTCAGGAATGTTCTAGAAGTGAAAAGAGTGTCAGACAGAGTGATGAGTCTCAAGTTAGAAATTGAAGGCGTGATGTTCAATGTTGTTAGTGCTTATGCCCCACAGGCAGGATGTGAGCTAGAAGAGAAGAAGAGATTCTGAAGTGAGTTAGATGAAGTGATGCAGAATACCCCCAGAGGTGAAAGAGTGGTCATTGGGGCAGACGTCAATAGACATGTTGGTGCAGGCAACAGACGGGACGAGGAAGTGATGGGCAGGTTTGGTATCCAGGACAGGAACGCAGAAGGACAGATGTTGGTAGATTTTGTAAAAAGCATGGAAATGGCTGTGGTAAATACTTTCTTCCAGAAGAGACAGGAGCATACAGTGATTTATAACAGCGAAGGTAGGAGCACACAGGTAGACTACATCTTGTGTAGGCGTTGTAATTTGAAGGAAGTCAGTGACTGCAAAGTAGTAGTGGTTGAGAGTGTTGCCAAACAGCATAGGATGGTGAGGAAGGTGAAGAAGGCAAAGGCAGAGCAGAAGACAAAGTGGTGGAAGCTGAAAAAGGAAGAGTGTCGTGTTGTCTTCAAGGAGGAGTTGAAACAGGCTTTGGGTGGTCAGGAAGTGCTTCCAGATGACTGGACAACCACAGCTAATGTGATCAGGGAGACAGGTAGGAGAATACTTGGTGTGTCCTCTGGAAGGACAGGAGATAAGTAGACTTGATGGTGGAATGAGAAAGTGCAGGAGTGTGTATAAAAGAAGAGGCTAACTAAGAAGAAGTGGTACATAGAGAGGACTGAAGAGAGTAAACAGGAGTACAGGGAGACACAGCGTAAGGTGAAGGTAGCAGTGTCAAAGGCCAAACAGAGGGCGTATGATGACTTGTATGCTTGGTTGGAAAGTAAAGAGGGAGACAAATGATTTATACAGGTTGGCACAGCAGAGAAATTGAGATGGGAAGGACGTGCAGCAAGTTAGAGTGATTAAGGACAGAGAGGGAAATGTATTGACTGATGACAGAAGTGTGCTGAGAAGATGGAAAGAGTATTTTGAAGAGCTGATGAATGAGGAAAATGAGAGAGAAAAAGTAGTAGAAGAGGTGACTATTGAGGACCAGGAAGTAGCAAAGATCAGTAAGGGTGAAGTGAGGAGGGCATTGCAGAGGATGAAGAATGAAAAGGCATTTGGTCCTGATGAGATACCTGTGGAGGTATGGAAGTGTCTAGGAGAGGTAGCAGTAGATTTTCTGACAAGAACATTCAACAAGGTCTTAGAGAGGAGAGGATGCCAGAGGAATGGAGGAGAAGTGTGATGGTGCCCATTTTTTAAGAACAAAGGAGACGTGCAGCGTTGTGGCAACTACAGAGGGATAAAGTTGATGAGCCATACGATGAAGTTATGGGAAAGAATAGTGGAAGCTGGACTAAGGGCAGAGGTAGGCATTTGTAAGCAACAGTTTGGTTTTGTGCCAAGAAAGAGCACCACAGATGCAGTGTTTGCCTTGAGGATGTTAATAGAGAAGTACAGAGAAGGTCAGAGAAGCTGCATTGTGCCTTTGTGAATCTAGAGAAAGCATATGACTGAGTGCCGAGAGAGGAACTGTGGTATTGTATGAGGAAGTCTGGAGTGGCAGAGAAGTATGTTGGAGTGGTGTAGGACATGTATGAGAGATGTAAGACAGTGGTGAGGTGTGCTGTCAGTGTGACAGAAGAGTTCAAGGTGGAGGTGGGACTGCATCGAGGGTCAGCTCTGAGCCCCTTCTCGATTGATATGGTGATGGACAGGTTGACAGACGAGGTTAGACAAGATTCCCTACGGACTATGATGTTTGCAGATGACATTGTGATCTGCAGTGAGAGCAGAGAACACGTGCAGGAAAATCTAGAGCGGTGGAGGTATGCCCTAAAAAGGAGAGGAATGAAGGCTAGCCTCAGTAAGACAGAATACATGTGTGTGAATGACAAGGACCCAACAGGAACGGTGAGGTTACAGGGAGCAGAGATAAGGAAGGTGGAGGATTTTAATTACTTAGGCTCAACAATCCAGAGCAATAGAAAATGTGGAAAAGAGGTGAAGAAGCATGTGCAGGCTGGTTGGAATGGTTGGAGAAAAGTGTCCAATGTGATGTATGATAGGAAGGTATTGGCAAGACTGAAAGGAAAAGTGTACAAGACGGTGTTGAGGCCAGCGATGTTGTATGGTTTACACACATTGGCCCTGGGGAAAACACAGGAGGCAGAGCTGGAAGTAGCAGAGATGAAAATGTTGAGGTTCTCTTTGGGAGTAACGAGGATGGGTAGGCTCAGGAATGAGTACATCAGAGGGCCAGCACATGTAAGACGTTTTGGAGAAAAAGTCAGAGAGGCCAGATTGAGATGGTTTGGACATGTAAAGAGGAGGGATAGTGAGTATACTGGTAATAGGAGGCTGAGGTTGGAACTACCAGGCAGAAGGCCTAGAGGACGACCAAAGAGAAGTTTTATGGATGTGGTGAAGGAGGACCTGAAGGTAGTTGGAGTAAGAGTAGAAGATGCAGAGGATAGGGTGAGATAGAGGCGGATGGTTTGCTGTGGCGACCCCTGAAGGGAAAAGCCAAAAGGAAAAGATATATATATATATAGCGTAGGCCTCCGTCAGTCCCGAAGGACTATGGCTGCGCTCTGGCCAGTATCCCGACTGGTGATACTCCCCAGTGCACAGAGCCTGGGTAGGGAGTAATGAGGGACAGGCTGTTACCCAAGCAGCAAGTCCCCCCCTGTCTCGGCGCCACCGGAAGGATCCAAAGGAAAGGCAAGTGCCGATACGACTGGGTTCCAGTGCCGCTGCAGGAGAGAAACTACGGTCAATTTAGAACGGCCAATTAACCTACAGTGCACGTCTTTGGATTGCGGGGGAAACTGGAGCACCCGGAGGAAACCCGCACAAGCATGGGGAGAACATGCAAACTCCACACAGAAACGCCCAGGCCGGGAATCGAGCCCAGGCCGGGAATCGAACCCGGGCCTTCTTGCTGTGAGGCGGACGTGCGAACCACTACGCCACCGTGCCGCCATATATATATATGACTTGTCGTTTTTAGTATTTTATTTTAGAGGTTTTTTTTTTTAAGTTTTTTGATTATTCATTAGTTTTGTATGATTATTCATCTGTGTAATGAAAAAAATCAGTTTATACAAAATGGTTCTTTGTTGACATTGAGGGGTGAGGAGACACTGAAGGGTGGGTTTGCCTTGGCTCATTACAAGCCAGAACTGTGTTTAGTCTGTTTTCTACATAAATGTATATATTACACAAAGCTCAAGCTTGAAATTTCCATGTGGCTTATTATATTGCAAAGGATGGCTGAATTTAACATTCTAATGTAGCTTAATCAAAGAATTTGACACATCATTTTCTAAGTGCGGAATGGTTTTCGTCAGGAGTAGTTTGCATAGCTGTCAGCGTGTTTCTGCAGTGGCCTGGCGAGCTGTCCACGGTATACTCTGCCCTCGCCCAGAGTTGGCTGAGATGGCCCCAGCCTTCCTGCGACCTTGATTAAGCTGTTCAGAAAATGGATGAATTGATGAATAAATGTGAAATGTACAATTAAATTCTTTGACCCACATACATTTCCCTGTTTATGTGTTTCAACTGGTTTCAGTGTGCTTTATGTTTAGTCTGCATGCATGTTCACTTACTGCATCGGTGCAGTGCTTAAAGAACAACGTTCAGGTTATGTAGAAAACCAAACAATAGATAGATCTTTTTGCTGATAGATGGGTGAGACACCATGGGTCAGGATACAATGGTCATCAAAAATAGTTAGCCAGAAGCAGGTTCCAGTAGCATCCATGGAACAGAGAGCAGATTTTCCCTGGTTTATTTACATATGTCTGGAAAAACATAGTATATGAAATACAGTATGGTTGTGAGTAAACCGCATAAGCGAATCAGTCTTTGATTATTTTATATAGCCCGTGAACCTTGCATAGAGCTGGAAGGAGAGGTATCTGTTGCAAAACTGTATTGTGTTAAAGAGCATGTTTCGTGCCATAGGATGCAAATCACATGAAATAGTAACATTTTGACAACGGCTGTTTTATTATTTTATTACATTTGAATGTTCAGTGGCGATAATGCCAATGAAAACCAACCCAGGCTGAAAATTAGAATTGATTACACGGTATCACTATAGCGCAGTGGGAGCTGAGTGAAGCTAACAGGGTTGTGAGTGACGCTAACAAGGTTAACAATGCTACACAATTTTAACCACGTGTTAAGCCTATTGTCAGCATTGGCACTGACGATGGAGATTATTTGTTGTGTAGGTTGCTCTATATGGGGCACAAGAAGGCATCACCATCACTAATTTACACAGGTAAATGTATAGATAAGCCAAAAGACAAGTCTGACACAGACAGGGATCTATTTATGTGGGGTCATGATCACAAGTTGATGTCTTTGCTATTAATAGTTGTCAAAAATTATTTTTTTGAACCACCGTAGTTAAATAATTCCAGAGGAGACAATGCACAATGTTTTCCACTCAATAATACAACATAGACTATGCATATTTAAAGTTCCCCACAAGAGAAAGCACTAAAAGACATTTTGGAGTAGATATAGACATATTGAAGGAAGACTGGCATCTCAGTACAAGAAGATCCCAGGTTTGAGCCACATGGCTGACAAGGGTGTTTCTGTGATAAGTTTGCATATACTTCATGTGTTTCTGTGGGCTTCCACCTGATGTTCTGGTTTCCTCCGACAATCCAAAAACATGCACCTAATTGGCTACTTAAAATTTCCCCAGACGTGAATGTAAGTGTGAAAAGATGCTTGTGCTGAAGAACAGGTTCTGCAAGGGTCTTGCAAACCTGTCAATTAAAAACACACTGAAAATAAAACTACAAATCTGTCCCAATGCATCATGGGTATAGAATGGGATAATTATAATGATAATTAATTTATTCTCTAGGCCATTTAATCCTTATTATGGTTGAGGGGACGCTGGCACCCATCTCAGTCAACTCTGAGCAAAGGTTGGATACCCTAGACAGCTCGCCAGGCCACTGCAGGCAACAAACACACACACACACACACACGATAGCCAATTAGATAGACAGCAAATGTTCATGTTTTTGGACTATGGGAAGAAACCAGATTTCCCAGAGGAAACCCATTCAAGTACGGGGACAACATGCGAACTCCACACAGAAAGGGCCAAGCACAAGAATTGAATCAGGGACCTTGTTGCTGTCAGCAGACATGCTAACCATTGTGTCACCATGCCAATACTACAACTACTTCTACTACGAAGAATAATATAGGTATAACATTACATGAAAAAGGGTGATTTAGTATACAGAGGTACCTCACCTTACGATAGTCCCAGCAAACGAAAAATCTAGGTTGTGAAAACCATTTCCCAAAAATTTTGGTCACTGTATACGAAATAAGTTCTCCTTACAAAACGAGCCAAACACGCCATTCAAACGTTAAAACGCGCCATTCAAACAATGCACGAGCTGCTTTCCCATTGACTATCTTCCAACATCCCGCCTCGCTGGCCTCCCATTGGCTAGGACGGATGACGCAGCTCCCTCCCATTGGCTATCACCCAACATACTGCCCCGCTGGCCTCCCATTGGCTAGGATGGATGACGCATAGCGTCCAGTAGGTCAGCCACAACCCCACCATGCCTGACACCCTGAACAGCTTCCTTGCATGCTTCGAATCATCGAGCAGTAGGGAAGGGAGACTGTACATTTTCCCCTGCCAAAGGAGCACCAACAGCCCTTCATCCTGCATTGGCACCAAGTGTGTTCTAACCCGAGGAAGATCAATGTTCACAGGGATGCAGGACTAGATAAGGTGTCGGGCTGGACACTGAACTCATGTGCTGACCACCTGGCAACAGTTTTTGTGGACATTTTCAACCTGTTCCTGCAAGCTTGCTATGGTTCCTGTCTGCCTTAGGTCTTCCATCATTGTGACTATGCCCAGAAAATCAGCTGCGACATGCCTCAATGACTACAAACCGGTTCCCCTGACTCCGGCAATCATGAAGTGCTTCAAGAGGATCCTCCTTAACGACATCAAGGATGGCATCACTGCAGGACGGGATAGCCATCAGTTCACCTACAGCACAGGTGTCAAACTAATGCCACAAAGGGCCATGTGACTGCACAATTTTGTTTCAACCAAGCAGCAGCACACCGGACTTTGTTCATTTAAACAAATGATCTGAGTCTTCAGGCAGTTGATTGGTTAGTCTGTATAGATCACACAGATTGACCAATCAACTGCCTGAAGACAACTCGTTTGTTTAAATGAGCAAAGTCAGGTGTGCTGCTGCTTGGTTGAAACAAAAACCTGCAGCCACATGGCCCTTTGTGGCATGAGTTTGACACCCCTGACCTACAGGGAAAAATGCTAAACAGAGGATGGTGTTGAATGACTCACCTGCAGCTCCCGAACGATTATGTCAGGATGCTATTTGTGGACTTACTTTCAGCTTTCTACACTGTTCTCATGGAGAAGCTGGTACTGTACTCTACAACTTGGGACTGTCAGCCATTTGTGATCTTAGATCATGGATTTTCTCACCAACCAACCTCAGGTGGTGAGGATAGGAAACTCGACATCATCCAGTGTGATCCTGAACACTAAAACACCACAAGGCTGTGTGCTCAGCCTGGCCCTGTTTAGCCTGTTTACACATTACTGCTCTGCTGTCCACTCCACAAACATGCTTGTGAAGTTTGCAGATGATAGCATTGTGGTAGGGCTCATATCAGACAATGATGACGTCCCAACAGTGAGGAGATGTAGCCCCTGAGAAACTGGCATTTCTAATAACCTCATTCTGAACATCAGCAAGACCAAAGAGGTCAGAGTGGACTATAGGAAGACCATTAAGACAGAGCACCTCCTCTTTCTATTCATGGGGAGGTGATGGAGCATGTGGACAGGATTAAGTTCCTGGACATCCACATTTCATTTGACCTGTCATGGTCTGTCAACACCTCACACCTGGTGAAGAAGGCCCAAAACCAGCTTTTCTTCCCCAGGAACCTAAAACATACTGAACTCTCATCTCAGTTGCTCAAGAACGTCCACAGCGCTACAAATGAAAGTATCGTCTGTCTCAGTGCAACGGTGTGGTCGGGGAACTGCACTGCTAAGGACAGAAATGACTTGGCCCAGGAGGTGAGGACTGTGGGCTGCCGTCTACCGGAGCTAGACACAAGATATGCTGTACCTCATTTACGTTCTAGTTTATTCACTCTGGATATTTACATTCTCGTCCATCCACCCTGCTGCTACTATTTATTTATTTATGTATTCCATTCTACAATGCATTCATGTACATAGTACATTTTTCAGTGTTCAGTTCTTGTTCATGGTTTACATTTATATTTTTACTTAAAGTTATTGTACATAATTACTTGTGTTTATATTCTTCTCCTGACAGTGTAATTTAGTTTATTTAATCGTTTTCACCTCTTGAACTTGTTTGCACCTTTTAATGCTGAAAGCCTCGGATGAAATTTTGTTAAGTGTGAACATAGTGACAATAAATACTCTTGAATCATAAATCTTTGCATTCAAGCCTCAGCTTCAACTCAGCTGGACTTTAACACTGTTTAGAAGTGCAGTGGGGGTTATGCTTAAGTGGAATGAGTACCATTTACACAGATGCTTTTTCTGATGTAAATGTATGTTTTGGGATACAGTGAACCCTCGTTTTTCGCGGGGGTTACGTTCCAAAAAGAACCCGTGATAGGCGAAATCCGTGAAGTAGAAACCTTTATTTATTTTTTTATTTTTTTACAATCATTATACAATTAAATGCTCTATTATACATTGAAACCAAAGAACAAACCTTTTTTATAGGCCCAAGCATTTGTTTAACAAATAAGAGTACTGTATAAACGTTTGTTTGCTTTTTACAAATAACTACTGTACTGTCAAATAATAATTTTAATCATCAATGTGAACTAATTGCGGAGATCAGCACCGCCCCATTGCGACCCGAGTAATTGGATTGAATGGGAGAAAATGAAAAATAAAAGTACAGTCGGACAAATTGTGACTCACATGTACTGTTTTTTACTACTCTTCTGACTGAGCCGCTGCATCCTGACTCCGCTCTGCAGCGCTTTTCTTCTGAAGCCCGAGGTGCAGGTGTGTTTTTTCGTGAGAAGAACATAGTGATAGGCAGTTGTTGACGCTTTTTTCTTCTGGGCAAAAGAGACTTATACACAGACATGCCACCACCGATTATGTTGGAGAACTGTAATGAACGGCTCATCAAAGGGTCCCAATCGTGAGCTGCTCGCTGAAGTTCAGTGGCCATTCTCAGAATGGTTGCTGCGACCAAGTGTTAGTCCATCCTCCTCATCTTTATCCACACTTGTGTCCTCTTCTTCCTTTTCTCTTTCATCATCACTTGGTGGCTTTGTCATTTGGGCCAGGTCTGCATCGGTTAGCGGGCGTGTTTCAGCATCAATCAGTGCATTAATGTCATGCTAAGTCATGTCATTAAAGCCGCTCTCCAAGCTGTTTTGGCGAGAGTCACCACAGTATCTATGACAGAGTGATGGATCTCGCCGAGCGAGCCCCGGTTGGGTTTTGCACTGCCCCTGGCCACAGTTTTTTCCAGCAGGCATTCAAAGTTTCAGTTTTCATCTCTTGAATGGCCCTCTGAATATTTTGGAGACATGATGCGATGGTGTATCCACGCCAGTAGTCCTTTAGTGAGAAGTCTTGATCTGAGTCCATAGCGCCAACAAGATGTTGCAGGGTGTTGCGTGTATAGAGAGCCTTGAAAGCACGGATGATGCCTTGGTCCATGGGCTGAATCAGGGATGTAGTGTTTGGCGGCAGAAATTGATTTGCATACCATCATATACCAAATCATCGGCGTGACCTCCAGCATTGTCAACGAGCAGAAGCACTTTAAAGTCTAGTCCCTTTCCTCTCAAATAACACTTGACCTCCGGGATGAAACAGTTTTTGAACCAATCCATATTGAGCGCTTTTGTCATCCAAGCCTTATGCGTTGTGCATCCAGTAAACGGGCAAATCATCCTTTTTTGTTTTTCAGTGCTCTGGGATTTTTAGACCTATAAATGAGCCCAGGCTTAATCATAAAACCTGCAGCATTTCCGCACATAACCAGAGTCACACGATCTTTTGGGCTTTAAATCCTGGGGCTTTGGCTTCTTCCTGCATGATGAAGGTGCGGAGGGCATCCGCTTTCCAAAATAAGCCAGTCTCATCCATATTAAAAACTTGTTCAGGCATATATCCCCTTCCTCAATGATCGCTTTAAATGTATTGTTCACTTAACGCTTCTGCTTCAGCGGTATTTGCAGAGGCGATCTCTCCGCGGCAGAGAAACATTTTTAAGTCCAAAGCGCTTAAATTTTTCAAACCAGCCCTTGCTAGCATTAAATGTGCTTGGTACTGCGTGAACAGCACTTGATGATGGCCCGGTATCTGCATCCTCCTCCTCTTCCCTGTCACTGTCGCCGGCCAGCAAAGGCTTGATACAGTGTTCTAGCTTTTGTGCAGATAACATTCGTATCCAGCGTAATGTTTTTTCTGCAGTCATTAATCCACAAAGCTAATGCAGACTCCATCCTTACCATGGTCTTGTTATAACAGTTGCAACCCTTTTGCATCTTTATTAAAACTTATTGCTGCTGTAGTCCTTATGTTATTTTCCTCCTTCTTTATAGAACGAACGGAAGATTCATTAATTCCGTAATGCCGACCTGTAGCCGCATAGCTTTTACCTTCCTTTAGCATGTCCAGAAGTTGAACTTTTCTGCAATAGTTAGCATCTTCCTCTGCCTTTTAGGCCCGACCGCAGGTGCTTTTGTCGGTGCAGAACGTTTTGTCGACATAATGGGTTTTAGGGAGACTTGAAATTGCAAGAGAATTTGCACGTAGGGAACATAAATGGCAAGCTGTTTTACGTACGTGTACGTATTAAACCGCAAGCTTATTGACTAACACGTAGAGAAGAAGCAGAGAGACTGTTTAGCCAATCAGAATGCAGAACACAATGCACTATGCAAATCCGTGAAGTAGCGAGACCGTGAAAAGTGAACCGTGTTATAGCGAGGGTTCACTGTATATACTCAAAAATCTAAGTACAACCAGTGAGTAATACCACCTATGACCAAGAATAAATACTACTACTACTTTTCCTTGCGGCTGTTCCCTTCAGGGGTCGCCACAGCGAATCGTCTGCCTCCACTTCACCCTATCTTCTGCATCTTCTTTGGACTGAGTGTCCAAAGCTTCTTACATGGTGCTGTCCCTCTGATGTACTCATTCCTGATCCTATCCATCCTCGTTACTCCCAAAGAGAACCACAACATTTTCATCTCTCCTACCTCCAGCTCTGCCTCCTGTCTTTTCCCCAGGGCCACTGTTTCTAAACCATACAACATTGTCACCGTCAACCTTAACACCGTCTTGTACACTTTTCCTTTCATTCTTGCCGATACCTTCATATCACACATCAAACCGGACACTTTTCTCCAACCATTCCAACCTGTCTGCACACGCTTCTTCACCTCATTTCCACACTCTCCATTGCTCTGGATTGTTGAGCCTAAGTACTTAAAATCCTCCACCTTCTTCATCTCTGATCCCTGTAACCTCACCTTTCCTCTTGAGTCCTTCTTGTTCACACACATGTACAGTCGGCCCCCAACTTATGAAGACCTCTGTGTACGAAATCTCCGGGTTTCGAAAAACATTTTCTTGAGTTTCCGTCCCCAAGATACGAAACAACCCCCTCTTACGAAAAGAAATTCAAAATTCAAACGTGCCAATGGTCTCTCATTGGCTGTCTCTCAACATCCCGCCCCGCTGGCCTCCCAGATAGAGTCAGAAGGAAGCTTCACTCTTTAGTTTAGTTTTTTTTAAGTTGTTTTAATTCAGTAAATGTTTAATAAATTGGGTTCATTTGAGCTCATCTGGAATTCCGATCCCTCAAGGAATTAAATCAAAGTTGAGTTTGTCAAGCAGGGAATGCGCTTTGAATTCACGTCTTGTGGGTGTGGCCTGCAGCGCGTGCACGAGAGAGAGAGAGAGAGAGAGAGAGAGAGAGAGAGAGAGAGAGAAGGAATAACGCTTTAGTTTTTAGATTAGTTTTTTAAGTTGTTTTAATTCAGTAAATGGTCAAGCAGATCATGTGCTTTGAATTCACGTCTTGTGGGCATGGCCCGCAATGCACGCGAGAGAGAGAGAGAGAGAGAGAGAGAGATAAGGAATAACGCTTTAGTTTTTTAAGTTGTTTAATTCAGTAAATGTTTAATAAATGTTGGCGCATTTGCGCTCATCTGGAATTCCGATCCCTCAAGGAATCAAATTAAAGTTGGGTTCGTCAAGCAGGGAATGTGCTTTGAATTCCACGTCTTGTGGGCGTGGCGCGCGAGAAAGAACGAGAGCGAGAGACAGAGGTGTGTGTGTGTGTGTGTGTGTGTGTGTGTTAATAAAAAATGTTTAACAATGGTTCAATTAATAAATATGTTAATAAAATGGTTTAATATATGAATAAAATGTTTAAACTACATCTTGTGTAGGCGATGTAATTTGAAGGAAGTCAGCGACTGCAAAGTCATAGTGGGTGAGAGTGTTGCCAAACAGCATAGGATGGTGGTGTGCAGGATGACTCTGATGGTGAGAAAGGTGAAAAAGGCAAAGGCAGAGCAGAAGACAAAGTGGTGGAAGCTGAAAAAAGAAGTGTCGTGTTGTCTTCAAGGAGGAGTTGAAACAGGCTTTGGGTGGCCAGGAAGTGCTTCCAAATGACTGGACAACCACAGCAAATGTGATCAGGGACACATGTAGGAGAGTAGTTGGTGTGTCCTCTGGAAGGAAAGTAGAAAAGGAGACTTGGTGGTGGAATGAGGAAGTGCAGGAGTGTGTACAAAGGAAGAGGTTAGCTAAGAAGAAGTGGGACATTGAGAGGACCGAAGAGAGTAAACAGGAGTACAGGGAGACACAGCATAAGGCGAAAGTAGCAGTGGCTAAGGCCAAACAGAGGGTGTATGATGACTTGTATGATAGGTTGGATAGTAAAGAGGGAGAAAATGATCTATACAGGTTGGCACAGCAGAGAAATAGAGATGGGAAGGACGTGCAGCAAGTTAGAGTGATCAAGGACAGAGAGGGAAATGGATTGACTGATGACAGAAGTGTGCTGGGAAGATGGAAAGAGTACTTTGAAGAGCTGAGGAATGAGGAAAACGAGAGAGAAAAAAGAGTAGAAGAGGTGACCACTGAGGAGCAGGATGTAGCAAAGAACAGTAAGGGTGAAGTGAGAAGGGCATTGAAGAGGATGAAGAATGGAAAGGCAGTTGTTCCTGATGATATACCTGTGGAGGTATGGAAGTGTCTAGGAGAGGTAGCAGTAGATTTTCTGACAAGAACATTCAACAAGGTCCTAGAGAGTGAGCAGATGCCGGAGGATTGGAGGAGAAGTGTGCTGGTGCCCATTTTTAAGAACAAGGGAGACGTGCAGAGTTGCAGCAACTACAGAGGGATAAAGTTGATGAGCCATACGATGAAGTTATGGGAAAGAATAGTGGAAGCTAGACTAAGGGCAGAGGTGAGCATTTGTGAACAACAGTTTGGTTTCATGCCAAGAAAGAGCACCACAGATGCAGTGTTTGCCTTGAGGATGTTAATAGAGAAGTACAGAGAAGGTCAGAGAAGCTGCATTGTGCCTTTGTGAATCTAGAGAAAGTATATGACTGAGTGCCAAGAGAGGAACTGTGGTATTGTATGAGGAAGTCTGGAGTGGTGCAGGACATGTATGAGAGATGTAAGACAGTGGTGAGGTGTGCTGTCGGTGTGACCGACGAATTGAAGGTGGAGGTGGGACTGCATCAAGGGTCAGCTCTGAGCCCCTTCTTGTTTGCTATGGTGATGGACAGGCTGACAGACGAGGTGAGACAAGAATCTCCATGGACTATGATGTTTGCAGATGACATTGTGATCTGTAGTGAGAGCAGAGAACAAGTGCAGGAAAATCTAGAGAGGTGGAGGTATGCCCTGGAAAGGAGAGGAATGAAGGTTAGCCTCAGTAAGACAGAATACAATCGGCCCCCAACTTATCCAGAAGCACTTCCTGATCACCCAAAGCCTGTTTCACCTCCTGCTTGAAGACAACCCGACATTATTCCTTTTTCAGCTTCCACCACTTTGCCTTCTGCTCTGCCTTGGCTTTATTCATCTTCCTCACCATCAGCGTCATCCTACACACCACCATCCTATGCTGTTTGGCAACACTCTCACCCGCTACTACTTTGCAGTCACTGACTTCCTCCAAATTACATCGCCTACACAAGATGTAGTCTACCTGTGTGCTACTACCTTCGCTTTTATAAGTCACACTATGCTCCTGTCTCTTCTGGAAGAAAGTATTCACCACAGTCATTTCCATCCTTTTTGCAAAATCTTCAATATCTGTCCTTCTGTGTTCCTGTCCTGGATACCAAACCTCCCCATCACTTCCTCGTCCCGTCTGTTGCCTGCACCAACATGTCCATTGAAATCTGCACAAATGACCACTCTTTCACGTCTGGGGGTACTCTGCATCACTTCATCTAACTCATTCCAGAATCTCTCCTTCTCTTCTCGCTCACATCCTGCCCGTGGAGCATAAGCACTAACCACATTGAACATCACACCTTCAATTTCCAACTTGAGACTCATCACTCTGTCTGACACTCTTTTCACTTCTAGAACATTCCGGACAAACCCCTCCTTCAAGATGACTCCTACTCCATTTCTCTTCCCATCCACACCATGAAAAAACAGCTTAAACCCTGCTCCTAAGCTTCTAGCCCTGCTACCTTTCCACCTGGTCTCCTGAACACACAGTATGTCCACCTTCCTCCTTTGCATCATGTCAGCCAGCTCACTACCTTTTCTTGTCATAGTTCCAACATTCAAAGTCCCTACTCTCTGTCCTAGACTCATGCCTTTCCTCTGCTCTCTCTGCCTACGGACACGCCTCCCACCTCTCCTTCTTTGACCTTTCCTTCTTCGACCAGCACCCTGTTGGTTAACAGCACTGATGTCGGTCGTTGTTAACCCGGGTCTTGTCCGATTCGGTATGGGATTCGTATTTTTGACTCGCAAGAATAAATACAACATTAATTAATGTCACAGCTACCTCACAATCCACCCAGTCTACACCACACAACTCTCAACTTCCTCTTCACCAGTCTCGGTCACCTGACTGCTGAAACTCGCATCACATGACCTGTTTCCCAAAGTATATAAAACCCTTACCTACAGGCAATCATTTTGAAGTATTGCCTCTGTAATACTGCCAGTGCTGTCATACCAAGCTGTTTGATTTTGTTGATGCTGAGCGATTTCTGTGCTTGTCTCTGACATTGGTTTTGGGTTGGATACCTGCATTATTGTATATGAACTCTGTCTAACTCTGTTAAAGGGTGGTCTAGTGGTATAGGGTGCTAGATCGCTGATCCAAAGGTTGGGGGTTTGCCTCTCCACAAGGTTGTCACTGCCCCATCCCCCCCCAGTGCAGCTAACTGGGGTATCATAGGCTGGCCATGTCTCTCACTGTCTATGTTGAGAGGTTCATGTAAAAAAAAACATTGCTGACTTTCGACAAGAGTAGGCTGCAAAGAGGTCTGCATGTTTCCGCCCTGCGATAGCCTGGCGAGCTGTCCAGGGTGTTCTCTGCCCTCGCCTGGAGTTGGCTGGGAGGGTGCCAGCCTCCCTGCGACCCTAATTAGGATCAAGCAGTTACAGAAAATGAACTGAAATGATGATGAATGAGCTCTGTTATTGTATGACGTTTACCATCTCTCCATTGCCTCTGATGAATTGTGTGCCTGATCGCCTGAATCATGTTTGTTTTCTGGCAAAAAGTTTGAACTGTGCTTTTGGATATTGCTGTATTTACTTCATTACAACAGAACAATTAATTCATAATAATATTCACAATATTATCTGTTAAATGGGGCCCATTCACTTACCAGATATTAAATAAATGAATGCAAAATATAGTGTTATCTTTTGGAAATAAAATAAAGCCATTTCTTTACTCCTATACGCACGTATCAATGATCACTGCACCAGGCATGTCAAAATGTATTGGATGTAATCTGCATGTCGGTATGTGTGCTGACTTGTCAACTAAAATAAGAGACCTGGCTTAAGCATAAATAGTATTGAGGCCTTTTAATAATACAGTCGGCCCCCTTCTTATGAAATTAATCCGTTCCAGAGCGTTTTTCGGAACCTGGAGTTTTCATAAGTAGAGGTGCATTTTACATGTAAAACGCGCGATTCATTCCAAGGCTCCCAAGACTACCCCATAAACTCTTTAAAAATGATAAAAGTACACCAATTTCATATGGAATAGAAAATTATTTATTAAACCAGATAAACATTTTATTAACATATTAAACCATTTAATTCATATATTTATTCATTAAACCATTATTAAACATTTTTATTAACCAATTTTTTTATTAACCAAACCTAACAATATTAAACATTAAACATTTTTTATTAATAATTTTTTTATTAACCAAACCAAACAATATTAAACATTATTAAACATTTGTGGCACGCTCTGCCGAATGTGGGCGGCGTCGCAGCCGACGCCGGAGCTTTTGAGATGGGGCACAGCTCATCCGGACCTCGATCTGTCAAGCAGGTAAGTGTGCTTTGAATACTCAACATTCATCTGTTTGGCTTGAGAGATCGGAGGTCCGGATGAGCCGAGTTTTGCCCACATTCGGCGCGCGCCATATTTACTAAACATTTACTGAATTAAACAACTTGGCGTGTTTGGTGCTTTTCGTAAGAACAACTTGTTTTGTATACGGAGGACAAAAATTTAGGAAAATGATTTTCGTGTACTGGATTTTTCGTATTCAGGAGTTTTCGTAAGAAGGGGGCAGACTGTAATTATAATACTACTAATTATCATCTGCATTGACTATGCCAGGTGTGGCCAACCGTGGCTTCCTAGCCTCATGTGGCTCTTTGTCTAGTTTGATGTGGTTCTTGTGTTCATCGCGAAGTTTTGTTTTTTTGTTTTTTTAATGTGTGTGTTCGCTTCGCTTGAGTTTGATATAGTACTATTGTGAAATACTTATTTGCGTGAGATGAAAATACCGCAAAGCAGTATGGGTGAGGTTATTCCAGTAAACAATTTGTGTCAAATTTGCTCTTAAAATGGCAGGGAAAAAAAAAAAAAACGCACAGCAAAACACAAATAAACAAAGGACATTTTGAACAGTGTGGGAGAGGGTTTTTTGGTTCTTGAATGTCATGGAAATCCAATTTGCCTTACATATCAGGCATCATTGGCGCATTTCAAAACTTCAAATCTTCAGCGCCACTTGAGCTCACTGCATGCTAACTTCAACCAGGAATTTCCTAAAGGGACTGATCATGACAAGCACAAAGTGTTCACTTTGAAAAGTCAGCCAGAAAAGCACACAGTTTTTCCAAAAATTTACAAAGCGCTTAGAGACCGTAACGCTTGCATCATATCAATTGGCTTGGAACATTACATGTGCCAAAACGCTATACAATGAAGGCGAGTTCGTTATAAAATCCCTCAGTGACGTTGTTGAAATCTTGTTTCCTGAAAACGACAAACTAAAACGCATGGCATCGGATGTCTGACTCTCCACACCGTTGAACACAGAATATCGGACATTAACACAGCTATTGAATCACAATTACACTCTGACCTTCAAAGATGTATTTTATAATGTTGCTGTGTGAATTTACAATAAATATGGCTGAGCAGAGGTGTATGTGTGTGTGTAAGAAAAGGATGGGTGATGTTCATGTGTGCCCAGGTGTATAATGAGGCTATTTGCAGTAAAACAGTAAAAAAAAATGTGGTCCTGGGTCTCTGACTGGTTGGCCACCCTTGAACTAAGCAGTCTGACATGAATCAGAGTAATAACCAGGCGTTCTTTAATTTCAGGCGAAGTTAGATGTAGATTATTTTCCTGTTACATGTGCACATAGTAACATTTCGAAATACACAGACCACAAAAGATGTTCAAAACCTTCAGTGTACAAATGTTTTCCCTCAAAGCATGCAACTGCATACAGTGGTATTATATGAAACGGCAGGAAAGCTTAAGTCCTCTCTTGGACTGAGAACAGTGGTAGACGAAAAGTAAATAAACCCCTCACTGAGGCCATATTGGCAGGCAGTTGGTGGCTAATTTGTTCAGTGGTAATTTGTCCTTCTAGAGTGTCGTATGTGAGAAGACCCTTGAGAGCCCCATGCAGGCTGACTAACATAGTCTCTGAGTCACTGAGGACAGTGTTTAAGAGTACAGACTCTATGTATAGAAATAATAACTGATATGTATTCATGCCTAGAGATACAGAATTCATCAGGGTAATGATCACTCAGGATATTAATTATTACATTTACTGAAGTACAGCACTAGGAAGATTGTGAATAGCATGTTTCAGATTAGGAGAAACACCAGTCACCTTGTGAATTGGGCTTGTTTACGCAGATCCGCCTGCTCTGCCTTGGCTCTTTCTCACTTATTCATCCACCGAACCACTTAAAAAAACGTATTATGGTCGCCGACACTGGGCGAGAGTGGGTACACCCTGAACACCTTGCTAGACCCAGACAAACACCCTACACATTCACACTCACACCTTGGGGCAAAAGGGTACAGCCAGTTACTATAATCTATATATCTTGGGACTGTGAGAGGAAACGAGAGTACCCTTACTGAGCCCAGAACTTGAATCCAGGACATTCTTGCTGTGAGGCAGATGTCCTAACCGCTTTGCTGCCTTAACTCAATTTGTGAATGCATTTTTTTTTTTTTTTTGCAGACTTGAAAGAGAATATTTTAGAATGCATTAAAAACAAAAAACTATGGTAATCATATGTTTGTATGTGCATTTCTTTACACTCTTGTCTCATGCCACCCCTGTCACCCTTTCCAACATCACTAACACCCCCCCCCCCTCCCTCCATCGCTTTCCACTTTAGCTCATTGGCTCCCCTGTTAAGCCCAAATATATTTTTAGACTGTTATTCTTTCTGAGGGTGGATACGGCAAGCAAGGGGATAGATATATACAGAACCCCCTACAACAGAGAACAAAAGCTGTGAAAGTTATTCATCCCTCTGTTCTTTATGTCCCGTCTTCATTGCTAACTGAGGAGTAATATATCTTCAGACTATCTTGGGGAGAACAGCAAATTCAAAGTAAGAGCCTAAGCCTATTACAATCACATCCTTTTTGGTCATTCTATGTATTTTCAAGTGCATCACATTATTTCTATGCTTTTCTAAAAGTGTTCAGTCAGACGTTCACAGTAAATGCATGTAATGTACATTCAAACAGCAAGATGACAGATGTCATGATCCAGAAGGTCTCCTTCCCTTTTTCTTGCTCACCGTGCCACACCCAAGATGATAAACAGCCAGTCACAAAAGAGCGATCTCACCAACGCATCGAACGACTGGAGCAAGGAGCACTCAAGGCAGCAAAGGATCCAAGTAATACCCTACATCAAAACAGCTCAAAGCTGGAGTATAAGGACATAGTGTCTGCATCCAAGGTCAAAGGAACACAAGCTTCCAGCACAGATCTTAACCTCCAAAACAACGATACGGTCTACCAAGAAAATAGCAGTCCTCCATCACAGCCTGCAGTGAGCACAAATTCCACAATTAAATCCTCGGTGACGTTAAATAAACAAGACCAGGATTCATCATCAGTGGAAATCAATCAATCTAAAGGCAAGGTTTCATACAAAACTGTGTTTGAAAAATGGGAAAGCCTGCAGTATGAAGAGCAACGGCCTAGCACAAAACGCCAGCTCTCTGCAGAAAGTGCAGCAAAGTGTGTGACGGTAAGGAAGAGGAGCACAGTGGCAAGCAGTAAAGAAGAACTAGCAAAGCCTCTCTCACACACCACTCCTGGCACACAGCCTAGGAAAGCTGTTCTACCCATACGCTCCTCCTGTCAGAGGCAGCCAAGAAGACAGCTGTTTGGCAGCACTGGGGTCTTCCACAAAGTGGACTCCCACGTAATTAGCAAAGGGAGGCAGGAAAAAAAACACACACACACACACACACACACACACACACACACACACACACACACACACACACACAAAATCCTATAAAGATGTTTATTATAATGTCAGGTAGCAAAGCGGTTGTATTAAATACATTACGCTGTGTATATCAATATATTGTAATACAGACGCTCCTCAACTTACGTTTTAGTTACGTTCCGAACGGCCGAACGTAAGGTGAAAAAAAAACAAACAAAAAACAAAAAACGTAAGTTGTTACTGTACGTTCCAGTAACGTATGACCGTTCATACTGTACTATACATCCATAAATACCATTACCGTATCTCATAAAACACTCCTAAATCAATTATTATAAACATAACATTGTAAAATAATATCAACATTATTTTAAAATAAATTAAATTCAAGCAAAATAATTTCAAATAAATAAATTTTAAATCAAATTCACTTATTACCACTGATTCTGATTACTTACGCTTCTGACCAACCATATTTGCTTCGGGTTACAAATACGCAAAACAGTGTAAACACAAAGATCACAGAGACA
The DNA here is from genome assembly GCA_024760905.1 of Plotosus lineatus. Taxonomy (NCBI): domain Eukaryota; kingdom Metazoa; phylum Chordata; class Actinopteri; order Siluriformes; family Plotosidae; genus Plotosus; species Plotosus lineatus. The sequence continues at coordinate 53,290,859 of CM045736.1, forward strand.
ACGTCTTCAAACAAGGGTAACACGCGGTGAACTGGGAAGAAGCAGGGCACGTTCAGTCTGTCGTCGTTTGTAAATGATGAATGCAGCGCCATGTAAACAATGGACGGAGCGTCATGCGTAAGTAGCATTTGAACATCTTGTACTACGGAGAGCGCGCTAAACTCAACATTTAACTTACAAAAAAATATTTTTTACAGTCAGTTCAAATGTAAAATCGAAAAAAATGTAAGACGAATAAACGTAACTCGAGGACTGTCTGTACTGTATTTGAACTATACACATGCTGAAAATTCCATGATATGATGATACACCGACTAGTCCAGTTCATGGCACCATCCCTGTTGCTGTATTCATTTTAAGATCATTAATGAGCAAATATTTTTATTCTAGCAGTAATATGGTATGAACTCAACCCAAGTCTGGAAATCTCCCATGGTGACCGACTTCTGGATCATTTCATATGAACTCAACAAGAGGTCCATGGTGACCATCTCAGATTTGGTTGAAAAAAATTGTGCTGGTACCTCTACATATATAATGCACATATGCCAAATTCTAGGCCAAAGGGTTTCTGTGCTGTGGCCCTTCATATTTTTGACACTCTTGAATTGCACTTGTTCCTGTTCAGCCAGTTTTGGATGCCGGTATCATTAAAATGTAATATGATACCTGCCTGAAATTTGCAATACTGGTTAATTTGAACCCAGGCTTTCAGAATATGTCATCAAGCAGATATATTCAATTGCAAAGATACCATCATCCAAAATTCAGTGCACAGGAACAAGTGCAATTTACAAGTGTAAAAATGGGAACAAGACCCTTTTTTTTTGAAGGGCCACAGCACAAAAACTCTTTGGAATTGTGGTGTAGAATTTGGCACATGCTCATTATATATGTAGAGGTACCCGCACAATTTTTTGCAATCTAATCTGAGTTGGTCACTGTGGGACTGCTGGTTGAGTTCATATGGAATAATCCAGAAGTATGTTGCACAGTATTATTTGTAGCACTGTAACTGGGATCTTTAAACAGTATATTTACTGATTTCCTTCATAAACACACCTACTGTGTATCATGATAGGACACACTCCCACTCAGATACAATTTAACATTGGCCAAAACCTACGCATGCTTTTTTTGTTTAATGAAAGAAAACACTGGGAAGTACCATGGGAAAAATACACTCTGCCAGTCTACCTAAATATAAAAGCAAGCCAGGTAGTGTGGCTACATAGAAACTATCTAGGAAGGGTAGCTATATAGGACTGCATACATAGAAACCTCAGCAGATTAACTCATAGTTGTATATGAATCATACACATTAAATATTTTAGCCAGGATCTGGATATCATGACAGAACTGAGACAGGACTGGTCAGAATGGAAAATAACCTTTTTTAATCTCTACGATATCAACCTTTCTTTCACGTTTTAATAAAACTTTTGTTGGAGTGTAGGAAATATGTATGAGTGTGTAAACATGTTAACGTCAATGGTGACATGGTATCTCTTCAAAAGTCTGCTATTCCACAAGGCTCCGTTAAAGCCACTGTTTATTTATTTATTTATTTATATATATAGATATATATAATAGAGAGAGAGAGAGAGAGATAGATAGTGGGGCTGGTGGTGTAGTGGTTAGGGTGCTGCGCTCATGATCAGGAGGTTGTGTGTTCAAATCCCAGTGAGACCTTCACTGTGCTAAGACCCCTGGGCAAGGTCTCAACCACAAGTGTGCCTCTGTTCACCCAGCAGTATAAATGGGTACCAGTAAAAATATACTGGGAAGGTAACCTGCGATGGACTAGCATACTGTACTCCTAGTTGCTTCACGCTACAGAAACTGGGGATAAGCACCGGCCTGATGAGCCACTATGGCTTGGTGGAAAAAGCCCAATATATATATATGTATGTGTGTGTGTGTGTGTGTGCGCGCGCGTGCATACACACATCTTTTGGGTACATTCTCACTCACTTACCTGCAGAACTGTTTAATCCTAATAGGGTCCTGGAGAGGCTGAGAACTGCCTTAACCAACACCAGGAAAAGGCGGAGCTCAGTCTGCTTTCCAAACCATTGACAGTTAACACACACACACACACACACACACACACACTAAGGGCGAATTTGCAACAGCCAATTAGCAGAATGTGCATGTCTTTGGATTGTGGGAGAAACCCAACAAACTCCACATAGAATCCCCAGATGCCAGGACTCGGACCCAGGACCTTACTTCTATGGGGCAGGCATGCTAACCACTACAACCTTCTCTGAGTACAAATATTTCTAAACATTTATAAACATGAATGTTTTCTTGACGGCATGTGATTGTATGTTTCAACAAAGCCAATACAAACCACCAGCGTAATAAATTTCAGGACCTTAGAAACTGGATGCTGAATAATTTCCTCCTACTTCATTTTGGCAAGACAAACATTTGCTAGTGCTAAAGGCTCCTAGAAGTAGGCTTTTTAATTATCCAGTAACACTGGATGATTTTCAGTTATATTATGCGAAGCAGGGACAGATCCTCATGTGATTACAGAATTCACACTCTCGTTTCAAGCTTATGTTGGTGATATTGCTAGTCTTTTTCCATCCAAAAAAAACCACACTCTCGTTATCTCATGGTTGAACTTTTACAATACGCTGGATCATAGATCATCCATTAGTTACAGATGCCCATATAGTACAGTCGTGTTCAAAATAATAGCAGTGTGTTTAAAAAAAGTGAATAAAGCTCAAAATCCTGGTAATAGCTTTTATTCCAAATCAAAAGAGGAGCCGGTGGTGTAGTGGTTAGGGTGCTGATTTCATGATCAGGAGGTTGTGAGTTCGAATCCCACTGAGACCCTCACTGTGCTAAGACCCCTGGGCAAGGTCTCAACTACAAGTGTGCCTCTGTTCACCCAGCAGTATAAATGGGTACCAGTAAAATACTAGTATACTGGGAAGGTAACCTGCGATGGACTAGCATCCCATCCAGGAGGAGTTGAACTCCTGGTCGCTTCACGCTACAGAAACCGGGGATAAGCACTGGCCTGATGAGCCACTAGGCTCGGGTGTAAAAACCCAACAGACAAATCAAAAGACTGTTTCTGAGAGCTGCTGTACATCTGTGTTGCATGGAATCAACTAAGTTCTGTGAGCAGGTTTTCCAGCCCAGGATGGTTGGACTACATTCCACAATTCTTCTGTATTTCTAGGTTTTGTCTCAGAAACTGCATTTTTAATGTCACCTCTCAAGCTGAAGGTCTGGGATCGGGCCACCGCACCATAACGTCAATCTTGTTGGTCAGGAACCAATATGTTTCCCGTTTACTGGTGTGTTTGGGGTCATTGTCTTGTTGGAAGCCATTTCAAGGGCATTTCCTCTTCAGCATAAGGCAGCATGACCTGTTCAAGTGTTTTGATGGATTCAGACTGATCCATGATCCCTGTGATGTGATAAATATGCCTGGCACTGTAGTATGAGAAACATCCCCATGCCATGATGCTTACGCCAGTAGGCTTCACTATCTTCGGTGTACTGGGGCTTGAATTCAGTGTTTGGGGGTCGTCTGACAAACTGTCTCCAGCCATTAGACCCAAACAGACCAATCTTACTTTCATCAGTCCACAGAATGTTGCACTATTTCTCGTTAGTCATTCGCCAGTCAACGTGCTTTTTGGTAAATTGTAACCTCTTTTTTTCAGCAGTGGGACTTTGCGGGGCTTCTTGCCGATAGCTCGGCTTCACATAGGTGTCTTCTAATTCTAACAGGACTCACAGGTAACTTTAGACCTTCGTTGATCTTCCTGGAGCTGATTGTTGACTGAATCCTCGCTATTTTGACTCTTCGATCCATTCGAATGGTCGTTTTTCATTTTCGTCCACCTCTTTCAGATTTCAGTTGCCACTTTCTCTGAGCAGTCTCTCATTTCCTGCACTTGTTTATATGTTTTCCCCTCTCCAATCAACTTTTTAATCAAGGTACGCTGTTCTTCTGAACACTGTCTGGATCGACCCATTTTCCTCAGAATTTCAGAGAGAAATGTTCTATAACCTGCATGTACAACATTTGCTGCCTTCCTTCCTTAAATAAGGGCAAAAAGGGATATACATTAAATACCATTCCCTTAAACGTCTTTGTTTAAGATGTTATGTCTTTAGACTTTGACATGGTGAGCTGAAATACTGCCAAGAAGTGAAAATTCTCCACTCTCAAAATAGAAACTTTAATACTGCATATCCAGTTGTATTAAACATTTCCATTTGGCAGCATGAAATTCAGCATCACTGGTATTAAAAAGCACTTTGTAAAGATGGTGCTGCCTTCTACAAAATTTAGCTGATGTTTGTATTTATAGCATGTAACACATACTGTATACAACAGCAATGTAACAGCGTATATACAAATCGATACATGTGGATAGATGAAAATAACGGGTCAAATCTTAAACTAGCCATCACAAAACAGCCTGAATCAGTCCCACAGAGATTGACTACTGTGAGATGAAAGAGACGGAGAAAGAGGGAGGCTGTGTCTCTTCATATTGGCATGCCAAGTCCCAGGATGCCTGGGCAGATGAAAGCGACTTAATATCCTCTCACCACTCTTCATGAAAAATCCCTGATGTGAAAAAAAAAAAATTCCAGACCCAGATGTGCCATTGCTGAGATCTGGTGACTCGAAAACTTCCTGTTAACAAGCATTGCAAATCTGTTGACTCACTCATTACTTTTAATTGCAAATTTTTATTGCTCGTAATTGTGTCACTCGCAATCTAACTTTAAAATAGCTAATTGTGAAATTAATCTTACACCAAGAAACTATTAACCCTGTTTATTGTAGGCTAAATGATTTGTAAGTACAGTACTTTTTTAATCTTAGGGATATGTGAAACAAAGTGAATGAAAGCTTTCATTAAATAACGTATAACATCCGCCATACACTACATGTTTTATTGTGATGAATAGGCGGCTGCATGCTGAAGATAGTTTCACACTGAACACAAAAGTAAACTAAAATGAAAACAACTTGTTGAAACAGGAAGACAGCAGTTGCAAAAATGCTTGCCATTTTCCCTTTTTTATTGCCAAAAAAACTTGAAAATAAAATGAATATTTGAGGGAATTAACAATTGATTTATACAAACCTAATAATAATAATAACAACACTAAAGGCGCAAAGGCGGCACGGTGGCGTAGTGGTTAGCACGTTCGCCTCACAGCAAGAAGGCCTGGGTTCAATTCCCGGCCTGGGCGTTTCTGTGTGGAGTTTGCATGTTCTCCCCGTGCTTGTGCGGGTTTCCTCCGGGTGCTCCGGTTTCCTCCCGCAATCCAAAGACGTGCACTGTAGGTTAATTGGCCGTTCTAAATTGACCGTAGATTCTCTCCTGCAGCGGCACTGGAACCCAGTCGTATCGGCACTTGCCTTTCCATTGGATCCTTCCGGTGGCTCCGAGATGGGGGACTTGCTGCTTGGGTAACAGCCTGTCCCTCATTACTCCCTACCCGGGCTCTGCGCACTGGGGAGTATCACCAGCCGGGATACCAGCCAGAGCGCAGCCATAGTCCTTCGGGACTGACGGAGGCCTACCCAAAGGTGCAAAATGTTTGTTATCGTAAAAAACAAACCAGCAGGAGGGCAGTGGTGGCCTAGTGGTATATTGCGCTGCATCGCTGATCCGAAGATTGGGGGTTCGAGTCCCACTCTCCACAAGGTTGTCACTGTCCCCCCCCCAGTGCAGCTAACTGGATTATCATAGGCCGGCCATGTCTCTCACTGTCTATGTTGAGAGGTTCATGTAAAAGAACCATTGCTGACTTTCAACAAGAGTAGCTGCAAAGCCATCAGCGTGTTTATGCCCTGCGATGGTCTGGCGAGCTGTCCACGGTGTACTCTGCCCTCGCCCAGAGTCGACTGGAATGGGCTCCAGTCTCCCCGCGACTCTAATTAGGATTAAGCGGTTACAGAAACTGAACTGAACAAACTAGAAGTTGTTAAAAAACACAAAACTGTAGCGTGCACATCTATTCGCCTCCCTAAGGTCAATACTTTGTAAAGCCACCATTTGCAGCAATTAAAGCTCTTGAGCATATCTCTATGAGCTTGGCATGTCTATCCACTGAGATTTTTTCTCATTTTTTTAAAGCAAAACAGCTCCGGTCCGTTCTAAAATTTCTATTCCTAAAGAATTTCGCTTTATTTAACACCACCCATCATTATCTCAATCCTGAGCAGTCTTCCAGTCCCTACCAATGAAAAAATTCACACGCCACCACCATGTTTCACTATGGGCATGATGTTCTTGGAGTAATGAAAGATGTTGGGTTTGTGCAACACAGTGTTTTCCGTGATGACCAAAAAGTACAGTTTTAGTCTCCTGCCCAGGGGTTGTTTTCCCATGTGTTTGGGCTGTCTCGTACATGCCTTCTGGCAAACTCTGAATGTCTTTTCTTATTTATTCTTTCATTTTATTTTTCTGGCCACATTTGAAGCCTAGCACTGTGGACAGCAGACAGACCACATCACACTGGTCTCCAATGTGGGATAATGTTCCCTTTGGGTTCATTTTTGCCTCTATGATTAATCCTGTCCTTGCTCGGTGTGTGAATTTTATATATGTGTGTGTGAATATATATATATACATACACACACACACACACACACACACACACACACACACACACACACACACAGTGGTACCTCACTTTACGATAGTCCCAGCAAACGAAAAATCCAGGTTACGAAAAACATTTTCCAAAATTTTTTGTCTCTGTATACGAAAAAAGTTCAAAAACATTTGTAAGATTATAACTCTGCTAAGAAGACATCGTCAACACAAAGTAAGCACCTTAAAAGGTCTGCTTTTATCATTTTTACAGGGTAGTATTGGGGGCTTTGGAACGAATCATGCATTTTACATGTAAAATGTGGTTCTGTCTGTCTTCCTTTCGGATTTTTGCCCTTTCACTCGGGAATCGCCACAGCGAATCATCTGATTCGCATGTTTGATTTGGCAGAGGTTTTTACGTCGGATGCCCTTCCTGTCACAACCCTTTTTAGCAAGGGACAGAAACACGCTGACGACTTTGCAGCCTACTCTTTACGAAAGTCAGCAATGGTTCTTTTACATGCCTCTCACCATAGACAGTGAGAGACATGGCCCGCCTTTGATAACCCAGTTAGCTGCACTGGGGGGACAGTGACAACCCTGTGGAGAGTGGGACTTGAACCCCCAACCTTTGGATCAGCGATCCAGCGCCCTATACCACTAGACCAGGGGTCGGCAACCCGCGGCTCCGGAGCCGCGTGCGGCTCTTTCACCTTTCTGGTGCGGCTCCATGGCTTTTCAAAATAAAGTTGTGCTTTACGGTGGCTGACTGGTGCACCACAAAGTGCTGAGTTACTCACACAGCAAAGGGCCGGTGTGGGTGGAGGTTTTCACTTCAACCAAACAATAGCCACACCTTCCACCTGTTCCCACCAATCACTGATAATCAAAAGAAAAGAAAAAAAACCTAGAGTGGACATTACTATTTCAATTCTGAATTGGAGCCATCTTCGTGAGCCACCTTGCTTTAAGTCTTAAACAGTCATGTGATCCCACCAAGATGGCCCCACTTCAGAATTGAAACAGTGATGTCCAATCTAGGTTTTTTTTCACCTGAATGATCTGGGTACCCTTCCAATGCTCTTTTCGGGTTGAAAATTACATAGATGAAAAGTAAGAGTCACAGATGTGGGCGGATATTTATTTGGTGTGGGCGGGGTGATTTTGTGTGTGTCCACAAGAACACAAGAACACACACACAAAATCACCCCGCCCACACCAAAGAAATATAAAAGAGCCCTAAAAGAGCTCATGGCAAGCAGCAGTGCGGTGAGAGAGAGATTTTTTTCTGCCACCGGGGTTTGTAATTCAGGAACAGAAATCACAGCTGAAGGAAGAGATGTGGATGAGATTTGTTAATCCACAGCAATCTCCAGATTAAATAACTGTCCTCACTGTGGTTCAGTATCCACTCTGAGAATGGGTCGGTCAGTGCAGCATTAAGCATTAATATTTATTTAAAAGAATGTTGAGCAGGCTCCTTCTTAAAATAAGTCTTCAAATACTTTTCTGTGTTGGTGTCATTTTTGTAAATTAAAACTATGACAAAACAACATTAATATAACGAATAAAGAAAAGAAGATCCCACGAAGGGCGTGATTGGTGAGGTTGGCAACCCAACCCGTTACACATCTGGCTGCAGCCCGTCCAGCCGTGGGATGGATATTCTTTTTCTTTATAAAAACACAAGAAGCATTCGAACACATTCATTCATTTTCTGAACCGCTTAATTCTAATTCGGGTCGCGGGGAGGCTGGCAATTTTTTTTTAATCTAAATGTTTTTGTTGCAAAACAGAATTGTAATTTAATGGTCTCTGCAGTCGTTTAAATCAATGTAACATATTGTTATTTTATATTAACATGAAGGAAAAAGGGGAAAAACATTACATGCAGTGTGATTTGATTTAAAACGTCAAAAAAGGATTTGTGGCTCCCAGTGTTTTCTTTAATGTGGAAAACGGGTCCAAATGGCTCTTTGAATGGCAAAGGTTGCCGACCCCTGCACTAGACCACCACTGCCCCGATGTAAAATGTGGTTCTACTTTCAAAAAAATCAGGTTACGAAAAAGGCTCTGGAACAGATTAATTTCGTAAGGTGAGGTACCACTGTATAAGTGCAGTGAAACCCTCACTAAAATAATCAGGTTATCTTTCTCACAATTAATCAATTTTTTAATCAATCCGATAGATATTTAAATTATCATCTTAATATTCAGTTTTGTTTGGTTTTTTTTTACATGTTTTCAAAGCAGTGTCCAGCTCAGTTTCTGAACCACTTAATCATAATTAGGGTCACGAGGAGGCTGGCACCATCCCAGCTGATTCTGGGCAAGGGCAGAGTACACCCTGGACAGCTTGCTAAGCCATTGCAGGGCAGAGACATGCTGACGGCCATGCAGCTCCTCTTGTCGAAAGTCAGCAATGGTTCTTTTACATGAACCTCACACCATAGACCGTGAGAGACATGTTCGGCATTTGATAACCCAGTTAGCTGCAGTGGGTGTACAGCAGTGATATCTGTTGGCAATGGGGCTTTGAACCCCCAACCTTAGGATGGGTAATCCAGCACTTTCCTCCAGCTCAATTCAATACCGAGAATGGAGTTATTTATTTCGACAGCTTGTTTTCATCATCCTTTTGCCCTTCATTAGTGTTCCGTTTCAAATTATCAGTAGGACGACTCAAAGTCAGTATGTAACATGGACAGAATTAATAGCTTTCACTAATAATATCTTGGATGTGGTGAAGGAGGACATGAAGGCAGTTGGTGTCAGAGAAGAAGATGCAGAGGATAGGGTGAGATGGAGGCAGATGATTCACTGTGGCGACCCCTGAAGGGAACAGCCGAAAGGAAAAGAAGAAAATCTTTAGCTAATAATTGTATGATTAATTACACTATACCAATTGATAGTGCTTGGCCACACTCTTGCAAATTCTTTCACTGTGTGTACACCTGTGCTCCGAATCATAGGGTTATTGAACCTGTGGAGACCTTAGCAGAAACTCGGTAGGTGGAAATAATGAGGTCACAAAAAACTAGGTAGTATTTTAATTATTTCAAAAACGGTGTTCATTATATGTACATATTTTCATATATTACCTCTCAGGCATGTACTAGAGATTTTGATGCATAGATTCACATATAAACTTGTTCATGGAAATATTTATTCAAGTTTGAAGTCAGGTAGTTGGAAAATGTGCCAATTTCATGATCAGACCCATATAGTCTTGAGAGTGACCTCACAAAAGTATATATAATAAGTATATATATATATATATATATATATATATATATATATATATATATAAAAAGCACGAATTATTAAAAAACAAATTTTTGGTAGCTAGCCTGTTAATGATAAAGTCTTGCATATCTTGGACATAGTAAGTGGGAACAAAACATAACTTAAGATTATGGTTTGAAATGAGACTCTGATACTCTCAATCAAATTTGGCGGGCATTGACTACTTAGGGGTGTTATAAATATAAGTCTATACAGGTATCTCAAGAGTAAATCATTTCCATGTACCTTCTAGGTAATCAGATCTACAATGGTGAAGTGATTGCTCAAAATGGGCATGACCCTTTGCACTAACAAATACAACATTAAGAAATTACTGGTTATATTCAAGTGAATAAACTCAAATTTACAACGTAGACAGACAATTATTTATAGACCTCAAATAGCAAAAATGGTACATGTGTAACACTGGACCAATCAAGAGAGACTTGTGCCAAATGGGCTTGGAACCCTTTCATAACTATTGCAGGTCTAGTTATTATTTGTATCCAAGGCAAAAATGACTAAAGGTTTCACTAAAGGTCTCTTTAGTCTTTTAATACTGACAAATAAACACTTATTTACCTTAAGTTATGTTGCCAGCTTTATAGCTTGTTTGCTCAGTACAAGAGTAAGGAGAACATATATGGCAGGCATGTGGCACTCCAGTTCTATATAGAGCTCATTGATATCACAGTGTTTATGATTTCGTTTGCTAAGCAGTTTAACAATTCCTCAGGAATGGCGAGCACACAGTTTCAATGTCGGAACCAATCATAGTGTCTCCAGTTGTATGTAGAGCTCATATTATAAGAGTGGCATGCAAATCCTTGACTATTTTCTTCCTTCGTGTTAGATATACCAAAACAAGGCACAAAGACAGAGGCATTTCCAATTTTGCATTAATTTCTAGGCAGAATTTGTCAACAGTGCAATTAAAAAATGTTTGCCCAATCAGTTATAATAATTGGATAACGATTATATGATCTCAGCTCTTCTGTATATTTCAGCTGAAAGAGCAGGAAGTGTTTTCACCTCAGAGCATTGCTCGCGTAATAACACAGCAGGCAAGAAATGAGTTAGAAAAAATCAGGGCCATATGGGTCTGGCTCTGCCATAATATTGGTGAGTACACACATGCACTTTACCTGAAACAGCCATAGAATCTAAACACTGAATATATTGGAGAAACAGAGTTGCATTGCTTTCTCTGTTCGACCAAATACTGCATGATATATAAGTTCAAATACTATAAAATGATATGCAGCAAAATCTATGATTCATGGTTTTCTAGGAACATATTGTGTTTATGTGTACGTGTATGTACAGAATATGATTTGGACGGTTACCTTGGCCTTTCTCCAAAGCTCTGCACCCCAGAGGAAGTCATTAAGGAGGGTCGAGGAGTATGCAGCGGATTTTCTGGCATCTGTCTGGAGATGTGCAGGTGACAAACACAAAATTATAGTACTGTCAGTGCGAGGAATGTCAGGATCATGATAGAGGTTGACAAGCCATCACAGTGGTCTCTTCAGATTCTCTAAGAAATATTCCATATGGTTTTCAGCAACAGTGAATAACATGGAGTGATAACAGACTGTAAAATATAATTTTAATGCTAATGTCTTGACCAATCACTGTTCTCTCATTTCCATATGTATTAGCATCAGAGAAGTGTCCTTTATAGTGTAAATATTTACAGTTCAGCTGCAGTAGGATTGAGCTGAGAGTGGTTTCTCTCTGTGTTCTGTAGGGAAGTTGGCATTCAGTGTGAGGAGGTGAGTGGGTACAGTAAGGGAATTGGGCACTGGCCTGGGCACAGATTGGCAGATAAACCTTCTGACCACATGTGGAATGCTGTATGGGTGAAGGGGCAATGGGGACTTCTGGATGCCTGTTGGGGAGCAGGCACTGTCAACATGCACACCAAAGCTTTTGTTAAGAGGTTAGAATTTGAATGAACATCCCACCTATGTACAGTATACACAGGCACACAGATGAACAAAGTGGTAAATAGGCAGAGCATCATTGTGTAATCCCAGTGCTGCACATCGCTTGTTTAAATACACTCCACGACGAAAAAGAAAATAAACCACTCATTCACTATTTTTGCCTCAATTTTACATTTATGCGATCAGGGAGCAAAACGTCCATCATTTTGACAGCATGGTCGTTCAAGTACATTCAGGTCATCAGCCAACTTCATTTTATGGAATGTTGTTTAGGGGTGACATCGTTTAGAATGTCCACCTCACAGCAAGAAGGTACTGGGTTTAATACCCTGGCCAGGGTGTTTCTGTGTGGAGTTTGCATGTTCTCCGTATGCTTGCATGGGTTTCCTTTAAGTACTCCAGTTTCCTCCCATAAGCCAAAAATATGCATGTTAGGCTGTTTATTCCAAATTGACCCTAGTTGAGTGTTGGTCCTGCAATTGTCTGGTGAGCTGTTCAGGGTGAACTCAGCCATTTCCCAGCGTCAGCTGAGATAGGCACCAACCTCAATGCGATCCTAGTAGAATTAAAGGCTTTGCCAAATGAATGAGAATGAATGATAATGTTGCTGAGCCTCTACCCATCCAACTGAAGCAAAAAATGCCATGGCCACTGGTAGTCTAACAAAATATTAGGATCCTGGGCAGTGGGTTAGAGAAGAGATGGTAAATAACTCTTTGTGACATGTCTCTTAGATTTGATGATTTTTACTTCCTGACTGAGCCGAGAGAATTTATAAACTCTCATTATCCTGATGAAGAAAACTGGCAACTGCTGGACAATCCAATCTCCCTGGAACAGTTTGAACTGACACCATTATTGACTTCAGCATTCTACACGCTGGGGCTGACCCTTCTACAACCCACACAGTACAAAATAACCACAGGTTACACACCCACACATGCACAAATTCTTTACACAAGATAAACAATAATAAAAGAATTAATGTCCGTTTCTTACCGACATTCGCAATAATCCAGAGAAGGAAACAAACCCCGAGATTTAAATGTAGAACATCATTGAGTGCATATACAGTACTGTGCAAAACCTTTAGTCAGATGCAGAGCAATACTGTAGAAATAATAATAAAAGGAATACTTATTTACATAGAAATAATGACATTAAATAATATATCTCTACAACAAAATTCTACAAAGTTCAGTAAATGGTAATGATGATGAATTTTTGTTCAAAAATACAATAACATCAGGTAGAGTTTGTATAGTTTTACAAGTACAGTATCTACTGGGTATCTTACTGAACCAGATACAGGTCTCCTGGAAATACTGAGTGTTACACTTTATTCTTTATTTAAAAGTAAGGTGAAGTCTGTTGGGCTTTTTATACCTGAGCCTACTGGCTCATCGGACCGGTGTTTATCCCCGGATTCTGTAGCGTGAAGCGACTAGGACTACAACTCCGCTCGGATGGGACGCTAGTCCATCGCAGGTTACCTTCCCAGTATACTAGTATTTTACTGGTACCCATTTATACTGCTGGGTGAACAGAGGCACACTTGTAGTTAAGACCTTGCCCAGGGGGCTTAGCACAGTGGAGGTCTCACTGGGATTTGAACACACAACATCCCGATCATGAGCCCAGCACCCTAACCACTACACCACCGGCTCCGTATTCTTTATTCATTTACATGTAAATCACACCAGCCTTCATTATATTCTTTTCTGCTTCCTTAATTGACATACTGTACTAGCATTTTATGTAACATTCAATTTTGTAAGCTAATGTTTGGAAATCTAAAGTGTTTTTTTTTTTTTTTTGTATTAACTTACGAATATACAAATTATAAAATAAAATTCTCCAGCAAAGTGTATAAATAATGGGACCCAATTCTTTTGTATTGTACTGTATGTACAGTAGAGAAGTACAGACGGAATTAATATCTGGCTCATATTCTGAGCCCATTCTCCATAGCTCTGGGACATTACTCCAGACAAGCCAGAAATATCATTCTTCTTCTGTTTGCGAGGTTATTGTGTGCTTTAAAGATTAAAGCGTCTCAGGGGAAGAAAGGCCAGTATGTTATTGTTACTAAGATTTCCTGAACCAGTGACAGAATAGCCTCTGCACCCAACAAGGGATATAAAAATATAAACACTGAAAGGAAAAGGTAAAAGTGAAAACAGCAACTCCCTCACCAACAGCATAGTTTCTTGACAAATGTAAGAGCTCAACAACGAACCCCACCCACCCTGGTCTTAATTGTTCCGAATTATTAATTCATGTCTATATTTTAAGGCGGCTACTTACAAAATCGAGACGGTGTAGTTTAACCACTAAAACCTGACCAAGAAGTCGATTTGTGTATCCCACAGATGATGGGGAGGCAACTGTGTGTATGAGCGCATGTGGACGGATGACCTTTGCCTACGAGCTCAGGCAGCGAGACTTGGAGACAGGGGCTACAGGGCAGAATGAGGTCGACAGCTCATGTGGCCTGCTGTCAGTGATGCAGCAGGGCATGAGTCTTCGTCTGCTGCCGCCAGAGCCAGGAGTCTACGAGCTGAAACTGTTTGCACGACCCGAGGATGACTCTGGCACTCTGCTATGGGTTTGTACTTTGGACCTGGAGTGTCCATCTGTCAAGCAGGGCCAGTCACTGCCTGCAAATCCCTATCTGAGTTGGGGCTTAGGGTCCAATGCAGGTGTCCATGGAGTAAAGAGCTGCAGTGTGCCAAGCCAAGACGCTCTGGAGGTTTGTGATAGTGGCGAGTGTGAGGTGGTGCTACACACCTTGCGTCCCCTGATGATGGTGTGTGAACTCATCCACCCGAAACTCAACTTTGCTCTGGCTAAGCGCTGCCTGGCACTGCAAATATCGGCAGAGCAATTAGTATGCAATGTGCTATGTCCATACAAAGGCCACTACCGTCTTTCTGTGTTTGTGCGTGATTATGATGATGGAAGCGGCTCTTTTCAGAATGTCGGGAATTTCCTGCTGCGATGCAGAGGCTTAGGAATCAATCACAATCTGCTATACCCTCCTGATCTTAGTCCATGGTGCGGACCAGGAATGCGCACTCAAATAGCTGGACTGACGCACTTTAGCCACACAGGGGCATTGGTGAATTTGCCTCAGGGTTGCTGTAATATTACTTTTCATTGCACCTCTTCACAGCTGCAAATACACGCGGTCCTCAGTGCTGAGTCATATCAGGAGAACAAAGAAAAACTAAACCAGGCCAGCTTTCCACTGTCACGACACATTTTGCTCACGTACACAGGCAGCAAAGTGACAGTGAGTGTGTGTGTCCCGCAGCCTGGAATCTATCGCCTGGGTCTGTACGGACGCACACCCCCTCAGCAAGACTATGCACCACTGTGCGACTACGTGCTACGAAGTGTGTGCGACAGATGTGGAGAACCATTCCCGTGTGTATATTCGGCATGGGGGAAAGGGTGCGTGCTGTTGGAGCCACGTGGAGGAGCGCTAGCCCCACAGAGCTGGGTGTGTTTCCGTGTGCGCGTGCCGGAAGCTCGAAGAGTGAGTGTGCTAGCAGAGCAGCGAGTAGATTTAAACATGAATAAGAGCAGGGTGTGGGAGGGCAAGGCCTTTACAGGGAACATTACTCAAATCAAACTGACTGCGGCCACCGTGGAATCCAGCGACATGGCTGTGCTCATGACCTTTGATGTCCTTAACCTGGAGAGCAAACTGTGATGGAAAAGGAGAGAAAGGGCGGGATAATGTGTGTGTGTGTTTGTGTGTGTGTGTGTGTGTGTGTTTGTGAATGTTTAGAGCAGTGAGTTTGTAAAAACAACGTTGCTTGTAACTCGTATTGTTTTTTTTTTTGTCTGTTAAATGATCCGTTTCACGCTGGATGTATCTTCTGAAATGGTTAACTTGGTGAGCAAATACAGTAACCTCAAACAGCAGTATTTTACACGTCTCTGTTTTTTTAATCAGTGCTCTCACTCTGATCTCTTCTCATCTACTTACAAGGGCTATAAAGGATGATAGACAACGGAAGCGGGTGTGGTAGAGCTGTAAAGGGTATTAGAAGTAACAGAAGGGCCGTTTGTGTGTTTAGCAGCAAAAAGGATTCAAGACTAGACTACACGGCCCGCTGGTGGATCAACAGCCTGGGCATGACATGTCACTTACAAAACTGTTAACGGAAGGATTTAAATACAGGGATCCCTCAGTTTCCGCGGTTAATTGGGACCGAGATCCCCACGACCACTGAAATCTGAGAAGTAAGATCAACCCCAGCGACTGACGTATACGTAGCTGTGTATGTGTATATACTATCATTAAATACATATTCAATGCTATAAATGCTTATAATAACAAACATTCAAAAATAATGCATAAGATGTAAATAAAATATAAATCTACACACATACAGACGTGCGCACACGCACGCACGCGGATGCACACCTCACATAAAAATGTAAGTAGTTTTGATGGGAGGTTTTGGGGTTTTTTTTTGTTTTTGTTTGTTTAGGTTTTTGTTTTTTTTTGCATTATTAGCCTTGTTTTTGTGGCATTTTTCTTAACTTTTCCCCAAATTCTTCTTTAATTTCCTTATTTTTTAATTCGATGAATATTTAAAAAAAAAACATGAAGCACTGAAGCCGCATGAATTGAAGTGTGAAGTAGCGAGGGATCCCTGTATATGTCCTAAAGCTCAGGCAGCACGCTCTTATTATTTCTAAGCTCATTAGTTGAAGTTATTGAGATAGTAGACCACATTTCATTAAAAATATGAGAAAAACAAACCAAACCAAAAAAAAAAAAAAAAAAAAAAGAGCAGTACAGTACACAAAATCATCTCAAATGGAAGATAGTGAGAAAGAAACTTTTTCCAAATTGTTGGAATTGTATTTGGTATCAATTTTGCCTTAAACTCTACAGGAGCTAGAGGGGACACCCTTGTTTACATGCAGGAGTCATAAAATAAATAAATAAATAAATAAATATGAGCTCAGAATTCTCTCGGACTGCAAATCCACTCCAAACAAGAAGGAAAAACAATGACTGCTATGTGTGTGTTTGTGTGGATGTTGCCTGTAGGG
This sequence comes from Plotosus lineatus, assembly GCA_024760905.1. Classification (NCBI taxonomy): domain Eukaryota; kingdom Metazoa; phylum Chordata; class Actinopteri; order Siluriformes; family Plotosidae; genus Plotosus; species Plotosus lineatus. The sequence continues at coordinate 53,307,768 of CM045736.1, forward strand.
ACAAGGTCAAGTACTGCTGATGTTCGGTGCCAGTAATACTGGATGTTTTGGATCTCTGTGTGACAAGCTGGTGTAGTGATGTCTAGAGAATATTTGGCATGTGTGTATGGACACATTTAAGGGGATGTCAAGCTGACTTGTGTCTGATGGAAAACAACTTGGTATGTGGCCACAATTGAATGGAGACCAAATCCAAGCGCCAGGAAAAGGGATATGTACTATCAGATAAAAACACAAACTTATAACCCACACACACACATACACACACACACACACACACACACAGAGAGAGAGAGAGCGCGAGAGAGAGAGAGAGAGAGAGAGAGAGAGAGAGAGAGAGAGAGAGAGCTACAGGACTTTGGCATTTTCAATAACATTATGACCATGTGACAAATTCACTACTGAGGGAATAAACATTAACACCCACCCACAGCAACAAATGTGACTCACTACTGATGGGAGCATCCAGAAAATGCAGAGAAACCCACAACCAGCAAACTGAAAACACAAGACATCCAGTAAGTGGATTATAAATAGTTTAATGATTTATTTTTTATCTCAAATACAACACAGAGTTTATAAAAAGCATAAGTCACAGGACAAAACAGGAGTTTCAGTAGTTTTGTGCAAATACAACTCAATTATTTGAACTTTCACACACTTGAGTGGATCTCTACCATTTTGGCACTTTTTAAAGTCCAAATGTCCGAACCATTTTCGCCACAAATATAAGTATGAACTCCAAACATTGAGTGTTCTGAGGTAAAGGCTTAGGAATCCAACCCTTCTATTCCTTTATCTTCTCTTTATTACTAAAATTGTTCAGACATAGAAATATCTGTCCAGGAATGTGTTCATCTTTGTGGAGTCAATAATATCCTCACTATTCCGACTTTCCACCGGGAATTCTTTACTTCGGGCTTGTTCCCCACCAAACATTCCCCACAGAGCAGCAATATCATTGTATTAGCCCTTACGTTTCTGTTTTACTAATGAGCTCCTCCCGTCACCAACTGTAGCCTGATTAGCATAAGACCTCCAATCAAGCCTCGGTTAACTGGACGAGAAAATTCTTATATACTGGGACAGGCAATATGGTACAAAACCCGAGAACATAAGAAGTGTTCAGCAGAAGCAGTCACTGATTTCAGGAATGAACAGATTTCGAAGAGTGACTAACAGATGGGAGTGAGATGCTTTGGTCAGGAACAAGCCTTCATCACCTCTCACAAAGCTCAAGATATTGCTGAATAATATTGTTGTTCCCATGGAGGCCGAAGCCACGACAAGTGTGATTACAGTCTTTAAAAGTGCTCGAGTTTAATAAACAGCCTTCTGGAACACCGCGATTCTTCAGCTGACGAAATATATTTAATTCAATTATATAAAAGGCGAATTATTTCTTTGACATCAAACTCTGTTTTAGTCCTTTAACCTCTGCTCCACAGGGACAGTGATCAGGGAAGACCTGGCAGGCACTTGATGGGGCAACCTGGAGGGCCTCACTGGGGTCTATGTCCAAACACATACTAAAGGCTGACCCCGTTGGCGAATCTGCATTTATTTATTCAACTTAAATAGAACGTCTTTCTCATCACAACACCCAGCTCACTAGCTCCAGGCTTCGGCTTTTCCCTGACAGTGGACCATCTCCGTTTAAAGTTTTGTTTTGCTGCCCTCCAGTGCCCTTTTGCCAGCCAGCATCTGACCCTTCACAAATAACACAAACACTCTGCTTATCGTTTCACCAACCCTGGCGCTCACCTCTGCCCGGCGATGTGTCTGTTCCACTCTACCAAGGCACTTCAGTTAGTCTAATAGGAAGCCTCTGAAACTAATCACAGGGGCAAAATATACCCTTCATTCAATTAGGTTTTTCTTTCTTTCTTTTTTTTTTTTTTTTAAATGCATTTTAAATTCACAGCCGTATAAAAATACACCTCCTCGTTAACTAATTCAATTCTTTTCAGATATGCAAAATAGAATCTTTTTTACCCTCTGTAATACCAGTTTGGTGAAAGGCATTTGTGTTATAAATATACTTCAGTAAGACATGTTAACACATGCAGATAGTACGTGCTATAAACCACTGCTACTCTGAACTACAGGTTATAGAAGATAGAGCATCTGTTGGAGCATCTGCTAGGGGGGGTGTGTGAGATACAACAAAGAAGGTCTAACTCCTCAATAAAAAAAAAAAAAAAAAAAAAAAAAAAAAAAAAAAGCTCCATCAGTACACCAGGACGTAGCTGTTCTGACTTCACCTTTTACTGCACAGTAGACCCGCATCCTCATACTAACCTGTACTTACAGAGTTTACGCTAAGACAAGTGTGCTACCTCGAAGCAAACTGTACTAGGGTACAAAGTGTTAAATCTCCATGGTGATCGTGGGTAGTGTGCCATATTGTAAATCTCCATAGCAACAGCAACACACGGCTCAAGCATATTAATGACCGCAGTAACTGTTAAAATATTCTGGATACTGCATATGGTGAGAGATTTGTCAGCGCACGTATATAGTGCTAACATGTACGTATACACTTTTCCTCGACTATATAAGTTATTATTGCAGCACAGAGAGGAGCAGCAGTGTCCGAGTTTCTTTGGAAGTGCATTCCCATCCCTTTTCACGGCAACTGCTTCTTTCATATAATATTCACTTTTGAAGTGCTATACTTTGGGCTTATTCAATACTTGTCCTATAGATGAAAGGTCAAATATCAGAATGCATGTTTGAGAATGACACTGCTTCTCCTCTGCTGAGCTTATTTATTTCGAGTTAATATGCATAGAGGACTGAGACCCCAGGTGAAGAGCTACATCTGCCTGCAAAGAGCACGACACATTAGATTCACTGCTACAGGCTCTAATAACCACACATTAACCCTAATTTAGTCAAACAACAGTTAATATATGACTCTTCTCAACCCCCTACACCCATTCATTGGAACAGAGGCTTCACGAGAAAGCGCTTATCCCACATTCAGTCCTTATTACAATACACCCAAGTTAATTCTACAACCCGAACCTCCCACGCAACATAACAATCAGATACCCAGGAACTTCAGTGCGATCTCTGTGACCCCTTGCGTCGCCATCTTACCCATACCGCATATCCAAACCCCGAACCCTCAAATTTTATATTTTGGCCACTTCAGTCTTATGCCACTGGTTTGTCTGAGCTCTGCCCTAGATGAGAGATGATCACCACAGCTCCACAGCTGGAGTCTGCAGACTGATGGAACATCACGTCTGTCTCCCCATCTGAACTCCCCTGGATGTAGGCTTCTGAGGATTCGTGCAATTAGTGCAAGTTTGCCGCTGCTGACAAACTCTATTAGTAGCTATGATCCTACCACGTACTCACTGTGTACTGGTACTGGAAATAGAGTGGAATAAAACTAATCTCTATTACAGGAGTCGGGAACCTATGGCTCGCAAGCCAGATGTGGCTCTTTTGATGACTGCATCTGGCTCTCAGATAAATCAGGTGGCCTTTATTAACAGAGTAACTAATACATAATTTTGCTGTCATTTAAATAAAAATACAGAAAAAACCTTCAAATAAAACAAAAACATAATCTCATGCATTTCAGTACCACTTGTCGCTGTGGCGCGCAGCGGAGAACCAATCCTTTCTGTACTTCAGTGTGTGGGCGGGTCCTTGAAACTCTAATTTTATTGGATTATAACAACAGTCTGCTCAAGTTGTTTTTGGGTTAAGAGGTAAATTTCCCTCATTTTTGATCCTCTCATTTGCATGAAGCCAAGCAGAGCTGGCAAGCAAACCACAAAATAGACAGACATGAAAAAACTTCAACCCACAGACCAGCTGATTACCAAAACTTGGGACGTGCTTCCTGTCACATACCAAACACTACAGCGTGTGGGTCCTGTCGTATTGACCATTGTTTGGCGCTACAAATGCATGCGAGCAGTCCTTCTCACACGTGAAAAACACCAAGACCAACCTGCGGTCACGTGTAATAGATGAAACCTAAACATCTGCATGAAAAAGAACCTCACTGCATATCAACCAGACTACAAAGCCATCAGCAAAACCATGCAGCACCAGAAGTCGCATTAATAGTAAAAAGTACGTTTCTTATTAATAAATAACTTCGTTCTAACAATGTTGTTTAAAATAAATTCAGACCCCTTATTATGCTCTAAAATTGTTGGTCTTCTTTTTCCATTTAGTTGTATTCCGTATTTAAAAATATACATGGCTCTCAGAGGATTAGATTTTAAAATACGTGTTTATTTTTGTCTCTCTTAGTCAAAAAGGTTCCTGACCCCTGCTCTATTATTTCTCCAGACAACCTCTACAGGAACTCCTTCCTAGTATATTCACATTATATACATTATAATAAAATTTACTAGCAAGACAGCATCAAAAAGTATGTCTTTTTGGTATGTTTCAGTAATACGTACTAAGACCACATGTAGAATTAAACATGAAGAGACTATTAAGACATTCACCAGCGGGGTTATACTTTACGGTCGGTTTGTTTGTGTGTTTGTTAGCAGGATTACGAATATAAGTTATGTTCAGATTTTTCTGAAATTCCTTTCAGAGGTGGGACTCTGGAAAAGATGACCTCTGTCACATTTTGGAGATGATCCCAATCAAATTCTGGATTCAGGGATTATTTAAAAGATTCGTGACAGGCATTACACGTCCTTCTGCTGACTATGTAATACTACATCTCAAATAACAATACACCCCTGCTGTCTTTTTCCACCTCCAAATCTCTGTGAATGGGTGAAAAACTAACAGTGTTGAGAACAGATGTGATAATAGTAGACATGTAAGTGCTGTTGCTACAATGAAGTGTGCGAAACTGTATATAGGAAGAATGTGCAATTTTATGAGCACCTTCGCCTGAGCCATCCAAGTTTCATTGTACTGGAGTGTATTCTACCCAAATCTAACATTGTAAAATGGGATCATTTTTGAAAATTTTCATTCAACTACACATGAACGTATGCAACGTGCCATACGCCCAGTTTCTTTATGTTCAATGTACTATTTACCTGGGATCCCAGCGAGGTTTAGAAAAAATAGAGGAAACGGGTTCAGAAATAGAAGAAATGAAATATTTCAGCTGGGGGTCAAAGGGGCCGCAGGGAACCTAAAGCTGAAAAATAGAGGAATTCTGCTAAATAGAGGAGATCTGGGATCCCTGTATTTCCAGAAGGTATGTGGCTCAGAAAATAGAACAGAATGATAGTGAGCTGGGTGATGAGCTCTCATCATCTATACCGGAGTGGACTTTCCATGAATTTATTTTGGGGCTTTATGAAGTGGCCAAACCCTCCCTCGTTTTCCGTGTCAGTTTTTTCCCTGAAATTCATGTGGACGGTATACTAAACAACTGACTGGAGACGTAATTCATTCTGTAGTGAAACTCCTTTGGACATGGAGTGGACAGAGCTAGACCTCTAGTCAAAGAGATCTCTGGGGGCATACAGGTCCACCTCCCTGTTAAAGCACTCAATCTCCTTATTGGCCTCCTGCAGATATTCCTCTATAAACAGATCCATTACTGAACACACACATAAGGAAGTACAACACATGAGGGCTAAATTGTACACATATACAGTAACCCCACCCCATTCGCGGTTCAGTGATCACAGCCCCACATACCAGCAGATTAGTGGCTAACCCGGAAGTTACTGGTACGTGATTCAAATTTAGCCAATGACTGAGAGCTTTTGTTTCTCCCTCCTGCTGATTGGTTGCAGATGATGTGTACATCTCTTTTTTTCTCTCTTTCATGCACATGTCATCAACGCAATTGCCTGAATTGTGAATTCAGATTTTTTCGTGTGTTTTTAATGATTATTTAAGTCCTATGATGTCACTCGAGCATCCTGCATCTTCTCTAGCTTCTGGTAATGAGACTAAGCGCTTTATTTATTCATAAATATTATCACAGTACAAAATTAAAAAGTTTTTACTTAATCATTACTACATTTTACTGCATTATTACTGTATTAATCAGTAAAACTGGCTATAGAATGTGTTCAACAAGCAGATTTTAGCAAACATTATATTATACATAGGGTTTTCTGGGACCCGTGGGAAGGGGAGGAACGCAACCACCGCGAATAACGGGTGCTTACCGTAAAGAGAAAAAGAGTTTCTATAGTGATAAGAAATTTCACAAAAGGATACAAGGATGGAAGTTTTGTTTGTCTCCAAAGAAACTGATGAACTGATAGCCATTATAGAAATAACCAGAGGGCAGCGGTTCCAGGTGCCGCTTCATCTATTAACAGATCAACTAAACATTAATATTGAACATCTTAATCATGACATGTGTTCTTCTGTCATCTTTTGTGTCATGTGCATTACTCACATGGATATTTCTGATCTCCTGTGGCGTAAGGGTACTCCTTGTCTTCTCTGCTTTCTTTGGTACTTTCTGTAAGACAATTCAAGTATAAGCTGGAAATGGACATGTTTGGGCGTTTTATTACTATGAATCTGTAAATATTGGGTCATAGTTTTCTTTTTCTTCTTATATACAGTATGCATATCTGAATCACTTCAGTATCATACAAATTAAGTCGCAAGGTGGTGTTTTGAGTAAAAGTCAAAGTAAGTTGAACACTGCTTATCTGGATGAAAATGCAATATTATCGAAAATATATCCTTTAAAATAATCTTCAACATGACCAAGTTCAAATACCCACAAACACAATCTATGTGCTAAAATGCTCATTAAGAAAGAGTTTTATGCCCAAGTTGTTGTAAAACAATAGAAACATTTGCATAGTTTGTGACTTTTCAAAGCTTTTGATTCCTTAGGTGATTTCCTACCAGAATACCCCACCTACTTACATAATCCCAAAAGGATTCCCCCTCTAATCATACAATGGTAAACCAGTGAGATGCCTCAAAACAGACATGACTCAGTGTAAATAGAACTCATTGGTTGCCAGGAAGATGTTGCTGATTTGTCGGGAGCCGGATTCATTTAGTGTACGGTTGTTGCTGGGGAGTTTCAAACGCGGACATTTCAGAAACTGATTCTGTAAATGTAATTACTATTTTCTCAAAAGGAATTTCCTGATTCCCGACATACAAAGTGAAGTAACCCACAAGTGTATGTGTTCTACCTCATTCTGAAGCACATTTAATTCTATTTCCAAATGTATGACTATCCCAGTGTGTCAAATTTCCTCCTCAATCTGCGATGCTGAAGTGGGCAACAGAGCACAACACTACAGAAGTGTTCAAATCGGTTTACTGTGAATATGCCAAGTCTTTTACTTACTAATATTTTCATATATATAATTTTATCCTGACTGATTGTAGAGACATTCTAAAGATCTTAAAACACTGCAAGCTCATCTCAGCGTAGGACTCTTTAGTTTTTACCTGATATTTGGATTATTGTTTTTTGTAATTCGCATGATGTTGCATGCCTTGGGAGCTGATCAGGTCCTGAAATTAGTCTTATGATCATTTACATCACTATTGTTTTATTTTTATTAATGTGACAAGAACGTTAAAAAAACTCACTGAGCTGGACCAGATAGCTAACACAAGATCCTAACAATAATAAGGCCTGTAACTAATACTTACTTTCTCACGCGCACACACGCGCACACACACACAAAAAATGTATATAATAATATTAATGTGGTAATGTGAGCTATGCACAGTGCATTTTTGTTCAAGAGTATATGAATATGTTATCTCAAGCAATATTTATTTTTAAGATACAAGACTCTTTGTTATTTGCATGCTCATAAGAGTATGTGAAACGAAATGTACCCTGAGACTGAAAAGAAGTGGCGTTAAATATTATTAAATATATACAGTCGGCCCCCTTCTTACGAAAAAACATTTTCCTAAATTTTTTTGAAACAATGCACGAGTTGCTCTCTCATTGGCTGTCTCCCAACATCTCACCCTGCTGGCCTCCCATTGACCTCCCATATTGGCCAGGAGGGAGCTGAATCTCCAAAGTACTGTACCTATGATGCTTGTTTGTCACACACGTAAAGGACAGATGTGTTGGTTCGTGAGTTTTGTGAGTGTTTTTGAGAGTGCTCATTGCAACTTATTTTTTGTTTTTTAAGTTGTTTAATTCAGTAAATGTTTAATGTAGCGCACTCCGCCGAATGTGGGCAAAACGCGACTCATCCGGACCTCCGATCCCTCAAGCAAACAGGTGAATGTTGAGTACTAAACAAGTATTTTCTATTCTTGCCTGCTTGACAGATCGGAGGTCCGGATGAGCCGCGCCCCGTCTCAAAAGCTCCGGCGTCGACTGCGAAGCCGCCCGCATTCGGTGGAGCGCGCCACAAATGTTTAATAATGAATGTAAAAATTAATTTAAAATGTTTAATAATGGTTTAATTAATAAATATGTTAATAAAATGGTTTAATATGTTAATTAAATACTTAAATGGTTTAATAAATAATTTTCTTTTACTTTTAACACATTTCATACAAAATTAGTGTACTTTTATCATTATTAAAGGGTTTATGGGGTAGTCTTGGGAGGCTTGGAACGAATCACGGGTTTTACATGTAAAATGCACCTCTACTTACGAAAACTCCAGGTTCCGAAAAAGGCGCTTTAACGGATTAATTTTGTAAGAAGGGGGCCGACTGTACCAATGTATTCAAATGAATATTGTAAAGTGAGTGCTACAATATGCTCAACTTCATTGTCAATTTAAATGTGTCAATTGTTAGTTTAATGTGGATCTTTTTTTCCTCCACAGTACCGTCCATTAAAACCGTAGTGAAGCGAAGCTTCTCTGGGTTCTTATGGCATTCGGGAGAGGCTCTGCTTTCATTTGTAGATAGCATTGGGCAGCACACTGGCACAGTGGCTTGTACATTAGTCTCACCGCAAGAAGGAACGGGTTTGATTCCCAGCTGTGGACATTTCTTTGTGGAGTGTACATGTTATCTCTGTGCTTGCCTGGGTTTCCTCAGTTATCCTAACATTCCAAAAAAAAAAAAAACCCAAAAGGGAAAAAACAGAAAACCAAACAAAGAAAAAACTTGCAACTAATTGCAATGGCTGCTCCAAATCACCCCTTGATGTGAGTGTGAATAGTTGTGTGTGTGTGTGTGTGTGTGTGTGTGTGTGTATGAGAGAGAGAGAGAGAGAGAGAGAGAGAGAGAGACAGAGAGAGAGTCTGTCTGTGTGGGCTTGTGATGGCCTGTTGAGCTGTCCAAGGTGTACATCAACCATAGCTTTCTTGAGTTTCCCCTTGTTTTTGTTTCTTAAAGTTCATTCATTCATGGGGGTCTGGCGAATTTTCACAGCACATACATATACCCTTTTTTATATACATTTATATATAAATAACCTTTACAATTAACAAACAATAATTTAAAATTTTTATGATAAAGTGCTTCGTCTGTTTGACAGACCTCCAGCAGCTACTAGTGCAAAGGTTATATTTTAATATTTTAATTTTAATATTTTTGAGGACATCCGTGCATGATCAGAATGACCAATTAATAGATCCAGGTTAAGTTTTCAGTGTGGTTTGTCAATCTGACTTTAGTCAGGATTATGTACAAAAACTACCAAACTGATTTCTGTTTTAAATGGTGAAAATGTGTAGTAAGAGCCCCTTATTATTTATTTAAAGGAAAAGTGAATAAAAATTTCGTGTTTGATTGAGTGTTTGATATTCAACAGTATGACACACACACACACACACACACACACACACACACACACACACTTACGCATAGGGGTGATTTGGAACAGCCAATTAGATAGACAGCACATGTTCATGTTTTTGGACTATGGGAAGAAACCAGATTTCCCAGAGGAAACCCATGCAAGCACAGGGACCACATGCAAGCTCCACACAGAAAGTGCCGAGCAAAAGAATTGAATCAGGGACCTTGTTGCTGTAAGCAGACATGCTAACGATTGTGTCACCATGCCAACCGTACAACTCTGACTACAGTATGCCCTTGACTATTCGCGGTTTTGCACCCACGGTTTGAGTATTCACTGACTGCTGAGCAACCGGCACATGATTCAAATTCAACCAATGGCTGCCCTCCTTTCTCCTGATTGGTTGAGCTGATATCCCATCCCTTTTTTCCTCATTTGCGCACAAGTTGTCAATGAGCCTCTTTTTTTTGTGTGTTTTTTAATGACCAGTTAAGCTCTATGATATCACTCAAACGCTATGCGTCTTCTCTGGCTAAGTGATAGAAAACGCTGGATGTCTCTTCTGAAGAAATAAGACTTTCTCCTGAGAAACAACGGTTTTCTCTGAACTGTTGTATTAAAATCTTTTTCAATTATTATTCCAGCACAGTACCTCAGTTCATGTTTATGCGTGAGATTTTATGTTCTGTAGCATGTTTAACAAACGATACCAAAAGGATAAACTTTATTACAGTACTCTTCATGTCCTTTTACATTCAACTTGGAGTGATGTCTATAGAATGTGTTTAAGAACCATATTTTAACGCATGTAATAGATACAATAGTATTTTACTTTCGGCTGCTCATTTGCGCATGTGACGTGTTACATGGGGTTTTATTTCCGGGTACAGAACTCGCGGATTATCTCGATTCGAGGGAGGACTTGGAACCAAACCCCCACAAATGTCGAGGGCCTACTGTACTTCTATTACTACTACTACTACTAATAATAATAATATAGGTATACCATTACATGATATAGGTGATTTAGTATATTGAGGTACCTCAACCTTACGATAGTCCCAGCAAACGAAAAATCCAGGTTACGAAAAACATTTTCCAAAATTTTTTGTCTGTGTATACGAAACAAATTCTCCTTATGACACGCGCCATTCAAACATTCAAACAATGCACGAGCTGCTTTCCCATTGACCATCTTCCAACATCCCGTCCCGCTGGCTTCCAACTGGCTAGGAGGGATGACGCCACTCCCTCCCATTGGCTATGGAGCTGCATCTCCCATAATGCTTTTCGTGTAGAGGACAGAGTTACTGTTGTTTCATGAGTTTTTTGACTCAGGCTTTTAACCTTCCAAAAACATTTGTAAGACTATAATTCTGCTAAGGAGACATGGTCAACACACGTGCATACACACACACAGACAGACACACACCGTGTGTGTCATTTCCGGTGCGAGTGAAAAGAAGAAGCGGGCTCGTGGCATGAGGTTGAGTGATATTGCAAAGAAATATGGCCAAACCCTTCTACCATCAGTACGATATTGAAGCAGAAGGAGGTCTTAAAAGGTATACTTTTATAATTTTGAAAGGGTTTAGGGAGTAGTATTGGGGGCCTTGGAACGAATCACACGTTTTTACATGTAAAGTACGGTTCAATTTACGAAATATCCAGGTTAAGATAAAAGGCTCTGGAACGGATTAATTTTGTAAGGTGAGGTACCACTGTATTTGTCCTTTTGTGAGGTGTGTGTAAGAGTGAGAGGGAGGGAGGGAGAGAGAGAGAGAGAGAGAGAGAGAGAGAGAGAGAGAGAGAGAGAGAGAGAGAGAGAGAGAGAGAGAGAGAGAGATCCAGGCTATTAATAAAATAATTGGAACTGTAGCCTTGGACATCCTTGCTAATGACATCACTGGTTAATTTATGAACTGGCTTTGTTGGCAGAGTTAACAAAACAAGACAAGAAATTGCAAATTCTTAGATCTTACTGAGATGGAACTCAATGAAACCAAAGGTCAAGAGAATACCTGTTTTGCACACTTTCTTAGCCAGTCCTTCAGACCATTCTGGGTGAGTCCTACCCCATGGATTAGCAGGTAGCATGTTTGTGTGATTGCTGGATTACATGCTGAGACCTGATCAAGGGTCACAGTAACACTTGCACTGATGGAGTTACAGCTCACCTCCCACAACCTGTCACTGTCTGCATTTATGTGGGCACACACACACACACACACACACACACACACACACACACACACACACACACACACACACACAGAAAGTCACAAATTTTGCTGTGTATGTTACTGAAACACAATTAGCCAACAGCAAACTAGATATAAAATAAAATAACTGAGTTAATAAAACTCTGCTTCTCTAGAACCGTGAACAATGAAAATCTTGTGAACAAACAAGCAAACAGACACATATCTTCCCCTCTCTTTTGCCAATGTAGTAATCGTGTATAATGGTTGAATATCATGCAAAGCTTGTCAAGTGTAACCATTGTCTACAGACATCCGCTTTGCTGTGGAAGTGTGAAAAAATACATTTCTTTGAAATTTCATGCCTTCCGCACACATTTATTCCAAATCAAGTCTATGAAAGCAGAACAGTGAGATTTTGAGAAAGCCATTCTGCTATTTAAAAAAAACATTATCTGCAGTGTCTTATTTACTATTGTATTTGTGTGTTTACTTTCATAAAACATTTTGGATGACTCTAAACTGCCCTAGATAAGATGAGTGTGATGGAACTGAGCCGGGTGTGAGAATTTTATCTATGAATTTATATGACTAATGGAGTGCAATGCTTTCCAAAATACCTACTATACCACAAATATCTAGCACAGCATGCTTCTAATCACTCATCTCAGTCTGAAATCAGTTCCCCCCACTATATGGACTAATTATTTCCAAAAATACTGTACACACACACACACACACACACACACACACACACACACACACACACACACACACACACACACACACACAGACAACAACTTTAACAAGGATCTGATAACTAAAAATAATGCAGAATAACCCATATTACATTATTGCATGTGCAATGATAAATTAAAAGCACCACTACAGACCAAAGAACAAACAAGTATTTAATAAAAACACAGATGGGTTATGGTGAAAACAGTGCCACAGATGGCAGCACCTTATGACATCTTGCCGAGTAAATAGCAAATGCACTATATTCCCCAAGGTGCTCTTGATGGTGTGAAAGCAAACTATTAAATCAACTCACACCGATCAATCAAAACAGTCATTCATTCAGAACTCTGCATTCTCCTCATTCTCTCCATGCAACTCCACCACAGAAAAAAGATACGGGAGATGGAGAGACCCAGAAATGAGTGGGGCAGGCCACACCACTTTGAGGATTTGAGGCAAAAGTCCTACCGTCCGAAGTAGCCCAGAGGGCCCCTGTCTACCACCTCGCAAAGGCAAGTCACACATTTATTACAAACACTCACATACACAATCAAATCAGAGAAAGCCACAGCAAGAGACATCCTGGAATTAAATCAAGTGAAGAAAAAGCGCAACATTTTACATTAGGTATACTATTTATAAGTTGAATAATATTTCTGTCAGTCAAAAATCTTTAGAGTATGAACACCCTACCAGAGAAGAGCACTTTCCCACTGATGTGATAGATGTTTCCTTTAAAAGGGCTGCTTCGAAGGGATGCCTTTAATCCTGAGACACATGTGTGTATGGGTGTGTGTGTGTGTGTGTGTGTGTGTGTGTGTGTGTGTGTGTGTGTGTGTGAAAGAGAGAGAGAGAGAGAGAGAGAGAGAGAGAGAGAGAGAGAGAGAGTTAGTTCCAACACAGAGCAGTGTCAGCTTTCATCACTCGACTTGGTATCTTGGTATCTCGGTGTAGCTAACACACTGCTAGCACCTTCAGATTTGATCAGTTACATTCTCTGGGGATGAAAGAATCACTTTTTTCTTTTACAAATGAAAGTACAAGCAAACACACACACACACACACACACACACACACACACCTACCTCTGCAGCAGTGCAGAAATAAGGATCTTTCTAGAGGACGGTTGAACTGTATACAGTGTTGAGACATCACTACAGATCCACATCCTGACACAAACCTGCCCTCCCACCTACAGCACAACAAAACACACTCTAAGTATGCTCAATACATTTACATAGCAAAACACACACACACACACACACACACACACACACACACACACACACACACACACACACAGAGAACAAGAGAGGATATTCACCAGCCAGGGTAGAGGAGATATCTGGTTCTGATCATTTGGGGCTGACAAAAACTGCTGTCACTCAGAATCAGCCGCATATCCTCCGTTCTGTAATGTCAATATTATAAACACACATCCAAGGATCTTTAGAGCACCTTTTCGCCACGTTATTTTGATGTCCGACATATAAAACAAATATAAATGCTTGTGCTTTGTAACCTGGTCACGGTTCCTCTTTCAGCGAGGATAAATGCTGCACTGGGATTCGCTGAACGGATGAGCTGCTGCATGTATTTCAACAGAGGGTGCTTCTGCTCAGCGGTCAAAGCCGTAAAGACCACATTATTCACTACACCTGTATTACGCACACCAAACAGGCATTATTTCTCAAACAGACAAGGACATACATGCTGTATATGTGCAAACCCCCCCCCCCCCACCCCACACACACACACACACACACACACACACACACACACACACACACACACACACATTATATTCCCAGGAGTTTTTACCATGACTGCACTGCTCCAGGAGTTTGGGGAAGAGAAGCCTGAGGAAATAAAATAGGCAAAGATGAGCTAAAATATACTTGACTATTCATGAATTCTTTAAGGAGGTGACTGTGTATGGCAGCTTTAAAAAAAGTGTTTTTGTATTGAAGTGCAGTGTGTGTGTGTGCATTATGGATGTGCAGATCTTGCCCTAGTTTTATGCGAGATATATGTATATATGTATATATATATATATATATATATATATATATATATATATATATATATATATATATCTCACACACACACACACACACATATATATATATATATATATATATATATATATATATATATATATGTGTGTGTGTGTGTGTGTGTGTGTGTGTGTGTGTGTGTGTGTGAGATGGCTGTACGTCTGCACATGAATGAAGGTGACATGAACCTGTGTTCCATGAAAGATGTCAGGGGATTGATACAGGCGGTGACAGCACCCACACACACTTTGCTCTGAACCCGTGGATCTGGATGACAGACAACAGCTTGAGCTATATCCAGTATATCCGTGTACCTGCACACAAATTTAAATACATATAAAGTTATGAGTAATGCATCACAAATTGAGAAGATGAGGCAATAGAGTGTTTTTCATCCATACTGTATTTCTGATCATCTTGTGTTTACTCACTTACAGTACATTAACAACACAAGGAAGCAAAGTGCTTCTTTTGCAAGCTACTCGCTATGTTGGGGGTGTGTTGCTAAAAAAGAAAAAAGCAGGTTTAGCTGCCAGAAATAAAGTACACACAGAGTTGTAGGCTTGATCTGTGCCCGACTGAAACAAGTTCACTATATTTAAATGTTCTTTGTTTGTACTTCTTTAACTTGTTTAAATTCCAAATGTACTTATGTCTCACTGAATATGTTTACATATTCTTTACCTATGGATTACTCATCTGCATCGAGCACATTTGTACATTTGAACAAATGCAGATGATTCTTGCTTGCTTTTGCAGGCTGTATGCAAGAAATGATGGGGTATAAAAAGTCAGCTGTAATCGATAAGGCCCCGTCATCACTGATGCTGACTAAAAAAACGGTCTGATATTTCAGAAATCCAGCATTTCGGTACATTACTTATACATTCCGTATACCAGGGGTCGGGAACCTATGGCTCGCAAGCCAGATGTGGCTCATTTGATGACTGCATATGGCTCTCAGATAAATCAGGTGACCTTTCTTAACAGAATAACGAATACATAATTTTGCTGTCATTTAAATAAAATTTAAAAAAGGCATAAAATAAAACAAAAACAGATGAACAAATGTCACGCATTTAAATCTATACAACTATTTTCAATGCCACGTCACTGTGACGAGCAGCGGCGAGCCAATCCTTTCTGAACGTCAATATGCGGGTGGGGCCGATACCTTGAAACTCTAATTTTATTGGACTATGTGCAACAACCACAGATTGTGCGAGTTGTTTTTGAATAAATAGGTAAATTTCCCTAGTTTTTGATCTGCTCATTTGCATGAAGCCAAGCACAGCTGGCAAGCAAACACAGACATGGAAAAACTTCAGCCTGCAGACCAGCTGATTGCCAAAACTTGGAACGTGTTTCCTCTCACATACCAAACACTGCAATGTGTGAGTCCTGTCGTATTGACCATGTTTGGCTCTACATGCGCACGCGAGCAGCTCTTTTCACACGTGATAAACATCAAGACCAACCTGCTGTCACGTGTAATAGATGGAGGCCTAAACGCCTGCATGAAGCTGAACCTCACTATGTATCAACCAGACTACAAAGCCATCAGCAAAACCATGCCGCATCAGAAGTCACATTAATAGTAAAAAGTACTTATCTTATTAATAAATAACTTCATTATAACAATGTTGTTTAAAATAAATTCAGAGTCATATTATACTCTCAAATTGTTGCTTTTCTTTTTCAATTTATATTGTTGTATTCAGTATTTATATATACTGTATATAATATAATATGGCTCTCAGAGATTAGATTTTAAAATATGTCTTTTTTTTTTTTTTGTCTCTCTTAGTCAAAAAGGTTACCGTCCCCTGACTTATACTTACTTACAACCCATGAAATTAAAACAAACATATTTACATTTAAAACTATAACATTTTTACAACTGTAGAAATTTAATAAAATATTCTGATTTTTTAAATTTTGATTTACTGTATTAATCCTGTGAGGGAATTTATTTCCTCAGCATTTAACCCATCCAAAGTGAGCACGCGCGCACACACACACACACACACACACACACACACACAGGTGCCAGAGAACAGTTGGGGTTGGGTGCCTTACTCAAGGGCACTTCAGCCATTTGTGTGAAGGAAGAGAAGGTACTGCTCATTCACCAACCACCACATATTTTTACTGCTCATTCGGGAATTGAACCAGTGACCTCTCGGTCCCAAAGCCGCATCTCTAACCATTAGACTATGGTTGCTCCTCAATAGAATAGTACAAAAACTATTAAGCGATTTCCATTGTTCCACCAGTGTTTAAAGGGTACCTGTGCTGAACTTGTGTTACTAACTCTTTAAAACGATCATGTGTCACATCAGCAGTTCTGTCAGGCAATGTCAGTCCTTGCCCCACGTCTAGTGCGCGCGAGCACTGCCATATCACTATTACTATTACTAGTAGGCCTGCACAGGAACATGTTGGCTGTTCTTTGCCCTGGTTGTAAAGGTAACTTGTTACTTTGTCCTAGTGGCTGGTCTGCATGCCGCAGGTATCAATTTAAGATACCACTTTATTGGCCAGTGCTGAGCAGTGCCACTAGGAAAATGGCAGAGTGAGAAGTATATGCCGGAATGAACAACAAGCACAGAAATCACAGGAAATATAACCTAACATTGGCGCAGGCCGTCCTGCTATCAGTGTGACTTCCAGGCAGAACTACTTGGCAAGAAGCTCAAGCTGTTATGTCTTAACCCGGACGATGTGCCAACGGAATTCCTTCATTAAAAGTCAAAAGATGACATCAGACAGTAGCAGCGTACGAGCCTTTAGTATGGGGAAGTTTTATTACCTAAAATGTTGCTTGTTTCCATGCATTGGACAACACGGCCCAACAAGTACATGCCACTTTGGGGAAAAAATGGTTGTTCTGCATTGGTTCAGCCTCTGCTAGTAATCCATGGAATAAAGTTGCACAATATAATGGTTTGTATGGGTATTTATGATGAAATAAGCGAAGTTTCGCTTAAATATATTACATTACGCTGTATGGTTGATCAATACCGGTGCTCCTTAATTAGGAATAAAACAACACTGACGCATTGAAGGATACTAAACTGTAAATGCTTTTGGATTTTCCATTTGTTTCGCCAAACAAATATAATTTCTGTGACCCCAAAAATGTACATATTTAATGTCCCTTGGCCTTTATGTAGGTGCACAACTGGGATCACCTTTTTACAAAATAGCTGAACACCTCTACAACTGCGTGACCCAGCAAAGTAGCAACAAGTCAAGCAGTTGTAGAGGTGTTCAGCTATTTTGTAAAAAGGTGATTCCCTCTGTGTGGTGTAAATGGTCAAGCAGGGATTACGCTTTGAATTCACGTCTTGTGGGCGTGGCCCGCAACGCGCGCGCGAGAGAGAGAGAGAGATAGAGCGAGAGAGAGAATGAATAACGCTTTAGGTTTTAAGTTTATTTTTTTAAGTTGTTTTAATTCAGTATATGGTCAAGCAGGGAATGCACTTTGAATTCATGTCTTGTGGGCGTGGCCCGCAGCGCGCGCATAACGCGTTAGTTTTTAAATTTTTAAGTTGTTTAATTCAGTAAATGTTTAATAAATGTGGGTGCATTTGAGCTTATCTGGAATTCTGATCCCTCAAGGAATCAAATTAAAGTTGAGTTTCTCAAGCAGGGAATGCGCTTTGAATTCCATGTCTTGTGGGCGTGGCCCGCAGCACAAGCGAGAAAAATAGAGAGCGAGAGAGAGAGAGAACGAGAGAGAGAGAGAGGTGTGTGTTAATAAAAAATGTTTAATAATGGTTTAATTGAGAAACATGTTAATAAAATGGTTTAATGGTTTAATAAATAATTTTCTTTTACTTTTAACACATATTTCATGCTAAATTGGTGTACTTTTATAATTTTTAAAGGGTTTATGGGGTTTATCCAGTCCAAAGACTGGAGCCTTGGAACGAATTAGGCGTTTAACATGTAAGATGCGACCCCTACTTACGAAATCCACGCAACATGAAAAGGGCTCTGGAACGGATTAATTTCGTAAATTCGGGGCTGACTGTACTATTTTTATAATATAAACTTTTAGTTTTATTTGCTTCTAGCTTGTCTGATTTTCTCATAAATATGGGCCCAGAATGCACCACAGAGCACATGAATTTTAACAATTTCCACCCCCTACGTATTAATACCCTCCTTCTACTCTAAAACTTAATGAATACCCTGCAGTTAGCTGCACTGCGGGGAAGGGGGTGGGGCAGTGACCTTGTGGAGAGTCGGACTCAAACCCCCAACTTTAGGATCAGCCATTCAACACCTTTTACCATCAGGCCACCACTTCCCTAGCATAAACAAAAACATATTAAAATAAATTAATAAACAAATAAGAAAACCCCTGAAAATCAACTTCATAGAAGAACAGTTGGTTGACAATAGTATGATGGAAAAATATTCTGTGCTGAGTTGGTTAAAATAAATTGAGAGGTTGAGGAGCAGTTGAGGATTACAAGCAGGTGACGCTGATGATGAAGTAAGAACACAGCAGGACACAGTATCCAGTGTGAGAACACTTGCATGAACATCGTTTAGGCCAGTAATAAGCAAAACCTATGTGTGTGTGATCTGATTGCAATAAGAACAGAAATTAACCCTGATTACAGACAATGACCGAATTGAAGCTAACATACCATGTACGCCGAGTCTAATTTAAATGTGCACCAGTTACACTGACATGCAAGACGGAAAATGCCAAAGCACAGATGTGGAGTCCTACAGATGTTTAATGTGTTCTGAGCCAAACTCCCAAAATCTAAAACGTTGGATGCAGTTCAGAGAAATATTGATGCATCATTATCATCTTTCCCCGCCTAATCCGGTATCAGGTCGTGGGGGCAGAAGCCTAAGCAATGAGATCCCGATGTCCTTCTCCCCGGCAACTTCCTCCAGCTCTTCCGGGGAACACCGAGGCGTTCCGAGACCAGCCAGGAGACATAATCCCTCCAGCATGTTCTGGGTTGACTCTGGGGTCTCCTCCCGGTTGGACATGCCCGAAACACAAAATCAGAGAGGTGTTTAGGATTCATTCTTACCAAATGCCCGACCATCTCATCTGGCTTCTCTCAATGTGGAGGAGCAGTGATTCTACTCCGAGCTCCTCCCGGATGGCTGAGCTTCTCACCCTATCTCTAAGGAAAAGTCCTGCCACCCTAGAGAAGAAGCTCATTTCAGCCGCTTATATCTGCAATCTTTTTTTTTCGGTCACTACACAAAGCTTGTGACCATAGGTGAGGGTTGGAGCATAGACAGACTTAGCTCCACCTTCACCACGAAGAATGGGTATAAACGCCGCTTTACAGCAGAGGCTGCGGTGATCCACCTGTCGATCTCCTGCTCCATCCTTCCTTCACTCTTGAACAAGACCCTGGGATACTTGAACTTCTGACTCAAGCCCTCACTGGAAACAAATTCAACCTGTTGTTACCAATACAGACAAAGCTCTGGCTCCAGTGATGACTGAATGGGTTGTATCAATGGGTCCAGTACACCTTACTCCTGGAGCACACCCCACAAGATCGCCAGACACGGTCGAAAGCCTTCTCTAAATCCACAAAACGATTGTGGACAAATTGGGCAAACTCCCAGGCCCCCTACAGGATCCTGTAGAGTGTATAGAGCCATATAGTCGAGAATGGTGCAGCCAGGATGAAAACCCCATTGTTCCTCCTGAACCCAAGGTCCAAGATCCTCCTCTCTACCATCCCTGCATAGATTTTCCCAGTTAGGCTGAGGAGTGTGATTCCACGATAAAATGGTACACACCCTCCAGTCCCCCCTTTTTTAAAAAAAAAAAAAAACTACCACTTCCACCCCGGTTTGCCTATACAAAAGTACGACCACCAATGACCACTCGATGTTGCAGAGACGTGCCAACCAAGACAGTCCGACAACATCCAGAGCCCTGAGCTATTCTGAGTGGATCTCATCTACCCTCGGAGCCCGGCCACAGTGGAGCTGTTTGATTACCCCCCCGACCTAGCCCAAACCCCCAGGGTCTTCCTCCTCCATAGAGGTGGGATTGAGGTGGTTGTTGAAATATTCCTTCCACCTCCTGACAACATCCCCAGGTGAGGTATCTCCCTACTTCCACTGTAAACAGTATTTGTGGACAACTGCGCCCCCTCCTGAGATGTCGGATGGTGGTCCAGAACCTTTTCGAGGCCAACCGATAGTCGCTTTCCAGGTCCTCACCAAACTCCTCCCACACCTGTGTTTTTGCATCAGCGACAGCTCGGGCTGCAGCACATTTGGCCTGCTGGTACTTGTCTGCTGCCTTAGGAGTCCCACAGGCCATTAAGACCTTTTTCTCCGTTTTCAGCTGGACGACCCCCTTCACTGCAGGTGTCCAACTACCAGGTTAGGGGGTTATCGCAACAACAGGCACAGATGACCAACATACACCAATGAAATACGGATGCTTCAAAGGTATTTGCCTGGCAACCTTGGAAAATGCTTCACATGTTGAATACAACTAAACAAATCCACCTGCCTTCAACCACAGCCAACCAGTATTCTCATCTTTCATCTCTCGCTTTCATTAGCCAGAAAACTTAGTTTCACGAGGGTTGTGGAATAACTGGAGCCTATTTCTGCCGATACTGGGTACCCTGAAATGCTTTCCAGATTAGCACAGGGTAAATCACATACAACCACTCACAGTTGCACCTACCTTGGGGAACTATGGAAGACCAAATTAGCCTAATATGCAGGTCTTTGAACAGTGAAAGAAAATTGGAGTACCCAGAGGAAACCCACACAAGCACATGGAGAACATGCAAATGCCTCTCACCAAGCTCACTGTCAGGTGTATGTGTTACTGTGCTGCCCACCTTCCCAAATGCAAAATATTTATTTACATCGTTTGATGACAAATAAATGACTATATTTTCCAGACCATAAGGCGCACCCAAAAGCCTGTGTTCGCCAAAAAGCTGACAGTACGCCATATAATCCGGTGCGCCTTATGTGTGGGTTCGGTCTCGGTTCCATCTCACTGACACCGTCAAAACCCAAGTGAAGCAAACTAATTCAGAGCTTACCATCATTCTGGTTGATTAACTAAAGAACTTAAACCGCTAGATATTGGTATCCAGGTCATAAGTTAGAGGGATCCGGGCTTTATGTCCAAATACCGGGATAAAGCACTGCTACAGGTGTCCTCCTGAGACCTCGGATTAACCTTCTTGATTTTAAAGTTACAGTGATACAGCGCCTTAAAAGTAATGATCTCTGTTCTGTAATGAACTCAATACTAATGCACTCTCTGTAAGGTTGCGTGGATGAGAGAAGGTCACAACCCAGGAAGACTTTTAATCTCTGTCTCTATTGATCTGACTCCATGCGCGAGGGAATAATAGAGAATAAAATATTATAATATAATAATAAAAAAAATAATTGAGAGATCTGGGCTTCATGTCCAACTCATGTAACTGTTAAACTCAGACAATGAAGATGAAGAATTTGATGGATTTTTGGAAGAGGAATGAACTGAAAAAGTGGGTTTATTGTTACTGTGAGTTGAATCAGTTTGACTTATCTGACTTTCGTTTCGCTTCATGTGCCTTATAATCCGGTGTGCCTTATGCATGGACAGAGGCCGCCCAAGCACCGTTCATTGATATTGTGCCTTAAAGTCCGGGGCGCCTTATGGCCTTAAAGTTTTATAAGCTGCATGTAAAACATATGCGCAATTTATTTTACAATTTGTTTCAAAGTAACAAAAATTTGTGTAGACAAGTTATACTCTGTATGTAAACAGACAAGGCACTCAAATAATTAGACATTAGTACGATAGTACACATTAGTAAACACTCAAATAATTCACATTTTTATTTTGAGTCTGTATGTTGGCGTATGTCCGTCTTACCCTGGGGTCAGTAGCAGCGCCCTTGTGGTATTTATATATGTATCGCTTGTTTTGGTCACCAAGTTGCTCAGGAACTGTTGGAGATGTGGCACACACAGACATTTTGAGTCCAGGTCAGGACGGTATACCTCCCACCTAGCAACCAATCATTCAATATAAAAGCATGAATATCTTTTAATATAGTTATATAATATAATTAGATCTACATATATCTATCTAACAGTGTCTAATATATCTAACAGTGACATGCTGAAAAGCAGTCAGCAGTTTCAACAGCCCTGAAAAAGAACACGTTTCCTGCTCTGTTCATGATAGGTAATTAATTTTAGAGTAATATTGGTAGCATTATAAACATCAAGTCAGACACTTTCTGAGTTAATTCATGTGAACAAATGTTAATTACAGAAAGTTAAGTTGCAATAATCAGAGCATGTTCTGTCCTGCTGATAGTTCTGTGTCGTGGTGGTCTCAGTGACAGGTTTTTAGAATCAGGTGGAATACCTGTACCAGTACAGAGATAAACAAATGAACATGCTGAGAGTGTCATTGGGATCATTAGCTTCAGTTTGTATAAAATCCACTGAGAAATATCTAGAGTAATATTTAAAAAATCAGCTGTAAAAAGTTTCAAATGCCCAAAATTGACATCTCAGATTCCGTGCAGTAAGCTGTTATTAAAATCCTCTTTTATTTATTTGATGATATTTTGGACGTCACATTCAGTATGTCAGTGCTCCAGCTATGCTAATGGCTAACTCATATGCCAGCTAATGCATTCATCAAAAATACCCACGCAAGCGGATCAAGTTGCAACACACATTTCTAAAGCAGGATATTATTGAGTAGATACACTGTGAATCAGGTAAGTAAAATTATTTATTATTATATTATTATAAATTTTGAAAGGGACAAAGTTAAAAATATCACAAACTCTGTGGCGGTGTACAAAAACCAGGCAACCAAAAAATGTTCATTTTGAGGAAAAAAAACAAGATGAATTTTTGTTTGTCTATTTTATTTTATTTTTTTTAAATCAACAAAACCTGGGAAATACCATCTTTAGTTAATACCACCCGAACAATTTTATAGATTTGACTATGATGTCCAGGTGGTTCGGGTGCTGCGCTCATGAGTGGGAGGTTGTGTGTTCAAATCCCAGTTAGACCCCCACTGTGCTAAGACTCCTGGGTAAGGTCTTAACCACAAGTGGGCTTCTATTCACCCAGCAGTATAAATGGGTACCAGTAAAAATATACTGGGAAGGTAACCTCTGATGGACTAGTCCATCCAGCAGGAGCCGAACTCCTAGTTGCTTTACGCTATAGAAACCGGAGATAAGCACCGGCCTGAAGAGCCACTAGGCTCAGGTGTAAAAAGCCCACAGTACTTTTTACCTTTACTATGATGCGCAAGATCTGCAATAGTGCACTGTACTCACTTTTTATGGTCAAGTGGGTTGACTGGTTCTTGCATGGTGCCACAGCACTATGTTGGTTTATAATTTTATGAAAATGTCTGTCTTCCTTCCGGCTTTTTCCTCTTTGACTCGGGAGTCGCCACAGCGAATCATCTGATTTGCACGTTTGATTTGGCAGAGGTTTTTACATTGGATGCCCTTCCTGTCACAACCCTTTTTAGCAAGGGACAGAAACACGCTGACGACTTTGCAGCCTACTCTTTACGAAAGTCAGCAATGGTTCTTTTACATGCCTCACACCATAAACACTGAGAGACATGGCCCGTCTTTGATAACCCAGTGAGCCGCACTGGGGGGGACAGTGACAACCTTGTGGAGAGTGGGACTCGAACCCCCAACCTTTGGATCAGCGATCCAGCGCCCTATACCACTAGACCACCACTGCTCCATTTATCATTTTTAGAATTTTATGAAAATATGTAATTGAAATCAAACATAAGCCAAATAAATAACTAAATAAATAAAATTTCAATAAAATATAATGAGCATATTTAATATTCTGTACCATTTGGTTAAAAAAATAATGATTTTATTGTAAATGTTTTTTTAATCAAGACTGAATTTCTATTTTAAAGATTATTCAATTTTCTAATTATCTTTACGAGTAAAATCAGGTTTAATTAAAATAAGCTGTCAAGTTCTTGAACTGTTATAAAAATAATCACAATTAAATGCATTTTTAAACAAAATACATTGTGGACTGTAATAATGTGGCATCTTCATGCTTTCACCGATTTTAAAAAACTTATTCTCATTATAAGAATCAGCATTTTAATTTCCATGACTACAGATCGCTACGTAGATGGTAATATCATCAAATGCCATCACTTATTCCGTCCATGTGCCAGGGCTGAAGTAACACATTGATGAAAATTCAGTAGTAACACATTGAAGTAACACATTGATGACATACCTCCACCGGTATGTCATCAGAACCAACTGTCTTTCCACTCTTCATCCTCTTTAATGCCCTCCTCACTTCACCCTTACTAATCTTTGCTACTTCCTGGTCCTCAACGGTCACCTCTTCTATTCTTTTTTCTCTCATTTTCCTCATTCATCAGCTCTTCAAAGTACTCTTTCCATCTTCCCAGCACTAAATAAAAATTAAGCCAAAACCACCTTTCTTTTTATGAGCAGCGCTTTCCAAAACAAATGGGAGTACAGACACTCCCTGACTTGCGTTTTTAATTGGTTCCGGACGGCCGAACGTCAGTTGAAAGTGAACGTAAGTTGTTACAGTGACCTATGACGTGTGACGTTCATACTATACTATAAATCCATAAATACCATTACCGTATCTCATAAAACATCCCTAAATCAATTATTATAAACATAACACTGTAAAATAATATAAAGTATATCAAATACTATCAACAATAATTTCAAATAAGTCACTTATTTATACAGAGTCACTTTACATGAAGCTTAAAACAGCCAATCAACGCTTACAATATGTGAGGCGCTAAAAGCAGAAAGTAGTGCACTTGCGAAAGTAGTGTACTTGCTGTGGATTGAACGTATGTCAGGGAGCATCTGTACATTCTTATTTTCCGAGTGTAAAATCTTTGATATACCTAAATATATACAGATGGTTTACATACGACTCTGCACTTACCTGCCACATTCCTGATTCATATCCACCAAAAAATCACACAAACTTTCTTTACAGCTGCCTGGTAAGCCTGAAATGATTGACAGGACCACCTAGAGATGCATAAACACACATATGCAGTTATCTTGAATCACACATTACTGATTTTATCAAATGCTGAATTTAACTGACTGACCTTTTGCTCTGAATCAGGAGCAGATGATTTGGGGTGTGTGTTTGGAAATAATGCTGCTAGGTGTTCACTGACCACAGACTCCTCACAGACGCTACTACTGATAGCAAAATGCTTCAGAAACCTGAGGATAATAATACAGCACCGTAATAAAACCAACCCTGCATGGAAACACTACAAGGTTTAACTGACCACTGAACGAATGTGCTGCTACCTCTCTGTATCTGGCAGGTCTGGATATGCAGTTTTCAGGGCTTGTTTGGTATTTTCTACAAAAGAACTGTGTGTATCTTGGACCTTCAGGAATCGAGAGTACCTTCCAGGGTCAGCAAGATATACAAACATATAAAGAAAGAGGTGAGGTTAAAAAAAAGGTCTAGAGATGTTACATGGTCCTGGAAAACACATTAATCTATTACTGTACTATGGTATCAATCTCACATGCTCCTCTGGTTCAGACTCAGCTGATCTTGGGTAACATGCTGTACATGAAGCTTAGAATCAGACTTATTCCAAGCCTGCAGGAACTGAGAAACATCAAAATTGGTTGATCAATAAAAAAAAAAAAAAAACATAGGTGTACGTATATCATTAAGCACGTGTTGCTGCACAGAGGAATGATATCTGTGAGTAAAATTCTTTGTAAACCTTGGTTTTGGGTATCAGAGCAACGGCCAGACAACGGTCAGTGCTGTGCAGAGGAAAAGGAAGGTGTGGAAGCAATGAGGTCTCATACTCAATAAACATCATGGAAACTGCAGAGAAAGAGTCCTGCAACACAGTGACAATTACAGAGCATTTTCAGTTACTGAGTCTACCTCAGCTGGAACAAACACTAGCTTATTATGACCATGTTCAAGATTTCATTTAATTTCCTGAAATGTAATTTTTTTGCAGTGTATTTTTTTTATAAACTATAGACTGTATTTTTCGGACTATAAGGCAACTTTTTTCATACTTTGGCTGAAGGTGTAACTTATAATCCAGAGCAACTTATATGTGAAATCATTACATCTAATTCTGTTCATCATAATAATAAGACATAATTTCACGTTTGCTATTTTTACACTCACAACCACAAGAGGGCACTCTAGGCTTGGGTACCAGTACTTGCTCATACACCACTGAAACAATGTACCCCAAAAAGAAAATCCTATTCTGTGGATTACAAGCTGCAAGTAGTGAAATATGCAACAGAAAATGGTAATCGAGCAGCAGAAAGTAAGTTTGGAGTGAACGAGACACTTGTGAAGGACTGGAGAAAAGCGTAGATTACTTTTACTACAATGAAGAAAACAAACAAAAAAAGCTAATCGCGGGCTAAAAGCTAGATGGCCACAGCTTGAGGAACAAGTTCTCACATGGGTGCTTGTGCAATGTACCGCATGGAGGGGCTTCTCAACAGTGCAGTTGTGTCTCCATGTCCAGGTAGTTGTCAAGGAGATGAATATAAATGTCTTTGAGTGAGGAACTTCTTGGTGTTACTGCTTCATGCAACGCAACCCCATCTCGATCAGAGCGAGGACCACAGCATCACAAAAACTGCAGCAGATTTCCAAGCCAAGGTAGACAGTTTCCATGAGTTTGTGACTTATAGTCCAGTGCGACTTGTATATGTTTTTTTCTTCTTTATTATGCATTTTTTGGCCAATGCGACTTATACTCTGGAGTGACATATACTCCAGAAAATACGGTATACACAACATCAAGTTCGTTTTTTAATTTTGCCAAAACAATTAAAGTGCAGGTCTGTGGATAAATAAAAACAATTGAGATGGAGGTAAAGTGTCAGCAGCTGTTAAAGAGGCTATATCAGAATGCGTGTTTCTGGGGGGAAAAGCAAAAAAAAATGAACGTTCCGTGAATTATCTGAAAGTCTTCCTTGACTGTCCGCACTAGTTCCGAAGATAATCTGAGCGCTTTTACGCATGTATTCCGACATTGTACTGCGGTCTTTCTGTGTCCTTTCCGCACATTCCGTGATTGTTCCGATGGTGTTCCGAAGATGCAATTTTCCGTAGGTATTTGACCCATTTTCCGTGTAAAAATGCCGAAGCTCCTCTGTAGAATGCGTTCCGCGCCTTTCTGGCATGATCCTTGCATGTGGGGTATTACACTTTATCCTAATACGGCAAAAAAATAAATAAAAAGCATGTTCCCTGGGGTCACCCCCCGGCATCGCCCCACTATTTGAGAACCACTGCTATATACACACACACACACACACACACACACACACACACACACATCATGAGAACTGAGCCCAAAAGTAGCCTAAGGTAGATATAAATGAAGGCGGGCGGTGTGTGTGTGTGTGTGTGTGAGAGAGAGAGAGAGAGAGAGAGAGAGAGAACAAGAGAGGTATCACGTTTTTAAATGAAGGGTTATTTGTTTGGAATGATATGTGTACTTTGCAGATCAGGTTTGGGTTATAATAGTGGATCGGGTCTCATATTGGTTTGGGTGATACTAAGGTGTTAAACCGCCCCCACAGGTGCGTCCCTAGTAGGTGATGTTTTGTTTCATGTACTGACCCCATCATAAAGTCTGATGCTTCGGATGTGATTCTTGGACAGAGTGATGACACCATAATGTGGGTGGACAATCAATAAACCTTTCGAGAAAAACACCAGCTTCCCTAGAACACACAATTCCATACAAACAAAGATATTGAGAAAGAGCTCAATAAACAACCCCTACACGTGTGATACAGTGACTCATACCTTCCTCAGGTGTAGAAAGTAAACTGTTAGTGAACACCTGTGCTGAGTGTTGAGTTGTTAAAGGAACCCCTAGGCATGTCCTATTCTCCTCCTGTACTCACACACACAGTGATAACAAAACAAACATATTCACTCAACATTAAAGCAGACTAGGCATACTGAGTACAGAAATATACAGAGTACAGAAAATATCAGAAAATATAATATTTTACCTTCAACAAATGCAGAGCTTGTTCAGACAATCTCACATCAGACTCATCCACCTACACTCAGCAGATATGAGACAGACAGCCATCAATCAAGTCAACTCACAAATTTAATAAAGGGAGTTAAACTGACTAGTGTACTTCAGATGCAATAGGTATACTGTAGTAATATGCACATCAGCCATAACATTAAACACATTATGACCACTGATAAGTGAAGTGAATACATTGGTTATCTTGTTACACTCGTACCCGCCAAATAATGGGATGGAAAAGATAAAAAAACAGTAAATGCTTGAAGCTATGCTGGAGGCAGGGAACATGAGCAAGTTTGTGTGGATCTAAGTGATTTTGACAAGGATTTGCCTTTCGATGGAATGCTACAAACATTGTTCATTAATTATTATTTTACTAAGATCTGGTTAAGTGCATATTAACAAATAGCACAAAAGTAATTTACCATTGAGTGACATGACCTGTGTCATGTGATCCAGATCGACTCAGAAAACTCAAAAAGCAATACGCAAAATGCGTTTACCTTGAATACAGTGCCCCCTTGTGGTGCACATGTGCCATTGCCTGTCCACCCTGTAAATTTAACTGCATTCCCTTGAATCTCATTGTTGAATTCAACACCGAAATTCTTGGCACAATATCCCGCAGCAACTAAAAGCAATCACAGCAATACTATAGACATAGCCTCAGATCTGGACCTAGATAAGGTTTTGAATAAAAACGATGGAACTACTACTGAGGTACACAGACTTGTCATATTTATCGCCAATTCCAAACAAATATGATCCAGCGCATCAAAATATCATGATAGCATTTACTGACATGGGCAAGATAGGAAAGACCAAGTACTTGAATGCTGGCTACAAAAAATTGTGTTTTCACAATAGATTACTGCATAATTGATATAAGATAAGATATTTCCCATAAGTCCTTTGTGACATCCCGAAAAATCAGATCGGAGCACAAATGGAAGAGAGCCGAGATAAGAAACCTTTATAGTCAACTGTTGCATGAACAATGAAAAGACACAGGTTCCTCAGTCTACTGAGAAAAGCAACTTGAGCAGTAAGTACACTGATACCAGAAGAAGCATTTATATTTAGAAATATTATAATAATAATAATATTTTTATATGTGCGTGCAATGGCACGTTGCATGTAGGAAATATGCAGATTGTTTTCTTTGGAAAATGAAGGTGTAAACAGAGGTGAACAGGACTCTCGCCTGCTGCCTCGTTATAGTCGGGTCGCTTCACCTGTGCACCATCTTGCAGGCTTTTCTTTGTCAAAAGGGCCAGATTCATGTGACGTGCAAAAAACAGTCAATTGAGCCAATTTGTAAAGACAAGCAAAATGGACCAAACTTCTTTGAAGCTGCTCGCTTGTCTTTGAGCCACTATGAATTTGGACCGAAACTTAAGCAGGTCCAAAACATTTTTCCCAAGACCCTGAATATGGACCATTTACCTTGAACATGACCGAATACCTCCAGAAATATGCGCGTTCCAATTCAAATATATTAAATTTCCTTCAAAATAAAACTCAAATGTTAGTATAAAGGCTGCCAAAACCCAGTGGTTTGGTCTGTGGAACACAGTGGAATAAAAAAAAGATAATAATATTCATAACAGGGCTACAAACCAGGAAAGTACCAAGTAGTCGAAAAACCAAAAATTTGTATTTTGAGCTGAAAAGTAGTATTCGTAATAGACAAAATTAGTAATCAAATTAGGATTCTACAAAATGACATATACTGTATTCAAAATTACACATAGTACTGTGCCAAAGTTTTTGCCCCTTTACTAATTTTTTACTTTTTGGCACCTTTGACAAACTTAACTTTTTCAGATCATCAAACAAATTTAAACATTACACAAAGAACTCAAGTATTCAAAAAATGCAGTTTTCCTGTTGTGATTTTATTTGTTAAGGGAAAAATCATATCCAAACCTACATGAACCTCTGTGAAAAAGTAATTGCCCCCCCATGTTAAAAGGTGAACTAATTGTGATTAATCCTATTATTGGACAAAACCGAGTTCAATTTCATGGCCACACCCAGGCCTGATAGCTACCAGATATTTCCAATCAGGAGATCCCTAAAATAAAATCTGTCTGACAAGGTACGGTAGGCCATACTGAACACACATCTTCTTCTTCTTCTTTTCCTTTCGGCTTTTTCCCTTTCTCGGGAGTCGCCACAGCGAATCATCTGATTCGCACATTTAATTTGGCATAGGTTTTTATGTCAGATGCCCTTCCTGTCACAACCCTTAACAAGGGACAGAAACACGCTGACGGATTTGCAGCCTACTCTTTACGAAAGTCAGCAATGGTTCTTTTACATGCCTCTCACCATAGACAGTGAGAGACATGGCCCGCCTTTGATAACCCAGTTAGCTCCACTGGGGGAACACTGGCAACCCTGTGGGGACTCGAACCTCCAACCTTAGGATCAGCGATCCTGCACCCGAGCCACTAGACCACCACTGCCCCCTATACACACATCATCATGCCATAATCCAGTGAGATTAAAGAGCAAACAATAATGAAGATTATCGAGATGTCTCAGTCTGGGAAAGGGTACTAAGTCATTGGTAAATCTTTGGGACTCCAGCGGACTACTGTCAGAGCCATTATCCATGGAGAAGGCATGGAGAAATGGAGAAGGCATGGCACAATGGTGACCCTTACCAGGAGTGGCCGACCTACCAAAATTTTTCCAAGAGTACGGCGCAGACTAACTGGAGAAGTCACAAAGGGTCCAAAAACCCCTTCTAAACAACTACAAGCCTCACTTGCCTCAGTTAATATCAATCTTCATGACTCCATCATCAGAAAGAAACGAGGGGAAAATGGCATCCATGGAAGAGTTCCGAAGAAAAAGCCACTGTTAACAAAAAAGAATATCAAGACACGACTCACTTTTGCCAAGAATCATCGTGATCATCCCTAAAGCTTTTGGGAAAATGTCCTCTGGACTGATGAAACTAAAGTTGAACTTTTTTGGGAGAAATGCATCCTGTTACATCTGGAGCAAAAGCAACACTGCATTTGATAAAAAGAACATTGTGCCAACAGTGAAACATGGTGGTGGAAGTGTGATGATCTTGGCCTGCTTTGCTGCTTCAGGACCTGGGTGACTTGTCATGATTGATGGAACCATGAATTCTGCTCGCTACCGAGAAATCCTGGTGAAGAATGTTTGTCCCTCAGTTCGAGACCTCAAGCTAAAGTGCACCTGGGTTCTGCAGCAAGACAATGATCCGAAGCACACCAGTAAGTCCACTTCTGAATGGCTAAAAAAGAACAAAATCCCATCACAGCGATGTGAATGTTAAACCTGGAGTGTATTCGTTGGACCAAGAGATGCAGGAGACCAGAAGAAGGTTCGAACGATTTATTAAGCACTAGGAACTAAAAATCACAGGAATACTAAGTCAATAGAACTGGTCGAGCACGAAGCAAGAACCAGGGGTCAAATACAAAGCCAAGGAGCAGAATCACGGGGAAAACAATCTTCTGACAGTGGAGGGAAGCGCGCCGCTCCCATTTATAGCTGCCTGCTTGCTGATTGCAGATTGGGACCAGGTGCACTCTGCTGGAACTCGCCTGCAGGCAACTGCCACGCCCCTTGCCAGTGTCTGCAATGACTAGAGAAGAGAATTAATGCCGCCAGCCAGCACAGACCATAACAGTACCCCCCCCCCCCCTTAAGGGGCGCCACCTGGTGCCCGACCAGGCTTGTCCGGGAACTGTCGATAGAATTCGTCTAATAAGTCCGGGTCCAGGATTAGGGAGTGGGGAATCCATGAACGCTCCTCGGGACCATACCCCTCCCAGTCCACTAAGTACTGAAACCCTCGACCCCGCCTGCGTATATCAAGGATATGGTTGACCATGTATGCGGGATGTTCATCAATCAGTTGGGGGGGGCTTTCTACCACGGGCTTAATTAGGGAAACATGAAATACTGGGTGCACCTTGAGTGAGGGTGGAAGTCTCAGTTGGACGGCGCTGGGGTTTATAATTTTCTTTATTACATAGGGCCCAATGTATCTGGGAGACAGTTTTTTGGAGTCAACTTGCAGGGGCAGGTCCCGGGAGAAGAGCCACACTTGTTGCCCGACTGTGTAGAGAGCTGTGGGGTTCAGTGACGATCAGCAATCCTCCGGTTTCGGGCCACTGTTTGTTCCAGGGCAGCACGTGCTTCTTTCCAGACCCGGCGTGCTCTGTGAAACTGCGCCTGGACCGATGGGACGGCCACTTTGACCTCCTGGCTGGGAAACAGAGGGGGCTGGAACCCATTAATCACCATGAAGGGGGACATCCCGGTGGCGGTGCAGATCAGAGAATTGTGTGCGTATTCGATCCATGGGAGGTGTGTGGCCCAGGAGGCTGGAAGACCGGAGGCAACGCAGTGCAGGGAGGATCCGAGGCTTTGATTCGCGCGTTCCGCCTGCCTGTTCGACTGAGGATGGTAGCCAGAGGTCAAGCTGCAGGAGACACCCAAGGTGTCGCAGAATGCCTTCCAAACTCTGGACGCAAACTGGGGGCCCCGGTCTGAAACGACGTTCTGGGGGATGCCATGGAGGCGAAAGACGTGTTGGACTAGGAGACCAGATGTTTCCATTGCCGAAGGGTGTTTGGGTAGGGCGACGAGGTGAACCGCCTTGGAGAACCGGTCCACTACTGTCAGGATTACAGTGTTGCCCTCAGACGGGGGTAAACCTGTGACAAAATCCACCGAAATGTGCAACCAGGGGCGATGTGGAATGGGTAAGGGTTGGAGGAGACCCCTGGGTGCACGATGGGAGGACTTGCTCCAGGCACAGGTGGCACAAGCGCCCACAAACTCCCTGGTGTCAGCTGCCATCGTTGGCCACCAGAAGCGTTGTTGGAGCAGGAAGAGAGTTTGGTGGGCTCCGGGGTGGCAGGATAGTTTTGAGGAGTGAGCCCACTGGAGTGCTGGGGTTGTGGCCGGCCGGGGAACATATAGTCGTCCTTGGGGAGGCGTTGACTTCCACCACAAACCGCAGCGAGGGGTCCGGGTGGATCAGTATGGGCGTGTGGATGAATTTATCCTTCAGCCTGTCAAACGCCGCCTGGGCACTTGGGGACCACTGGAATGGGGTCTTGGGTGATGTCCACTGTGTGAGGGGGGCTGCTAGATGGCTGTAGTCCCGCACAAACCAGTGATAGAAGTTTGCGAACCTCTGCAGCTGTTTCCGCGTCCCTGGAGTCGGCCACTCCGCCACTGCCTTCACCTTTGCCGGATTGGGTCCTATCTGCCCCTTCTCCACGAAGAACCCCAGGAAAGAGACTGAGGGGACATGAAACTCGCATTTTTCTGCCTTAACGAACAATCTGTTCTCCAGGAGCCTCTTTAGTACCATTCTTACATGGCGGAGATGTTCGACTTGGTCTTGAGAGAAGATCAGAATGTCGTCCAGGTATACAAATACAAAGCGGTTCAGCATGTCCCTAAGCATATCGTTGACCAGAGCTTGGAAGACCACCGGGGCATTGGTTAGTCCGAATGGCATGACCAGGTATTCGAAGTATCCCAGGGGCGTGTTGAATGCTGTCTTTCACTCGTCCCCCTCCCGAATTCGGACTAAGTGGAGAGAAGCGCACCGCTCCCACTTATAGCTGGCTGCTTGCTGATTGCAGATTGGGACCAGGTGCGCTCTGCTGGAACTCGCCTGCTGACAACCGTCACGCCCCTTGCCAGCACCTGCAATGACTAGAGAAGAGAATTAATGCCGCCAGCCGGTACAGACCATAACAGTGAGAGGCTCATCGTCTCTTATCGCAAACGCTTGACTGCAGTCATTGCTTCAAAATGTGATTCAACCAGCTATTAGGGTTAGGGGGCAATTACTTATTCACACAGGCCCTTGTAGGTTCAGATTTTTCCCCCTTAATAAATGCAATTGGCACTGAAAACTGCATTTTTGTGTTTATTTGTGTTTTATTTTTGTATAATATTTAGCTTTTCTTGATCTGAAATGGATGACAGTGACACCCGTGTAAAAAATGGCAGAAATTGATCAAAAAGAAATTGGGGCAAAAACCTTTGCTGTGGACATACGGACATACAGGTTAACTTCGTCAAATTTTACTGCATTTTGGATTAATCCCAAAACAACAGCATATGTGAGAAAACCAGGTGGAAATCGACCTACCAAATCTAGCCAACTAACAAATCTTGTGGTAAAATACAACGGTAACATCCCATGAGATTATCGCGAGACTTGGCTTTACCAGAAAGGTAAACATGTAAACACGGATTGAATTTAATGCAATTCATCAGAATGAGTGATAAAATATTGTCAAATAAAATTGAAAAGAGCATATTTTCCTGAAAGTTTGAATTCATATTAATGTCTGAATGAATTGTATTGCCATATTTGTTATTTTTTGTATGAATACAAATAAATTTGTACAAGTTGGCAGCCCTGTAAAATAATAATAAATACTGGATTCAAAAAAAGTTGGTACACTATACAAATTGTGAATAAAAATTGAATGCAATGATGTGGAAGTGCCAAATTTCAGTATTTTATTCAGAATAGAACAAAAATGACAGGGTAAAAAGTTTAAACTGAGAAAATGTATCATTTTAAGAAAAAAATATGTTGATTTTAAATGTCAAGTGTTTTTAAGTGTCAACAAATCTAAAAAAAGTGGAACAGGTAGCAATAAGAGGCTGGAAAAGTCCCTTGCACTTATAAAGGACAGCTGGAAGAACAATGAGGGCCATTGGCAATATGGCTGAGTATAAAAAGAGCTTCTTAGAGTGGCAGTGTCTCTCAGAAGCGAAGATGAGTAGAGGATCACCAATTCCTCCAATGCTGCACAGAAAGATAGTGGAGCAATATCAAAGGTGTTTCCCAGCAAAAAATTGCAAAGAGTTTGAAATTATCATCATCGACAGTCCATAATATCATCCAAAGATTCAGAGAATCTAGAACAATCTCTCTGTACGGGTCAAGGCCGAAAAACCATACTAGGTGCCCATGATCTTCGGGCCCTTAAACGGCACTGCATCACAAACAGGAATGTTACTGGAAGGGAAATTACAGAATGGGCTCACCAATACGTCCAGAAACCATCGACGGTGAACACAGTCCACCATGCCATCTGCCGCTGCCAGCTAAAGCTCTACAGTACAAAGAAGAAGCCATTTCTAAACAGAACCGCAGGCATTTTCTCTGGGCTAGGGGTCATTTAAAATGGAGTGTGGCAAAGTGGAAAACTGTTCTGTGGTCTGATGAATCATGATTCGAAGTTCTTTATGAAAAACTGGGACACCATATCATCCGGACTAAAGAGGACGAGGACAACCCGAGTTGTTATCAGCGCTCAGTTCAGAAGCCTGCATCTGTAATGGTGTGGGGTTGCATGAGTGGCATGGGCAGCTTGCACATCTGGAAAGGCACCGTCAATGCAGAAGGGTATATTCAGGTTCTAGAACAATATGTGCTCCCATTCAGACGTCGTCTCTTTCAGAGAAGACCTTGCATTTTAATGAAACATGATGATCCAGACCACATATAGCATTAATCACAACATCATGGCTCTGTAGGAAAAGGATCCGGGTATTGAAATGGCCAGCCTGCAGTCCAGATCTTTCACCTATAGAGAACATTTGGCGCATCATAAAGAGGAAGGTGCAACAAAGAAGGTCCAAGACAGTTGAACAGTTCGAGGCCTGCATTAGACAAGAATGGGACAGCATTCCTATTTCTAAACTTTAGAAACTTGTCTCCTCTGTCCCTAGACGTTTACAGACTGTTGTAAGAAGAAGAGGGGATGCCTCACAGTGGTGAAAATGGCCTTGTCCCAACTTAGAGATTTGTTGACACCATGAAATTTAAAATCAACATATTTTTCCCTTTAAATGATACATTTTCTCAGTTTAAACTTTTGACCCGTCATCGATGTTCTATTCGGAATAAAATACTGAAATTTGGCACTTCCACATCATTGCATTCAGTCTTTATTCACAATTTGTATAGTGTCCCAACTTTTTTGGAATCCAGTTTGTAAATAAATTTTAAAAAAATAACGTTATTATCCCTGCTCGGACTTGGACCCCAAATTATACACCCCTTCCGGCACAGGTGTCAAACTCAAGGCCCATTAGCCAAATCTGTCCCTCCAAATCATTTTCTGTGGCCCACTAGATCTTTTAAAGAATATTATTATTATCTATTCCTTGCATAAATTATTACTATGAAATGTGATTCATCATCTCGCCACTGGGTGAAGCTAACCTATTACAAGTCAACAGCTAGCTGTTCATGATTCAGGAAAGACTGCAAGTGTTGCTGTCAAGCATTCACAAAACAGGAAATTGAATAAAGGAAAAGAAGAAAAATGTGTAAACAAATAATATGGTCACGCAGACATCATGATTGCTCCTTGTCAATAGATGAGTGATTATTCAGCCCTTGATGACCTTGAAATTTAGGGATGTGGCCATCAGTCAAAACTGAGTTGGACAACCCTGCCTTAAAGCATATATAAAAAATATAACAGACATGACATGGAAAGAGCAAAGCACTATACCATCCAGGAGACGTAGCGAGGGACTGAAGAGGTAAGCAGAGTAAAAGTGCTGTTCGTCGTAAGCGCTCCATCTGTAGGACAGGACAGATTACTTTTAAGGTTTTAGATAAAGAGCCACAAGCTGTTACTACAAAGGGCTTGGAATACAAATTGCAAAATAGAAAAATGAACAGCAACAGAAAAATTACAAAATAGAATTCACAACTGTGGCAGCACAGTGGCGAAGTGGTTAGCGTTTATGCCTCACAACAAGAAGGTCCTGGGCTCAATTCCCAGCCCGGGTGTTTCTTTGTGGAGTTTGCATGTTCTCACCGTGTTTGCGTGGGTTTCCTCCGGGTAATCCGGTTTCCTCCCACAGTCCAAAAACATGCACAGTAGATTAATTGGCTGTTCCAAATCAACCCTAGATACAAGTGCGAGTATGAATAGTTGTGTGAGTGTTGGCCCTGTGATGGTCTGGTGAGCTGTCCAGGGTGTAATCGCAGCCTCGTCCGGAGTCGGCTGATATGGGCTCCAGCCTCCCTGTGACCCTAATTGGGATTAAGTGGGTCAGAAAATGAATGAATGAATGAAATCACAACCACAAAGAAGAAAATACAACTTAACTTTGACCAGAAAAGGTGAGCTGCTATTGACAAAGACCAGTGCTGACTGGATTCACTCCTTATTCATAAGGATCACTGACTGGATGGACATGCTGTCAGTTTTTCTAAATGGAAATAAAGGCTGCTTTCACATGTAAACATGAGCATTACTGGAGATTCACCACTTGCGGTCATCATTTTGATGCAGCACTTGCATGAGGTAGGACTCGATATGCCGTCAACCTTTGCCAACATTACATTAGTATACACAACCTGAGCAACATGTGTTGCGTTCCTGTTTGTATCTGTTTTGTTTCCTCTCATCTGTAGGTCCAGATCACAGCACTGAATCCTGTACATGTCACGTGGGGGGGACATGACCCTGCCTCCTGGTTGGTGATTGGTGCAATGCAGTTTTGGTGGTGATTTTAAACAGCAGACAAATCACAGCTCGGCACGCGAATTGTGTCCTCTGTGTTTGGCAGTGTCTGTGGCGCCGCTCTGATTTTGTCATTTCTTGTTCTGCTTTTTTGTGTCTACATTACGCCTGATTCTGACTCTGTTTATGTTTCCTCCTGATCTGTTTGTTGACTTTGTATACAGTGAGTCCTCGGTTTACGACGCTGATCCGATTTTAAGACGCGATGTAACCCGATTTTCAGTATAAGTCGGAACATAACATAAAATATACTGAAAAGGACTGTACGTACAGTGCTATAATAAAATGTAACAGTTAATGACATGAACAAGTATTAAAAAAAGAGAAAACAATTCCTTACCACAAGAATGAAATACAGTAAGGGAGGGAGAGACAGGCTTATTGTTCTGGAGAAGCTGGGGCAGGTGAGCCTGGAGTAGTAGATGCAGCTGAGGTAGAGGGTACAGGATCTGTTGCAGGCCTCTCTACCTTCTGAAAATACTGCTCCAGCTTAGACTGGACAGAGAGCAACCTTTTCTCATCCAAGATCTCCTTGTAGCATTGCATCAAATCCATGATGGCTGTGGAAACCCTAGTGAACCTTTCTAAGTTGGGATCCTGAGCCTCAAAAGTTGCCAACGCTTGCTGCATCTCGCGCCCGAAACTAGTTCGCGTTTGTTTAAGTAACCACGTAAGACATAATGACTCATAATATTACAGTGCCAAGACTGAGCGAAGGGAAGCGACGCTGTCTTCCTCGGCCCATAACCACAACACAGCGTATTCTTCCGCCTCGTGCGCCCGAAACTAGTTCGCGTTTGTATACGTATCCGCGTTATATTACTTTTAAGATTTTCATGGGGGCGCGTTCGTAACCACGAAACGGCGTAAGTCGGGACCGATGTAAACCGAGGACTCCCTGTACAATGTATTAATAATTTTGGGTGTATACAGGGATCACTTGCTACTTCGTGCTTCAATTCATGCGGCTTCAGTGCATCGCGGTTTAAAAAAAAAGAAAAAATTAATTGAATGAAAAAATAAGGAAATTAAGGAAGAATGGGGGACAAGTTCAGGAAAATTCCACAAAAACAAGGCCAATTGTGCAAAAAAAAACCTGGAACGGATTAATTTCGTAAGGTGAGGTACCACTATATAAATACACACACATACAGACCCGCTCGTGAACGAACTCAGATGCGCACCTCACAAAAATGTAACTAGTTTTGTTGGGAGGTTTTGGGTTGTTTTTTGTTTGTTTTGTGTTGTTGTTTTTTTTGCATAATTGGCCTTGTTTTTGCGGCATTTTCCTTAACTTTCCCCCCTATTCTTTGTAAATTTCCTTATTTTTTAATTCGATGAATATTTAAAAAAAAAAAAAAAATGATGCACTGAAGCCGCATGAATTGAAGCGTGAAGTAGCGAGGGATCCGTGTATACTGATGTGCTAACAGCCCCGTGACTAGTGGGAAGCCAGTGCCATTTATTTTCCCCACCTTTTCTCATGGTTTTGGGCTAGTTAGGGAGTGAGGGAAGCCGTTGTGCTTTATGTTTGTTTGTTTGTTCTCGGAAACAGGAAAGACAGATTTCTCATTTGCAAGTAGATGGGTTTTATTTATTATTTTGGCCCGGTCGGCTTCTGAAGGAATGGCCATGTAAAACAATATAAATAAATAAGAGAACTCAATGGAGCAGCAGTTATATTTATTTTGTTTACCAGTATGTTGCGGTTTGACCTAGACTGGGTCGTGACACCTGACATTTAATAAAAACAGAGTTTGCCACAATGAGGGCAATATATCCTAATATTTCTTGCTCCTGTGCTCTTTTCTGATTTAAAAACAGATAGCATGTTCATCCAATACGTGAGGACAAGTTAATTCTCAAAAATACATGAAAATTTGATTCCCGATAGCTATTTCAAATGGGTAATGTAGGTGTTGGTGAATATTTGTTTTTCAATATATCACCAAATCACTTGAAAGCTGTTTACTTTCATATTATACTAAATTCATGTGGATTATGATACGGCCTAACTTATGAATATGTTCAGAGTAAACAAAAGTGAAGGAATTCAGAAAAGGGGGCAAAGATTTTATTATGGTAATATATATTTTTGACCCTGTAGTGATTTCAGAAAACATAAAGTATAAAGTTTATTACTTGTATTTTTTATAACATTTGATAAGCTTTAATTCATTATACTTGATTAAAGGTACAATCATTCTGCCAGAGAAAAGGATCGGCGCAATTAAATTACTGAAAGGACAATATTGCTATAACATTCATGTCTATGGTTAATGTATTTAAACCTATGAGGAAAAACAATGTGACTCACTTCAGCATAATCAACATAACACGGTTTAAGTTGCATAAGTTAATTTAAGTCGCAATGAGGTGTTTTGAATAAAAACCAAAGTAAGTTGAAAATTACTTATCTTGATGGAAATGTGATATCCCGAAAAATACATCATGAAAGCATAATCTTTGACATGACCAAGTTCAAATATCCATAAACACAATCAATCTATGCTATATTGTGTGGTAATAAAGGACTCCATGCCTAAGTTGCAGTAAAACAATGGAAAATATATTTATTTTGCTGATTTTCAATCTGCTTTGGTGATTGTTCAGGGTATTTCCTTATTATTCAAATTCCCTACCAAAATACAGACGCTCCCCAACTTACGAACGAGATACATTCCAGACGGCCGTTCATTTGATGAATTTATTTGTAAGTCGTTACAGGGCGTTCTTTAGAGGGGAACTGAAGGAATAAATTGATAGGATAAATGAGATGCAACTATGTGTGTATTGTAACTTCTGTGTATCTAAAGCTTCCTGTTCTACTTGTAATTGTGACATGTGCGCCAGGCACATGAAACTGTTGGGTGGGTGTTCCTGTCGGTTCGGGGGTGGGATTCGGAAAGTAACAATGTAACAATGAGGAATTGCTTTGAAGTGGAATTAGCCAAGTGTTAAGCGCTGCAGGGCACAAACATATATATGGAAATGCTTTGTGAACACGCAATTATTGCTTTACATGCATATCCCCAAGTGTTAAGTGCCGCAGTGCACAAACATATATGTTAATGCTTTGTGAACACGCAATTACTGCTTTGCACGCACATCCCTCTGTATAAATAAGCGGACACTGCATGTGTTCGAAGAGCTTCCGATGAATAAACCAGACTGATTTCACTCGTGTGGTTGCTTGTCTGTTGCTATTGTAGTGAATTGTAATATATCGACAAAATATTTATGTAATAAATAACAAAATCAATGGTTAACTTTTATGCACAGAATTATAGAATTTAGGAAAGTGAAATAATATTTTCCAGGTACATTTATAGATCTCTAATTTATGGACTCATTCCAGTATTTTACTTTTTTTCTTGAGGGGCGGGGTGGTCCCTTTGTCCCCCTAATATGTGCCACTGATGCAGATTCTATTTGTTCGAAATTAAATGTCTGACAGACAATCTTTGCGTGCCCCCCCCCAATATGAAATAATCACACTGAGCTGCTAGTGAAACCCTGTACTGTATTAAGACCGTTTTGCCACGAAAAAAGCATGGGAATGACTTGGGCTATGTTAACAAATAGATCTACATAACGCTCGTGTTCAATGTAGGACCTAACGAGCGTTATGTAGATCTATTTGTTAATGTGGCCCAAGTCAAGTACATGAATTTTCATCTCTGTATAGTGTGGAGTGAATCCATTAAGAATAAGATTAGGCTCGTTTTGTTGTGGGCTAGTTTTCCCTATTATTGCTCAGTGCAGTCAAGAAATAATTTGTGTTTGGACATGACATAAAACTTTTTTACCTATTTTATGAGATACGGATGTTTCCGAAACAGTGGAATCATTGGTCTTGAGTTGCTGCTTCGGTGCCATGCTTGTCGGTATGACTCACATCAGTTTGGACTATATTTTAGCTGGGTTTGTACAACCCGTCACTATTTAAATCTATACGGGAGCACAGGCAAATGGCGGCACGTATATAAAAAGCGCGCAATGAATGAGGTAGCATAGTGCATCATGGGAGATCGGAAGTAAACCGATTGAGAAATTATCAAAACAAGTGATTGTGTTGTCAAGTACATAGCTTCGCAAAGCCGTGAAAATGTTTTTATTAAAGATTATTATTATATTATTAAATATTATTATTTACTATTATAAAATATAACTGGCGTTAGGCTAATAGTAGCCTACACTTAATAAAAAGTATGTAAAGGTAAACCAATGAGAAGCCTCAAAACAGACATGACTAAGTATAGATAGAACTCCTCTATTGCTAGGATGTTGCTAGTATGATCGTGCTGATTGGTCGAGAGCGGGGTTCATTTCATGAGTTTGAAATGCAAAAATGATTGCTATTTTCTCAAAAGTAGCATTTTCTGATTAGCGACATGTAAAGTGATGTAACTCAGTCAGTTGTCAGGCTATAATCATGTATTATACGTCATTCTGATGCCCGTAAAATTTCCTACTGAACCCATATTATGCTGGAGTGGCTCACAAAGGCAGATTTATGTATATCCTAACCATGGTTCATTGTGTACGTCACAAAAATCTGTAATGTTCCCTAAACAAAATACTTTCAAGTTAACCATTATCATATACATGTCCATGAATGACAGACACGTCATTCATACTGTAATACAATATTAGTCTGTATA
Source organism: Plotosus lineatus (assembly GCA_024760905.1). Classification (NCBI taxonomy): domain Eukaryota; kingdom Metazoa; phylum Chordata; class Actinopteri; order Siluriformes; family Plotosidae; genus Plotosus; species Plotosus lineatus. Next base: position 53,350,810 of record CM045736.1, read on the forward strand.
CGTTGCATGTACCGTATATATGTATGCTAAAGCTTGCATCAAAATGATCTAATTTCCTGGTAATCCATAACTCTGACAAGTTATATACTGACAGTATTAATACAGTTATATAAAATTTTGGTTTAAGAGAATTGTGTCCATTGCACGTGCAATTAATATTTGTTTTGGAAGAGGTTCTAGGCTTAATATCTAAATCACTGGCATAAAAACACTAGTCACAATGCAGTTAACGAAGACAAATCTCACCTCTCTCTTGAATGTAGATGGTAGACTCCAGGAAAGATTCAGAAAAAACTACAGATCCCAAATCCCCTCCACCCCACTGGAGATCTGGAATATTATGTACTACCATGGAGGCCTGAACAGGGTCAGAGACAACTTTATTCAATATGCTATGGCACAAAGTCACAGCGGAATGATTGAATCAGTTTGTTAGGGTCTAAACAAACAACTTACGGTTTTAACCAGAAAGCGACTGTGCTCATCACTGAGAGGTATAACCCTAAGAGAGGGAAGAAAGGTTTTAATGCAATCGTACTTTGGAAAAACCCACATATTTGCACATCATTAAGGCGCATGTGAAAACCCACCTGCCAACATTGTTCACACCTTCGATGCTGAATACCGCTTTAGACCTGGATTACCACAGAAAGTATATTGATTACCAAATCAATCACTTCAACAGAACCTGCATCCAACATTGAACATATAAGTAACATGCAGCTAACACCTCATTTGCATATATACTCGCTGACCAAAACTGTGAGGACATCTGACCACCACACTCTTTATGTGGTCGTCCGTCCCCAAAGCACTGCAACAACGTTGGAAGCACACAGTTGTATTACCTTTGTAGGCAGCAGCATTACGATTCCATAATACAGTAAAATATAGTAATGATTAAGTAAAAACATTTTTATTTATGAATAAACAAAGCACTTAGGCTTTTACCAGAAGCTAGAGAAGCTGCAGGGCGTTTGGATGACATCATAGGGCTTAAATAGTCATTAAAACACACTAAAAAAATGTTCATGTTGATGACGTACGTGAATCAGAAAAAAAAGAGGTGGACACATCATCTGCAGCCAATCAGCAGGAAGGAGAAACAAAAGCTGTCAGCCACTGGCTAAATTTGAATCGCGTGCCAGTAACTTCAGGGTTTGCCGCTAATCCTCGCGAGCGCTGAACCGCGAACGGGCAAGGGCTTACTGTATGCAATCTTTTTTGAGTCATGAATGACTAGCTTTTTACTTGAAAAAAGCTGCTGCTGCCACCTAGTGGAATGGATGATGGATGGAAAGGATGATGAATTAGACTTCACGGTAATAGTTGATGTAAAGGATGTACAATAATCATAATCTTTGAAAACTTATATGGGCCACGTAAAATGATTTGGCAGGCCGGATTTGGCCCACGAGCCTTGAATTTGACACATGTGAGTTAAAGCATAACATCGCTCCTGTACACAAAGTGAGGTTCCATAAACACATGGCTTGACTATGGTGCTCTTAAGAATAAGACAAGAAAGACAGACCTGAGGGCACTCCTGTATTGAAACATCCCAAAGGTTTCCAAAGCCAGATGAAATGTTTGCTCTGCTACATCCTTTGCCTAGCAGATGAACAAATCACTTAATGCACACAAATATCTCAACAATGATTTAGCAGAAATAGCCTGAAGTTAGCAAATTCAATTGACTACAAATAAAAGCTAGAAATTGACTTACCAGTAAATTTGTAGACTGTCTTAACAGGCAGCAAACTTAAACTAGTGGCTAGTGCTGATTATGTTGAAATTAATATTGCAATGGAAATTAAACTTACTGGACAGTATTTTCCGGTCTATACGTCACTCCGGAGTACAATTTGCATTGGCCAAAAAAATGCATAATAAAGAAATAAAAAACATACACAAGTTGCACTGGACTATGGCGGTAACACCAAGAAAGTACTCATACAAAGTCATTTCTATTCATCTCCTTGACAACTACCTGGACGTGGAGACGCAACTGGAATGTTGATGAGCCCGTCCCTGAGACACGTTGCTCAAGCACCCATGTACGAGCTCGTTCCTCTAGCTGTGGCCATCTAGCCTTAAGCCTGCAATTAGCTTTTAGCCCGCAATTAGCTTTTTATGTTTTCATTATTTCAGTACAGTAGGCCCTTGACTATTCGCGGTTTTGTACCCACGGTTTGAGTATTCGCTGACTGCCGAGCAACCAGCACGTGATTCAAATTCAACCAATGGCTGCCCTCCTTTCTCCTGATTGGTTGAGCTGATTCCCCACCCCTTTTTCCTAATTCGTGCACAGGTTGTCAATGAGACTCTTTTTTGTGTGTGTTTTAATTACCAGTTAAGCCTTATGATACCACTCAAATGCTGTGTGTCTTCTCTGGCTAAGTGATAGAAAACGCTGGATGTGTCTCTTCTGAAGAAATAAGACTTTCTCCTGAGAAACGACGATTTTCTCTGAACTGTTGTATTAAAATCTTTTTCAATTATTATTCCAGTACAGTACCTAAGTTCATGATTATGCGTGAGATTTTATGTTCTGTAGCATGTTTAACAAACGATATCAAAAGGATAAACTTTATGACAGTACTCTTCATGTCCTTTTACATTGAACTTGGAGTGACTTATCTAAGATGGCGCTGCCCAGAGGGCGACGTCACGGAGTTCTCAGAGTCAAATTGTTTCTTTGTTCGTTTTAAATGTTTTATTTGTTGTTTTGTTTGTTCATGTTTAGCACTATGCTCATCTATGACCGGTCGACTGTACTACAGCTATAAGATCGGCGTATCTTCGGGCGTGTATAACTAAGCAGAGCTAACATGCTATTAGCGGAGCTAACATGCTATTAGCGGAGCTAACATGCTATTAGCGGAGCTAACATGCTATTAGCGGAGCTAACATGCTATTAGCGGAGCTAACATGCTATTAGCAGAGCTAGCATGCTATGGTTTGTTTTTCTTTGTTTTATTTGTTCATGTTTTGCACTATGCTCGTCTATGACCGGTCGACTCTACTACAGCTATAAGATCGGAGTATCTTCGGGCAAACATTCTCAGAATTAACTTAGGTACTGTATGAGTAAGACTGTCTGTAGAATGTGTTTAAGAATCATATTTTAGTGCATGTAATAGATAGTATTTTACTTCTGGCTGCTCATTCGCTCATGTGATGTCATCCATGGGGTTTTACTTCCTCGTACAGAACTCACAGATTATCTTGAGTCGCGGGAAGGCCCGGAACCGTACCCCCGCGAATGTCAATGGCCTACTGTAATAATAATCTCTGCTTTTCTGCCCTATCCTCGCTTTCTTGCGGTTGTGAGTGTAAAAATAAATATGTGAAATTATGTTTGTTATACCCCAGAGAGACTTATATGTGAAATTATTACTTAAATATAATATAATTCAGTTTGTGATAATAATATCGAATATAATTTCACATGTTTGTTATTTTTACCCTCACAACCACAAGAGGGCACTTTAGGTTTGGGTACCAGTACCTGCTCATCCTGTACCACTGAAGAATCCCCCCCCCCCAAAAAAAATCGTATTCTGTAGATTACAAGCTGCAAATTCTGCAGTGTACTATGTAGCAGAAAATGGTAATCGAGCAGTAGAGAGAACGTTTGGAGTGAACGAAAAGTGGAGATTATGATTACTGCAATGAAGAAAACAAAATAAGCTATTCGCAGGCTAAAATCTAGACGGCCACAGCTAGAGGAACGAGCTCATACATGGGTGCTTGAGCAGTGTGCTGCAGGGAAAGGCTTGTCAACAGTGCAGTTGTGTCTCCACGTTTTGGCAGTGAAATTATTACATATCATTCTGTTCGTTGAAAAAAAGTGCAACTTGTAGGCCGGAAAATACAGTACTTGCTTCTCTCTACATTCTGTCTTCCTTTCGGCTTTTTCCCTTTTACTCAGGAGTCGCCACAGCGAATCATTTTGATTCGCACGTTTAATTTGGCAGAGATTTTTACGTCGGATGCCCTTCCTGTCACAACCCTTTTAGCAAGGGATAGAAACACGCTGACGACTTTGCAGCCTACTCTTTCCGAAAGTCAGCAATGGTTCTTTTACATGCCTCTCACCATAGACAGTGAGAGACATGGCCCGCCTTTGATAACCCAGTTAGCCGCACTGGGGACTTGCTTCTTGCTTCTCTCTACATATTGAACAAAAATTCTGATGTGTTCGTAATTTTGATGATTTCCCCACTGCAGTCTTGAAAATACTCTTACCTCCCTCAATCATTGAATATATGAAGCCGTTGCCCATGCACTGCAAAAATTATGTGGCTCTCTGCCTCTACTCTGTTATACTATACAAACATATAGCTAGATATGGAGCACAGCCGTGTAAGTCAATATGCTATTTTCTACAGCACTTCCAGGCTATAGGCAACCTCCCATCTTACTGCTCATTCATCCTGGTGAATTTTAAATATAAATGATGGTCCATAAAATTATAACTCTACCTTGCTAGCGCTGGAGTTGATGGAGAAGCATTTTATTCCTGCCAACACTGACTGGATAGCAGCTGCGTAGATCTGTGTGAGCAGCCTGCAAAAGATCAAATCCCTTTTTTACTGAGCTGGATGCCACATAACTTATTATCAAAGAACAACACTGCCTGAACACTTACATGACTTCTGATGACTTGATCTTGGTGCTATTATCAGTCCCTGCACAAGAAAGACAAAAATAGAAATACAATACATACCTTACAAAAGATCCAACAAACGAAAAATCAAAGTTACAAAACGCATTTACCTAAAATTTCAGTCTCTGGATACAAAAAAATTCATGTTACGAAACATCAAAAATTCAAACCGTGCGCGAGTTGTTCTCCCATTGGCTATCTCCCAACACACCACCCCGCTGGCCTCCCATTGGCTAGGAGGGAGCTGCATCTCCATAATACTTATGATGCTTTTCGTGTGCCTTCGACCCATTGTTCATCATGAAGATGTAGCTCCCTCCCATTGGCTAGGAGGGAGCTGCATCTCCATAATACCCATGATGCTTTTCGTGTGCCTTCGACCCATTGTTCGTCACGGAGTTCTAACATGCGTAAAGGACAGAGTTACTGTTGTTTCGTGAGTTTTTCGAGTGTGCTCATTGCAACTTTATTTTTCGTCATTCATCATGGGCCCCAAGAAAGTGATTTCCGGTGTGAGCGAAAAGAAGAAGCGTGCTAGTGGCATGCGGTTGAGTGATATCGCAAAGGAATATGGCCTACCATCGGTACGATACCGAAGCAGAAGGAGGCCTTAAAAGGTATGCTTTTATAATTTTTAAAGGGTTTAGGGGTCGTATTAGGGGCCTTGGAACAAATCACATCTTGTACATGTAAAATGCTACTGAACTTACGAAAAAATCAGGTTATGAAACCACTTCTGGAATGGATTAATTTCGTGAGGTGAAGTATCAGTGTAATATAGTGGAATATGACAATCAAAGCCATTGACGGTGTCAAAAAAACAGTAGGTTCCCGTAGGTTCCCATCATAATGAAATGAAGCCAAAATACTGTATCTTTGCCATCTTGTTAAATGTTGAGTCTGTGTTGTAAAGAAGAAGGGCAATGCGAATGCTAAGAGACCTGCCATTGTTTCCAAGAATACAATAACGTTCTCAAATTTTTAAAACATATTTATCTAAACAGCTTGAAGAGTTCATATATATATCTCTGAGTATATTTCATTAATAAGGGATGTGTCTAATTTTTACCACTTGAACATGATCTACAAATTCCCAAAGGATTAATTGTAGCTTCCTGAACAACAGCTGTATTAAAACAGCAGTCAGCAGTGCATGGTGAGTTTAAAGCTCATTATTTGTACCGCCTACTTATAACCTTAAGAATATTATTCTGTCTTAACAAATTCTTTTATTTTGCAGACGTTTCAACAGCTGGCTGGTTGGGTGATCTTAATACTAAAAATAGCTGTACAGTCAGGTTTCTTCTATGAAACCTCTCAATATTTCAAACATTCTTTATAGAAATGGCAGATGGTATTGGTGCATATGTTCAGAAAACTTCAAATGTGCAAATAACTGACAGCACATGCTGCTCAAGCTGCAGTTTAGTTTTCTAGGACTTTTATCAGTCAGTGTAATCCAACCTTTCTTAGGGAATAGTACATTAACATTTAAAAAACTAGGGTGTATGATGGTGTAGTGGTAGCATGACTGCCTCACAGCAAGAAGGTCCTATGTTTAAGTCCCGAGATCGGCAATGGTGTTTCTTTATGGAATTTGCATGTTCTCCCCGTGCTGGTGTGAGTTTCCTCTGGGTACTCCAGTTTACTCCCATAGTAAAAAAGACATTCACATTTGGCTAACTGGCTGTTTCAAATTACACGCCAGTGTGAATAGTTGTGTGTGTTGGCCTAATGATGGACTGCTGAGCTGTTGAGGGCGAACGTTTGCCTTCGCCCAGAGTCAGCTAAGATAGGTGAAAGCTTCCCTGCAACCCTCAGAGAATTAACACGTTCTGCAATTGAATGAATGAACTTTCACTGAGATGGGTGATGCGAAAAGCTGCACTTTCACGCACCCGCAGGGTTGTTGCATCTGTGTTGGCTGCACTCTTTAGGCGTCTATTCCGAAAACAATTAATAATCAGAATTATAGCCAAATCAATAAAAAAAAAGCTTTATAACTGCACAAACCTACCCAGATATGGAGCATGAGTAGTGCCAAAAAAGTATGTTCTTGCACAGGTCAGTGGGCCTTTAGGAGCCACACACTGAAGCAGCTGAAAACAGAAAACAGTATATTACCTTGTGTGTCATTCTCATTTATTAACATTACCCATGTATGTGTGTTCTCTTACCATGTGTTTTGCGACTCTCCCACAAGGTCCAGTGTTGCGGACCTGGTGGATCTCAGAAGGAAAGGTGAAGCAATAGTTTTCCAGGTCATCTTTGGATGAGTGACTCCCAAACAGCACATATGGCTGTCGGCTTTTGCTTATGAACAAGAAACAAAATAAACAATACATATCTTTCCTGGAACTGACTTACAAATATAAAAAAAAAGACAAACAAGTATCAAGTACCTTTTATCTGTGATATTACTCGAAATGAGACCATGTGAGTAATAGGTTCTGAATGGCTTCAATAAAAATAGAAAAAAAAATGTTATAACATTTATAACTAGTTAAAATACGAACAAGTTAAGACATTTAATTTATTCATTGTTGGTGAGCAGAACAATGTTGGAGTCTCCAGCATATGCACCTTACAGCAACAGGATCCTGAGTTCGAGTTCCAGGCTCTGCGAGAGTATGTGTAATGATGTTTGCAGGCTCTCCTTGTGCGAGTTTGTTCTGGGCACTTCGGTTTCCTCTCGGAGTCCAAAGATGTGCTCATTAAGCTAATCTGCTTTTCCAAATTGTCTCTTTTGTAAGTGTATGCATGAGAATGGTTGTGTCTGCTGGCCCTGCGATGAACTAGTGAGCTGTCCAAGATGTACCCCACCTTTGCTCAGCCTCCTTATGACCCTGGTAAGATGAAGTGGTTCAGCAAATAAATGGATGGACTTAATCAAACTGGGATCATGAGAAAACGGGAGTCCATCTCAGGTGACTGTGGGCAAAGGCAGGGTACACCCTGAACAGTCTATGGCAGGACCAACACAAAAAAAAAAAAAACATTTACACTCCCAACTAGAAGCCAGCTGGAGCTGTCTGTTTGCCAAATATGCATGTCTTTGGATCGCAGGAGGAACATGGAATGCTCAGAGGAAACCCACACACATATGGGGAGAACATGAAAACACCACACAGAAACACACCTGCTGAGCCTGAGACTTGAACTAAGGTTCTTTTTGCTGTGAGGTGGACATGCTAACCACCACACCACTGTGCTGTCCCAAAAGACCATCAACTCAATTAATCTATCATTCATCTACCATCTGATCTTTTACTACGACATTTTATATATTGGTACAAAGTTATGATGACATTGTATTAGCTTACTTGATTGAGATACTTAGCCATCAAACTACAGAACTAGCCTTGTGATTAGCCTGGCTATCATATCTTAAAAATCTTCAGATGTGATCAAATCCTCAGCAAATATGACCATATCTTTAAATCCATGGGTGCAAGTTGAAAATCTTGGAAAACCTGAAAAGTCTGACGCCATTGGGGGGACGGGGTTAAAAGGGGGTGGAAAAACTTTGAATCTCAAGTTAAAATACAGAATGGTTACAACTGTCACTTTGTCTTGATTCTTTTGCACTGATGTGGATCACCAGCAGAGCGGAGAGTTCTCTTTTCTTTTCTGGATTCTGGTTTTCAATCATTTTACAACTCTTTTTGCTTTCTCTAATTTCAGTAACTGTACAGATGTCTGCAGTTTTTCTTCATGCTTTTTCTGTTTTTCCTCTTTTAGTTGTTTAAATTTTTCTTGTATGTGGCGAAAGCACTGATGCATGCTTTCTTAATTGCTGTTGAGACTTTGAGACCTGTGCTTTTCATCCTTGTTTTCCTTAAAACAGTTTGGATGACACAGCTTCATAGTTGACAACAGTCATTCTGGTCCTATCGTTGGGAATCGGGGATACTGAGAATGGCTGCTATTTTTTTCCGCCGCGCAACATGCTTACGTGTTTTCATGGAATCAACAGCGATCGCACCGTCTGACCCCAGCGGGTCTGTCACAGCCGAACGGTCCGTGAAAGTAAGCGTGGTAGATCGAATTCCCGATGTTATGAGATCTAATGTGAAAATCCCACCACAAGAAATTAAACACGCAGTCCCGCGAACCGAGCCAGTAACACGAACCGCCTATGTGGCTGTCAAGATGAACATACCGGGATACCCCCTCCCCCCAAAGAAATCTCAATGGATTTACACAATTTGGAAAAATTATTAAATTCAGTCCTGAAAAACAGGAGCTTCCAGCACATGCCGGAAAACTTGCACCCATGTAAATCAATGACAGAAATCTGCATTAGTACCTCTGCAGTCTGAGCCTCTGACATCTCCTGCATGGACAGTGGGCTCTCTGTGTTCACACTGGTAAACAGGTAGGTCCACTGCTTTTCAAACAACAGCAAATCCTGCAACAGAACACTGCATTTACATCACACTGTTTATATTTGTTGCCATAGCATAATTAGGTGATGATATTATGTTTGTACCTCACTCAGCAGATAATTCAAAGACACCGGGTCTAGTCTTTCATACATCTCCCAAAGGCTCTCACTCATATCAGTCAACTAGAAAAACATTTCACAAAGGCCACAGGTTAACATGCTGTAAGATTGCTGTGTGTGATGTCTTTACAAATAACATATATATCGCAGTGGTAATGCTCTACCTTGTATTTCATCGTGAAAAAACCACCAGCTCCTATTCCTTCCAGAGCAAATGCTTGAATAATGGGCCATTTCTCCATCATGAACATATCAAACTTTTGCACATGACCTACAGGCAAAAGATAAAATTGAATCAGTGGCAGCGTTAGTACACTGATTGCGTTCCTTCGTCGTCTTCTTCTTTGTGTAGATTTAATGCATGTGTCTTACTTTGAGAGCTATAGGGAATTCCAATACAACTGCAGTCTGCAACCATAGACACAAAACTGGAGATTTTAAACTCTTCTGCAGCTTCCTCATCCTCGTACTGAGAGATGAAGGAAAAAAGAAACAAAGCAATGACAGGACTGATTCAGCCTCAGAATACAAAAACATCCATTATCTTTTTAAACCTTATAGCATCAGAAACAGCAAAAACTTCCATAGCAGACTCTTAAGAGGTTACAAAGTGCCTCCTCATTAATTGTAGCCTGGATTCAGCTCACTGCACTAAATGAACACTAACTAGAAAAGTAAAACATTAAACAGGGCAAGGCATGACAGAGTAATATGGCATGCATTATTGGGAGGTAAAGTTTTCACCCGTTTTGTTTTTTTAATTTGATTGCTTGTTTGTGTGCAGCTTAACTGAAAGAATTATGGACAAATTTTGAGGACTTTTTTTCTAGAGTAGGGCGTGGTACAACAACAAACCATTAAATGTGATCAGTGCATTGAGGAGAAAAAGCAAACAAAACATTAAAGCCATTAAGATTAACTTCAGTGGTGGCTCAGTGTGTAAGGCTCTGGATTAGTAATCTAAAGGTTGGGGATTCACGCCACCTTATCGTGGTGGAGGGGATTGCTTGTCCTAATGATCCTAGGAGCTGTGCGGTCTTGGACTCCCAAAACAAACATTTCAAAAGAACACTATGCATAAAAGGACACAGTTTCCCATGCCCGGACACAGTCCCCGCCCCAGTCAGGCCTGGGGGAAGGGCTCAAAGATGAGCGCCTTGCGGTCAAACTTCACTTCAACCCATGTAGCCCGGCCAGGCCCAAACTGAAAAGAATACATGGGGCTGCCCTCTCAGGAACCCACCATCTGTGGGAGGTGCTACAGGGGTTGGGTGCGTTGCGAGTTGGATGGAGCGCGAACTGGTGCATGAGGTGGAGAAATATTGACTAAATATAGATAAACTCGCCTCAACGCATAGCTTGGGCTCTGGAACCACCCATCTCTAGAAGGGCTTGACATTATTCCATTCTGGAGTTGCTCATGGGGAGAAGCGACAAGCCAGTGTGGGTATCCTTGTTGCGCCCAGTTGGGATTTTCCCCGGTTGATGAAAGGGTAGCTTCCCTCCACCTTTGGGTGGGGGGGGGGGTCTTGACTGTTTATAATTATGCACCAAATAACAGTTCTGAATACCCACCCTTTTTGAAGTTTTTAGAGGGTGATATTGAGAATGCTCCCCATGGAGATTCCCTCATTGTCCTGGGAGACTTCAACGCCCATGTGGTCATGGTCAATGTAGCCTGGAAGGGTGTGATGATAGATAAGGCCTTTCCAATCTGAACCTGAATGGCGTTTCATTGTTGGACTTCTTTGCTCGTCACGGTTTGTCCATCACAAACACCATGTTCAAACATAATGGTGTCCATAAGTGCACTTTGCACCAGGACTCCATAGGCAGCATTTCAACGATTGACTTTGTAGTCGTGTCTCCGGACTTGCTGCCGCATGTTCTGGACACTCAGGTGAAGAGAGGAGCTGAGCTATCAACCGAGCACCACCTAATGGGGAGTTGGTTCTGATGGTGGGGGAGGCTTCCCTCCAGACCTGGCAGGCCCAAGCGAGTAGTTAGTTTCTCTTGGGAACATTTTCTCCTGTCAGAAGGGCCTTTAACTCCCACCTCCGGCAGAGCTACAACCACATCCCGAAGGAGGCAGAGGACATGGAATCCGAATGGGCCATGTTTCGTGCCTCCATTTTCGAGGCAGCAGTCCATAGCTGTAGACGGAACATCATCAGCGCCTGCCGTGTTGGTAACCCTCAAACCCGATTGTGGACACCTGCGGTGAAGGGGGTTGTCCAGCTGAAAAAGGAGGCCTATTGGGTCTTATTGGCCTGTGGGACTCCCGAGACATCAGACAAGTACCGGTATGCCAAATGTGTGGCAGCCCGGGCTGTTGACAATGCAAAATCTCAGGTGTGGGAGGAGTTCAGCAAGTACCTGGAGAGTGACTATCGGTTGGCGTTGAAAAGGTTCTGGACCACCATCCGGCGCCTCAGGAGGGGAACGCAATTTCCACAAATACAGTTTACAGTGGAAGTGGGGCGCTGCTCACCTTGACTGAGAATGTTATCAGTATGTGGAAAGAATATTTTAAGGACCTCCTCAATTCCACCAACACGCCCTCCATGGAGGAGGAAGACCATGGGGGTTTTGGTGGTGGTCCACCCATAACTGGAGCTGACTGAAGTCACCTCGGTAGTCAAAAAGCTCCTTAATAGTTAGGCTCTGGGGGTGGATGAGATCTGCCATGAATATCTCAGGGCTCTGGATGTTGTAAGACTGTCTTGGATGACATGTCCCTGCAAGATCGTGTGTTCAGAGGGGGCTGTACCTCTGGATTGGCAAAGCGGGGTGGTAGACCCCATTTTCCAAAAGAAGGACCGGAAGGTGAGTTCCAATTATCATGGAATCACGCTCCTCAGCCTACCTGTGAAAGTCTATGCAGGGGAACTGGAGAGGAGAATCCGACCAATGGTTGAACTTCGGATTCAGGGAAACAATGTGATTTTCATGGCATTCTCGATCAACTCTATACACTCTACAGGATCCTGGAGGGGGCGATGGGAGTTTGCCCAATCTGTCCACATGTATTTTGTCGATTTAGAGAAGGTTTTCGACAGTGTCCCTCAAGCTATCTTGTGTAGTGTGCTGTGGGAGTATGGTGTCCTAGACCCATTGCTACAATCCATTCGGTCTCATTCGAAGCAAGAGCATGGTCCGCATTGGTAACAGGACGAATTTGTTTCCAGTGAGGGTTGCAGTCCTCCAAAGCTGTTCTTTGTTACAGATTCTGTTCATAATTTTTATGGACAGAATTTCTGAGCGCATGGCATGGGTTCTGCCTCTCATCTGGCCTGGGAATATATTGGTGTCCCCACAGAAGAGCTGGAGGAAGTTGCTTGGGGAGAGGGATGCACTGCTTCGACTGCTGCTCCCATAACCCGACCCCGGATTAAGCGGAAGATGATGATGAGGTTGGGATTCAAATCCCAGTACCACTATGCTGCCACTGTTGGACCGTTGAGAAAGGCCTAACTGTAAGTCACTCTGAATAAGGGTAAATGTCTGAATTCATTTTTTAATCAGACACCCACCGGTGAAGACATTTCATGATAACTATACCAAGTTAAACTGAAACCTACAGTCCTGGGTATATTTTTCAGCAGAATCAATTTGTGTGGTGGAAGTACCTCCAAAAGAAAACCGCAGTCATGAATGTGAAATAGAGGTCAAGACTGTGTATAGTGGAGCGCTTCACGAAAGTCATTACATCTAAATAATGCCTTGACACTTAAAGACAAAAGGGCCAGAACCATTCAACTTCTAACAATTTATCCTCCTGAGTTTCTCTCATTCTATGAATGGTGAAATTCTCCTTAAAAGACCCAAGAATCATCAAAAGAGTATTTTTGTACAATGTTTGCCAAAATATTAACGCATCCCGGTTGAATTTATAGTCATGAGGAAGGGGTATAAAAATTTGAGAAAGTATATTCATTGGATGCAAAATTAGTGAAAGCCCCTGAGAGCTGTGGGGTCAGAGGGGCCGGTGTCATAGTGGTTAGGGTGCTGCGCTCATGATCAGGAGGTTGTGTGTTCAATTCCCAGTTAGACTCCCACTGTGCTAAGACCCCTGGGCAAGGTCTTAACCACAAGTATGCCGTTGTTTACCCAGCAGTATAAATGGGTAACAGTAAAAAATTTCTGGGAAGGTAACCTTCGATGGAATAGCGTCCCATCCAGGATTAGTTGAACTCCTGGTTGCTTCACACTACAGAAACCGGGAATAAGCACTGGCCTGATGAGCCACTGGGCCCGGGTGTAAAAAGCTCAACAGACTTTAACCTGTGAGCTGAATGAGTCATCTTACATCTGAAAAGCTTATAACAAGATGAGAAAAATGATTGTCTCAGGTAATGATTGTTTTGCATATATTTCACCTTAATATAAATTGGATTCTGCCAAATAGTTTAGGGATACGTAATTAACATGTTTAATGAAGTGTATGGTACAGAGAATTCCTACTCACTCACACACTCATTCAGTCACACACTCACTGAAACCTTAGTCCTGCTAGGATCATGGGCAGGCTGGAGCCTGTGAATAAGGGGTCCTTATATAGAAACAGTCTCCGTTGTTCTTTATGTTGGAATGAATAGTGTAGCTGATCACCTCTGACTCAGTCATGCAGTGCAGGTGCAGATTCTTCCAGTGGGAAATAAAAGGAAGCAAGTAGCTATAATTCACAGGGTTACAATACAGGTGCACACTCTCGGCCTTTATGAGAAGGATGACATCTGGAAAAAGATATGAAAAGATATACAGTAAAATAGTCTTACTGAGAAATTTTATCTCTGCTGGAAGGTCACACATTATATTAATCTATTTTGAAAGAACGTCTTAAACTTGAGTGCATTGACCAATCAATCATGCACAACCCAAGATGAAAATAAAAAGAATTCAGGCAAAAATAACTGTGTGCTAGGTAATTTGTTTTCTTGTTTTACGAAATATACTGGAAAAAAAGAACCTGGTTACAAGTTTTTAAAAATTTACATCCATTAAAACAGTACGGTTTGATGAAGCAGGAAGAGTCCTACCATCCAACACCTCCTCAGGAAAGTCCTCACAGAGCTGCTTCTGGTTTAGCTGATAAAGTCCAAAGAAGAGATAGGCAGCCAATTCACTACAGCCCTCATTATAACGGCTGTCGATGCCTGAAAAAGCCACAGATGGAACAACAAACAAATTATACAATACAATTAGGGCTAAATAAGAACATGTGACTTCCTTCTTTTCTGCGCTATTTTCAGGACATTAATCTCAGAAATACAGCATTTTGAAACACTGTCATTATTATAATGGTAATTCATTCATAATTATTCATGTAGGTGATATATCTCTGTGCTGTACAGTGCATAAGCTAACTATTTTTAATATCCATAAGGAAGGAAGGGTAAAATGAAGAGTTGATGTCGATATTGGAATTTCTTTCTGAATTGCTTTCTGAAGGTGAGGTGAATATCACTGAATATTAGAGACAGAACCCTGAATGGACTGTTCAGTGCAGTGATACCCACCGAGCTGACATCAAATAACTGTTGTGGTACACTGTATACAATTCAAGAACATTTTTTTTTTTTTTGACCCACGCATGATCTCTGAGCACATGAGCAAGCACGTACAAGGCTGTGTAACAGCATTATTTTAGATCTTTTAGGAATTTTAATGTATATTGCATATAAACATAGAGAAAAGATAACTTAAATAAGTCTATAGTTTGTTTTTATATATTTTAATCATTACAGAGGCTGTACAGGGGAGCTCTGTGCTTCGAGTTAAGCTAAATGCTATGCAGTAAACGGCATCTCAGAGCCTCCTCATTCAGAATTCAGTACAGACGCTCCCGACTTCCGTTTTTAATTGGTTCCGGATGGCCGAACGCAAGTTGAAAGTGAACTCAAGTTGTTACAGTGACGTATGACGTGTGACATATGACGCTCATGCTGTACTATACATCCATAAATACCATTACCGTATTACATAAAACACCCCTAAATCAATATTTATAAACATAACATTGTAAAATAATATCAAATATATCAAATATCATCAACATTAATTTCAAATAAATTAAATTCAAGCAAAATCATTTAAAATTGATAAATTTTAATCAAATTCACTCATCAAACATCAAATACAGTATCAAATATATCCTTTAACATTCTGTATGATGCGATCTTTCTGCTTGTAAATGGTTCCGATGGTCGACGGATGGTCACTTTACATGAAGATGAGCTGAATCACATGACATGAAGCTGAGCCGAATCACTTTACATGAAGCTTAAAACAGCCAATCAATGCTTACAATATGTGAGGCACTCAATACCGAAAGTAGTGCACTTGCTGAAAGTAGTTTACTTGCTTGAAACAAAGCGCGGGTTATACGGACTTCCGGTCTTTCAAGTGAGCAAGGGCGGCGTTGAACTCGTTTGGTACTCAGCCTGCACTGATGTGAATCACCAGCAGATCAGAGTTCTCTTTCTTGGGTTTTCATTCATTTTACAACTCTCTTTGCTTAACTGAGTATGCATGGTAGATTGCGCCGATCCGAGTAGATAGTTAATTCATATCTGTGTATGAGACTTGCACCCATGCTAGTAGGCTTACGCTTGTGACCAACCATATTTGCGTCGGGTGACAAAAGTCCGCAAAACAGTGTAAACACAAAGATCACAGAGACGACGTCTTAACACAAGAGTAACACGCTATATAACTATACATATATATATAACTATATATATATATATATATATATATATATATATATATATATAAAAAGATATACTGTATATATATATATATATATAACTATATATATATATAAAAGATATACTGTATATATATATATATATATATATATATATATATATATATATATATATATATCATAGATATATAAAACTGAACTGGGAAGACAGAGGGGCACGTTCAGTCTGTCGTTTGTAAACAATTTACGCAGTGTCATTACGTCATTGCGTCATTACGTCAGCGTACTACAAAGGTATGTCTAAACTCAAAATTTGACATTTCTTTGGAAATGTAAAAACGTAAAACGAATGAACGCAAGTCGGGGAGGGTCTGTACATACTACACGGAAACGCAAGTAAATTACTCACCATAAAGGTGTTTTAATACACTACACAGAAACAAGAAGAAAACTAAAATGAGTTTTTATGGTTCAATTTTCCATTATAAAGTGTAATGATGACACGTCCGTCAAGTAATCAGGACAAATTACGAGTGGCTGTCGTTTTAAAAGCATTTTCCAATAGAATGTTTTTATTTCTGATATAACCGACCAATCAGATTACACCATTCTCATGCATTAATCATCATCATCATCATCATCATCATCTTCTTCCGCTTAGTCCAGGGTCGGGTCGCGGGGGCAGCAACCTCAGCAAAGAGGTCCAGACGTCCCTCTCCCGAGCCACTTCCTCCAACTCTCCCGGGGGGACACCGAGGCGGTCCCAGACAAGCCGAGAGACATAGTCCCTCCAGCGTGTTCTAGGTCGACCCCGGGGTCTCGTCCCGGTTGGACATGCCCGAAACACCACACCAGGGAGGCGTCCGGGGGGCTTTCTGACCAGATGCCCGAGCCACCTCAACTGGCCCCTCTCAATGCGGAGGAGCAGCAGATCTACTCCGAGCTCTCCCCGGATGGCGGAGCTTCTCACCTTATCTCAAAGGGAGAACCCCGCCACCCGGCGAAGGAAGCTCATTTCAGCCGCTTGTATCCGTGATCTTGTTTTTTCGGTCATTACCCAAAGCTCGTGACCATAGGTGAGGGTTGGAACGTAGATCGACTGGTAAATTGAGAGCTTTGCCTTGCGGCTCAGCTCCTTCTTCACCTCGACGGACCGGTACAGGCACCGCTTAACAGCAGAGGCTGCAGCGATCCGTCTGTCGATCTCTCGCTCCATCCTTCCCTCACTCGTAAACAAGACCCCAAGACACTTAAACTCCTCCACTTGGGGCAGGACCTCATTCCCGACCCGGAGGGTGCATTCCACCATTGTCCGACTGAGAACCATGGCCTCGGACTTGGAGGTACTGATCTTCATCCCGGCTGCTTCGCACTCGGCTGCGAATCGCTCCAATGAGAGCTGGAGGGCCCGACTTGATGAAGCCAAAAGGACAACATCATCCGCAAAAAGCAGAGATGATATCCGATGGCCACCAAACCAGAACCCCTCATCGCCTCGACTGCGCCTAGAAATTCTGTCCATAAAAATTATGAACAGAATCGGTGACAAAGTCCTTGGCGGACTCCGACTCCCACTGGAAACGAATCCGACCTGCTGTTACCAATACGGACCAAACTCTGGCTCCGGTGATACAGCGACTGAATAGCTCATAGCAAAGGATCCGGAATGCCGTACTCTTGGAGCATGCCCCACAAGATCGTTTGAGGGACACGGTCGAAAGCCTTCTCCAAATCCACAAAGCACATGTGGACAGATTGGGCAAACTCCCATGCCCCCTCCAGAATCCTGTGGAGCGTATAGAGTTGGTCAAGAGTGCTGCGGCCAGGACGAAAACCACATTGTTCCTCCTGAATCCGAGGTGCGACAATCGGTCGAATCCTCCTCTCTAGTACCCCTGCATAGACTTTCCCAGGTAGGCTGAGGAGTGTAATTCCCCGATAATTGGAACACACCCTCCGGTCCCCCTTCTTAAAAATTGGGACCACCACCCCAGTTTGCCAATCCAGAGGTACATCCCCTGATGACCACGCGATGTTGCAGAGACGTGTCAACCAAGACAGTCCTACAACATCCAGAGCCCTGAGATATTCCGGGCGGATCTCGTCCAGCCCCGGAGCTCGACCACCGAGGAGCTTTTTTACAACCTCAGTGCCCTCCACTCCAGTGATGGGCGGACTCTCGCTCGAACCCCCAGGGTCTTCCTCTTCCATGGAGGGCGTGTTGGTGGGATTGAGGAGGTCCTCAAAGTATTCCCTCCACCTCTCAACAACATCCCCAGTCAAGGTAAGCAGCTCCCCACCTCCACCGTAAACAGTGTTTGTGAAGAACTGCTTCCCCCTCTTGAGGCATCGGATGGTGGCCCAGAACCTTTTTGAGGCCAACCGATAATCACTCTCCAGGCCCTCACCGAACTCCTCCCACGCCCGAGATTTTGCATCTGCGACAGCCTCGGCTGCAGCACGTTTGGCCTGCCGGTACCCGTTTGCTGCCTCAGGAGTCCCACAGACTAATAAAACCCGATAGGCCTCCTTCTTCAGCTGGAGAGCCCCCTTCACCGCAGGTGTCCACCACCGGGTTCGGGGATTACTGCCACGACAAGCACCGACGACCTTACGGCCACAGCTATGGGCTGCCGCCTCAGCAATGGAGGCACGAAACATGGCCCATTCAGATTCCATGTCCCCCGCCTCCTCCGGAACGTGGCTGTAGCTCTGCCGGAGGTGGGCATTAAAGGCCTCTCGGACAGGGGAGTCAGCCAAATGTTCCCAGCAGACCCTGATTACACGCTTGGGCCTGCCAGGTCTGGAAGGCAACCTCCCGCACCACCAAAGCCAACTCACCACCAGGTAGTGATCGGTAGACAGCTCAGCTCCTCTCTTCTGTCCTGGTGCCAAGTGCACTTATGGACACCCTTATGTTCGAACATGGTGTTCGTGACAGACAAACTATGACGAGCACAGAAGTCCAACAATGAAACACCATTCGGATTCAGACTGGAGAGGCCGTACCTACCGATCACACCCTTCCAGGTCACACTATTGTTGCCCACATGGGCGTTGAAGTCTCCCAAGACCATGAGCGAGTCTCCCGAGGGAGCGTTCTCCAACACCCCCCAAAGACTCCAAAAAGGGTGGGTACTTTGAACTGTCATTTGGTGCATAAGCACAAATAACAGTCAGGACCCGTCCCCCCACCCGAAGACGGAGGGAAGCTACCCTTTCGTCAACCGGGGAGAACCCCAACATTTGGGCACCGAGACGGGGGGGCAACAAGAATACCCACACCGGCTCGCCGCCTCTCCCCATGAGCAACTCCAGAATAGAAGAAGGTCCAGCCTCTTTCGAGATGGATGGTTCCAGAGCCCAAGCTATGCGTTGAGGTGAGCCCGACTATATCTAGTCGGTATCTCTCCACCTCACGCACCAAATCAGGCTCCTTTCCCGCCAGAGAGGTGACATTCCATGTCCCGAGGGTCAGAGTAAGTAGCCGAGGATCGGTCCGACAGAACCCATGCCTTTGGCTGCCACCCAACTCACACTGCACCCGACCCCGAAAATTCCTCCCACAGGTGGTGGGTCCATGGGAGGGCGGACCCATGTCTCCTTTTCGGGCTAGGCCCGGCCAGGCTCCATGGGCATAAGCCTGACCACCAGGCGCTCGCCTTCGAGCCCCTCCCCTGGGCCTGGCTCCAGGATGGAACCCCGGTGACCCGCGTCCGGGCAAGGGAGACTGCTTCCTGTGCTCTCTCTCAGATGTCATGTGTCATAGGGGTTTTTGAATGCATTAATCATAGAAATTTATTTTTTTTCTAATAGTTGCTACTGGGCATGTTCATGTAACTTGCAAAAACAGATCAAGATACATCGAGCTTATTATTAATTTTATTTTTGTGAGTATTAGGGTTATAACTTTTAACAACCTCAATACCCTGTATCATATTTTGATGAACTTTTGCTGAAAGGAATTGCCCTTCATTTGGTCATATTTTTGAAACAAAGTCCCCCTGGACTCAAAATGAAGTTTTCGCAAAACCTACCAACAACCAGAATAATACGGTCAGAATGTTAATATCTGTTCAATCATATAATCAAAAAGGCAAAATAATAACCAATAAAACAATAACCAAAGGCAATGTTCTCTTTAAAAACACAGGAACACAATCAAATCAGGGTAAAGATAATATAAAACAGGCCACTAAAAGTCAAAAAATGATGATGGTCAGTGTTGGTTAGCAACGATGAATCGAAGTGGAACGTTGCTCTTGTCCTTGCATGAATTTCCTGCATTAATTTGATTGCTTGTTCACAGCATTGGTTACTGTGTGGGATATCAATTCTTGATGGCTCTTGCTTCCAATGTTTTCTGAGACACACCAGTGCTGATTGGTAGGGCGTTAAAGCCTCCTCTAACCCTGTAAAGTCCATTATCTCTCAAGTCTTCCAGTTCTGATTTAGTGTCAGTCTCCTGCACAGTGTGAAATGAAGGAGCTGACATGCTAGGAGGTGTGCTGGCTTCCAGTCTTTTAGATGGATGTATCATTTTAATGACAGCACATTTTCTAGTGGAGTAGCCCACTTGTCCCCAACGTTCCTGTTGTACCTTGTACAGTTCTTTGTCCTCAGCATTCAGCCATTCCCCATCCAACTTTGTGACATCAAATACATCATCTAAGCATCCATAATCTGCTGACCTGGTGCATTCATCAAACACTTGCACCACTTTCTCCAACTTTGCAACTTACTGCTTGATCAGCGATTATTGGAAAGTTCAGTAGTTCAGTCCACAAAAGCTTTACCTCCTTGGAAATTTTCTTCAGTCTATCTTTCCGGCCTTTGATGTCTGGTGCCATGTGTTTAAAGCGGCCGCTTGAACAACACAAACTTCACCAATTTGACATGGTAGTGCATGTATGAAAGTGAGAACAGAAACTGAAACTCCAGAATTCTGGTATGGCTTTAAGCTTACAACATATCACCAGTTGAACAAAACAGATTTCTCAAACTCCACAGTCTACATGGCTGAAACAGTGAAAGTGAAACTGAAACTCAAGGATTCTGGGAAAGCTGTAGCCTACGATATATCACTACTAAACAAGACAGATTTCCCCGAATTTACATGGCTTATAAAGTGAAAGAAAGAATAGAACCTGAAACTCCAGTATATTGTGATGGCAGTACAACTTATCATTGATCCATTTTCAGTCAAATGGACTTATAATGGCCCTTGTGATAACTTAGCACGGTTTCGCATTTCATATCATTGGCTATAATATGTATTTAATACTTTTTGTTTCAGGGTACTTTTTAAAGAGTGTTGAAAATGGAGTTTGGTTTCTTCAATTATCCCAAAAAGTTCATCCAGTCATGATGCAGGACTTTGATTTTAGTAAAAAGTTCAAAAAGTTATAACCCTAGTGAGTATATTCCACTGTGGATTAGGTACAGTCTGTCATGAGGCTTTTGATAAACTTTCTCAGTTTTAGTAATATGGATACAAGTAACATGGAATAGAATGGGCACTCTGATGAACTCACCCAGTGAGCAAAGGATGCCATCCGGAACTGACTCGCCATCAGCCTGCAGGAGAGCTTGAACTTTCCGCAAACGTAAACAGCTGTAAATACAGCACAAATGTATGGATCTGTATTTCTCCTTAACAATATGCCTGACATGTAACATGATGGTAACAAATTTATATAAAGTTTACTCACTGACTCATTTTCCAAACCGCTTAATCTAGCACAGCCAATCTCATCTAACACTAAGCCAGACCATCGCAGGGCAACCTATTCAACCATTCACACTTACATTAAAAAATTAGGTTAAATTTAGCCGAATGTGCATGTCTTTTGTCTGTGAGAAGAAAATGAAGTACAGACGCTCCCCAACTTACGTTTTAGTTAGGTTCTGGATGGCCGAACGTAAGGTGAAAAAAAAAGTAAGTTGTTACTGTATGTTCCAGTGACGTATGACGTTCATATTGTATCCATACATCCATAAATACCATTACCGTATCTCATGATACACCCCTAAATCAATTATTATAAACATAACATTGTAAAACAATATCAAATATATCAAGTAATAGCAACATTAATTTCAAATAAATTAAATTCAAGCAAAATCATTTCAAATAGATAATTTTTAATCAAATTCACTCATCAAATATCAAATACAGTATCAAATATAACCTTTAACATTCTCTGTGATGGGATCTTTCTGCTTTTGGTTCCGATGGTCGACGGATGGTTACTTTACATGAAGCTGAGCCGAGTCACTGTACTTTGTGCTTACAACAGCCAATCAACGCTTACAATATGTGAGGTGCTCCACCAAAAGTATTCACTTGCTTGTGCTTGAGACAAAGCGCGGGTTATCTGGATTTCCGGTCTTTCAAGTGAGCAAGGGCGCCGTTGAATACTTGTTTAGTACTCAGCCTGCACTGATGAGAATCACCAGCAGAGCGGAGAGTTCTCTTTCTTTTCTGGATTCGGGTTTTCATTCATTTTACAACTCTCTTTGCTGAACTGAGTATGCATGATAGATTGCGCCGATCCGAGCAGATAGTTAATTCAGTCTTGGGAAAACTGGAAATTCCGGCATATATGCCGGAAAACTTAAACCCACGCTCGTGGGCTTACGCTTCTGACAAACCATATTTGCTTAGGGTTACAAAAGCCCGCAAAACAGTGTAAACACAAAGATCACAGCGACAACATCTTAACACAACGGTAACATGCACTGAACTGGGAAGCAGCAGGGCACGTTCAGTCTGTTGTTTGTAAACCATGGACGCAGTGCCATTACGTCAGCATACTATGTAGGTACGTCTCGTGCAACAGAGAGCACGCTAAACTCAAATGTTGAGAATTTTTTTTTTTTTGAAAAAAAAAAACAACAACAAAAAAAACGTAAAATCAAAAAAAAAAAAAAAAAAGTAAAACGAATGAATGTAAGTCGGGGAGTGTCTGTAATTGGAGGAAACCTATGCATGTCCACACAAAAATTTGAATTTGGGACTCAAACCATGCACATTCTTGCTGTGAGATGGACCTGCTACCCATGACACAACTGTGCCCCACCCCATATAACCTTGTTCTTCTTTTCCTTTCGGCTTTTCCCTTCAGGGGTCGCCATAGTGAATCATCTGCCTCCATCTCACCCTATCCTCTGCATCTTCTACTCTTACTCCAACTACCTTCATGTCCTCCTTCACCACATCCAGAAATCTTCTCTTTGGTCTTCCTCTAGGCCTTCTGCCTGGTAGTTCCAACCTCAGCATCCTACTACCAATATACTCACTAGCCCTCCTACATATTCATCCTACATATCCAAACCATCTCAATCTAGCCTCTCTGACTTTGTCTCCAAAACGTGTTACATGTGCTGTCCCTCTGATTTACTCATTCCTGATCCTATCCATCCTCGTTACTCCCAAAGAGAACCTCAACATTTTCATCTCTGCTACCTCCAGCTCTGCCTCCTGTCTTTTCCTCAGTGCCACTGTTTCTAAACCATACATCATTACTGGCCTCAACAACGTCTTGTACACTTTTCCTTTCAAATAACCCCCATATAACGTTCAAATGTTTTAAAAGATTAAGGAAGACTTATATATTCGATAGTTATATTGAAATATATTATGGATATCAATCATATTTTTTCTTACAGCTTAATTTTGTCAGAAATTTCTAATACAAATTGCAGAGCTCAAGTACATCCTGCTTTCCATGATATAAAAATGTATAAAAACCATCACTGTCATTGCGGAGATTTCGTAAGTAGGGGTAGCATCTTACATGTTAAATGCCTAATTCGTTCCAAATCTCCAGTCCTTGGACTAGATAAACCCCATAAACCCTTAAAAAATGATAAAAGTACACCAATTTTGTGTGAAATATGTGTTAAAAGTAAAAGAAAATTATTTATTAAACCATTAAACCATTTTATTAACATATTTATTAATTAAACCATTATTAAACATTTTTATTAACACACACGCACCCCCCCCTCTATCTGCTTCTCTCTCGCGCACTGTGGGCCACGCCCACAAGACATGAATTCAAAGCCCTTTCCCTACTTGACTATTGACTGAATTAAAACAACTTAAAAAACTAAACTAAAAACTAAAGCATTATTCCTTCTCTCTCTCTCTCTCTCTCTCTCTCTCGTGCGTGCACTGCAGGCCACACCCACAAGACGTGAATTCAAAGCGCATTCCCTGCTTGAAAAACTCAACTTTAATTTGATTCCTTGAGGGATTGGTACGCCAGATGAGCTCAAATTCACCCACATTTATTAAACATTTACTGAATTAAAACACTTAAAAAACTAAACTAAAAACTAAAGAGTTATTCCATCTCTCTCTCTCTCTCTCTCTCTCTCGTGCGTGCACTGCGGGCCACGCCCACAACACGTGAATTCAAAGCGCATTCCCTGCTTGACAAACTCCACTTTAATTTGATTCCTTGAGGGATCGGAATTCCAGATGAGCTCAAACACACCCACATTTATTAAACATTTACTGAATTAAAACAACTTAAAAAACTAAACTAAAAACTAAAGTGTGAAGCTTCCTTCTGTCTCTATCTGGGAGGCCAGCGGGGCGGGATGTTGAGAGACAGCCAATGAGAGAGCAACTTGCGCGTAGTGTGAAATTTTGATTGGCGCGTTTGAATTTCTTTTCGTAAGAGGGGGTTGTTTCGTATTTCAGGGACGGAAACTCAAGAAAATGTTTTCTGTAATCCGGGGATTTCGTACAAAGGGGTCTTCGTAAATTGGGGGCCGACTGTATATATATATATATATATATATATATATATATATATATATATATACACACACACACACACACACACACTAAACATTACGTATTTTAAAAATAACCGATTTTAAGAAATATCCATTTGAGTCTCTTCCCATTTTAAAGATATAGCATTTTAAAATATAAATAACTTATAAAAAAAAAAAAAACAGGGCTTTTAATTGGCACGATCAATTATTCATGCTTACGATAATGATCATTATAAGATGTCAAATACATAGTAAACATTTACAGATGCTTACACTCCTGCAGTAGATGTATTATTTTTACTATCTTTCCTGTTACTAAGTAGACAGGCGTATGTGGGGCAATTTGGACCTGTGGATTGTTTTGGACTCTTCCCTTCTAAAGCCAAAACTGCACTATTGTGAGTTGCCTTTCCCTGGATGTATTTTAGGAAGTGATGTCGCTAACCATGTGATTCTTGTCACTGTGGAGGAACTGGTGGTGAAAACATACTTTTTATGGAACATGTGTACTTATATACACACACCCTATATATATATATATATATATATATATATATATATATATATATATATATATATATATATATATATATATATATATATATAAAAGCTTTTAGGGCAAATTTCAATAATTTCTGTATTCTTTAAATGCTTGATCTTTGGCACATATATAGCTGTGAGCCTGAATGTGGAAAATATCACTTGGACAGATTTCTTTCATCAATTCTTTTTTCAGATAAAACAAAAAATCTTGATATGAATACTGGGGGCAGACTGTACCACACTCATTGGAGTACAACTGGACCCAGGGTCCAAAGTGCCCCAGCATATTATCTAACTTGATATTTGAAAGTATAAGATTAATAAGTGATTTTAACAAAGTTTTTCATAGTTTTTAGCCATTTTCATCATATTATAATGATGAGGAACTATGTGAAGAAAAGGCAAGAGGAGAAAACCCCTGAGGCGATGATAAAAGAAGATGTTGGTTGGACAGGCTTTCAGAACAGTTTCTAAGAGTAGTGGGGATCCATGAACATCACTGACACACTACGTCTTTGACACCAAGACCAAAGGTGCAGAAAACAAAGAAAACACCAATTATAGCATATCTACTGCCAGTCGAAATGTTTCACAACTATGCATTTCTGTTCTGTTTTATTCACGGTTTTGTTTCAATATATAATACATGACCATTCTAAATACAGTGGTACCTCACCGTACGAAATTAATCCATTCCAGAAGTGGGTTTGTAACCTGGATTTTTCATAAGTTGACTTGTAAAACGCGCAATTTTTTCCAAGGCCCCCAATACTACCCCTAAACTCATTAAAAATTATACCTTTTAAGGCCTCCTTCTGCTTCAATATCGTACCGATGGTAGCTGGGTTTGGCCATATTCCTTTGCGATATCACTCAACCACATTCCACGAGCCCGCTTCTTCTTTTCACTCGCGTGAGGTTTCACCTGTGTGTGCGCGCATGTGTGTGTGTGCGTGCATGTGTTGATCATGTCTTCTTAGCAGAGTTATAATCTTACAAATGTTTATGCAAGGTTAAAAGTCTTAGCCAAAAAATAAAGTTGCAATGAGCACACTCGAAAAACACACAAAACAACAGTAACGCTGTCCTTTACAAGAAAAGCATCATGGGTATTCTGGAGATGCAGCTCCATAATAGCCAATGGGAGGGAGCTGCGTCATCCCTCCTAGCCAATGGGAGGCCAGCGGGGCGGGGTGTTGTGAGATAGCCAATGGGCGGCCAGTGGGGCAGGTTGTTATGAGATAGCCAATGGGAGAGCAACTCGCATATTGTTTAAATTGTTGAGATGGCGCTTTCGTAACATGAATTTGTTTCATATCCAGAGACAGAAATTTTAGGAAAATGCGTTTCGTAACCTGGATTTTTCGTTTGTTGGGACTTTCGTAAGGTGAGATACCACTGTAGTTACATAAATTAGATTCACAAAAATGCATCATATTTTATACTAATTAAGCATGAGTCCAAAGTGCCCCATGCTGGGTCCAATATACCTCAACCATGGCGCAGTTTGGACATTTAGAGAGCATTATCTTTTGGTCGGGAAAATCTGACTTGGATTCTACTCAGAGTAGCATTGATTTTGTTGAAAAACAGTTTTCCGCAAGAGACAAAGGTGGAGGCTTTTCCTACTGTGATACACTGGTGAAAAAACGGCTAGCCCAAATTATTCCATATTATTCATACATTTTCTGAACTGCTTAATCCTAGTTAGGGTTGCGGAGAGGCTGGCACCCATCTCAGCGGACTCTGAGCTAGGGCAGAGACCCATGGCATGGCCGAAACATGCTGACGACTATGTGGGTTACTCGTGACTCGTGGTTCTTTAACACCCTCTCAGCATAAACAGTGAGAAACACGGCTGGCATTTGATAATGTACTGGGGGGGACAGCAGTGACCACCCATTGAGAGTGGGGCTTAAATCCCCAACCTTGGGATCAGTGATGCAGCACCTTACCAGCAGGCCACCATTGCTCAGGTTACCCCATATTAATGAAATGCTACATAGCTACCAAGGTTTTCTTGTGAGCCCACCTAACCCAACCCTGCAGAAATATTTATTATCATAAAGATATTCATATTTAATGTATATTACTGTATTATTTTATCTTAAATATTGCATTATGGGCAGTGGTGGTCTAGTGGTTAGGGCGCAGGATCGCTGATCCTAAGGTTGAGGGTTCGAGTCCCCCAGTGCAGCTAACTGGGTTATCAAAGGCAGGCCATGTCTCTCACTGTCTATGGTGAGAGGCATGTAAAAGAACCATTGCTGACTTTTGTAAAGAGTAGGCTGCAAAGCCGTCAGCGTGTGTCTACGACCTGGAGAGGGATGGGCTCCGTCAGGCCAAATTAGCCCAAGTCTCGTGATGAAGGCGCCCCCAACGACATCCTCAGATGTTAAGGGATAAGTGAAGTGAAGTGAAATATTGCATTGGTGTCATTAATCATAAGTATCAAAATTAGAAAAAAAAGGAGTTAAAAGTATGGGAAGGGCAGGGGCAAAAAACAAAACAAAAAAACAACAGGCTGCACACTGCAACGCACACACACTGAAAAACTACGTGTTGGTTTACTTCAAGTCATTCTCATTACGGAAGTAAGAGGTTTATCAAAAAAAATGAATGTCCATATAACCCTATAGCCAGGGTAATATGAGTTCCTTTATATATATATTTTGGAATAATGGTAATAGGTTTTGATCGTCAACATATAGAAAGCTGTATGGTAATTCAAGCATTTTGGGCAAATCAATCAGATACAAATACAATGAGTGAAATTTTTATTTTAGTTTCCTCAACATGTTGCTTGAAAAATTTTGAATTTGAAAAATTTGCAATTTGAAAAATTGCTTTTCTGGCGTTTTGGTTATTTTCATTATGGCTATAATTATAATCTGTTTATGGTGGTATTTTATAAACACAGAATCACCACATCAAAACAATTATATCAGCAGGAAAATGATGGACCATATATTATTTTAATTTATTTATATTGTTATAAATAAATAAATAAAAACATTGTCTTGCCTTTAATTTTCTTATGCTTCAATCTTATTAAAAAAAAAAAAAAAAAAATGAGACATTTTATAGATTTAGTTACTGTAATGGCCAGGCCAGCTGTCCTGGGTGTACTCTGCCCTTGCCCAGAGTCGGCTGAGATGACCGCCAGCCTCCTCACGACCCTAAATAGGATTTTCTGTTCAGAAAATGAATGATGATAGATTTAGTTAAAGTTAAAATGTGGGCTAGATTTACAATTAAGTTTACAATTTACTGATATAAAATGGTTATATCTACTCCACTTTGGTGTACGTACTGTATTTTGTAATGTCACATTTTGTCAACTACTACTTTGTACCAAATTAATTAATTAATGTATAGTTGCTGAAATGTTATTATCAAACAATGTTAATATAGTTAGAATTTTTTTTAAGTATTGTGTGTTAATGCATTCTTTATTTTCTTCAGCCCCTTTATGTATCCCATATATGGAAATGTCACATCAAATTTTTTTTTCGCATTTTTCGAATTTTATATCATAAACAAAAAGAAAAACATTGTCTTATCTTTTATTTTCTTGTGCTTCAATCGTATAAAAAAAAAACAACAGACAAAAATAAAATTAATGAACTGTATCAATAGATGGGACAGGTCACATATTGCTCTGCTGGTCGAGTGGTTGGCGACTAAACCGGCTCCCCCATCAGGGTCCAAATTTGGTGAGTAGGGTGGCTAGCAACCCAGTAGGAATAAAAACAAGACCTATCAAAGGGCGGATGAACTCTTTAGAGTCAACGGCCACTAGCTAGACATGGTGTCTCAATAAAAACACCCTGCAGAAAGAACTTTAGGCCTCTACTGCGGATTTTTTTGCCCTTCGTAAACAACCATGACAAGGCTGTTTTGGCTGCCGCCTTCGCCAGAATTCTGGAACGGCACCCAGATTGATTGGTCAATAGTATCTGTACATGAAGCATCTCCTGGTGAAAAGGAATGATTAGAATCCAATGAGATTTCCTCACGGCTATGCCAGGCCACCTCTGTTTTATTGGGAGTTTTTAAGTTGGTTTGTTTCACAACATTTGCATTTATAATTAAGGAAATATTTGGGCAGTCTATATTATTAATATTATACTGGTGAAGAGTAAAAACTGGTAATCATGGTTTTATAACATCATGTCCATCTACAAATTTTCTAAAAAACATTTTGTGGGTGTGTGAGTGGTGAAGGGTTCAGCATGTCTGCCTCACTGCAAGATGTCCACGGTTCAAGCTCCTGGCCTTGGATGAGTATGTGTGGAGTTTACATCTTCTCCCCAGGCCCGGTTTCCTCCCAGAGTCAAGACTTGCCTATTAATTATCCATTCGAAATTTACTACAGGTGTCAGGGTTAGCTCTAAGAGGGTCTGCTGAGCCCTACAGGTTGCATGAGTAAACAGTCTGGTTCTGTAATGTTTATTTATCCAATTTGCATAAACAATTGGCCATATTATAAACACAGGCTGATGTCTCAGACATTTTTCACCCCAGCACGTGACCATGTATTAAATCAGCTAATAATCATAGTCTGGGAACATTTTTGCAAGCAAATCTAAATGATTAAGGTGCAAGGTGTTTTTTTTTTTTTTTTTTTGAATGCTCGTTCTGGACCTGTTTAATCTGTCTGAAGAAAAAAAAACACCTCGAATTTCGAGGTTCAGAAAACAGCAGCTTATTTTAATGAGTTTAGTCAGAACTAATATATATATATATATATATATATATATATATATATATATATATATATATATACCTTAACCGGGTACTTGATTCCATGTAAAAGAACCTCTGGTGTATAAACGGTACCGAGCTAGCACGTTAGCTATCGGCCCAAACACACCACCACAACCACCACAACAACCGTCATATCTTTCTGTCATTACCTCACGACCGGGTCGTCCAAACAACACTTTCCACTCGTCTTATTTATCCCGGACATATTCACGATGTTTGTTTTAGAGATTCACAAATGGCACTCAAACCGCCGTTGTTTTTATTATTATTTTGCTCCGCTCGTGCACATCCCCATAGTTAACAGGCTCAGCTGGAGAACAGCAACACTGGCGGCCAAGCATAGCAACCGCCTGTACCATTTCTGTTAGGAGGGGGAAGTCTGACTAGCAGCTAGCAAGATCAAGCTATATGCACAGAAAAAAAATCACTTTTATGAAGGGATTTTTGTTATAAATTACGGAAAATATTATTCAAAATATGATTTGAATTCATTTAAACACATTGAAGGATCCAAAACGTATTTTATTTGCGGCTATTCCCCTTCACTGAAGAAAAGTCTCGCAGGCCTCCATCCAATGGATAATGCAATCCTCCTGCAATGTCTCTCAGCTCAACTGTGAAATAATACTCATGCAATTCTGGGGCTTTGAAGGGGATTAATACACAGAGATGCGAAGCACATAACTGGGGTTTTTAAATTAAGTTTTAAAACATTGAATTGTAATACATCTACTATTTGAAAGGAACGACTAATTTAACTCTGTTAACCAAGTTCCTTTCTGATTGTGTTAAAATTATTTCACTAGGCAAAAATGTTGATTTGGGGCCAATATTTGAAAAAAAAAAAAAAAAAAAGTATCCCCCTCTTCCACTTCGTGTAGCAAATATGCTAAGCTTGCAATAGTGGGTGAAGTCTTTGAACTAAAACGACTACATTCTCCAGCTAAAATATTTTATTTCAGATTTCAGACTGATATTAGCTGAACGCATTGGAAAATAAAATCTGAAAAATTGTGTACAAGCTATGACCTGACACAATGAGATTATAAATAAACCTCATCACCATCAGGCAGGAAGAAGAACTTCCTACACAAGCTTTATGGAGTTGGATTTGAACTTCCTGTGACACACACACAGGTTCAAAAAAAGGAATGAATAATAAAAGGAGGTGAAATTTGGAAGGCTGTTCAATAAACACTCAGGTAGTCAGATGTCGATATTCTTCAGAACATCCCAGGATCATATAAATTACACAACTACAGAAATGAAACTTATAAATTGATTACAGAACATTTTAATGAATTCAGATTCGGACAGCAATCTCAAAATCCTTCTGGTTTTTAAACAGGTGTCTTGAAGTGTTTATACTTCAACAATTAGCTTGTAGTAATGAAGATGATGTTGCAAGGACACTTTTTGATCTTTTGATGGCTGATCTTCTCACTTCTGTAAAGCAGAATACAGCGTGTATCCACTGTGTGCAAAGTATCTCCTGAACAAGAGGAACTGGAACACATTAGAATACAAACTGGATTCCAAAAAAAGTAGGACACTATCCAGATTGTGAATGAAAACTGAATACAATGATGTGGAAGTGCCAAATTTCAATATTTTATTCCGAATAGAACATAGATTACAGGGGTCAAAAGTTTAAACTGAGAAAATATATCATTTAAAGTGAAAAATATGTTGATTTTAAATTTCATGGTGTCAACAAATCTCAAAAAATTTGAGACAAGGCCATTTTCACCCCTGTGAGACATCCCCTCTTCTTACAACAGTCTGCAAACATCTAGAGTCCGAGGAGACAAGTTTCTCAAGTTTAGAAATAGGAATGCTTTCCCATTCTTGTCTAATACAGGCCACGAACTGTTCAACTGTCAGTCTGGTCAACGATTTGAGTTTTGATCTAGGCAAACCCTGGTAACTGATTTTTCCTAACCGGTTACCACACATCCAAATGTATTAATTTACGTCCTGATTAATACTAGTAGATGTATATATAAAATGTGTGTGTGAACGACAAGGACCCAAGAGGAACGGTGAGGTTACAGGGGGCAGAGATAAAGAAGGTGGAGGATTTTAAGTACTTAGGCTCAACAATCCAAAGCAATGGAGAATGTGGAAAAGAGGTGAAGAAGCGTGTGCAGGCAGGTTGGAATGGATGGAGAAAAGTGTCCGGTGTGATATGTGATAGGAGAGTATCGGCAAGAATGAAGGGAAAAGTGTACAAGACGGTGATGAGGCCAGCGATGTTGTATGGTTTCGAGACAGTGGCCCTGGGGAAAAGACAGGAGGCAGAGCTGGAGGTAGCAGAGATGAAAATGTTGAGGTTCTCTTTGGGAGTAACGAGGATGGATAGGATCAGAAACGAGTACATCAGAGGGACAGCACATGTTAGATGTTTTGGAGACAAAGTCAGAGAGGCTAGATTGAGATGGTTTGGACATGTACAGATGAGGGATAGTGAGTATATTGGTAGTAGGATGCTGAGGTTGGAACTACCAGGCAGAAGGCGCAGAGGAAGACCAAAGAGAAGATTTATGGATGTGGTGAAGGCGGACATTAAGGTCGTTGGAGTAAGAGTAGAAGATGCAGAGGATAGGGAGAGATGGAGGCAGATCATTTGCTGTGGCGACCCTTGAAGGGAACAGACAAAAGAAAAAGAAGAAGAAGTATATATAAAATATATATACACACTCAGTTGTATGAAAAAGTTTGAGCTCATTCATTCATTCATTCATTCATTCATTTTCTGAACAGTTTCATCCTAATTAGGGTCATGGGGAGGCTGGCATCAATCTCAGGCAACTCTGGGTGAGGGGAGGGTCCACCCTGGACAGCTTGCCAGGCCATTGCAAGGCTAACATTCACACAACCACTCATACTCATTCTCACACGTATGTATTGGTGATTTGGAAGATCCAGTTACAAAAAGTACTGTGGATGCTTTTGGACTGTGGGAGGAAACTGGAGTACCTGGAGGAAACCCATG
Source organism: Plotosus lineatus (assembly GCA_024760905.1). Classification (NCBI taxonomy): domain Eukaryota; kingdom Metazoa; phylum Chordata; class Actinopteri; order Siluriformes; family Plotosidae; genus Plotosus; species Plotosus lineatus. The sequence goes on from CM045736.1 coordinate 53,383,799, forward strand.
GAGAACATGCAAAGTTTGCACAGAAATACCTGAGATGGGAATTGAACACAGGACCTTCTGGCTGTAAGGAAGATGGGCTCAATTTCCCTTATTTTCATTTTGATCTTTCAAATAACTGATGGACACAGTTGTATTTCAGTAGTGAAAGAAAGTTTATTGGATTATCAGAAAATGTGCAATATGCATCAAAACAAAATTAGACAGGTGTATAAATTTGGGCACCCCAGCAGAAAAACCTCATCAATAGTTGAACCTCCTTTTCCAAAACTCACAGTCTACAAATGCTTTCAATAGCCTCTAATGAGTGTCTCAATTCCAGATGAAAGTATTTTGCACCATTCCCCCGTACAAAACATCTCTAATTCAGTTAGGTTTGAAGGTTGTGGAGCATGGACTGCCTGCTTCAAATCATCCCACAGATTTTCAATGATACAGTATTCAGCTCTGGAGATAGGGATGGCCATTCCAGAACACTGTGCTTGTTCCTCTGCATGAATACCTGAGTAAATTTTGAGCAGTGTTTTGGGTTGTTGTCTTTATAAAATATCAAGCCCCGGCATAACTTCAACTTTGTGACTGATTCTTGAGTGAAGAATCTTTTGATATTGAGTAGAATCTATTTAACCCTAAACCTTAACCAGCATTGGCCACACAGCCTGACAGCAGGATAAAACCACCACCAAATTTTACTGTGGGTAGCAAATGATTTTCTTGGAATGTTGTGTTCTTATATGACCATGCATGCTTGTAATGACCAAATAACTTACTATTTGTTTCATCAGTGCACAGCACCCTATTCTAAAATGAAACTGACTTGTCCAAACTAAAAATAAATGCGCTCAGTTGTTGAACAATGGACAGTGACAGAACAGTGTCCCCATCTGCAGCAAGACGATGTTGAAGGGCTTTGGAGGTAGTCTGTGGGACGTCTTTGAAAGTTCTTACTATCCTCCACCTTTGCTTCCCCGATATCTTTCTTGGCCAGCCACTGCTGGTCTTTAAACCTCAAGCGACCAAGCTATTTTGGCGACTAACATGACCAAGTGGAGTCATTTGTGACCCCACTGACTTTCTGTAGGAATATTTCTATATAAATGATTGTTTTAGGGTTCTTCATATTTATTTCACTCCCTAAAATAATTGTCTATCATCTTATACATTACATAATAAACTATGCAATTAGATATATTTTTACAAAAAAGCAAAAATACACAATGATAGAACAATATTACTTTTCTTTGGACAATCCTTGTCTGTTGCATCTTATAATATGCATGTTACCTTTTATTTATTTGCATTTTTTTTCCTTGCATCAAAATTGAAAATAAATCATAAAAAGTAAAGTTACTTATAAAATTACACAATTAAATGAGACTTACCTGTAAGTTGATATTTGATTGTAATTCCACCGACCTATGAAGTACTGAGGGATTACTTGAGCTGTGCATGCACAAAATATCAAGTTTTAGAGTGTAGAAATATGATTTCCCGGGAAGGGTGGGCACGTAATCCCTCAGTACTTCATAGCTCGGTGGAATTACAATCAAATATCAACTTACAGGTAAGTCTCATTTACTTGTGTAATTCCACCTCCCTATTCCGTCCTATCAGGACTACGTGCGATATTTTGAGTGAAATCATATTTCCATCAATAAATCATCAAGCCCAATCTTAGTTCAAGATTTAACATTTACTTTGTGAAAATGCACAAGTTAACTCAGTCACATAAGTAAACATTCCTGATAATCTAGGAAAACATGCAAAGCTTATGGCAAGATGATCAAATACTGACAGTGGATACAGAATTTAAAAGAGCACGACTGAAACTACTGTCATGAGAAACTGGTTTGTTATAAAACTGTCTGAACACGCATTCACTGCTCCAGCCTGCCGTCCGCAGAACAGTTTGAATTGGCACATTAAAGGTTAATGCTGCACTATTAGAGGCCGATCTTATACTGTGTGATTTGAATATTGACATATCAATACCTGCACTTTTGAGAACAAACTTTATCCATCTACTTATAGTGTCTTTACTCACTCTTTTGTGAGGCCTAGTAATGCTTATGAACAAAGCTGTCTCGTCTCCTCTGAGCTCGCGAGTCATATCCAGATATAGCTCCATCACACTGACAATGCACAGTCTCTGATCAGGCGTATAGCTCTGGAGAGAGAGTTCACCTTGGTGAAAACCACTTCGAGTCTGTTTGAGGAGATCCCCAATTCTAATTTTAACCCAATCATCTTAAATGTTTACATTTCTAATGTCAATTGGAGGGGAGGGTCTGAATTCTGTGCCCTGATAAAAGCAGAGTAAGCATGGCCAAATTAAGTGTCAATCCTTTTAACAAATCACAGGCCTCAGATCTCTCAAGTACAACAACACATGCTGTACATTCCAAGTGACATTATATCTAGGTAGGGCAGGTCTGATATTAAAAATGCCCCGCATGAATCTGATCACTAGTGGATGTTTTCCAAAGGGAGCATCTCCAACAGTTATTAAATTTGATAAAGTTGATCTAGTTGTATTAATTGCAGAGTATCCAAAATGTAAAGCCTCACTCAAAGGTGGTGAAAGGGAATCAACACCCCTTGCACTGCAAAAACACAACCACTTTCGGTAATATGTCCCATATTGCTGGTGTGTCTAATGTCTCCAGGACTACAGTTTGTAACTGATGGCGAAAGCCCCTGACTTTCCAAGCCTTCCCTGATAGCCTGAACGCTGCTAGTTTGAGTTTCTTGTGGAGTGGATGTCAAAACTGTGGCCGATTGAGGAGTCGTAAAAGGGATTGAGATTTTGGCAGCAATCTTGGACAGTCTATTGACAATTCCAGTAACTTCGTTAACCAAAACTGAGTTGTCCATATCGGTGCTACCATGAGAACTTCTGCCTCTTCATTGATTACTTTGTGCAGAACTCAGCCAATCACACTGAAAGGGCAAAATATATAGTCATAAGATTTTCCCCGAAACACAGTAAAAGCATCAACAGCTTCTCTAACCGGCTTCCCAGGGAACTTTCTGGAACACTCATTTGCTTCATAATTACACACCCTAGGCAAATGAGCATCTGCCATGCAAATGGTCCTGTCAGTGGCCCATAACCACAGTTCCCTAGTGACATTGTTACAGCCAACCTTCATCCCACCCAAATTGTTAATATAAGACACCGCTGTTGTATTATCTAACATTAGCCTGATATGCATATCTGTCTGGGAGGAAAATAAAGTTTGTACGCAGAAAAAGGCTGCCTTTAATTCCAAAATATTGATATGAAGTTCACTTTCTTCAGCAGACCATAAACCACTAGTATTAGTTTGATCATAGTCTTTTACTCCTCCCCAACCAGTTTTTGATGCATCAGTCTTAACTACCACGTCTGGCTGAGGAACATGAATTGGTTTGGGGAAATTGCTTGTATTGTTTATCCAGCAAGTCAAATCATTCCCACAATCTGAATCAAGAAACACTGTAGAGTCAAAATTGCCTTTTGCTAATTTCAAGCCATGATTTGTGAGAATTTCAATTCGTTTGGAGAAAACAGGGGCATGTTTCATTCCTTGTGCAGCCGTATTAAATTGATCAATCAAAACAGCTGAATCTCTGATGGTGACGAGTTCACCATTTAGTAATCCCAAACATTTCTGAACAATTTTGCTCCTCTTGTCATCCGTCAATGTAACAGTCATGCTCTCACTGTTGATAACAAATCCAAGGTAAGTAATTTATTTAGTTGGGGTAAGAACAGACTTATCAGGGTGTACAGTAAAACGTAAACTGTTGAGATGTTTCACTGTGGTTTGCACATTCTCCTTACAGTGTTGTTTTGTCAAACTAACCAAAAGAGAGTCGTCAATGTAGGAGGTGTTTGGAAACCCCTGACTTCTAAGCGATGAAAACGCTGGTTTCATCAGCTTAGTAAAGAATCTAGGTGCAGAGTAAACTGAAATAAAGTCTCATTCTAGATAAATCTCAAATATTTCCTATCTTCACGCCTTACTGGAATACTAAAATAGGCATCCTTTAAATCTGAAGAGGCAAAATAGCAGTCTTTTTCCACAAGAAAAATGGCAGATTTGAAAGTATCCATTTTAAAATGGCAGGGTTCAACACTGTCGTTCAATGTTTTGAGGTTCAAAATGATTCTCAAGGAACCATTTTTCTTGATGCAAGAAAATAAATTTGATATAAATTCCCCATCTACGTGTTCACATGCATCTATGATACCTTCGTCATACATGTGGGAAAGGTCTTCTGTAATGAGCATGCTCTCATTCTTTGTAAACTTAATAGCATTAGGTATAGTCTGCTGGGATGATGTTGTAGTACAATCTATATCTACACTCTCAATATTAGATAATATCCAAGGATCAGATGAAATGTCAGCCCATTTACATGAAAAATGTTGCACTTTCCCAGCATTCAAGTTTTCAGGAGTGTTTATCACAAAAAACTCCTCAGGTATGTGCCTCACCTTGTTACATTTTTTGACAATTCTGCCTTTACTTGCGGAACCCTTCGTCCCTCTGATGCTTCAGTAAAAAAGGGTATTGTCCTTTTCCACCACCTCGACTTTGCTTAGCTCTGTAGCTATAGCTATGGTCTTTCTTGAAATTTTATTGGCGGTAATCTCCAGAACCACTGTTGTTATATGGATGAAACCGTGGCTTGTCCTGACAATATCTTGGTCTGTCGGACACAAAAACTTTCTTTCCCATCTGTTTTAGAGTCTCCAATGTCCTTTATTTTCTTATGCAGCTCAACGCCAAACAAATACTTACTGGTGGTGACCATACCAGAAGTACACAGGCGCTTATATGGCCCAGTCAAGTCCTGCTTAAATGCATCTCGCCTTTTCACATTCATGTCTGCTTGTGCACCTGTCAACAGTCTGAGCCCATCTGTTATTTTCTGCAAAGCTACTTTGCTGTTCAAGTCCTTGCGCTGTATTATGCTTGTCATCAGCATGTCCGCAACCTGAATGATGGGGATCATGGATTTAACCAGTAAGCCTTGCACATGTTTTATGTCTCTTGTTTTGCTGTATGCTTTTGCCTCATGCCAGATTTCTTCATTTACTTTCGGCACCACTAAGCCTTCACAATTCTTGGGACGAAAATATTTGTCCATTAGGACTTTCAACTTTGTAAAATTTGGCGCTTTGGCCAGTCCATCCCCAATCGACTTCGCTAACTCCAGTTTTATAGCGTCCGAAGTCTTTTCATCGTCACCAAAGAAATCTGCAAATTCATGCATTAATGAAGACATGAACGAGGCATCAGAGTTTTCTCTGTCTGGGTCACCGATTTCATGGCCATTCCCGCAAACCTGAGACACTAACGTATCAAATTCATTGCCTTCTTCCTCATTTATATCGGAAGTGGTGTCGCCTTCCGCCATTGTTTGTTTACTTCTGCCTGGCACACAATCGGAAGTGGTCGGGATCGGAGACGATCGGGAGTTTCTGTCACTGTGAAAAGTTGGCTAATTTCTTCCAACATTTTCGAAAGTCTTTTCCATTTTCTTCATAGCTGCAGTCTGGGTCATTGATTTTTCACCATAAAAATCTAACAGTTTCGTGAGATAGTTATCAGCCTTCCTTGCTGCTCACTGGCTTGTCGCCTCCAGCTTTGGCCGAAACTAGATTATCACGGGTCTCGCCACCCGATTCAATTTCTCCTTCTGAGGCAGCAATGTCCTCGACATTTGGCTGCTTTTTCCTTTCACATGAGGATTTCATTCTCTTTCCTCTCTTGGAAATTGACGGCATGCTCTGTACAATGCCAAATGCTCCCTTACAAGCCTCTACCCCCTCGGGGTTGTTGCTGGACACCCTTTGTGTCGCCATTGTTCTAGCGTGCCCTTTAGGCTGACCACGACCCGCGGTCGTTTTGGTCAAATTCACAGCTGTCGTTCAAGTGAACCAGCTAAAAGTCTCCAAAAGTGATTTTAAACAATGAATCACACTCAGTCCTCAAAAAGTTCTTCGAGCTTCCACTTCTAAAGAGAGAAATTTCAAGAAGCGTAATAGAGATAAAAAGTTTGTTGAACACTGATGTTCTACTCATGCGAACTGATATTCTGCATATGGGCATCTCACGTAGTCCTGATAGGACAGAATAGGGAGGTGGAATATGTATTACAATGTGGTAGGATAATTTAGAGATGGTAATAGACTCATTTAAGTTTGTTTGTTTATGATGCATTAGTCATCCTTTCTTTCATTAATTTATCAATTTATGTTTATTTATCCAAGTCTTTGAAGCTCTGCATTTGTTTCCATCCTTTTGTCCATGGATGCTCCTCAACACACACAGCCCCACACACTGCTATGTGACATATTAATATTAATTAGAGCTTTTCTCCTCCTGCCCTATCTTCCCTAGTCTTCAAAGAATTTGAACAAATTTGTCAGATATTTGCTCTCACATCAATGTCAAGGCTAAACATTAAGGTCCCCCCCCTCCCCCCTCCCTGGCACAGTTTTCGAATGTCACTACTAAAGAGATCCTGAAAATCATCTCATGAACTCCTACCCCACCTGCCACACTGGGCCCAATCCCTTCCTTATTGCTCCAAGCCATCGCTAAGTTCTCCTCTTGATCACCACCATCATTTATAGCACACACCAATGTCCGCCCCTCCTTGAATCGCCACCTTATCGTGGTGGAGGGGTTTGCGTGACCTAATGATCCTAGGAGCTATGTTGTCGGGGGCAAATGCCCCTGGTAGGGTCACCCAAGGCAAACAGGTCCAGGGTGAAGGTCCAGACAAAGTGCGATTCAAAACAAACCCCTAAAGAGACACAACAAAGGAAGCAGTCTCCCTTGCCCAGATGCGGGTCACCGGGGTTCACTCCTGGAGCCAGGCCCAGGGGAGGGGCTCGAAGGTGAGCGCCTGGTGGTCGGGCTTATGCCCATGGAGCCTGGCCGGGCCCAGCCCGAAAAGGAGACATGGGTCCGCCCTCCCATGGACCCACCACCCGTGGGAGGAGTTTTAGGGGTCGGGTGCAGTGTGAGTTGGGTGGCAGCCAAAGGCATGGGTTCTGTCGGACTGATCCTCGGCTGCTTACTCTGACCTTCGGGACATGGAATGTCACCTCTCTGGCGGGAAAGGAGCCTGATTTGGTGCGTGAGGTGGAGAGATACTGACTAGATATAGTCGGGCTCACCTCAACGCATAGCTTGGGCTCTGGAACCATCCATCTCGAAAGAGGCTGGACCTTCTTCTATTCTGGAGTTGCTCATGGGGAGAGGCGGCGAGCCGGTGTGGGTATTCTTGTTGCCCCCCGTCTCGGTGCCCCGGTTGACGAAAGGGTAGCTTCCCTCCGTCTTCGGGTGGGGGGGCGGGTCCTGACTGTTATTTGTGCTTATGCACCAAATGACAGTTCAGAGTACCCACCCTTTTTGGAGTCTTTGGGGGGGGTGTTGGAGAACGCTCCCTCGGGAGACTCGCTCGTTGTCTTGGGAGACTTCAACGCCCATGTGGGAAGCGATAGTGTGACCTGGAAGGGTGTGATCGGTAGGTACGGCCTCTCCAGTCTGAATCCGAATGGTATGTCGTTGTTGGACTTCTGTGCTCGTCATAGTTTGTCTATCACGAACACCATGTTCGAACATAAGGGTGTCCATAAGTGCACTTGGCACCAGGACACCCTAGGTCGCAGTTCGATGATTGACTTTGTAGTCGTGTCATCGGACTTGCGACCATATGTTCTGGACACTCGGGTGAAGAGAGGAGCTGAGCTGTCTACCGATCACTACCTGGTGGTGAGTTGGCTTCGGTGGTGTGGGAGGTTGCCTTCCAGACCTGGCAGGCCCAAGCGTGTAATCAGGGTCTGCTGGGAACGTTTGGCGGAGCCCCCTGTCCGAGAGGCCTTTAACTCCCACCTCGGCAGAGCTACAACCACGCCCGGAGGAGGCGGGGGACATGGAATCCGAATGGGCCATGTTTCGTGCCTCCATTGCTGAGGCGGCAGCCTATAGCTGTGGCCGTAAGGTCGTCGGTGCTTGTCGTGGCGGTAATCCCCGAACCCGGTGGTGGACACCTGTGGTGAAGGGGGCCGTCCAGCTGAAGAAGGAGGCCTATCGGGTTTTATTAGCCTGTGGGACTCCTGAGGCAGCAAACGGGTACCGGCAGGCCAAACGTGCTGCAGCCGAGGCTGTCGCAGATGCAACATCTTGGGCGTGGGAGGAGTTCGGTGAGGGCCTGGAGAGTGATTATCGGTTGGCCTCAAAAAGGTTCTGGGCCACCATCCGACGCCTCAGGAGGGGGAAGCAGTTCTTCACAAACACTGTTTACGGTGGAGGTGGGGAGCTGCTTACCTTGACTGGGGATGTTGTTGAGAGGTGGAGGGAATACTTTGAGGACCTTCTCAATCCCACCAACACGCCCTCCGTGGAAGAGGAAGACCCTGGGGGTTCGGGTGAGGGTCCGCCCATCACTGGAGTGGAGGTCACTGAGGTTGTCAAAAAGCTCCTCGGTGGTCGAGCTCCGGGGTTGGACGAGATCCGCCCGGAATATCTCAGGGCTCTGGATGTTGTAGGACTGTCTTGGTTGACACGTCTCTGCAACATCGCGTGGTCATCGGGGGCTGTACCTCTGGATTGGCAAACTGGGGTGGTGGTCCCAATTTTTAAGAAAGGGACTGGAGGGTGTGTTCCAATTATCGGGAATTACACTCCTCAGCCTACCTGGGAAAGTCTATGCAGGGTACTAGAGAGGAGGATCCGACCGATAGTCGAACCTCGGATTCAGGAGGAACAATGTGGTTTTCGCCCTGGCGCAGCACTCTTGACCAACTCTATACGCGCCAGAGGATTCTGGAGGGGGCATGGGAGTTTGCCCAATCTGTCCACATGTGCTTTGTGGATTTGGAGAAGGCTTTCGACCGTGTCCTCGAAAGATCTTGTGGGGCGTGCTCGAGAATCTGGCGTTCGGATCCGTTGCTACGAGCGATTCGGTCGCTGTATCACCGAGCCAGAGTTTGGTCCGTATTGGTAACAGCAGGTCGGATTCGTTTCCAGTGGGAGTTGGAGTCCGCCAAGGCTGTCCTTTGTCACCGATTCTGTTCATAATTTTTATGGACAGAATTTCTAGGCGCAGTCGAGGCGATGAGGGGTTCTGGTTTGGTGGCCATCGGATATCGTCTCTGCTTTTTGCGGATGATGTTGTCCTTTTGGCTTCATCAAATCGGGTCCTCCAGCTCTCATTGGAGCGATTCGCAGCTGAGTGTGAAGCAGCCGGGATGAAGATCAGTACCTCCAAGTCCGAGGCCATGGTTCTCAGTCGGACAATGGTGGAATGCACCCTCCAGGTCGGGAATGAGGTCCTGCCCCAAGTGGAAGAGTTTAAGTATCTTGGGGTCTTGTTTACGAGTGAGGGAAGGATGGAGCGAGAGATCGACAGACGGATCGCTGCAGCCTCTGCTGTTAAGCGGTGCCTGTACCGGTCCGTTGTGGTGAAAAAGGAGCTGAGCCGCAAGGCGAAGCTCTCAATTTACCAGTCGATCTACGTTCCAACCCTCACCTATGGTCACGAGCTTTGGGTAATGACCGAAAGAACAAGATCACGGATACAAGCGGCTGAAATGAGCTTTCTTCGCTGGGTGGCGGGGTTCTCCCTTCGAGATAGGGTGAGAAGCTCCGCCATCCGGGGAGAGCTCGGAGTAGATCCGCTGCTCCTCCGCATTGAGAGGGGCCAGTTGAGGTGGCTCGGGCATCTGGTCAGAATGCCCCCCGGACGCCTCCCTGGTGTGGTGTTTCGAGCATGTCCAACCGGGAAGAGACCCCGGGGTCGACCTAGAACACGCTGGAGGGACTATGTCTCTCGGCTTGTCTGGGACCGCCTCGGTGTCCCCCCGGGAGAGTTGGAGGAAGTAGCTCGGGAGAGGGATGTCTGGACCTTTTTGCTAAGGTTGCTGCCCCCGCGACCCGACCCTGGACTGAGCGGAAGAAGATGATGATGATGATGATGATGACCAATGTGTGTTGCAATGTGGTCCCTTCATCTGTCAAAGTTCAAGGAAATCATGATTCTAAACTCTTCTCTGCTTTGGCAGCTAGGTGGAGGAACAACCCCCTGGATCTCCAGACACCTGAGTCACTGGGTGTCTTCAAATGACAACTGAAAACCGACCTACCTCTTTTTAAATTTCTTGGATTAGCTCTTTCAGTACCTATCCTCAAGTTTATATATATATATATATATATATATATATATATATATATACACTCAAGTTTATATATACTAGTATATGTATATATATATATATATATATATATATATATATATATATATATATATATATATATATATATGTGCAAAAGGACAGGACAAAGGCTTTCTATTGAAACTCCATTTATCACTACAGATCTGTTTCGAGGGGTGGTGAAACCATCCCCTCTCTTCAGGTGATTACAGAAGAACTTTCTTCTTTTTACACTTTCTTCTGTAATCACCTGAAGAGAGGGGATGGTTTCACCACCCCTCGAAACAGATCTGTAGTGATAAATGGAGTTTCAATAGAAAGCCTTTGTCCTGTCCTTTTGTTATTTGCTCTACCAAAAAGTATTGAGCACTCTCCTACGGAAGGATCTACTCAGAAAATCCTCTATATATATATGTATATATATATATATATATATATATATATATATATATATATATATATATTATATCTGCGACAACCTGCTGAGCTCCAGAGTGTACTCTGCCTTCTCCCCGAGTTGGCTGAGATGGGTATCAGCCTCCCTGCGACCCTATTTAGGATTAAGTGTTTCAGAAAATGAATGAATGAATGGAAAAAAAGAAAAAAAAAAAAAAAAAAAAATATATATCTATATATATCTATATATATACAGGGTATTCATTCAGTTTTAGAGTAGAAGGAGGATATTGATAAGTAGGGGGTGGAAATTATTTGAGGCAAGCGTGTGGATGGGGGTGTTGAATTTGAATATTTTCAAATTCAATGTGCTCTGTGGTGCATTTTGGGCCCATATTTATAAGAAAATCAGACAAGCTAGAAGCAAATAAATCTAAAAGTTTATATTAAATAGTTTTTAACAATACTTATTATATAATAATTATTAAATAGTATTTGTAACAATAGTAGACTTACTTCTTAAAGGAAAGTACATAAAACTTCTTATTTGAAAAATCTAAGTTACCTTACTAATATATAACATTTGTGAATCAAACTGCTACCCTAATCTGTCAAAACTGTTTGTCATATCATTTTAGGATTAATAAGATCAGGCTATTAGAATAAGATTAGGCTAGTTTAGTTGAGGGCTAGTTTTCACTATTATCACTCAGTGCAATCAAGAAATAATTTGTGTTCGGACATGACATAAAACTTTTTTACCTATTTCATGAGATATGGATGTTTCCGAAACAGTGGCATCATTGGTCTTGAGTCGCTTCCACAACGTATTTAATGTTGGTTGTTTAGATCTACTTCACTTCGGCACCATGCTTGTTGGTATGACTCACATCAGTTTGGATTATATTTTACCTGGGTTTGTACGACCCGTCACGATCTAATTCTAAACGGGAGCACAGACAAATGGCGGAACATATATAAAAAGCACCGCGCTTTTGAATGGGGTAGCATAGTGCATCATGGAATGTCGAAAGTGAATCGATTAAGAAATTATCAAAACAAGTGATCGTGTTGTCAAGTAGATAGCTTAACAAAGCCATGAAAATGTTTTTATTAAAGATGATTATTATATATATATATATATATATATATATATATATATATATATATATATATATATATACATACACAGTGGTACCTCGATTCTCGCACTTAATCTGTTCCAGAAGGCTGTTCAAATTCCGATTTGTTCGAATTCCAAATCCGCTTTTCCCATTACAAATAATGTAAATGATTTTAATCCATTCCAAGACGTGAAAAAACTGCCTTTTTTAAACACAATGTTATTTCATAATATCGTTTATATATCGAATAGTATATTAAATGTGAAACAACAGGACAAACACACAAAATTCTTAATAGATTAATTTATTTGGTCTTTTTTGTTTTTTTGTTTATTTATGTTTATTGTTTGTGTAAAGGAATGTGTACAGTACAAACATTATGCAGTGATGAAACATGTCAAAGAAATGTAAAAAAAGCAAACACAAGAAATAAATAACTAAACAAAGAAAAAAAAAACATTACCATGTTATTGGTTGGAGGGGGATAATTCTTCTTCAGGCTGTTCCTTTCTTCTCTTGAAGAACATTTCTCGTTTCTGCCTGAAGGTGGAGGAGTTCTTCCGTTGTGAGTTGAGCGTGATGTTCATCTAGCAGGTTGGCTACATAATCAGTGTCCATTTCCAGACCTAGACTTTGGCCTATGCTGACGATGTCTTGCACGATTTGTGACTATTGTCCTGCTGTTCCTCCTCGGCAGGAGCTGCTGTGCTGGTGCTCGCCCCAAACCCTCCGAACTCCGTAAGACTCTCTTTGTTCTTCAGGATCATGCATATTGTTGATTTAGCCATGCCATATTCCTTAAACAGATCAGTAATACTCACGCCTGATTAATGCTTCGCTATCAGCTCCTTCTTAAACCCAACAGTTTTCCACACAACTGACCTTTTCTCAGTAGCTTTCTTTGAAAACATGTTTATTAGCTAATCTAATCGAGTAAACAAAAAAAAAAACACGGTATACTGTACTTTGTAGAACAGGAGCAAGCACATCCACACGCATACAGTGGTTGAGGAGAGTCAAAAGAGACCAATTTGTGGAAGTCGCGCACTTTATCTCACTCTTGGTCTCGTTTTTTCTTGTGTGTTTGTTGAGTTTGACTTCTGGTTTTGTTCAACTGCCAGGGCAAAAAAAATCCCTGATTTTTTTTTCGAATTCCGATTTGTTCGACCTCCAAAGCACCGGGAGGGGTCGTTTATTAAAAAATATGTTGTTTTCTGTTTATTTTCAATTTTCATGTAAGTAATTTGGTTGATACCACTAAATGAGTAACACAAATACCAGGAAAACTCTTTTATTGTTCTGCTATTGTTCATGTTTTCCACCTCGATGGTAAAATTTTAATAAGCGCCCACTCACTCACTATATATATATATAGTCCCCACAAGGTTGTCACTGTCCCCCCAGTGCAGCTAACTGGGTTATCAAAGGCGGGCCATGTCTCTCACTGTCTATGGTGAGAGGCATGTGAAACAACCATTGTTGACTTTCGTAAAGAGTAGGCTGCAAAGCCGTCTGTGTGTTTCTGTCCCTTGCTAAAGGGTTGTGACAGGAAGGGCATCCGCCGTAAAAACCCATGCCAAATCAAAATTGTGCGAATCAGATGATTTGCTGTGGCAACTCTCGAGAATGGGAAAAAGCCTAAAAGAAAAGAAGATATATAAATACCAACAGAGTTTTGACTGATAGTTGCATTAGCCTGTGTCTTAGTGAACCAGATTCAGAATGTATTCACTGATAGGAACATCAAAGCACTTATGTAAGTGACTCTAGATAAGGGCATCTACTAAATGCAATACATGCAAATGTAAATAACACTGTCCGAACACATACTCAAAAAAAGAAAAGCAAAATGTCAACTATTTGAACCCTCCATGTTGAATTGGAGTGAAAGTTATGCTTGGTTGGTGGGATGCTGCTCTTCCTTGGCGAACCTCCACAGACAACAAATGTGTGCTCCACCCTCTCTGTAGCACAATAACATGGGTCTACAGCAGCGTATTGCCTCTCAGGTAAAAGTAATTGGAATCACGTTATAATGTTTCATGTTTATTGTTATAATGTCCAATCTTTCACATTATTACAATACTTTTTTATGTTATTCTGGCTCAAAATGATCACATTTTTTAAAATCTAAGTACAGTGGTACCTTGATTTACAAGTGTCTCTTATAATGAACTTTCTATAATATGGGCTTCGATCCCTCCAAAAATCAGCCCCATCCAACGAGCAAAATTTTGATTTATGAGCTCTGCTGGGGAAATCGCCTTTCCGGGCCGATTAGCCTCGTATTTTTCAGCTTGTATTCCTCCACACTCCAAGAACGCCTTGTGCAGTGCTTCTAAATTTTATGTGATGCCCCCTATAGGAAGAAAAAAATCATTTCATGCCCCTCAGCAGCCCGTGCATGACTATAAATAGTGTTTACTGCACTTCATATCATTTGCACGGTGCTTTTTCCCGACACCACAGGGAACACCTATTGTAATTGCACATCCTCTACAGTAGATGGCAGTGGCTCTGGGAACACAGTGAGAGCACCACTGTCACCAACTGTTGAGGGTGCGCAATTACACTTAATTCTAGTACAGTATGGCAAAAAAGAATGTTCCCCAGGATCATATGCATCACACCTGGCATCACACTGTGGCCCCCAAGCGGGGCGCACCCCACTATTTGAGAAGCCCTAACCTTGTGGGAGCGCACCACGAGCCGTTCCTTGATGGCATTTGTAGCGTGCCCATGCACAAAATTATCCTCCTCCTTCTCCTTTGTTATGCATCACCTCATGCCTGCCCACGTGCCGCAGTCGATGATCGGAAGAGTTAGTTAACTTCTCATTTATTCTTGTTATATTAGTATTTATTAATAATTATTATTAATGTTAATGTACATGTATTATTATTATTATTATTATGAAATATTTTTTGTTTTTACATGTTTATCTTTAATATATTAGGTCAAATGTACATGTTTGTAGCAGGTGATATAGATGAACCTTTCAGCTTAAACGGTTGCCCTCAGAACGCATTAAATTTGCAAGTCAGGGTACTACTGTACTTTAAAAATAGTCATTTTATTAAATAGGTTATAATAATTTTTTATGTTATTTTCACTGAATATATTGATACAATAAAAGTTTATTGTTATAACCTGATAAGTTTATAATGTCAGAATTACATGAAAATATCATGTCAAAATTTTCATGTTACATGATAAGTACTGTATTGTCATGACATTAAACATTTATTGTTATAACATGATAAGTTTGTAAGTCAAAATAATATATACACCCTCAGGCTTCTGAACTTCAATAAGGAGACCTACATTTTACTGCAGTTTCAGCTTCCATTCCTTCAGCTTCCTGCAGTACATATTTTGTGCTCTTGTTAAATGAAGAATAGTTGTGCTCCTGTGGTGACTTTTCTGAAGTGGTCAGGAGTCCAGTGGTTTATTAATAAGTAATTGATTATTTAATGACTTTATCCTAAAGCAGGGCTATTTAATTTGTTTGGAATGGGGGCTGGGTCATGAAAACAGTCCCAAATGGGGTGCTGAAGAAATATTGCCTGAAAAAAAAGTATCACATTAAAGTACAACAGCAACAACATCAAAATGCATATATATTGTAAACACAGAACATTAGTACATTGTTTTATATATCACAACATATAGGCCCAATCCAGATGTGCCGTGTCACAGACATTTAGACTTTATAACCCATAAACAACATCTACCGCACCCAGCTGTGCTAACAAAATGACAGGAGTGTGGTATTGTATTAAATACAACTATAACCATGTATGAATGAAAAGCATGTGAGGTGCGCTACCGAAAAAAAAAGCCAAAAAAAAAATTCACGCTCTTCCTGCTCCGTGCGCGTGACTGTAAATAGTATTATTTGTCTGTAAAATTGTTATGAATACACCTCTGCGTAACATTGTGTCTTTTTTAGCATTAAAAACTAAAAAAGCATTAAATTATTAAAAAAAACCACTTAATTCTATTACAGGATGGCAAAAAAGCATGTTCCCCGGTGTCATACCCCCCTCCCTTCCGGCATCACACCACACCCCAGAAGGAGGGGCGTGCCTTACTATTTGAGAAGCACTATTCAGTGGAAGCCTCTGCAAATTATATATATATATGCATCATCACAACATTACTGGCACGTGATTCAAATTTAACCAATGGCTGAGAGCTTTTGTTTCTTCCTCCTGTTGATTGGTTGCAGATGATGCGTACACCTCTTTTTTCTCCTTCGCACACATGTTATAAACATGATTGCGTGAATTATGAATTAATTTTTTTTGTGTGTTTTTAATGATTATTTAAGCCCTATGATGTCACTCAAATGCCCTGCATCATCTTTAGCTTCTGGTAAAGAGCCTAAGCGCTTTATTCATTAATAAATATTATCACAGTGCAAGATTAAAATGCTTTTACTGCATTATTACTGTATTAATGAGTAAGGCTGTCTATAGAATGTGTTTAAGACGCACATTTAAGCATATCTAATATCATACATAGGGTTTTAAAACCGCATCAATAATTCACGGATTTTTGGGATCCATGGGTAGGGAGGTACATAACCCCCACAAATAACATGAACTTTCTGTACTTTATTTTTTAACTATTATTCTGATATCATGAATACAATAAGCAGACCTGTGATTCCAAAGTAGGTAATACAACTTTTAATAATGGTTTGTATCAATTCACACAAGATTTTATTTATTGGTGTGAATTTATGCACTGAATCATCTAATAGCATCTTTTATCTGAAATAAGAAAACCGAGGCCTACAGATTGCAGACTTGTATGAGCCATGTGATGGAGTAATTAATTTGGATTTAAAAAATTGTTTAAAAGTAATTTCACACCTGATGGTATTTTATACTGTATTCCAAATATTTAGCCAGTTTGCTAAATTTATTTTATAGCTGAAAATAAAACAACAAGTTCATAAGGTATTATGCCACTGCATTCACCCATGTGGTGTTTCCTTTAGTAGTTTTCCTTTTCTATGTTTAATTTGAGAACTTGATAACACAAAAACAGCTCACACCAACATACACAAGCATGCACGCGTAATTTATTATTCAGTTACCCAAGTGTAATCCAAATTCTTAAAAAAAAAAAAAAATTAGAGCAGAAAACAATACGCATGCTTAAGCCATGATAAACTTTATAGAAAAAGGATGTCTACAAGCTTAGAGAAAATGAACATGTATGTTGATGTGTGGGGTACATGCACGCAGTGGAGACAGTTCAGAGCGAGACAAACATTTAGCATGTGTCTTATAAGAAGCATTTACAACTGGAATATATTGTTGTCTTGCAACTTGCTAACTAATAATTTGTCACTTCTGGTTTAAAAATGTAATAAATCCATTAGATACTTACCGTATCAGACAGGTCAAAATTCACTATTCTATTATTCACTATTCACTATTCAAAATGACCAACGTGAATACTATACACTATATGCTGGGAAGCTATTGCAAATGCCTTGAATACTTAGAATACTGTAGTGCATAACATCTGTGACCACCCTGATCTCAGAGGGTTCATCACTAGCAAAAGACCCCAATACAGACGCAATAATGGCTATAGATTTGTTGACTGAATGAGATTATGTGTAATAGACACAAAGGACATTACAGCTTACAACCAATATCAGGATTTAAAAAAAAACAAATATTTTAATGATTTGCTAACATGTTACTGAGTCATAGTGCGAGTGATCCAGTCATCATAATGGGATATGATGGTGTAGAGTCCGGGCTTTCTGGTGGAACCACACGTCCTCCCTCCATTTGATGTTATTCCGACAGCAATGCCCTTATAGATCAAAGGGCCGCCAGAATCACCCTGTAAGAGGAATAGGTAAGTGATACTTAAACATGAGTAAAATTGATAAAGAATGGTGAGGGATAGAGAAGTGCAATATGTGGAGTGCAATATATCAATACATTGAGTAAATTCAACGTAGCTAAAATGTAGATCATATCAGTGCTCCTAATAAAATCTGTTTTCCACAGATGAAATGTGAAATACTTTGGAGGAGGTTTGAAAAATTTGAGTATAGAAAAAGAACCCGCTTCAGTTGATCGGTAACGAAGCCTGTTATCTCACTGCAATACTTTCAGCATGCTCCTATATCCACCAGTCAACCTGTCTTAACTGCTTCAGTGACTGACTATTCATGTCTGACAGTACATTCATAGATGTTTTCCTGTGCATTTCCTGTTTATTCTGAATATATATTCAAATCTGATTAATTATCATTTATGCATCAAATGCGAGGAGGATGTTTCTTCACAGATGGAATATTCAATTGAGATACAGTGGTACCTCAATTTACGAAATAACCTGTTCCGGAAGTGGTTCTGTAACCTGGATTTTTTGTAAGTTGAATCGCATTTTACATGTAAAGGCCCGCAATACTACCCCCTAAACCTTTAAAAATAATAAAAACATACCTTTTAAGGCCTCCTTCTGCTTAAATATCATACCGATGGGTAGACGGGTTTGGCCATACTGTATTCCTTTGCGATATCACTCAACTGCATGCCATGAGACCGCTTCTTCTTTTCACTCGCACCGGGAATCACACGCGCGCGCGTGTGTGTGTGTGAGTGTGTGCGCGTGTGTCGACCATGTCTTCGCAGCAGAGTTATAATCTTACAAATGTTTATGTAGGATAAAAGCCTGAGCCAAAAAATAAAGTTGCAATGAGCACACTCAAAACTCATGAAACAACAGTAACTCTGTCCTTTACACAAAAAGCATTATGGGTATTATGGAGATGCAGCTCCATAATAGCCAATGGGAGGGAGCTATGTCATCCCTCCTACCCAATGGGAGGCCAGCGGGGCGGGATGTTGGGAGATAGTTAATGGGAGAGCAACTTGTGTATTGTTTGAATTTTTGATGGTGCTTTCGTAACGTGAACTTGTTTTGTATCCAGAGACAGCTTGTTTATATTGTAAATATAATACCCCGCCCTTGCCCAGAGTCGGCTGAGATGTGCGCCAGCCTCCTTAATCAGGATTAAGCGTTATATTTTTAATCGAGCTTGAACTCTTCTTTAAAAAAAAAAAAAAACCCGTGCTGTCCCCTTGTGGGTTACATTTTAGCACTCAAATGACCGGCATGTAACCGAGAGAATCCGGTCATTTTTCAAAATAAAGGTTTTTTTCAAAAATAAAAGAGTGTTCAGACTCAGATAATAAATAAAACAAAATTATTATAATAATTATTTCTTGTGCGGCTCGGTACCAATTGATCCATGGACTAGTACCGGTCCGCGGCCCGGGGCTTGGGGACCACTGCCCTAACTGGATTAAGCGGTTCAGTGAATGAATTTTGTGATGTTGAGCAGCAAGGAATGTCAAAATTGAGGGAAATGCGGAAAAAGTTCAAACAATGATGGACTCATCCTCCAGAGAGATAATGTAAACTCAAACAAATACTTACATCGCAAGTGTCCTTGCGTGGTTTGGCAGCACACAGCATGTTTGATGTAAATGAATCCCCATATGAGTTACTGCGACTACAGATGTATCTCTCTTTAACAGCAACAGCCACCTCATGGAGTTTGTCTGGCCGGCTGCCCAGGTTGTCAAGTGAGCCCCACCCAGCGGTTTCCACAGCAGCATCTGGACCAGGATTAGTCCCTCCTGCTCTCTGGAACTTCAGAGGCTTCACAGCCTCAGTCTCTGTGACTGGCTGACTTAGCTACCGATTATAAAAAAGTGTTATATGACAGTGGCACTCAACAGAAGGCGCAATGATATGCTATAAGAAATACCTGCCATTTCTTTTTTTTTTTTTAATTTAATCCCAGACTTGATATACTTTACCTTGATCAGGGCAATGTCATTATCGTAGTTCTCAATTTTGAAATCAGGATGGTTATGTACAGAAGCCATATCAAATGTTTGCTTGGTGTCCTCTGCCTCAGATAGGGAATGAGCACCCAACACCACTTTATACTTCGGGCTGCAATAGACAGTAGCAACACACAATTTATTTTTTAAATGCAAATTACCATTGTTTTTTTTTAAACCGTAGTCAGTATATTTTTTAATTCTCTGATAATAAAAGTGTGTAAACACAGAGCATATCACACCCTGAAGCAAATTTGGCTCCATAATGCCATCTCTAATCCAGTATACACCCAGTTTGATTTTGGTACTTACTCATCCTGGAAGCAGTGTGCAGCGCTCATCACCCACTCACTGGAGATGAGAAATCCACCACAATTATGTTTGTTTTCCAGCTGCAGTGATGCCATATAGGGACGGGAATGTGCTGTGGATTCGTCTCCCCCTGTGATGCATTCGCCTTTTCAAACACACAAGTGAGTATAATAAGTGCTAATATCACCACTGAGAGCTAAAACCAAAATTTAATTTACTTTTGAGATAGAGTAAAGATCAAACCTCTGTATTATTTAGTTAATTAATGTCTTTGTTTTAAACTCTTGCATTGTTGCTGCACAGGGAATACAGTATATAGGATATTATTTTTAAGTTTTCTCTAAGCTGATATTCTTTATTTGTCTGATCCGATTATTAATGTCGTTCAGTCAAGTTGTGCAAATCTATTTCGCTCATGTTTTGATATGTTGATATATCTACTTCAAGATGTAAATATAAAAATAAATAAATTAAAAATTTCCACTCACCCAGTAGTAGTAATGCATAAATGAGAGCTGAAGCAAAGATCACTTGGAGAGAACCCATAGTGAATGACTTCCTTATAGCCTTGATGAGATGGAATATATTCATAATATAGTCTGATAGCGTTATATATGCTGGGAGTGGACAAGAAGATTTGCCTTTTACAGGAAAAAATGCTGACTTCTTGGAACTTGTTCTTTTCTCCTCCTACATTTATGTGATGCTGAGACTTGTCTCTTATCTCTACTTTGGCGCTTCTTCAACCCTATTGCTTCACCGTTGTGTTTTCATCTGTAGATGTTCCCGGTATCAGTTATATAACTTGATAGATTTAGTTGATAATAAATGGAAAATCCCAAATGCACAGACATGTCTTTGTTAGTGAGTTATTAAACAATATGCAACCATCCCTGCAACTCCCACCCCTCAAAACACACACACACACACACACAC
This sequence comes from Plotosus lineatus, assembly GCA_024760905.1. Classification (NCBI taxonomy): domain Eukaryota; kingdom Metazoa; phylum Chordata; class Actinopteri; order Siluriformes; family Plotosidae; genus Plotosus; species Plotosus lineatus. The sequence goes on from CM045736.1 coordinate 53,404,675, forward strand.
ACACACACACACACACACACACACACACACACACACACACACACACACACACACACACACTCAAGATACCTTTGGCCAGTGAGAACATGTTCTTTTTGAAACTCTGTTAAGATAAATCAAGCTAAAAAGTCACTTAAAGATGGGGTTTACTGTAAGCCCCCGTTATTCGCAGGGGTTGCGTTCCGCCCCGACCCGCGGATCCTGAAAATCCGTGAATTATTTTTCGGTTTTAAAATCCTATGTATGATATTACAGGCGTAAAAATATGCTTGTTAAATACATTCTATAGACAGTCTTACTCATTAATACAGTAATAATGCAGTAAAATGTAGTAATGATTGACTAAAAACGTTTACATTTTGTACTGTGATAATATTTATGAATAAATAAAGCGCTTACGCTCCTTACCAGAATATGCAGGGCGTTTGAGTGGCATAATAGGGCTTAAATAATCATTAAAAACACACGAAAAAACGTGAATTCACAATTCAAGCAATCATATTGATAATGCCGGAAGGAGAAAAAGAGGTGTACACATCATCTGCAACCAATCAGCAGGAGGGAGAAACAAAAGCTCTCAGCCATTGGCTAAATTTGAATCACGTGCCAATAATTTCCAGGGCTGCTGCTAATCTGCGAATATGTCGGGCCACGACCTGTGAACCGCGAATGGCCAGGGGCCTACTGTATTTCCCCAGCATATAATAGTTTTACCAGTAGTTTAGAAAATGATTCATTTATTTACTACTTGTCCCACTCATCATGTTTAGGGTTATGGGGAAGCTGAAGCCAATTCTAGCTGACTCTGGATGAAAGGCAGGGTACACCCTGGACACCTTGCTGGTCCACTGCAGGCTGCAGGGAAAAAATCTGTATGGAAATTTACAGTCTGTAAAACATCAGGTAAAGGGGCAGTGGTGGTCTAGTGGTATAAGGCGCCGGATCGCTGAGCCAAAGGTTGGGGGTTCGAGTCCCACTCTCCACAAGGTTGTCACTGTCCCCCCCAGTGCAGCTAACTGGGTTATCAAAGGCCGGCCATGTCTCTCACTGTCTATGGTGTGAGGCATGTAAAAGAACCATTGCTGACTTTCGACAAGAGTAGCTGCAAAGCCGTCGGCGTGTTTCCGCCCTGCGATGGCCTGGCGAGCTGTCCAGGGTGTACTCTGCCCTCGCCCTGAGTTGGCTGAGATGGGCACCAGCCTCCCCGCGACCCTAATTAGGATGAAGCGGTTACAGAAAATGAACTGAACTGAAAACATCAGGTTCAGAACGTACCAATATACTACAGATAATTAAATATAAACTGCCAGAATAGTTAACAGGAGTGAAATAAGTGTCCCTGTTAAGGACTTGGAAGTTCTGATCTCAACTAATTTGTTGACTTCTTATACAAATTGGGGTTGTTGGTTCAAAATGATAGAGGATAAACTATGAAGACTGGACAACTGTCTATAGGAGAATGGTAAGCATTTTGATTCTTAGTAAAGACAGAAAGTCACTCAGCACAACTACAGGGGTACCAACAATTAAACACCAAAAGAGTCAGATGAGGAACTTTGTGAGAATGATAAAAAGGTAATCATCAGGGAAAGATAGGATCTGGTCATGATCCAAGCATGAGTTTGGCATGCAGTATTTACCAACCTTTTCCTATTGTTTTGTTATTTTCCTGGGCAGCGGTGGATTGGTGGTAGGGTGCTGGATTACTGATCCTAAGATTGGGAGTTCAAGCCCCACTATCAATGGGGAGATATTGCTGTCCCTCCGAGTGCAGCTAATTCGATTATTAAAGGTCGACTATGTCTCTCTGTCACTGTCTATTGTGAGAGGGATGCAAAAAAACTATTCATGACTCTTGTCACAAGTAGGCTGCATAGTTGTCAGTCCGTTTCTGCCCTGCAATGCTCTGGCGAGCTGTCTAGAGTGTGCTCTGCCCTTGCCCAAAGTTTGCTGAAATGGGCACCAGCTTCCCCATGACCCGAATAAGAATTCAGAAAATGTATGAATGTTATTTTTCCCCTAAATTCTTTTTTCTAAACTTAATTTTTGTTTCCTGGGGATGATTGCTTCAATTTCTCTTGTACCTGTGAGGCAGTTTGTGCCCTTTACTTGCACAGTTGATGGCATATTTTTTAAATAACAAATTAAGCCTGTTATGCTGTTCATATGTGTCTGTCTTCCTTTCGGCTTTTTCCCTTTTACTCGGGAGTCGCCACAGCGAATCATCTGATTCGTACGTTTGATTTGGCAGAGGTTTTTTTTTTTTACGTCGGATGCCCTTCCTGTCACAACCCTTTTAGCAAGGGACAGAAACACGCTGACGACTTTGCAGCTACTCTTTATGAAAGTCAGCTATGGTTCATTTACATGCCTCACACCATAGACAGTGACAGACATGGCCTGCCTTTGATAACCCAGTTAGCCGCACTGGGGGTGTTATGCTGTTCATATCGCATCATATTATTCAACTCAGATATTTAGAATGCTGTTCTCTCTGCTGAAGCTGTCGTTGAGCTCTGCTGGACTTCAATGTAATGCTCTGCAGAACTGATTAGTGCAAAACCCATAATACAAACAGCTTACAAAAATATCACATTTTTATATTTCCAGCTGCAGATAATCTGATCCATGAAGAAACAAAAATTGAAACCTTGATAACAACTTGTATTTTTTAAAAAACAAACCTGTGGCCTTTAAAAAGATTCCATGAAACCATATAGAGTAAGACATAATAAGCGCCCTGCTCCAATAAGAGGCCCCCCCCCCCCAAGTGTTTTTTAATCCTACATCTAATAACTCTCCATGTGTACTGGAAGCAAAATGGTAGATCAAACTTACCAATTTTATTTGATCAGTCTCTGTAATGGTAAAATGAGGCGTTCACTGCCTGTAAAAGTGAGTTTACATGGTATTTTGGGACCCCCTGCCACTTGAGAATGTCTATGATGTTCATCAGTAACAACACGTTGATCGTCCGCCATGCTTTAAAAAACAGGAATATATTTTTCTGTGTCTCTTGGTAAATGTCCAACAACCAATGAACTATTAGAAACTGCTACAGCAAAACTATGGGATGCTCTGAATGGAGCGATGAGCCAGATATGGACCTATCAGAAAGTGATGATGAGTATTTTTCACCAGATTCTCCTGCTCACTTACTTCATAAATTTAAAGAAGTTCCTGGCCTTGTGCTTTTAAACCATTCCATGTGCTAAAGTTAACCTTTGTGTTGATTGGTTCAATGTGCCATGTGCTATAGTTGACATTCATGTTGATTGGCTCGATTTTACATGGGGGAGAAATATTTAAAGGAACAGCACCGGGAGAGAAAATTAAGGGGGCTTTTTATGTATTTATTTAAGCTGTTTTCTGTTTATTTAAAGTTTTCATGTAAGTAATTTAGTTGATACCACAAAATGAATAACACAAATAGAACTAAAACTCTTTTATTGTTCTGTTATTATTCTTGTTTTCCACCTCTATGGTAATAAGCACTTACCCTTCCACTCCGCTGGTAAACATTTTAATAAGTGCCCATCCACTCCAATTTTTTAAGCACCCTGGGTGCTTATCACGTCGCTACTGTATGTCACTATTGCTTGGAAATTCTGTGGCTTTAAGCCTTGTTTGAGGCTGTGCAATAGTATAAAATTCAAGTTTCTTGATTTAGATCAAATGTCAAAGTAATACTCTTTTCTGATTATACAATCTGCTGCTTATCAAAGCAAAAAAAAAAATCACAAACAAACAAAAACATATTACATTCAGAGTGTCAACAGCAGATTTGCAAGATTGTGAGTATTATCTCTATTAATATGTCCATCAATAATAACTTTCATTTGGTCTGTCAGCACTATGTTCTGTTCTGTTGTTTATGAGTATTTGTTAATACTGTACTCTCTGGAGTGTAAAATCACCCTTTGGAGTGAGAGTTATGCACACTCTCCAGAGAGTACATGTACTGTAAAAACAAAAATGTTCAGAAAACCCAATTATCAAAACATGTTGCAAGAGTATTTGGCAACATGATACATTTTTCAAGGCAAAATCAGGCAACATGATTGCTCAACATTTGAGTACTATTGCTGACATTACTTAGATTTACATGTTTAGACAGTTCCATCGATGGGTACATTCTGTCTCGGGGCCATTCAGGGATGTCCATGTTGCCTTTTGCAAATAATTGATATAGAAAGGTACATTGACTTATGAGTGTCTTTTATAACAAATTTTCCTTGGTACGAGCTTTGAGTCCACCAAAAGCATGCCAGGTCCAACCAGCAAAATTTTGATTTACGAGCTCTGCTATGGAAATGGCTTTTCCAGGCTGATTAGCATTCTTCTGTATGTATTGCTTTGCGCTCTGAGAACGCTTCTCAATTATTTTCTGTGATGCCCCCTATAGGAAGGAAAAATAAATATTTCACACACGCACCCCCAGCGCCCCACGTGTGACTATAAATAGTGTTTACTGCACTTCATATTGCTTGCTCAGTGCTTTTTCCCTCCACCAGTGCTTCTCAAGATGTGATGCGGGGGGAGCACGTAGGACCCTGGGGAACATGCTTTTCTGGAATAGTGTACGAGAATGTGTAATTGTAATTGCACCCCCACTCCACTAGTTGGCAGTGGCACTCTTTTTGTCACGCTATGCTGTACCAGTTTTTCGCACAAGCAAACGATATGAAGTGCAGTAAACAACCCCTCATGAAACAACGCAGAAAAATTTCTAGCAGGAACGAAGAGAAAGGTGGAGAGAGACGGAGATATTAAGACATAAATAAGTTGAATGAGTTTAAATAAGGATGTATTTTTTTATTTCAGGCCCATTGGTGCACTTTAATCTTTTTCTGTTGCAAATTAAAAAAATGTTAGTGAAGTTTTTCTTTATTGTAAGTTGAACTATATTTCTTTTTTGTTTTTAATGTTAATAAAGATACAATGTTATGCAGAGATGTAGTAATAGCTTTATAGACAAATAATAATAATAATACAATATTTATAGTCGCTCCCGGGGTGGTGGGGGGCATGAAATGTTTTTTCTTCCTACAGGGGGCGCCACAGAAAATAATTGAGAAACACTGCCCTACACCATAGGGAACACAGTGAAAGCTCCACTGCCACCTAGTGTAATTGCACATACATACTAGTACAGTATGGGGAAAAAGAATGCTCCCCAGGGTCATGGGTCATACCCCCCCCCCCCAACCCGGCATCACAACACATTGCCCAAGGGGAAGGTGCTCCACTATTTGAGAAGCAATGGCCTTATAGGAACTCACCACAAGTCTTTCCAGGCTGGCATGTGTAGTGTACACATGCACAAAATTCTCCTCCTCCTCCTCTGTTACGCACCACTTCATACCTGCCCACGTGACATTTTCATGCCCATGTGACATCTTTGTCGCAGTCGATGATCGGAAGGGTTCTTTGACTTATTGTTTATTCTTGTTTTATTATTATTTATTATTAATTATTATTAATGTTAATATATATGAATTATGAATTATCATCATCATCATCATCTTCTTCTGCTTCTTCCAGTATCGAGTTGCGGTACAACAACCGAAGCAAAAAGGTCCAGTTGTCCCTCTCCCCAGCCACTTCCTCCAGCTCTTCCGGAGTATTGTATTATTATTATTATTATTATTATTATTATTATTATTAAATACTTATTGTTCTTAGATCTTCTTCTTTTCCTTTTGGCTGTTCCCATCAGGGGTCGCCACAGCAAATGATCTGCCTCAATCTCATCCTATCCTCTGCATCTTCTACTCTTACTCCAACTACCTTCCTCATTCATCACATCCATAAAGCTTCTCTTTGGTCTTCCTCTAGGCCTTCTGCCTGGTAATTCCAACCTTAGCATCCTACTACCAATATATTCACTATCCCTCCTTTGTACATGTCCAAACCATCTCAATCTAGCCTCTCTGACTTTGTCTCCAAAACATCTAACATGTGCTGTCCCTCTTAATATATTAGGTCATGTCTACGTGTTTGTGACAGGTTATATGAGTTTGGGAGGGGGCTTGGAACTAATTAATTGGTTTTCTATTATTTGCTATGGGAATTTTTGCTTTATCTAACAAACATTTTGAATTCCCACACTGACTCGCCACCTCTCCCCACAAGCAACTTCTGAATGGAATTGGGACCAGCCCCTCTCAAGAAGGGTGGTTCCAGAACCCATGCTATACATTGAACTGAGTCCAAATATATCTAGTTGGTATGTCTCAAACTCATGCACCAGCTTAGGCTCCTTCCGTGCCAGAGAGGTGTCATCCCATATCCCAAGAGTCAGAGTCAGTAGCCAAGGATTGGTTCGACAGAAGCTATGCCTTCCACTGCCACCCAACTCACAGCGCACCCAACCTCTATAGTTCCTTCCACAGGTGGTGGGTCCATGGGAGGGTGGACTCATGTCTCCTTTTTGGCTCATGCAGTCTCTGTGGAATTTACTGCTTTGAAGCTAGATTGATTCGGGTCAATGAGATTATTCTGCAAAAGATAGCAAGACATTTGTTTATAAATAGTACATTCAATAATTCTAGAAAGTAAAGAAAGAAGTGATACAGGTCTGTAGTTGCTGATGTCTGATGGATCAAGAGAGGGTTTCTTTAAGACAGGTAAAACCTTGGCTCTTTTGACTGATGTTGGTATCTGACCAGATGATATGGAGTTTTTGAGGATATTGGATGTAAATGGAAGAAGGTCTTCAGAGATAGTCTGGAGTATTGCGGTAGGAATTCGATCCAGTGAGCAGGTGTAGGATTGCATGATGAGACGACTTGTTGTATATGTCTTCATTTGTGAGATTGGAGAACTGTGCAAGGGAAGGGGAAGTGGAATCTATGCTCTGTAGTGTAGGAGTTGAGGTTTGAGCAAATGACGCACAGATTTGTTTGATCTTCCCATCAAATAAGTCAGCAAAGTCTTCAACGGTCAGGGAGGATGGAGCAGGTGGAGCAGATGGATTGAGTAATGATGTTGTGGAGTTTGCATGGGTCTTGTGCAGCAGTGTCCAACTTTTTCCTTGTAGAAGTCTGTCTTAGCAGAATCTCATCAAATGGAACTGTGGATAGAAGAGCATGGTAGGAAGCCAAATCTGATTCAAGTTGAGATTTCTTGCATGATCTCTCAGCTGCTCTGAGTTGTATACAACTACTTCGGAGCACCACTGAGAGCCAAGGAGTGGAACAAGAAGTTTTCTTGGATTTTGTGTATAATGTTCAGAGGAGATCCATAGAGGCAGAGCGTGAAGAGAGAAAAGTATCAGTAGCAGATTCTAGTGGTAGGGAAGGAAAGAAGACAGAGTTAAGGAGATGAGATAAAATACAGGAAGCAACAGATGAAGGAGATGCGGTGTGGAGGTTTTGTCGATTGGTGTAGAAAACTGAGAGATAGTCTTAGATAGAATAGATAGAATAGGTAAGTTGATAGTAAAGGAAACCAAGTGGCAGTCAGAGATGTGAAGTGGAATTAATACCTGCGACTGGAGAGGGAGGACTGATGCCCTGGTGTCAGTTAGTGCAAGAACACCAAGAGAGTCGTGAGAAGCAATGGCAGAGATGAATAAGCCTTTTCCACAACAGATTGGCAGTTCTATAGTCCTTCTGCCACCCTTGTCTGAGACCGCGACAGCAGTGGAGGGTAGGTAAGGTTGCTGAGACTACGTCCTCTAGCTTGATGGTGTGATCTCCTGCGTCTAAGAGAATTGAGAGCAGTAATGGGTTTAAGGCACTTGACTGCAATATGGTTTATATTCGAGACCTTAGTCTGATAGTTCAACAAAACAAAGGCAAGAAAACTATTGAATTACCACTATTCAAAGGACTTGTTTTAATGAATGATCTGTGTTTCTACCCGTTACAAACGAGATGTTTCAATATGTTCTTTCTGTGTCTTGCCCCCAATTTACACCTTAAGAAAGCTTGAAACAACTGCTGATTAAGCATCACAATAAGACTACAGACCCGGCTAACAATCCTTCTTCTTCTTCTTCTTTTCCTTTCGGCTGTTCCCTTCAGGGGTCGCCACAGCAAATCATCTGCCTCCATCTTCATGGAAGTCATATTAATGATACACATGTTTTATTTTGCATAGGTTTTTATGGCGGATGCTCTTCCTGACACAACTCTTTAGCAAGGGACAGAAACACACTGCTGGCTATGAAGCTACTCTTGACTAAAGTCAGCAATGGTTCTTTTACATCAACCTCTCACCATAGACAGTGACAGACATAGCCGGCCTTTGATAACCCAGTTAGCTGCACTGAGGGAACAGTGACAACCTTGTGGAGAGTGGGACTCGAACCCCCAACCTTAGGATCAGTGATCCAGCACCTTTTACCACCAGGCCACCACTGCCCTAACCAGCTAACAATTCTATACTTAAAAATATTAGTGTATTTTTTTTAACTGCCTGTGTTTTGTTCTCAATAGCAGTAGATTTGGAGTCACTGTATAAATTTTTATGGTTTAGAAACAGTGACGGTGAGGAAAAGACAGGAGGCAGAGCTGGCGGTAGTAGAGATGAAAATGTTGAGGTTCTCTTTGGGAATAACGAGGATAGATAGGATCAGGAATGAGCACATCAGAGGGACAACACATGTAAGAGGCTTTGGAGACAAAGTCAGAGAGGCTAGATTGAGATGGTTTGGACATGTACAGATGAGGGATAGTGAATACATTGGTAATAGGATGCTGAGGTTGGAACTACCAGGCAGAAGGCCTAGAGGAAGACCAAAGAGACGATTTATGAATGTGGTGAAGGAAGACATGAAGGTATTGGGTGTAAGAGCAGAAGATGCAGAGGACAGGGTGAGATGGAGGCAGATGATTCGCTGTGGCGACCCCTGAAGGGAACAGCCGAAAGGAAAAGAAGAGTATTCTGCAAAAGCCTCCACTATCTCTTTTGGCTTCACTATTGTTAATTTCGAACTGGGATCTTTTATTTTTGTTATATTTGTATTTATTTATGTTAATTATTCTATTTGTTTGAGCTTTTCAAGTTGGAATGCCAGTATTCATCTACTTTAGTTTCCAACTCATAATATTTATGATTTATAAAATGAAGAACTCCTTCTGTTTTGTATGTTACAATTTCATCCAAATCTTGCCTAATTTTCTTTAACTTGAGGAGTATGAAGTTTTCAGACGTTCTTTTATGTTCTGCCTCCAGTTCTCTGATTTTGTTTTCTGACTTTCCTTGCTCTTCCAGTTGAGCTTTTTTCAATCTGGATGTTGTTTCTATTATTTTGCATCGTATGACTGCTTTCATTTCCAACATTTAATATGTTTTCTCTTGTCTATTCTGAATAAAATAAAATAGCCTCAAGAGATTTACAAAAACTATTGCATTATGTGTTTTTTTTATTTACATTTTTTTGAATTTATGTAATCTCCTGTCTCTTTTCTGTATTTCTACACTCCTTGGACTTGCACACCGGCTTAGCTTTACACATTTATCGCTAACCCAAAACAAGAACACTGTTTATATGGAAATAGAAAAAAAATATCTGTGTTCTCAATAAATTGAAATATCAGCTTTCAATTTCCTTCTTTTTATTGCTCATATATTTATATATATATATATATATATATATATATATATAAATAAAATAAAAATAATAAAAGGACAGGACAAAGACTTTCTATTGAAACTCCATTTATCACTACAGGTCTGTTTCGAGGAGTGGTGAAACCATCCTCTCTCTTCAGGTGATTATAGAAGAATCCTCTCTCTCTCTCTCTCTCACTTTCTCTCTCTCTCACTCTCTCTCTCTATATATATATATATATATATATATATATATATATATATATATATATACATATACATGCAGATATGCTTAAATCTTTGACTTTTTATTACAATCATGAAAAGGATTGGAATAACATCCTTCATAGTATTAATGTACAATCTCTGCTACCTGTTTTCACTCCCAATGGAAAGTATTGCTCAGTAGCCACTGATCTGATCTTTGTGTGGTATTGCTGATTTGCTTTAATGCGTCAGTTGAATAAATCATGCTTCTGTAGTTTGATCAATGGCTGTCATGGTTTGGACCAAAGAATTTTTTTTCCTTGTTTTCATTTGTTGTATCAGTACCATGGTACAAGCTATTTTCTCCATCAGAATGGTATACTACACTGTGCTGGTCTTTGAAATCTTTTTTCAGAAACATCATGAGCTTGCGTTTATGACTCTGATGATGACATATTTTCCATGTTATTAGTTTCAGTTTCTCCAAAAAAATAAAAAATATTGTGTGCCAAATACCAGGCACGAGGGCCAGGAAACCCCCAAATTTGGCTTCTTCTTTGGGTCAAGACCCAATGATTTCCCATACTACAATGCTATGGCCCCTATCTTCTGGTGCACTCTTTCCAAAATCTCCATACCCATTTAATCTTTCACTGCGGCTACCTTCTCCTTAACATATCAAATATGACACGAGTTGTTCACTTTTATAATTATGCTGGTATTCGCTTGAGCATAGGTACCCAGCGAATAATTTACGTTTGTCCAATGTTGATACTACAGTACATTGTACAACAGTTTCAATAAAAGTTATTATTTGTAGGCTCCCAAAAAAAATGTTGCGAAAGTGTTCCAAGTAAAAAAAATGTAATAAATGTCTAAAAAACATTGTCAGAAGATATTACAATAATATTTTCGTTTGCATGAACTGTGCACATCTGTACTGTGGTTTTTCTTTCAGTACCTGTGTGATTCTATTTAATGGGAATCCCAGTATGAACGCGCACACACAGTCCTTGTCCTATACTCGATGGCTGTGTACCGGCAGTCTGGATCTGTGGCAACATCAACACAGGGCTTTTTAAAGTGTTGATCATAGAATTCACTTTAGTGTTCACCTTCGTATATACGGTATATCACTTGGTGTATATAACACAGAATTTTATTGTTTTAAAATGTATTTCCGAATATTTAATTTCATACACATAAAACACAATGTGTACAGTAAATAGTTCAAGGGAGTCAAAATCACAATAACATTAATTTGTCTGTGTACAAATATAAATAAGGTTAACATATTGTTTCTTTAAGACGCATGGGACAACATAAAAGATAAACTACAAGTTAAAATTCAAAACATAAAGAATAAGACATGATGACAGATATGATGATGACAGATAAAATGCAGTAAGAATGCGTACAATATGAGTATGCAATATGCAGTGTACAGGGGCAGCGATGGCCTGGTCATAAAGGTGCTGGATCACTTTTGATCACTAAGGTTGGTGGGTCAAGCCCCACTCTCAACAGGTTGTCACTGTCCCCCCCAGTGCACTAACTGGGTTATCAAAGGCCAGCCATGTCTCTCACTGTCTCTGGTGGGAGGTTCATGTAAAAGAACCATTGCTGACTTTCGACAAGAGTAGCTGGAAAGCCGTCAGCGTGTTTCTGCCATGCGATGGCCCGGTAAGCTGTGCAGGGTGTACGCTGCCCTCGCCCGGAGTCAGCTGGGATGGGCGCTAGCCTCCCTGCGACCCTAGCTAGGATTAAGCGGTTACAGAAAATGAATGAATGACTGAATAAATAAATGCAGTTCATTATGAGACAAAGAGTCTAAAGTGACTTATGTTTGATTCCAGTGTCAGTGCAGTGCAGAACACTGAAAGCAAAAAGGAGCAGAATATAATAAATAATGTTATAAATAATAAAATGCGAGATTTCAGGGCCACAATGAAAATAAATTATACACTTTTTCATTACTCTGGTTTTCCAAATTTAATTCAACACAGTTCAATTTGATGCAAATAGTCCAAAAGAGAATCAGTATTTCTGTTCTACCCAATTTAATTATTACTACAGTAGAAGATTTTACAGTATTTTATACCTTTTCAGTCATATTTTCAATTTCACATTTTAACCACAAGGAGGCAGAGAAGCCCCAAACCCCAGCCCCCCAACATACACATCTTCCCAAAAATCCTCCCAAAAAGCTTCACGTTTTAACCACGAGATGGCAGGGGAGTACCGAACACACATTCATGCCCTGCCACCTCGTGGTTAAAACGTGAAGCACTTTGGGAGGATTTTTGTCTGTACCTCTAGCCCAGTGCTTCTCAATTATTTTCTGTCGCGCCCCCCCAGGAAGAGGAAAAGATCCCCCCCCCCCCATATAAATAGTGTTATTTGTCTAAAAATTCTTACAAGTAATCCTCTGCATAACACTTGTGTCCTTATTAACATTATGAATACAAAAAAAAAAAAAGAACTATAGATCGACTTCCAACAAAGAATAACTTTATTCACACTTTTTTAGTCTTTTTGTTTAAAAAGCACAGCTTTTTGAAGAAGGGCGCATCAATTTGCCTGAAATAAAAAAAAGTATCCTTAAAAAATAAATAAATAAATAAATAAATAATAATAATAATAATAAATTCAAACTGATCAGCAATATTAACTCCAAGAGCAATATATATATAAAACACTTTAACCTACAAAACAAAAATTAATAAAACAATTATTATTATTATTATTATTATTATTATTATTATTATTATTATTATTATTATTATTAATTTATTTATTTTTGTCAAAATGATTAAGTCCAAATTAATGGCTATAATGAGTACGTTTCTCAGTGCACAGCTTTTCGAAGCTGATTTAAAAGCACGACACTGAACTCTCAGCTCCTGCTCAATGCTGAACTGGGACCTGGACTTATTTTCACAGCAGTGACGTCATCCAGCATGACAGAGACCGTGTGTGCTGCAGGTCGGATCAGTTCCTCTGCTGTGGGGTTTTCTGCACTGAGCAGTTTGGACCTCCACCTTATCTGATGCTAACAGAGCTCGCTGGTTTGCTGGAGTAGCGTTCACAAAGCGGGATGGTTGTTGGCGATACTCGGCACATTTTCGCTGAAAAAACTCACGCGACTCATCACGTGATCGGGGTGTGAAGTCTTTAAGTGACTCCTGAATTTATTTGTCTTCATGCTGTCTGTTGCCAATGTTTTCAGACACAGTAAACAGCGCAGTCTTTACTCGTTTCTCACCGCAGCACAGTGAAGTCGAGTGCTACGTTCGCTTCATCAACTCCTCGACTTAGCTTTCGGGAGACTTTCGTTTCTCTCACTGTCTCCATCTCTCTCTCCGCCTTTCTTTCCATGCCTGTTAAAAATTTCTATGGTGGGTTTATTAACTACACTTCTTATTTTACCTCTGGGCACACTCTAACAGTGAGGAAGCCACTGCCACCTGCTGTAGTGGACATAGAATTACACTTTATCCTAATACGGCAAAAAAAAAAAGCATGTTCCCAGGGGTCACACGTGCCCCCCCTGGCATCGCCCCACTATTTGAGAACCACTGCTCTAGCCCAAGGCACTATGGTTTTAAAAAGTTGATATTAGGCAAAACTTAGAACTGAATCTGATACAAGAGTCAGACCCTCAAGACCACACACAGACACACACACACACACACACACACACACACACACACACACACACACACACACACACACACAGTAGATGAGTTCTGATAGGTTTGACCTTGTGGAGATGTTTCTTCTTCTTCTTCTTCTTCTTCTTATTATTATTATTATTATTATTATTATTATTATTATTATTATTAGTAGTAGTAGTAGTAGTAGTAGTAGCATTGAAAATAAGAAGGTCAGGGGACTTTTACAGAACTTAAACTCAGATGTCTTTGGCTGGGGTCAGAGGTCAGGTTGCCCCACTTAGGATTGTTTTGAAATGATTGACAGAAGGAAGTATCTCCTAACCAAGAGGAAGAGGAAGCATTCAGTCAGTCAACACCCTGAAGATGGGCTCTCAGTCCTGCCTCGCAGGATACTTTTGTCATCATTTATGTCAGATGCCACAGGTTTTAAATTGCATTTTAAGATCCGCTGCAACTTATAAAACCTACAGCTATAAACATGCGCAGATTGGTCTAAAAACGCCTTTTTATCCATATTTAGTAATATTTTTTTTATTATAAATTAAATTTAAACAAGTTGTGTCATATTCACATGTGCTATTATTCAACCGCTTGTCTGTAGACACCTTTTCTGAATGTCATTCAGAGTTATTACTTCTGTTTAGGGCAATTTGTTTCCAGTTTTGGAAGTCAGGGGTTGCTGTCACTTAACACCATTACTCGCACCCCCACCCTGTTCTTATCACTCCTCTGTTCAGGTGATGATGTATGGGGGGGGGGGGGGGGTTTAGAGCATAGTAGGCTTTCTTTCTACTTTGTCAGCGTAATGAACACTAAGATCAAACCTCTGAATATAGTTAATAGGGAAGAAAACTGGATAATATATCATTTATAAGATCAATACAAATAAAAAGGATTGAGACAGATGCAGCATATTGACACACACACACACACACACACACACACACACACACACACACAATACTGTACCACTATATGGACAAAAGTGTATGGACACCAAGGGCAGTGGTGGTATAGGGCGCTGGATTGAGGGTTCGAGTCCCACTCCCCACAAGGTTGTCACTGTCCCACCAGTGCAGCTAACTGGGTTATCAAAGGCCAGCCATGTCTCTCACTGTCTATGGTGAGAGGTTGATGTAAAAAGAACCATCGCTGACTTTCGACAAGAGTAGCTGCAAAGTCGTCAGCGTGTTTCCGCCCTGCGATGGCCTGGCGAGCTATCCAGGGTGTCCTCTGCCCTTGCCCGGAGTCGGCTGGGATGGGTGCCAGCCTCCCCACGACCCTAATTAGGATTAAGTGGATACAGAAAATGAACTGAACCGTATGGACACCTAACCATAACACTCATGTGTGTTTTTTGATCTTTGGACTCCGGGTTTGTACGTCTTTGCTGTTATAATAAATTTGTCGCTCCTGCGAAGGCTGTCAAATAGATTTTGGAGTGTAGCTGTGGAGATTTGTGATCGTTAGGGTCCCACTCAAAAATGAAGTTTTTAATTTTCATTGTCTCACCTGCGAATTGTGTTTATAGTCTGAAAAGAGAAAACCTGACAAAATTTGATGGAATATAATAATATTTACCGGTAGCTCAACAGTTCCAAAGCTATACAATATGTATAACCTTGGGGAAAATTCTGATATGTTCATATATTTTTAAATTTGACCTGAAAAATTGGATTTTTTTAAACAGATGGGGGGGGGGGGATTATTTGGAATACTTAACTGATTGCTGATTAATTACAGGGATCCCTCACTTTCCGTGGTTAATTGGGAACGAGATCCCCACGCAACCATAGAAATCTGCAAAGTAGTATCACCCCCCCCACCCCTGACTGACATATACGTACGTGTATACAATATCATATATATATATATATATATATACAAAATCAATGAATACATATTCAATGCTGTAAATGCTTATAATAACAATTAAACATTAAAAAATAACATGAGATGTAAATAAAATATAAACACACACACATACAGATGGTATTGCATGAGAAGAAGACCACACACATACGTACACGCGTGCGCAGATGCATGTGCACACACAGATGCAACAATGTACTAGTAAGTAGTTTTGATGGGAGATTTTGGGTTGTTTTTTGTTTTGTATTGGTTTATGGTTTTTTTTTTTTTTTTTTTTTTTTTGCATAATTGGCCTTGTTTTTGTGGCATTTTCCTTAACTTTTCCCCTATTCTTCCTTAATTTCCTTATTTTTTAATTCGATGAATATTTATTTATTTAAATTTTTTTTTTTTTTTTTCAAAGCCGCGATGCACTGAAGCCGCATTAATTGAAGCGCGAAGTAGCGAGGGATTCCTGCATATTCATTTTTAAAACGCCCCACAATGGAGAGGAGAGTTACATATGTGTAATTCTTGATTATTTGGATTATTCCTGGTCATGACTGAATTTTTGCCAGATACCGTAATGTGGCAAAAGTTTCTTAATTGTTTAGTTCTGGCACTAAACTTGTGATATAGGTGCCTGGAGAGCTGAAAGAGGCGTGGGGGGGTGCTCTACTGATCTATTGATAGCCCCATGGGGATTGTTGTGTTGGCCTTTTGGGGTGTCATTGGAGAGTCAAGTGATGAGAGAGTGGCATTGTGTGATTCTTTTACTCAGTGAGGTGTTTGGAAACGGAGTCTAAAAGTATCCAAGGTTTCTGCCGCAGGCTAAAAATGCTTTACTTGAAACAAACAAAACGCACCTCAGAGTCAGACCTCTACCAGACGCTCAGGGATTTGGGTTACCAGTCTATGAATGTCCACTGAATTTACCACTAATCACTCATTCACTATGGTAACCTGCCTGGCCTTCAGGATTAACCAATCGTTATCTTACTTCCATGACGACTTTTGCAGACATTTATCTCTCAGTTGTGTTTGTGGAATGAAAAAATAAGTTGGAATATATTTAACACTTAACAAGAGTTTTTTAAAATCCTAAAATACACAATTCTTCCATCCATCAATCCACTGTCTATACCATTAATTCTGTCAGGATCACCGAGGTCACCAGTCTACTGCAGTGCTAAAACAGACACGAACAACCATTCACACTTACATTTAGATCAATGCGCACTTTATATTAGTCAGTCATTGATCAGTCCCCGGGCTGTGTGAGAAGAACTGGAGTACCCAGAGGAAATCCCACACAAACACATGCAGACTCCACATAAAGGACCTTCGCGAAGATTTGAACTTTTTACTTTCTTTAAGGCAAATGCAGCCATGAGGCGGGGGGGGCACTAACCAGTGTCTCTCCCCCTTATGCCGGTCCCAAGCCCGGATAAATGCAGAGGGTTGCGACAGGAAGGGCATCCGGCGTAAAACTTCTGCCACATTTAAAAATGCAAATGATCAAAACAAAATTCATACCGGATCGGTCGAGGCCCGGGTTAACAACGACCGCCATCAGTGCTGTCAACCAACAGGGTGCTGATGGAAATTGGACTACTGTTGGTCGAAGATGTCGAAGAAGGAGAGGCGGGAGGCGTGTCCGTAGGCAGAGAGAGAAGAGGAAATGCGTGAGCCTCGGACTGAGAGTAGGGACTTTGAATGTTGGAACTATGCAAGGAAAAGATAGGGAGCTGGCTGACATGATGCAGAGGAGGAAGGTGGACATACTGTGTGTTCAGGAGACAAGGTGGAAAGGTAGAAAGGCTAAAAGCTTAGGAGCAGGGTTTAAACTGTTTTATAATGGTGTGGATGGGAAGAGAAATGGAGTAGGAGTCATCTTGAAGGAGGGGTTTGTCAGGAATGTTCTAGAAGTGAAAAGAGTGTCAGACAGAGTGATGAGTCTCAAGTTAGAAATTGAAGGCGTGATAGTCAATGTTGTTAGTGCTTATGCCCCACAGGCAGGATGTAAGCTAGAAGAGAAGGAGAGATTCTGGAGTGAGTTAGATGAAGTGATGCAGAGTACCCCAGAGGTGAAAGAGTGGTCATTGGAGCAGACTTCAATGGACATGTTGGTGCAGGCAACAGAGGGACGAGGAAGTGATGGGCAGGTTTGGTATCCAGGACAGGAACACAGAAGGACAGATGTTGATCGATTTTGCAAAAAGGATGGAAATGGCTGTGGTGAATACTTTCTTCCAGAAGAAACAGAAGCATAGGGTGACTTATGAAAGCGGAGGTAAGAGCACACAGGTAGACTACATCTTGTGTAGGCGAGGTAATTTGAAGGAAGTCAGTGACTGCAAAGTAGTAGTGGGTGAGAGTGTTGCCAAACAGCATAGGATGGTGGTGTGCAGGATGACACTGATGGTGAGAAAGGTGAAAAGGCAAAGGTAGAGCAGAAGACAAAGTGGTGGAAGCTGAAAAAGGAAGAGTGTCGTGTTGTCTTCAAGGAGGAGTTGAAACAGGCTTTGGGTAGTCAGGAAGTGCTTCCAGAGGACTGGACAACCACAGCCAATGTGATCAGGAGACCGGTAGGAGAGTATTTGGTGTGTCCTCTGGAAGGAAAGTAGATAAGGAAACTTGGTGGTGGAATGAGGAAGTGCAGGAGTGTGTACAAAAGAAGAGGTTAGCCAAGAAGAAGTGGGACATTGAGAGGACCGAAGAGAGTAAACAGGAGTACAGGAAAACACAGCGTAAAGGCGAAGGTAGCAGTGTCAAAGGCCAAACAGAGGGCGTATGATGACTTGTATGATAGGTTGAACAGTAAGGAGGGAGAAAATGATCTATACAGGTTAGCACAGCAGAGAAATAGAGATGGGAAAGACGTGCAGCAAGTTAGAGTGATAAAGGACAGAGAGGGAAATGTATTGACTGATGACAGAAGTGTGCTGGGAAGATGGAAAGAGTACTTTGAAGAGCTGATGAATGAGGAAAATGAGAGAGAAAAAGGAGTAGAAGGGGTGACCGTTGAGGAGCAGGAAGTAGCAAAGATTAGTAAGGGAGAAGTGAGGAGGGCATTGAAGAGGATGAAGAGTGGAAAGGCAGTTGGCCCTGATGACATACCAGTTGAGGTATGGAAGTGTCTAGGGGAGGTAGCAGTAGATTTTCTGACAAGAATATTCAACAAGGTCTTAGAAAGTGAACAGATGCCAGAGGAATGGAGGAGAAGTGTGCTTGTGCCCATTTTTAAGAACAAGGGCGATGTACAGAGTTGTGGCAACTACAGAGGGATAAAGTTGATGAGCCATACAATGAAGCTATGGGAAAGAATAGTGGAAGCAAGACTAAGGGCAGAGGTCAGCATTTGTGAACAACAGTTTGGTTTCATGCCAAGAAAGAGCACCACAGATGCAGTGTTTGCTTTGAGGATGTTAATAGAGAAGTACAGAGAAGGTCAGAAGGAGCTGCATTGTGCCTTTGTGGATCTGGAGAAAGCATATGACAGGGTGCCGAGAGAAGAACTGTGGTATTGTATGAGGAAGTCTGGAGTGACAGAGAAGTATGTTAGAGTGGTGCAGGACATGTATGATAGATGTAAGACAGTGGTGAGGTGTGCTGTCGGTGTGACAGAAGAGTTCAAGGTGGAGGTGGGACTACATCAAGGGTCAGCTCTCAGCCCCTTCTTGTTTGCTATGGTGATGGACAGGCTAACAGATGAGGTTAGACAAGAATCTCCATGGTCTATGATGTTTGCAGATGACATTGTGATCTGTAGTGAGAGCAGAGACCAAGTGGAGGAAAATCTAGAGAGGTGGAGGTATGCCCTGGAAAGGAGGGGATTGAAGGTTAGTCTTAGTAAGACAGAATACATGTGTGTGAACGACAAGGACCCAAGAGGAACTTTGAGGTTACAGGGGGCAGAGATAAAGAAGGTGGAGGATTTTAAGTACTTAGGCTCAACAATCCAGCGCAATGGAGAGTGTGGAAAAGAGGTGAAGAAGCGCATGCAGGTAGGTTGGAATGGATGGAGAAAAGTGTCCGGTGTGATGTGTGATAGGAGAGTATCGGCAAGAATGAAGGGAAAAGTGTACAAGACGGTGATGAGGCCAGCAATGTTGTATGGTTTAGAGACAGTGGCCCTGGGGAAAAGACAGGAGTCAGAGTTGGAGGTAGCAGAGATGAAAATGTTGAGGTTCTCTTTGGGAGTAACGAGGATGGATAGGATCAGAAATGAGTACATCAGAGGGACAGCACATGTTAGATGTTTTGGAGACAAAGTCAGAGAGGCTAGATTGAGATGGTTTGGACATGTACAGAGGAGGGATAGTGAGTATATTGGTCGTAGGATGCTGAGGTTGGAACTACCAGGCAAAAGGCCCAGAGGAAGACCAAAGAGAAGATTTATGGATGCAGTGAAGGCGGACATGAAGGTTGTTGGAGTAAGAGTAGAAGATGCAGAGGATAGGGAGAGATGGAGGCAGATCATTTGCTGTGGCGACCCCTGAAGGGAACAGCCGAAAGGAAAAGAAGAAGAAGACTTTCTTTAAGGCAACAGTGATATCGACTGGTGCCCCATCATTCATAATTCACCATACATTCGTTTTCTGAACTGCTTGATCCTAATTAGGGTCGCATGGATGTTGGGTCCCATCTCTGCCAACTCTGGGTGAGGGCAGAGTGCACCCTGGATAGCGTGCCAGGCCATCGCAGAGCAGAAATACAGTAGGGCAGAGACATGGTGATGGCTCCGCTGCATACTCTTGACAAAAGTCACCAGACAGTGAGAGACATGGGCGGCCCTTGATAATCCAATTAGTTACACTGGGGGACAGCAGTGACAACCCGTTGATAGTGGGTCTTGAACCCCTGACCTTGGGATCAGTGAGCCAGGACCTTACTACTGCGCCACAACTGCCCTTCATTCGTAGCAAACAGGGCAGCTTAGTACTTAATGTGATGTGTTGCTAATCCAAAGGTCAGTGGTTCAGTCACCACTGTTGGGCTCTTGAGCAAGGCCCTTAATCCTCAATTGCTCAAGTTGTATAAAAATGATAATTGTAAGTCTCTCTGGATAATAGCATCTGCCAAATGCTGTAAATGTAAATAATGAATTTATTATTATTACTTTTGTTCAGTGATCACAATCATACTCACACTATAGTAAAAGTTGTGTAGATATAGTGGGGGGTTTGAAAAGCTTTAATAAGTGAATCGGTATGGACTCCATCAGTTTAAGCAAAACTTAGATCACACACACACACACACACACACACACACACACACACACACACACATATATATATATATATATATATATATATATATATATATATATATACACACACACACACACACACACACACACACATATATACAGTGGTACCTCACTTTACGAAAGTTTCACTAAATGAAAAATTCAGGTTCCAAAAAGCATTTTCCTAAAATTTTTGTCTCTGGATACGAAACAAGTTCATGTTACAAAAGCGCCGTCTCAAAAATTCAAACACGCCATTCAAACATTCAAACAATGCGCAAGTTGCTTTCCCATTGGTCGTCTCCCAACACCCCGCCCCGCTGGCCTCCCATTGGCTAGAAGGGAGCTGAATCTCCATAATACAGTACTGTACCCATAATGCTTTTCATGTGCCTTCAACCCATTGTTCTACACATGCGTGAAGGAGAGTTGTACTGTTCGTTCGTGAGTTTCGTGAGTTTTTTTGAGTGTGCTCATTGTCGTGTTATTTTTCGTTATTAATCATGAGCCCCAAGAAGGTGATTCCTGATGAGACTGAAAAGAAGAAGTGGGCTCCGTTATCATTAAAAGTAAAACAGGAGATAATAAAAAAATATGAAAGTGGGATTCAGTTGAGTGAAATTGCAAAGGAGTAGGCCGAAACCCCTTTACAATATTGAAGCAGAAGGAGGCCTTAAAAGTGGAGATACAGTGACAGAGGCGATTATTTCAGAAAAAGCAACCGCCATATTTAAGGACCTCGTGAAGGAGGGTGGGGGTGAGCGTTCTTCAGACCAGCAACCCCCGGACTTTAAAGCGTCGCATGGGTGGTTCGAGAGATTTAAAAAAAAGGTAAATAATTTTCTTTTACTTTTAACACAAATTTCATACGAAATTGGTGTACTTTTATAATTTTTAAAGAGTTTACGGGGGTAGTATTGGTAGCCTTGGAACGAATCATGCGTTTTACACTTAAAATGTGGTTCAGCTTCCGAAAAATGCAGGTTGCCAAAAAAACGCTGGAATGGATTAATTTCCAAAGGTGAGGTACCACTCTGCGTGTATATATATATATATATATATATATATATATATATATATATATATATATATATATATATCAGTAGAGAGTAGTCATCTGACCTTTTGTACAAAACCCTTAATACAATCAATATCAACAATTAAAACAGAGACTTAGACTTATTCTTCTGTAATCACCTGAAGAGAGGGGATGGTTTCACCACCCCTCGAAACAGATCTGTAGTGATAAATGGAGTTTCAATAGAAAGCCTTTGTCCTGTCCTTTTGTTATTTGCTCTACCAAAAAGTATTGAGCACTCTCCTACGGAAGGATCTACTCAGAAAATCCTCTATATATATATATATATATATATATATATATATATATATATATATATATATATATATATATATATATATATATATATATATATATATATATATATATATATATATATATATATATATATATATATATATATATATATATATATATATATATATATATCAGTAGAGAGTAGTCATCTGACCTTTTGTACAAAACCCTTAATACAATCAGTATCAACAATTAAAACAGAGACTTAGAACCAGTGAAGAATCCCAGATCGTCTCAGATTTTTATTGTGGATTTTTTTTTTTTTTAACCTCAATATGTTAAAACTAATAAATGATACTTTCTGTATAGTTTCCTCTTGTGCTAAATGCACTAACATTCACCAATTGGAATGGAGCCGGTGGTGTAGTGGTTAGAGTGTTGGGCTCATGATCGGGAGGTTGTGAGTTGAAATCCCACTGAGACCCTCACTGTGCTAGGTCTCAACCACATGTGTGCCTCTGTTCACCCAGCAGTATAAATGGGTACCAGTAAAAATATACTGGGAAGGTAACCTGCGATGGACGAGCGTCCCATCCAGGGGGAGTTCAATGTTCAGGAGTTCAGTGATTGCTTCACGCTACGGAAACCAGGGATAAGCACCAGCCTGATGAGCTGCTAGGCTTGAGTGTAAAAACCCAAACAGTTAATCAATCAAAATCAATCAAAAAATATTCACCAGTGGCATTATTAATGGCATGCATCTCTCTACATTCATCATTTAATTTATCTACGGTCAACAAAAAATAGTTTTAGGAGGTTGTAATGACTGTGATAAAGCACAAGGGCGTAGGCTGGTCTGACCGTGGGGGGGGGGTGCACATCTTGGTTGACCGGAACTCGAGTCCTAGGGACTATAGGCCTAAGCCTTAAATGAGTGTAGAGAAACACAAGAACAAATTGAACACCAGACTGTTTTAATTATAGACATAATTTGGGTCATAATTAAAATTGGCGTAGAGGTCTTATAAATGATGTTATAAATCAGTTTACAGTTATAATGTACATTACAAAAATAACAATGAGTTACAGTCACCAGTTTTCCTCTCGCCTGTTATAGTCATGCACAACTGATTTGTACTAGCTAGAAGAGCACAAATTAAAGCTTGATCAGAGACTTCAGCTCAAGTCGCCTGGGGTGGATGGAAGCATAAACGTCAATCGCTTGATCAAGATCTACATGTTCTGTATAGTGGATGTTGATGAGCGCCAATGATGAAAGTCTCTCTTGATCCATGGTTGCTCTCAAGTATGAATGGAGGCCCCGCAGTGTACTTGTACTCCTTTCACATTCACATGAAGTCAGAGGAAGGGTGCAGATAATTTGCAGAAGAGTAAATATGTTCAGAAATGTCACTTGATCACATTCTTTAATGGCTGCTGCCGGTGACTGTGGTCTTTTCTTCTCTGGCATCTTTTCGTACAGCTTTATTAATCTCACAATGGAGAAATTCACTGTTACAGGCTCTTGAGGTACCATCAGTTTGGTAAGCCTCCGTCAGTCCCGAAGGACTATGGCTGCGCTCTGGCTGGTACCCCAGCTGGTGATACTCCCCAGTGCGCAGAGCCTGGGTAGGGAGTAATGAGGGACAGGCTGTTACCCAAGCAGCAAGTCCCCCCCCCCCCCCCCCTGTCTCGGCGCCACCGGAAGGATCCAATGGAAGGGCAAATGCCGATACGACTGGGTTCCAGTGCCGCTGCAGGAGAGAATCTACGGTCAATTTAGAACGGCCAATTAACCTACAGTGCACGTTCTGCCCATCTTGTTCTGCACAAGTCTATCAGGTATTTCCTTTTTACTGATCCATCATGATCGGTTTTGAGACTGACAATGGTTTGAAGCAGCTCGTTTCGTTTCAGGTGATTTTGAAAGAAAATGCAACAGTTCTTGAGTTTACCCAACATGTTGCGTACTTGTGGAATCTTGCAGGAGTGACTAATGACTAGGTTTAGGCAGTGTCCATTGCAGTGAATATAAGTTGCTAATTGTGAATATTGCTTGCACTCCTACCCGGTTTGAGGACATGTTGCTTGCCCCATCGTATCCTTGTCCACGGATGTTTTTGAGGGGAAGACAAAGTTCATTAAGGGTGGTGGTGTCCTCTTCTAGGTTGTGAGCTTAATCCTTGAAAACTTGATAAATTCCTCTCTGATGTTCTTCTCTAAATCCACATATCACACACACACACACACACACACACACACACACACACACACACACAAGAAGAGTTGTCCCGTGTTGTGGGAGGTAACCTCATCTGCCATAATGCTGTAAAACACTGCATCTCTGATTTCCCCGACAATGTCTTTCAGAATGATATGCTGCGCCAAGTTCATTCTGTGTCCCTGGAGACATGTAGGTGGTGCATTTCGTCTCTGGCTGATCCAAATGCACTTTCAAAATGGGACAAAAATTTGAAATGAGCTTCAACATCTGGAGAAACTTCCCTGAGTTTGTGTCACTATTGATGCATCCCTTCTTCCCTCGAATTCCGATGCTTTGTCTTGCACAGTATAGAAGTGCATCAACCACGTATTTTAAGATCTGTCGGTTTTGCTCGATAATATGGGCATGTTTGCTATCCATCATGACCGGAATAGCACAACTTGGAGTCTCAACAGAACAGGCAAAAGAGTCCGCTAATTCCATTGCCTGACTGTGATAGTCTGCTTTTTCATGCTTATCACATTTCTCTGATTTCTTTTGTCAGTTAGTAAGTGGAAGATTCACTAATGCACCCTTATTTCCACGATTTGTACAGAAAAACGGCACAAGCAATACAGAAGACACCATCCAAATGTTCACTGTATACCATCCACTTATGTTGCTGTAGCCACTTTATGTTAAAGATCCTGGTCTTCCCATTTATGCAAACTTTTGGAAACTCTTGTGACTCAAGTGGCTGCCAATGATGCTTCAAGAGAACGTATTTTTCACCAGTTTCTAAGTCCTTGATAGCGTTCTCGATCTCTGTGACAGACATAGTAGCATTGATGAAATGGCCAAAATCATTTCCAACATCAAAGAATGTAGGGACTGGTCGCTTAGGCAAGTGTTCATTTTGAGGGATGATACTTTCGGCAGAATGATGGACATGTGGTCTCCATGAGGCTTCCTTAGCTTCCTGCTGGCTTTCACTGGACATGGCGTTTGATGTGGCATCTTCATCTGAAATGAAAAGAAATTGAAATCTTGATTATTTTAACTGAAGCGTACCTAAGTCCTTCATGTGTTTTCAACTATTTCAACCATATTTCAACCATTTTCAGCTTGTGAACTTACCTTTGGCTTTTTTTGTTGCAAAAAAAAAAAAAACATCCAAAGTACCAAATTGCTTAGCTGTCCTTTTCAGATTTCTCTTCCTTTGTTCAGGGAGTGGAGATGTCTTTCCGTACAGTTAAATGCTTTTGATAAACAGGGATCCGGACAAGTGCGATATAGGCCCATATACTATATGTTCTTGCCCCCAGGTCTCAGTACTCGGTTCCTTTCGGGTTGACTGACTGAACAAAAACAATTTCATGTTTTAAACTGTGATGTTGAAGCCGTTAAAACTGCAGCATGTGGTTATACAAACTATGTACAAAATAAATATCACAGCAATTATACAACACTAATGAATCTCAATGCACCAGAATTACGCTACACACTACAATTTAACAAAGATGTATTTACAGTTCAATTAGGATTTTAAGTACTTAGGCTCAACAATCCAGAGCAATGGAGAGTGTGGAAAAGAGGTGAAGAAGCGGTGCAGGCAGGCTGGAATGGTTGGAGAAAAGTGTCCGGTGTGATGTGCGATAGGAGAGTGTCAGCAAGAATGAAGGGAAAAGTGTACAAGACGGTGGTGAGGCCAGCGATGTTGTATGGCTTAGAAACAGTGGCGCTGAGGAAAAGGCAGGAGGCAGAGCTGGAGGTAGCGGAGATGAAAATGTTGAAGTTCTCTCTGGGAGTAACGAGGATGGATAGGATCAGAAATGAGTATATCAGAGGGACAGCCCACGTAAGATGTTTTGGAGACAAAGTCAGAGAGGCTAGATTGAGATGGTTTGGACATGTACAGAGGAGGGATAGTGAGTAGATTGGCAGTAGGATGCTGAGGTTGGAACTACTAGGCAGAAGGCCTCGAGGAAGACCAAAGAAGACTAACAAATATTAATACATATTTACAGCACAAGGACATACTATTAATTTTATAAAAGTACTGAGCATTAGGCTGCAGATACAGGCTGGATGGCTTATGATTATTTCAGCCATTCATTCTCATGTTTGTATTTTAACGCATCTGCATGAACCGGAAGCGGTACTAAGAAACTGTGATTTATTCTCACACACGCAATTTGTTTGATTGACAGAGTTCCGCTATTATTGCCTGCTGATAATATGTGAGGCGCTCGACCGAAATAGGCACCTGATGTTGATTGTTGATTGGTCAGCTCGGGCTTGAACATGCACAGTGCCCGTTACACGTTAACTTCTGGTGTTAACTTTCGGTTTCCTGTTTACTGCACACTGAAGTTATCTCCGACTTTCCCTTTAATAACAGTCATGAAGTTTATTTATAAAATTGTGAATACACATAATTTCTTGTCCAGCGGAACTCAACTCCTGCTGTGGGGGTGCACGTGCACCCTGCGCACCCCCCCCCCCCCCAGCCTACGCCTTTGAAGCATCCACCTTAATTTGGGATACTTAGTATACTCTATTAAAAAATTTTCATTCAAGGTTGTGGGTGTGTAAATGTTATGATTTTCCCTGGGAAAAATGTAAACTTTTGGCTTCTTGAAAGGTTAATTGAGATTTAGCCGTGGATTAACTCAGTGGATTCGGATTCATCACGCACTTATGAAGGTCTTCATTATCATCCAATACATAATCTTTATTTCTTTTTCACATAGTGGGCCTCCAATGGGATTAGTAATGACAGGCTACAGCACTCCCACTTCACAATGAAGTGATGGTGGGATAACAAACAATGTGAGATTCACAGCGAATACTGTATTCAGTCTCGGTGCTGCACCCTGTTGGTGAAGAACGAGAATGCAGCCAAGCAGTATTGTTCTAAGTGCATTCAGCAGCACCAAGCACACCAATGAGACCTATGGGAAACAAGAGAGGGGTAATAAATGGAAAACCTTTCATGTGCCAGTCAGTTTCTTATTCGAGGTAAAAACAGATGACATAAAATTGTTACTATAACTTTTGCGCTGATATCGGAAGGATTTTTGTCTGCGCCTCGACCCCGAGGCAGAAGTCATTTTTTAAAAAGGGGATAGTCCTGACAAAATGTCTGAATTGAGCCTGCAACAAGAGTCAGACCCTCAAGACCACACACACACACACACACACACACACACACACACACACACACACACACACACACACACACACACACACATCATCCAGGTGTAGAGAAGTGCGTAAGCATGTGTACGAGTATGCAGATATTTGTGTGTGGTCTGGCAAAGTTACAGTTATCACAAGTGGGAGTTTATGTGTCTAAAGAGATATTGCTCCATGCGGCTGACTATAATGCCCCGTACCCTTTTTTTTTTTTTTTTTTTTTTTTTTTTAATCTTTCTCTCGGTGTTGTTCCCGACCTGTTCCTACCCCCTGTGCCTTGAGAACAGGTCTGGATTACTTCCAGTCATGGGGATTATTTTTAAACTCATATAATCTCCAATGTTTCCTCCACCGAGTCAAATCTTTGCCGTCTGATTAGTATTCACACGGCGCTTTCACATATTATATAATAGCAAACTGATTGGCGCTTAATGCTTCACTCAAACACAAACAATCCGGTCAGTTGTGTATTGTTTGAGCACATATATAAAGTACAATATGCACATAAATATCACTAGAAGGAGACTGCAGGCCTACTGCATGCATTACTATTCGGCATGATGCCCCCCCCCCCAGAAGGCAGTAATCCTTGTGCGCTATCTTTTATTGTCAAGCAGAAATCTTCTCCAGTGGTGGCCCTTGGACGAGGACAGGATGAATCCAATGTTCCCACACCTTCTATCCTTCCTCAATAATCCTGCTTCCTTCGCCGGTTAGCACTAAAATGAAATTCACCTGGCATGCTTCAACCATGCTTGTATTATCTTAGCACAGAGAGCTGAGGAAACATCTCAGGCATGGTGGAATTTGTGGGGGAAATATTTGTGATATCCCGCTTTTGGAACATCAAACCCCCTCGATACTATGCATGATGTGTTGAATATTGTAACAGAACACCGCTGAACTGTGTGTCATGTACATGTAGCGTGTGGATATGTTGGGATATGAACATATTTGTCTTTGAAGTCGAAGCTTTGGTTTCTTTTGAGCAGGATCACCGAGTGTGTGAATGAGGGTTTGTAATTGCTTTGGGGAACCCCGTGATGTTAACTTACAGCCCATTTCCATGTTTACCGCTCACACATAGCAGCATAGATGCAGGTGTATGAAACACAGACACACACACACACATACACACGCGTGCTAACAAAGTTCAGCGTCAAAAGATACGTTGAATGCAAAAGAGAAGAATACCAAACGTGGTGCTTGTATGGATATAAAGCCTGCTCCTCCGTGTCAAGCAGACAAAAAATTTTTTTTTTTTTTTAAAGAAATATGAGTAACCTCTGAATCATCTCATTCAGTTTATGTCATGGTAATAAAAACAAGCTGGGAATAGTGCAAATTCAGCCTGTCAATCATAGGCAACACATTGTGTTTTTTATATAAAGTCCTGAAAACACCTGAGCTTTTTTCCCTGGCTAATTTGTTGAAGATAGTTAGTTGTCAAGGTCAAAGCCTCTCCATTTGAAGCTTCACTCTGTCAGTGTTTACACTGGAAGGATTTGGTTCATCCCCCCCCAGGCATTATTATTATGACTAGACGAGTCGATTGTCAATAACTGTCACCTTTCAAGCAAGAAGGCCGCATCCATTTTCCTTTGCTTGCTATGTAATTAGTGAAGCATCTATCTCATACACTGATATGCAGTCTGGCAGCTGTGCCAAAAATGTGGCACATTGCGTGTCTGACCTTAATACATGGGTGGCACACAGAACATTATTGCTGTTTTTTTTTTCCAAATGTTATGCAAATAACCCATGATTCACAATATATTCTTTGAATAGAATGTACAATATTTTTGTTCTTGCCTTTTATAGATGCTGCACTGGGTTTTCTTCATGTGGGTGTTTGGGCAGGTAGAAAACAAAAATAAAGAAAGGGAATATAAAAGACTTAATATCCTGATTGGCTAAAGGACAATGGTAGCAGTGTAAATCTTTCAAAATGTTTTTCT